>JAODKM010000099.1:6322436-6350959 GCA_026780845.1 Petrocephalus sullivani | reverse complement strand
CCAGTTTATTTTCCAACTCGTCACAAATGAGCTTGATGGGGTTGAGGTCCGGACTTAGCACAGTGATTCTCCTTATGGAAGGCTCTATTCTATCGTCTACAGAGTATAATGATCACTTTGTAGATATTTAATTTGTTTTATGGGTATTTTAATGGCTGAAACCTTTTAAATATGCCAAGTGATCCTCCTCTCACTCGTCCTATCCCTGTTTTTTTTTTTTTCTTGCCGGATCACCCCATGGAAGCTACACCCAAGGTGTTATTAGGCTCCATATGTAGGGGGAATCCCCCCAAAATTCACCATATGCACTGTACCCCCCACACACTTGGTGACAGTACATTCAGTAAAATAGAACTGTAGTTCCGGTCTTGTGTTTTTACCAGGTCGAGTTCCTCCAGTACCTTCTGAGTCACCAGTTTGCTTCCACCAACATAATTCGATGAATTTGAAGCTCGTGGATGGGCTCTTTGACAGTAATCTCTGTGTAATCATTGCCCCCCCTCCACGTGCTTGCTCAACTGTGTGATTTTTCTTCCCTGCAGATGTTAAGGGGGTGAATTGTGCTGATATTAAGCAGTTCAGATCCACTGTGTTTAATAGTCCAATTTTTGCCCTATGAAATTTTCACCTGAGAGTTTTTCATCTGACAGTGTGATGATTGAGACAGGTTGCAGGTTTTCGGGCGTGAGGTGCTCTGTTGCCTTATGGTGTCCATGTTCCTAAAGACAAAGCAATTTAAAGAGGTCCGTCCTTTTTTTTAGGTCTCTGCCTTGTGGGTAAAAACAGGAAGGAGGGCCACATGGAAACAAACTGAAATGTGACAGTGTTGGCCCTGGCACCACTAAAAAAATCTGTCTGTGCGGGAGTTGAAAAATAATGTTTTATATCCAAGATTCTCATTTGCAACATTTATTAACATCTATTATTGCTTTTAAAATTTGATCAAAAAATAATGTTCAGGTTAATCTTGCATAATACAAATGGCACATTTTATACAGTAATGGAAATTTTAATGCTGTGTAATGCATTGTATTCTTTTGAAATTTGCATGTTAATTTAGAAAATAAGTACTTACAGCTAATTCAGTAATTAAACGGCATATTTTTGTGTAGATGAATTAGCAAAGAAATGTAAAATAACATCAGTTTTGATTGAATGATTGTAGATACAAATGAAGTGTAAGTTAATGCATGCGGAAAGCGTGTGATATCCGAGGCACTGGGTTCTACATTCCTCGTACTCCTCTCTCTCCCTGATACACACGTACTGCGTCGTAAAGGGCCTGTATGGATGCGAGCAGGATAATGATCTCCCTTCTATTAACGCTTCATTGATATGTAAGGCATGGATAACAGCAAGACAAAAACGACGCACCCTAAATAATGATAAACATCAGTTGATTACATTTCAGCAGGAGCATGCAGTGAATCTCACGTGTGTGCCCGTTTCTGGCCCTCCAGTTCCCCCTTGGGATGTGGCCACTGCTGACATATGAACTCCCTATTCTCCTAAGGGGCTCTGGCCTTTTTCACATCCTGCCATGTCTGTAAAATGGGGTCAGGCATCTCTTAATTTCAGGAACTGTTTCTGCCACCTTTTCTCCCTGCATTTATGAAGATGTGCTACTCCGCCTCTACCTCTGCAAACAGGCTTTATGAGTCGAGGCCATCCTCTCAATGGTAATACCATGACCAAGGTACTACATATTCAAATATACATGACCTAGCGTCTATGTCTGTATGGTGGATGTGTTTGCTTTTTACCTATATATTCCTATATTCTGTATACACCTAAGAACCGAAACATTGTCTACCTGCTTAGTATGCTGCTGGTCCTTTTTGTGCTGACAAAACAGCTGTGACCCACTGAGCCATGGACAGAACCAAACCTCTGAAGGTGTGCTATGGAATCTGGCACACCTGTCAGAGACAGATCTTTCAGGTCCCCTAAGTTGCAAGGTGGAGCAGCATGGATCAGACTTGCTGTTCCAGCAGATCCCAAAGATGCTCAACAGGATCCAGATCTGGGGAATGCGACAAGCAGGACAACATCTAGAACTCTTTTTCATGTTCTGCAAGCCCTTCCTGAACAGTCTGTGCAGTGCAGAAGGACACATTTCCCTGTTGGCAGATGGCACTACCATCATGGCCATGAACGGGTGTACGTGGTCTGCAACAATGTCATGATAGATGTCACACGTCAAAGTAACTTTCACATGATTGGCTGGACCCAGGGTTTCCCAGCAGAACATTGCCCAGAGCATCACACCGCCTCTGCTGTCTTGTCTTCTTCCTACAGTGCATCCAGGTGCCATCTGTTCACCCGGGAAGTGGTGCACGCATATCTGCTCATCCCTAGGATTCTTTCCTCCACTGGTCCAAGGTCCAGTCCTGATGATCACGTGCCCATCGCAGGCACTCTAACAAGCCTGCGGATGCACAGCACGGTACGACGCATTCTGTACTGTGACAATCATATTGTTCACAGCATTACAATTTTCCATCAGCTGTGCCACAGTAGCGCTTCTGTCACTCTGCACCAGCCGGGCCGGCTTCCGTTGCCCCCGCGCATCAATGAGCCATTGGGGCCGGACAGGCTGTCGCTGCTTCGCGGTTTTCCCCTCCTCCAGCCACTGTCAGTAGGCGGACCACTGCTGACCAGGAGGACCCCACAAGCTTTGCCGTTTCAGAGTTGCCCCGACCCAGTCGTCTTCCCGTGACAATTCTTCCCTTGTCAAAGTCACCCAGATTCACGCTTGCCCGTTTCTTTTGCATCCAACTCGGCTGGTCACTCGCCACTTAATATATCCTGGATATATTAATGTATTAGTTCTGCGATAATCACTATTATTCACAACATCTGTGGGTGTTCATAATGTTTTGGCCCTTCCCTGTATGTATTCCATTTATATAATGATGTAAGTGACTCTTGAGGTACATAAAAGGAGGAATAAAAGTGACTCTATTCTAAGCATATCTCTTGATATTTGAGTGCTTTGTGATATGGTGGGGGTGTGCTGTTTGAAATGGATCCAAAACAGATGCTAATCGGTTGCAGGGCACTGCTGCTGAATATATTGTTTCTCCATCGAGAATCCTTTATTGTCACTGTCTATGGGGCACAGTATATTTACAAAATCCTGCGTCAGAGGTTTCATGAGACATATTCTTGTTGATATTGGATACTTCCCTTTCATATTATACATTCAGAGAAACTGCTGATTGGTCTGCTTTGGGTAGGTTCTTTCCAGGGCATAAAAATACGCTTTTTGATGTATTTTCATTTGCTATCTAAAGCTTTTCTGTTTGATGCCTCTTCTTTTTCATGTTTTCTTTTTATTTGGTGTGGAGGCTGTGCTGCTACGAGTGTCAGATAGCCATTTCTCATGCATTACACGCTACAGTGCTGTGCAAATACTAATCAAACCATCATGCCACATTAAATCAAATACAGTCTTCAGATCAATCCAACAGCATCACAATAACTGTGTGCGTGCAGTAAAACGCCCTGAATAGTGTTGACGTAAGCTATGTTTTTCATGTTTTTTACTGTTACTGCAGACTTTGTGCGCAGGTTACAGGTTATACTTATTCCACCATCCAGAATCAATTTTTTGTTTTTTTTTTTATTATTTTGAGCACTGGGTGATCAATCTCGGATATGGCATGTCGGAGAAAGAGGCTAACATCCAGAACTAAATTAAAACAGTTTAGCGCTGCAGCCTGCTGTATTTCAGCGTCGTTCAGCAATAGAGATGCCATTTCTTTATTTCCTTCTGGGGGACGGGGGGTGTTATACAGTCCTAGGGCTCATACTGTCAATTAAACCTGCTTTAGGTTAATTTCTCCTATATTACATTGAAAGTTATTGTTTGGAACACGTTAGTTAGAGTGTGTTTAATTTAAACATTAAAAATAAATGTTTTTATTGAGCTTCCTTTAGTTAATGTTAAACTTTTACATTGCGGGGATGGGCTGGACAGTGTATCTGTGGTTGCTGCTAACGACCTATAACCAGCCATTTTTTTGTGTTGCCATGCACTTTGGTTTGCAAGCTCCTTCTCTATGACCATGTTCATCATGATTTAAAGCTTCTTCCTGCTTATTTCTGCTCCACGGTCTTGCTCTGCAGCTGATGCTGAGCCTGTGTTGGGTCTGTCCTCCCAAGTCATTCATCCATTAATTCGTCTGGCCAGCAGTTTCATGCCAAACATGCCCCCCCACCCCCAACCCAACCCAACCCAACCCCCCAATCTCGGCACCCATCGGCAGCTGTTTGTCCGCGAGCCCGGAGGGGTTGTGTGATGACGCGGCTGGGTCTCTGGTGCTGTAATTATCCCCAGCCTGGTGATAATGGCCTATTTGGTTGTCTGAATCCTCTGAATAAATTGCCGCAATATTGTGCAGCTGAGCAGGAAGCAGGGAGTGGGGAAATAAGGCTCAGAGGAAGGAGCCGGAAGATACTTTGGGAGAAGTGCTCCATGGAACGGCCCCCCCTCCCCCCCATGCCCCCAGCGCCCCAACGCCCCGTGCGCTGGCTGCGAGCTGCTTAGCACCGTCTCTGCACTTAAGTGTGTGCTGCTGCTGCATCTCAGCACCTTCCCGCCTGCCCTCTGCTCTCTAATTCATCCAATATCCAGTGTGGATGCAGTAGCTACATGAAGTGTTATGGCCGGGAGCACTTATTTATAGTAAATATTTTCATGTTTATAATACTTTATAAATGTGTTATAATGAATTATATGAGTTATTATGTTTTGATGAATATAGGCTTTATAGAAAGTGTCACCAGTACTTTCAACATGGAACTGAGCAATTTATACTAAATTTGTCTTCTCCTTTCCACGGAGAGCTGATAATTAACCCATTACCTCTCTCATCTGCAGCTTGCTGGGCTGCAGGTGTCACACATGGGGAGGGGGGGGGCAGAGACTGGAGGTCAAGTGCTGGGTGTCTGGTCTGGATTGCTGTAGAAGTGTGCGTCTTCCATTATTCATTTTTTTGCAAATTATAAGCAGTTGTTTTTCATTGGCATTTTTTCCTTTAATTTTTGTAAAAATTCATGTTAAAATCACTAATGCCCACACACATAATGCAAACAGCCCCAGTGCAACGGCCAGCCTGAGATGGGACTGCATCCGTACTCATCTCACATGCCAGCAGAAATTACTGCACATTTGATACACAAAAACATATTTCCAAATTTACCAAACACGTGCAAGTGTTTGATAAATCTGCTCTGTAGCGTTTTATTGTCTCCATAGTAGAAGGTAATTTCACAGCTCATTAGAGGCAATGCACAACAGAGACTGTAGCAAATGGAGTGGATCTATGTCTGTGTTGGGGAGCAGTTCTCAGACACTCATTGTAGATCTAGGCTCCACCAGCAATAAGGAAACTTGAGTTAGTCGAGAGCAATGTGCACTTCCGACTTTGCATTTACACCCGTTGCTTTTCTTGAGTAGAGTAAATTTAGTTCTTCCCGCGATTAATAATTGAATGTCCTAATTGGCTGTGCCGATCACACAGCTGGTTTTGATGAGAGAGTGTGTAGGCGGGATTTGTGTCGTCTTGCCCCATCACTTCAATGCCTTAGCGAGAGCTGCATCATAGCCCGTCTCTGAGACTTGAGAAGCGCGGTACAGCCCATGCATTTTAATGCGCTCACCTTGATCTTCAGCGCAGTCTAATCTCTGGTAGTCTTATTCCGAAATCTGCGCCTTCTGTCTCAGGCTCAAACCGCCCTCGGACTCAAGGTCAGGCACAAGTTCTTCAGTTCTTTCGGCTGAGACTCGAGGCCCGCGTCCGCTCCATCTCAGATCGTCTTCCCTCATCATTTTTTGCATTAGAATTCAGAAACGGTGACAGCAATGTGATGGGGGTCATCAGGTTTAATCAAGACGGGTTCCCAGCCCCCCTAAACCAGCAGCATCCCAGCCATGCTCACTCATCCTCCAGCGCTCCTTCCATTCCTGAGATTCCTCTGCTGTTGTGTAAATAACTGACCATAACATTCTAAATGCCTATTTCTTCTGAGATTATTCATTCCTCCTACATTCATTTGCTTAATTCCAATCCAAATTAGCAGTTTTAGCCTTATTCTGTGTTTTATTAACGTACGGACCAAACATCCCTACTTACTTCTATCCATGTTCTGAATAAATTACTTGAGGGACCACAAATAATCTAGTGGTACACTTTTACTTAATGCATCAATTAACCAGAAACTAAATGTTAGTTACGTACTGATCCCAGTTCATTCATCATTAATCAATCATGACGGTTCATGCATTTCCTGCAGTGACTACATTTGCTAATTATTTGTACTTGAGTAATCCCTTACTAAAGTTACTAAATTATTTGTGCCCCCTCAAGTAAAGTGTTACCAAATAATTTTTTTATATAGTACAGGACTGTCTGATCTCTATAACATATACTTTTCCAATTACGCTATCTGATGTCATAAAGCACACGTCACGTTTCCAAGCAGGACGAAGGAAAAGGCGGACACAGAATGACGGTACGATCGGGGTTTTATTACCCACAGAGGTACGCAGAACACGAGGTGTCAATGACAGGACTGGGGAAACTTAAAAGCGGACAAATACACAGGACTAATGACAATCAATTCAAGACAGCTGGGGAACGCTGGGATTCCACACGAGGGTGGCGAGGGGGCGTGGCACACAGGAGAATGACACGGAAACGGAAGAGGCATGACAGCACAATGTCTCAACACTGACATTATTGTATTAAACTTTACTATACTTTACTATAATAATTGTCTGAAAAGCTCAACACATCACTTGCATTGCTTTTCACCACTTTCTCTCATCATCTAGAACTCCACAGTTACATGCAAGACGTGAGACAAATTTTATGGTACTCAGATGAAAAACAGAGAAACACAGAAGTGCAAAGCCAGAGAAAACGGCAGGAATGTGAAGCATTTAGCAAAAGTCCAAAGAAAAAATGTGGTCACATGGAAATGGTAATATTATTTAGTCTAAAATAATAGGAATTGTTTTGGGAAGAACCTGCAATTGTTTGATATTTGCCGAGGATGAGGGAAAAGTAGTACTTTAATGCTAAGGCTTATTGGGAACATAACATCGTTAATAATGTACATTTCCATAGAAAACAAGGATTAGCCGTGTTCCAAATAGTTGCATCTGGTTTCCCTTAAGGGAGCAACTTGCAGAAGTCTCTCTACAATCAGCAATGTCAAATGTTATGCTGAATCTTGGTTTTCTGCCTTGGACAGCCTCCTTCCAGGGACACTAACTGGCCGGTTTGAGGACTATGGGTCAGCAGTCACCACCAAAGCCTGCAGCACGCCCTGCCAGATAGCGCTTTGCGGCCCCCCGGTGGGGGAACGCCTTTGAAACATCCTTCCCACCCAGCACACACATGATTACCGATTCATTCATGCCTCGGTGTTGGCTTTGGAGCTGGAACCGCGTCCCTTTTATTAATGAATAACTTTTTTTGTGGAAAACTGACAGAAGAGAGGGAACACACATTTATAGGCTGGGGTAGCAAAGGTCATCACCATTAAGCTTTCAAGCCTGAAACATGCACCACTCTTGTTTATGCTAATTTCCTTTGAAAAAAGAGACAAATTTATCCACAAGATGGAGAATCTCCATCAAGTCAGTGTCTTGCTCTCAGATTCCAACACCATCCCTCCCACCCACACACCTCTCTCTGTTATTCTCTCACCTACATTAACCCAGTTCCCTCCCTTCTGCCTCACTCAAACCGCCTCTCTCGTTTTTTTTTTTTGACTATGGGATAAATGAGTCATTTTGAGATTGGATCCTGTGGCTGGGATCAAATGGCATGTGTGCTACCGTCGCGGAGGAAATGGCGGTCCAGGCACTGTAACGGACCGCGTCAGCAGTTCGTCATTCAAGTAGGACAATCTGAGCTCATGACTTTCCCAGCACATGCTGGATTTTTTTAGCAACAGTAACAGCCGTCTCTGTGGACAATTCCTATGTGTGATAACAACGTCACCAAGTGCATATTCTAGGAGGGCCTTCCTTTTCTATTGGAGAGCAGAGACCAGGTCAAGCTCTTCTCAGTCCTGAAAATGACACCAGCTCCCGTGTGTACATGTTTTAAACTGGGTTAAGGGCCACCAGCTAGACTGACTTGCTGTGATGCCTTTTCATACATCACTCAGTATCTTCAAACTTGATTAATGTCTCCCGATATCTTCCTGAGAGTCACATGGGTACATGCAGCTTTAAGAAAGACAGCTTAGAAGATGACCATGAATAATGAAAGATCTGGCACTTGATGTCCTACTCGCAAGTAGGTAGTGTCTATGCAGCTTGTCCAACAGAATGCCTTTATTATCATTGCACAGGTAGTAAGTACAACAATATTATAATCCTTACATTTCCCATCTGGTCCTCCTATGATATACATACAGGTAGGAGCAAACCGTGGACCTTGCTAAAGGCCCCAACTGTTATATCATTATGCCGCTAGTCATGGGATTTAAACTGGAGAGCTTCCAAACACAGACTCCCAACGCACAGAGTGACATTTGACAGGAAATCTAACAAGAGCTACTGAAAAAAGCAGAACCAAAGCATCGGGATTAAAGTTCTCAGCAACTTTAAGGAGCTCGCAGAAGTATAGAGAGGTCTGAATATTGAGGATAAATATTCCGAATAAAAATTCATACTTGCTGTCGACTGTGAGGAATGTCATTCTTATTGTGTACTTATTAAGGACCGCCAACCGTACAGGTATTGGTTTTTATAGAGGAGCACACACGCCATCATCATGAAAGATCTTCACGGACAAGTAATTCTTAAATATAATTGCTTTTCAATTGTAGCTTATCGTCTATGGCTAAAAAATAAAATGTGTTTCAGTTTATTACATGCTGTCCTTGTAAATGGCAACTCAGTATGAGTTGAGGGATTAAGTTTAATTAATATAATGCGGCATGAATGGATTTAATTTGTGCCAGAGTGAGAAAGACTTCAAATAAAGTGATAAATGTAGATGAAGAGTGAGAGACATTCAGACAAAAACGGCATCAGATCAATTTGCGCTACTTGATATGGCCAAAGAGCATAATCCAGGCACGTCCCCATGTCACGTCCTCAGCTTGAGGATTCATGGGTCAACAGGATGTAGATGACAACTCCATCAAACACCATACCCTGAGAAATAATAAGTCTCCACCTGGGAAGGGCTCTCCATCTCACATGTGGTATCAACCTGAGGCTAATCAAAGCACAGCAGTGTGCGGATGCGCGGCCTTGTTTACCGATGCGTCTATTTCTGTCAGTCAGCATGTATCGGCACACACCGTCGGTGTGACTTCAACCCCCAACCACCCTCCATATCCATCAGCACGCCCGGGCATCCTCACGTCAGCATAGACCTGATAGCCACATTGAAAAACCCAGCTGAGAGATTGCCATCTACACAGGGCCCCAGGGGCTACACGCCGCCCTGAGGAGGCTCCTCGAATAAACCAGGCGAGGCTTATAAATGGGCTGGGCCAGCTCAGCCTGGGAGTTGCATAAGCACCTCCCGCGTGCAGTGCCTCGCAGCTGTAAAGGATGCAACACTCTTGTAATCGGGCACCTGCTCTCCCGCGCAGCAGACCAGCGTCTCGCAGGCTCTAAATGAGGAAGCCGTACTGGTAAGGGGTGTGCTCACTCAGTCAGGCATTTAGCCAGGTGATTACAGGCTGCTGGCAAATAGACAGGGACGATACACATCGTAACAGCAGTTATTACCCGGCTCAAATGATTCTGAGAAAATTAAGACTGCTGCTGTATTTTGGACGGAGAAAGGGGGGGGGGGGATCAGCTGCCGATGGCGTGAGCAGGTGTGCTTAGTCCTCTGTTGCGCTTGCTAGATCGCTGCACCCTCTGCCAGCCATCCCTGTGGAATCGGCTCCGCTTCACCCTGCAGACGTCCGACTGGTGCCCTCAGGCACTGTCAGGATTCTGCACAGTAACACCTCTGCTTCCATGTTAAAAATGCCTAATTATCATCTAACAAGGACACTTTTTGGGCCGAACGCTCAAACGCATAGCTGCATTCAGGAATGAGACTGGGGATGAGGGTTTTGTTTTTTCTCATAACTCACTTTTAACTTTATTTCAAACACTCTCTGTACTCCCTGGCATACACCAGCAACAAAACAACCCTGTCTAAAATCACTCTGCATGCTATAACTTTCATTTTGTGTTTTCATTCAAATGTAAATGGCCCTAGATGGACTGAGGTAATATATCAGATTAGTAGGCTGCCAGCTCACCTTCTCATATTAATAGGACAGGTGATTGAGTTCATTAGTGTCAGTTCTGAGAGGTTTATCAGTGATTGAAGCCAATCCCCAAATGCTGTTCTGCATCTCTGACCCTGTTCGTATGCGCGGATTGTCAAGGTCACCTTAGCCAGTACTCAGTGCTGATGCCTCTTCTTTTAGCTGACTTACCAGGAAACAATCGTTTAATTTGCCGGTTATTTTCCGACTTCCAGTCTTCTCGACAATACACAAATTACGCTATGACTTTCTTTATTTCTACATATCCATCATATTTCACAAAAAAAGTACACGGATAGTTTTAAACTGGATGTGTTGATCTTAAGGGGCGAAAGGTGTACTATGACCGACTGAGTGATTTGAGCGTTTTTTGCTTCACAATGACTCCAGTTAATACCAAATCGGCTCAGAACTCTGAACTCTTAACTGGCAACATTTCGCTCTTTTATTTAGCAACACTGCAGCAAAGTACCGTTCCTTATAATTATTACGCGTGTTTCTTCCTCCAAATAACATTTAAAATTTTTAAAAGAAGGTAAAATCTAAGATCGCATAATTGTTTTCCAGTGCGTCTTCGCCACACATCCTTACCTTATGCATTTTTTTTAATTATTAAACACACACGCACACAATTCCCCGGAGTGCGTCTGTTTTGCTCCGTTCCGTACCCCCACCCGCTGCCTGCATAGTTACCACGCTGCATAAGTAGGCAGCTCCGGCTCTCCCCGGCAGCCTGGCGCTCGCACTCCCCGCATCCGCTCCCAGTGATTTGTGTGGGATACCGCTCCGTCTGCGAATTGTTTAGGACAAGTGGCATATCAGAGAAAGCCTAGCAAATAATAATAATAATAATAATAATACAAAAAATAAAAAAGCACGACGCTGCATGCCAACTAGACAGACGAACGCGTCCGTAGAGTGGAAATATTTAGCATGAACTGACGGGAAACGGAATCATTTATTCTGATCGTAATTGGTTCCGAGGAGCCCAGCTGTACTGAAAACCGTGACTCGGATTCAGTGGAAGTACCCGAAGCGCATAATATATATGTACCTGCATCTACAACTATCACAAAGAGGTGAGTTTTCTGGATCTCACCACATAACGTGTTTTACATGTGAGTATACGATATGCATACATAATTACAAGTCAAATTGCAGTTGTTGTACGTGAAAATATATATATGATGTAGTAGCAGCCCACTTAAAATGCCTTTTGTAAAACAGGTTTGATTTAATCGGACTGTAACCGCACGAAAAAGATGCTGCTTTGTTAACTAATGGTTTAATTAGTGATGTGGGGATGTGCGTTAAATATAGTATTTTATGTGGTGCAGCTTGTGTCCGGCTCTGTTCAGTGTACCGCTGTCAATCCGGGCGGCATCGGCAGGCACGAGGCTTGCGCTAAGGTGAACGGAATTGCATCGTGCAGATCTGCCAGTACTGTACTATGCGGCAGATGATAAACAGACGTACTGTAATGCAAATGTGCTCCTGGAGTGCCCTGTCAAAAAGCAATGAGGTCTTTTTTATTGGTTGAAGACCACGCTATTGGGCCAAACATGTTCATTTGAACACTGCCTATAAGTTGTAAACCTGCGGTAAAGCGGTCTAGTAGCGCATGATTACGGCATTGTGTGGTGTGATGTAAAATTGTGTCTGTAGTCCACTGTGCTGCTGATCTTTATGTGTGTGTGGTGGTCTGTCCCACTTCGTCTATCCCAGGACATACTGTGGATGCCAACCAGCCGGGGCTGATATAGGGAAAAAAAGACCTCTATGAAATCAGCATCAGCAGTGGAGGCTTGGAGGCTGTCTGTGAAACAAAAATGTAATGGTCTATATCTGCAGATGTAGTGTGCCTGTAGTGGGTCATGTCTCTGTGTAATGATTGTGAGATTTTACTTCAGCATCTGTGCAAAAAGAGCAATGGTCCAGTGATGAACTGTAAATAGACGTATGAATGGCAGGTGGTTCAGGAAGGTGCGCTGTACATACACCCGCACCATACCTCACTTACATCATACTACTGTTGACGCTTCTCACATACACTGCTGTTTTGAAGTATATAACATCCATTTAGCATGTCAAATCTCAATATCTTAAGCTTGATTAGTGAGTAAGTTGTTGAAGTCCAGAGATGGAAAAGTTCACCCCCCCCCCAGGTGGGACAATGTAATTTCGGTGGTGGGTAGTTTTAGGTTTTTGTTAAACTTAGATTTTCTTATTTGCGACTTATTCATACCGGGAATATTTTTCTGCAAATCTGCAGAATCATCCAGCTGATCTTTTACACATTTAAGTATTGCCATGCTCTTTGTAGCTGAGATCAAAATAATTAGGTTTCGTACCATTTAAACAGGAAAGAGCTACCCAGATTTTCTTTGATTAGTTCATTTGTTGCATAGTTATTTATGTAGCCAATTATACTATACCCTGATTAAGCTAACGAACCTCATGAAAGGTTCAGTTTTTTTGCACAGACACTGATTGCTGTTTACCTGTAAGATAAGATATTGTTTCTCCCAGAAGGAAAATCATTTTATAGATGTATGCATGCATGTATGAATGCGTGTATGCATGTATGTATGTAGGTAGGTAGATAGATAGGTAGATAGATAGATAGGTAGATAGATAGATAGATCCTAGCAAATCAAATAAATAAACAGTGAGAAATGCATAAATACAGTGCAGGAGGTGTGGCTGAGGTGGAACAGCCATGATTTGTGCATAATTAGAACAGGTCGACGTTGCAGTGAATGGGATGGAGTGTGGCTCGGTGGATTAGCACCTGTCTCTGTGATCAGGTGGTTTCCAGCTGAAATCTGCCTGAGCAATTGCATTGTTGGGCCCTTGAGCAAGGCCCTTAACCCCAGTAGCTCCAGGGACCCACTGACAATCTTTCTCAGTTGTACACCACTCTGGATAATGTTTTATTAAATGCATCAGTTCCTGTACACAGCGCAGAATGTGTGGATATAAAGAACTGGAGTTCAAAGTTACATTACATCTGCACCTGCACTTTTCTGACCCCAATACATCAATTTATAAATGGGGAAAACATAGGCTTGTTGTACTTCATATATTAATGTTTACAAATCGTATAATACAATCTTTGGTTCCTGTGTTCTGTGCAGCCAGCTCTCAGCAGGGACATTTCGAAAACAAGTTTACTTGAGCACACAGAACGCTTAGTGCGGCATTGTTTTTCCCACAAAAGACAAAGAGATCATTTTGCGGCATCTCTGAGTTGAAAGCAGACATTGTGACATGTGCAGTAAAAGCCAGTGGATGATAAGGAAGGAAATTGTTTTGTAAAAAAAAAAATCCTTTGTTTGTGTACTATGAGCCCAACACTATCCACTGCATTTCAATGGTATCAAGGCACATCTGTCTGCGAGTCTTTGAGTCTTTCGCACAACAGATGACATGTTGTGTTATAACACTATAAGTAACCAAAATATGAGAAACCTGGAATGTTGTGTGCTTATAATACATAATACTGCAATCCCTATGCTGTTGCCAGTGTGTTACAAATAAAAATTTGGCATGGAGATTATGTGGTGAAATAATCGTGCTCTTGGGTTTCTTTATATTAGTGATATATTTTTCAGAGGACATAAAAAGACTGAGGATTGACTGTTATTATTATCTGCTGGTTTCTGAGAGCTTATTATAGATGAGGCTAGCATAAATAAAGAAGCTGCAGGTGAGGTCCCTGCAAACGGCGTGCATGCTCAAACGGGATCATGTTTAGCAGGCATCTCGCTGCACGTATGGCCTTTTCCTGTGACGTCTCGTCCGACATTTTCATGCCGGCCTTCTCACTTTCGGTGAAATTGTTTTGATGCCGTGCTCGTGTAGTGCGCGTGATGCCACCTCTTGTGCACACTGCATTCCTGTTTCTCGCAGTGGACGTTCACGTCAAACCCCTTCTCCTCTACTGCGTGGCACACCCAGAATTGTTAGTGGGGGGGGGGGGTCACTGAGTATGATTGTTTGAGTGTTGAAATCTATGCTTGTCTATTAGCTGCAGCTAGTTTACTGAGAGCAGCTGGGCAGTAAGTGTGGTGATTCACGGTATGTTCCCCGTGGGAGTGGCTTCCTGCTAAGAATGGGAGGTGGTATTTCGAATGAATGATTTCTGTTGAAGTTAGTATTATTAGCCTCTGACTTACAAATTTACGAATTTGTGAGAGAATGTTGTGCCTATCTGTCAGGTTTAGGATGTATTCATTCCGGCAAATAAGCAAGGATAGTTGTGCAGGAAATAGCTATTCTGAATGCATGCCATTTAATATTCACTTTAAACATAAAAATGTTTGGATATGATCTTTCAATAACCATGCATATTTACTTCATTTATTGTTACATTTATAGCTACACTGCATTTGTGAAAGCCTACACTATAAAACCGGTTTTATGGCTGAATTGCAGGGGTTAGAATCCGCTAGGGATTTAGTAGTCCTGAAGAAGCTCATTCCATCACTGAAGGATGAAGGCTGAAGACAAACGGGATCATAACTTTTGATCAGGGTGACAGTCAGGCCATGGATTCCACCCTCTTACGCTTTGCTTGCTTATCTGAGCTTTTGGGTAGATGTGATCGTGTTATGCTACTGCGTTCCCCCATTCAGTGATGTCTAAACGGCACGTCAACAAGCAAACTCAACTTGGAAATCTGTCTCTCCCCCACGCATATGGGCTGCAACTCACGGCGCACTTTTAAAAAGGTCGATTCCAAAAAGGGCACTTCTACGTTTTTAGCGGCGCACGCCAAAGTATAGCAAAAGTTAGATTATTATGCATTGCGTGCATTTATGACCTTCTTCCGTTTTTGCCTGTTTTTACCGCCGGCTGCTACGCAAAGCCATGGATCGTCATAAAGAGTGCCTAAGTGGTGCGGCTCTATCTCAGCAGGTTACGTCTGCCGACTAACATAAAAGTATTAATTGAAATGTATATTGAGCTGCACACAAAACCACCGCTCCAAATCCTGAGGCTGCAGTCATCTGCTCTCTTCCAGCTGTCGCCCCCGTAAGGTTGTTTGTGTTACTGCTCGGTCGCGGCATACGGTTATTGGGTTCCTCAGGAGCAGGAGAGCTCTTACGTCTATCTATGCCTCTTATTCTCCTCCTGAAAAGAGGTAATTAAAGTGTTGCTTTTAACTAAAGACTCGGTTGGGTTGTCAATTTAACTGCCGTGATGTTTGTTTCCCTCAATCCTACAGGCTTTATTACATCCCATTAATATCCCGTGACTTATATTGTTGTCCTGGAGAGGACTGTTCGGTATTTTACGGAGACGGTAAAATAAAGGTCAGGTCTTGAACGGCATGTTCGGCAAAAGCCACGTCTGAGTCTGACAGCCGTCTCCAGCCCTCGCTCCAAGAGAGCCCTGCCCGGCTCCCACCGCTGAACGTGACGTTCAGCCACAGCCCCGGCCAGCGAGGCTCGTGCGGTGAGGGACGTGGACAGGCGTACGTGTGCGAGCTCATGATATTCAGGGTTAGGGTGGGTGTAGGCCCGGGCTTGAGTAACTCCCGAATGAGGTACCAGAGTTGGGCTTTGAAGCCGTCCCTCACGGAAGCTGTGGTCTTGTTTTGAAATGTTGGGCTGCAGCGATGTCCTGCCGGACTGAGATGTGATGGCTGGGACAGCGGGAGGGGAACGGGAAGAAGAAGGAGCCATAGAGGGTCATGTACAAATCCATTGTCCTTCAGTGTCTCTCTCTTCATTTTTAAACCCTATCCATTCACAGCATCCCATGTAAATACCCTCCGCTGTTCATTAATCTCTCCTTTGTTTCCGTGGCCGAAGCTCTTTTTCCAGAGTCTGCCGTGCAATTACTGCGATGCCATGCTACTTGTGAAGAGAGTTGGGGGGGGGGTCGATGTGAATAAACGTAAATAATGATCAGCATTGTCAGAAAGGCTGGGCCCCATATACAGCGTGTCTCAGCGGTATGGCGAGGAAGTGCGAGCGAGGACGGCGCAGGGGGCTGTGTCCCGAGGGGCGCCGGCTTGCAGGATTTTCCTGCCTGGTCACCTGGGTGGCGTTAAGGCTGCCAGAATTAACTGCAATCAGAGGGAAAAGGAAGGCTTTAGGCACCGGTCTCTGTGGGTATTAGCAGCCTCCGGGATGCTCATAAATCAGCACACCATCTCCTCATCACGGGCTCTTTCAGACTGCACCTGTGTGCTCCCAGACTCAAAATCTATGGGGCTGGACTCCAGAAAGTGACTCTGAGATGGAGATTTCACTGGTTTTTATTATTATTATTATTATTATTATTGTTGTTGTTGTTGTTGTTATCATTATTATTATTATTTATTGAATTCTCTTTTCCATCTACCTCTTTTTTCATGAAAGCTGAAAAATTTCTGTACTGCATGGTAAAAGCCACAGTATTTAACACATAAAACTCCAAATACTGGTGATGCTTTGACTCTGGGGGTACTGCTGTACTTCAGGAATCAGGGCTTGAGAGTTCAAACCACAAACACATGGACTGTATGTGAGGTTTGTGCATGTTCCCTGAGCCGAATGAGGTTTGCACGTGGTCCCTGAACTGTGTGAGGTTTGTGCGTGCTCCCTGTGCCGTGTGAGGTTTGTGCGTGCTCCCTGTTCCGTGTGAGGTTTGTGCATGCACCCTGTGCTGTGTGACATTTGTGCATACTCCCTGTGCTGTGTGAGGTTTGTGTGTGCTCCCTGTGCTGTGTGAGGTTTGTGCGTGCTCCCTGTGCTGTGTGAGGTTTGTGTGTGCTCCCTGTGCCGTGTGAGGTTTGTGTGTGCGCCCTATGCCGTGTGAGGTTTGTGCGTGCTCCCTGTGCCGTGTGAGGTTTGTGCGTGCTCCCTGTGCTGTGTGACATTTGTGCATACTCCCTGTGCTGTGTGAGGTTTGTGTGTGCGGTTTGTGCGTGCTCCCTATGCCGTGTGAGGTTTGTGTGTGCTCCCTGTGCCGTGTGAGGTTTGTGTGTGCTCCCTATGCCGTGTGAGGTTTGTGCGTGCTCCCTGTGCCGTGTGAGGTTTGTGCGTGCTCCCTGTGCCGTGTGAGGTTTGTGTGTGCACCCTGTGCCGTGTGAGGTTTGTGCGTGCTCCCTGTGCCGTGTGAGGATTGTGCATGCTCCCTATGCTGTGTGAGGTTTGTGCGTGCTCCCTGTGCTGTGTGAGGATTGTGCATGCTCCCTATGCTGTGTGAGGTTTGTGCGTGCTCCCTGTGCTGTGTGAGGTTTGTGCGTGCTCCCTGTGCCGTGTGAGGTTTGTGCGTATTCCCTGTGCCGTGTGAGGTTTGTGCATGCTCCCTATGCTGTGTGAGGTTTGTGCGTGCTCCCTGTGCTGTGTGAGGTTTGTGCGTGCACCCTGTGCCGTGTGAGGTTTGTGCGTACTCCCTGTGCCGTGTGAGGTTTGTGCGTGCTCCCTGTGCTGTGTGAGGTTTGTGCGTACTCCCTGTGCCATGTGAGGTTTGTGCGTGCTCCCTGTGCTGTGTGAGGTTTGTGTGTACTCCCTATGCTGGGTGAGGTTTGTGCGTGCTCCCTGTTTCGTGTGAGGTTTGTGTGTGCTCCCTGAGCCAGGTGAGGCTTGTGTGTGCACCCTGTGCTGTGTGAGGTTTGTGTGTGCACCCTGTGCTGTGTGATCTTTGTGCACGCTCCTTGTCCTATGGGTTTTAACTGGCTGCTTTGGTTTGGTTTTCTGCCGCAGTCCAAAAGCATCCAGGTAGGTGCATTGGCAGCACTAAACTGCTGTATTCTTCAGGATGCAGTTTAATGTATAACAACCTCTTACATGCTTAGTGCTGAAAATATATGTGTATTCTGTGGTATTTTTTAAACTTCTGCTTGGACTACAGTGCATAGTGTTAACAGCAGTCTGTACCCATGCGTTATTCATGAGGCTCTGGTGGCTTTGGGATGTGCCAAGAGGATCAAGCTACAGGAAGCTGTCATATTTAAATCAGCCCAGCTGAGATAAAGTGTTTACTGATTATTCTGTTTGTTTTGAATAGGGCCACATATTGCAGAGATACCGGTGTCAGCCCTGTGCTCTCATTTCTACCACACTGCTGTCTCCTGACGTATCTTCTCTTTCGAGGCGGACGGGGCCTCCCTTGGCCCCCCCTCGCAGACTCTGCAGCCGGTGGTTATCCATCAGACTGTGATCAGACAAGTCGCCAAGTTACGGCGAGCCCTCTGCCACTCCGGCCATTAATGTGCGGCTGCCGCAGAGATTCCCGTCAAAACTGATGGATGCCGTAGTTTAGTGAAGCTGCGCACTGTGCTGGGCTGCCGGGCCTCCCTAGCCAGTCCATTCAGGAACCTCTCCCCCAACGGGCCTAAGGATGTGATTGTTTTTTCTGTAACCTTTGACCATATATGTGAATACTACGGTACTTTCTTTTACATTTTCTTGTGTCATCTGGATGCTGGAGTATATATATTTTCTTCCATGCCGAGTAAGTCACCTTGCTTTGAGCTGGGACAACCGCATCAGAAACACACACGCCTCGAACGCGTAGGCAGACGGGCAAGAGCAGACCTCCACTGGAACACTATCACGTGGCCACTCATCTCATTAAGAAACACAGACACTGCCAAACGGCTGCTCAGTCCGTCGGAACTTCTGCCTGTACTGAGAGCTCCGGGGCAGGGTTTTCAACACTTACCACTCAGATATGCCACCACGTGGATGGGTGATGGGTGACAATACATATTTTATACATGAATTTAAAGCAACAATGTCAACTGTGGTGATGGTCCTGAGGGTTTGGCATTAATGGTTAGAAATTAGAAAATGTCTTGTGGGGCGGCTGGGTGTTAAAAGTGTGACAGTTTCCAACATAAAATGTTGCCCATGTTCTTCAGATATGCTTGGATGTCAATGAGTAAGTGAAAAGTTAAGCCAGTGCAGTGCTTAGCTGAGTATAATTAGGGGGGGGGGTGTTTTGCCACCTTAATTCAGGCCCTGCTCCCTTCTTCCAACTGTGGCAGCCGCGCAGTGAATAGCATGCATCTCCTTTTGGGGATTCACAGTGAAGGCGGAGAGTTTTTCACAAACAGCATCCTCTGCGGTACGGCGGTGGGTGGGGGCTGGAAAGAACAGAGAGAGGCAGATCTCACATCCCTCAGGCGGCGCGTTTATCTGCCGAAAACAAGATCTGCCTCTTTATTCATTAAGCTTGGTCATCACATTCCAGCTTTATAAGCGGCGGATCGCTTTCTCGTACATGCGGGAAACGGGACTTAGCAAACAGGCCCCCAGTTATTCCTCGTGTGTTCTGCAGAGCGGGCCTTTGGCGGTCTCGGGGGGGCCGGATCCCGTCACTTTGTCTCATGGCCGGTTACACTCTTCTCCCCCGGTATTGCCCTTTGAAATCAGTAACGAACGGAACACAAAGCGACCGCTGGACATCTCTCTCCCCCCGTTTTCCCTCCAACCCCCCCCCCCCCGAGTCACCTCTGCTCTTCATCCTTAGTGTTTCATTGCTTCGGCCGTTTATAAAGCTTTGCATTTCACTTGCGCGCGTCTCAAAGTTCTTTCCTCGGCCTCGGCTGGCACTATTCAGATTATGAGCCCATGTCTTCAGTCATTTCCCTCTCCTCAGATCATCTAACGGTACCCGACGGACACTATATCAGCTCCCTCATTAAACGTTTCTGTCAGCCTGTCGCGGCCCGAGTCGCGCGAAATGAAAGGCTTTGTGTCGTAGTTGGCGAGTGTGATGGGATCTAAGAGATAGTCGATGTCACGGTCTCATGAGAAGGGCACGCCGTGGGCTAAGCTGGCTAGTGGCCGCCGTGCGTGACATCCTGGCACATGCACATTTCTGTTCCCAGTCCTTGGCTCTAAAACGACGTGCTCATGCCTGACTCCCACGGTCACACCAGCTGACATCGGGCTCAGCTACGGAGCGGTTGCTAAGGTAACGGCCGCTAAAGGAAAAGGAGAGATTTTGACAAAATTTTCTTAATAAGTGCTTTTAGTGATGTCCAAGGTACAATTCACTCGTATTGAATCCAGTGGGGTTAAGTGTTCATTTGCAACATGAAGCCAAGAGGAGAGCTACAATGTCAAGCATGCTGTTCCAAGTCCATTCATCCATCCAGTTCCTGAAACCGCTTGTCCTGTTCAGGGGGGTCGGGGGCAAGGAAGGCAAGGCAAGGAACAACCCAGGATGGGGCGCCAGCCCATCGCAGGGCACAATCACACACCAATCATTCACAGAAGCACACCTACGGCCAATGCTGTTCCAAGTCATTCCAAATCAAAGCTGTATTTGGCAATGCTGTTCCAAGTCATATTCATGTGTTTAGTCTGTGACGACTGAACTGTAGCTTTATTTAGTAAAATCTCATTAATATTGTCTAGATATGTATAACTTCTCTGGAAAGTGTCGCAATTGTTATTTTCCCTACAGGATTATTACACAATGCAGAAGGTGTGTATGTGCATGTGTGTCTGTGTGTGTACAGATTTTGCTCTACGTGTGAGAACCATTTTTCTGGTCCTTACTACCTTGCTATACATTGCCATAGATGGGATTAGAGTTATGCCCATAGAAATGAATGGACGGACCTCACTAAGACAAAAATACAAACGTGTGTGTGTGTGAGTGTGTGTGTGTGTGAGAGAGAGAGAGCACCTGCCACTCCTCAGGAGCTGTGTCTTAGCAGTGGGAGGCCCAGCCAGGTTCTGCCCGAGAGCTTGCTGTGATGTAATCCGCACAGGCAGCCCCGCCATAGTCGTAGGACAGGTGCTTGTGATGGCGGGAAACAACCCACAGCGGCAGTGTGTCGCCCGGACGACCTGATTAGTCCCGCTGCCAAGAAACAGCTGCACAGGTTTGCCTGTGGGATGCGGGTTCAGCGCCTGCCCCTTCATTACTGGCTCCCTGCAGTGTCATTTAGTGCATTGACAAAAATGTTTCCTTTTTAAATCTCACTAATATGATTTTGTTGAAGACTTTCAAGCGGAAACACTGGGTTATTTCAGATGAGGGAAGGACTTGCAGGATGGCTGGCACTGGGCTGGTTTACATCGTCACTGTTTCCGGACTCTCTGGCCAGTTTGAGATTCCGCCGCCACTGAGGATTGCCATGACTCTGACGGCGGGTTGGCACCGTGGTCCCTCTGCTTTTGACTTTAGGGTGTGAAGGTGCTGGAGGGGGCTGGAGGGCCATGGTCTCCCACGGTGAGCACGGTCTGTCACGGCCTGCTTTTGGCGGGCGTCGGACCCGGCCCAGTTTGGGGGCTGTTGCGGAACTGCAAGTGGGGAGGAGAGAGACACAACACAGCGCCATGATGACATGCTTTTTTTTTCTGAGAATAGCCGTGCATCAGAATTTTATCCATCTTCTAATCATTTATCCAGTACACGCTTTCTGACTCTAACACTCACACAAGAAATCTTACAGAAAATCTATATTATTTCATTCTTAACCTCAAAATTAGCTGCATCAAAAGCATTGGGGAAGTTTGCAATTGCTACAGATTATTTACTAAGTAATACAACTATTACATGCATGTAAATGCGTGTGCAGACTTGTTTCAAGTTGAAAATCTCACGCCAGCCAGCTGACCAAAGTTGATAACACTGGTATAAATATCTGCTACAATATAGTACAGTCATCAATTGACTTACGCCCTCTGGAATTATGTCCAATCATACTTACGTCCCACAAGAACCTTAATAAAACATATCCAGAGACACCCAGCAGACACAGCCGACTTTAGCGGAAGTATTTCACCATGTGTGCAGTATGTGGCAAAACAAAACTAAAGCAGCTGCACTGCCGCTATAGAGGCTTAGTTACATGTGTGTGATGCTTAGCTACATGTGTGTGATATTGCGTCTAATGCATAGTTACATGTGTGTGATATTGCGTCTAATGCATAGTTACATGTGTGTGATATTGCGTCTAATGTTTAGTTACATGTGTGTGATATTGCGTCTAATGCATAGTTACATGTGTGTGATATTGCGTCTAATGTTTAGTTACATGTGTGTGATATTGCGTCTAATGTTTAGTTACATGTGTGTGATACTGCTGTTGTTCAGCACATGACGTCTCCACTATAAATTACTTCCTCACTATGTGGAAAACTGTATCTTAATCCAAAACCGCCGTGATTTCTGCATCTTATTGTTGTCAGTTACTGTTTTTCCTGATATTTCATCGTGTGCAGATTTACGGTCATATGACTGTAGTAGTGTGTGTGATGTTCTGTGATAGGCAGGTGCAGAGGCTGTGAGATTCCGCGGTCACACTCCCACAGGACAGGCCGCGCTGTGGGACACGTACGTGTATGATGAACATGTGTGATTAATGTGTGTCATGTATGTGTGCGATGTACGTGTGTCATGAACGTGTGATTAATGTGTGATGTATGTGTGCGATGTACGTGGGTGATAAATGTGTGTCATGTATGTGTGTGATTTATGTGTGTCATGTATGTTTGTAATGTATAAGTGTGATGAACGTGTGTCACGTACAGTATGTGTGTGATGTACGTGTGTGAAGAACGTGTGTCATGTATGTGTGTGATGTTCGTGTGTCATGTACGTGTGTGATGTTCATGTGTGATGTACGTATGTGATGCATGTATGTGATAAACGTGTGTGATATGTGTGTGATTTATGTGTGTAATGTATGCTTGTAATGTACATGTGTGATGTATGTGTGTGATTTGTGTGTGATTTATGTGTGTAATGTATGCTCGTAATGTACGTGTGTGATGAGCGAAGCAGACAGAATTGCAGCTTTTCTGTGCCCCCCCTCCTATGGACTCTTCCTCATTACTGTCATTGTGGGGATTTGCCATTCATTTCTATGGGTATAACCCTAAGCCTAAGTATGACAACCTTAACCCCTACCAAACCCTAACATTAACCATAAGTAACCAAACAAAATGTTTTTGTTTTTTTATTGCAGTCATAGACCTTTAGAGCATTTAGTTTTATATTACGGGGACCTAATTAATGTCGCCACAAGCTAAAAATAACAGGTTTTACCATATTATGGGGACATGTAACCCCCATAATGTGTTAAATACAGACCCACACACATACCCACAGTCCCATGGAGGTCACAGCAGGCCCGCCCTGAGCCCTACACATACCCACAGTCCCACGGAGGTCACAGCAGGCCCGCCCTGAGCCCTGAATCCCCAGGTTTTGACTGGGAGCTCGGCAGTGGCACAGCATAATTTGAGTCTGTGAGTGCTTGAGCAAACCGGCGCGTGGTCCCTCCCTGTAGACCTGCCTCTGCCTGATGCGTGGCCCTGAGTGAGGCCCTACTCCCCCAGCTGGTGCTGCCCACCCCAGAACAGCAGTGCACGGCCTACATCATGCCGAGGGCAGCTGGCTCACCTGCTAATGACCTGTAGCCCAGCATTTCCATGGGGAGGGCTGGGCCTGAGAAACTGGCCACAAACTGGCAGTTAATGTAAATGCATTGGCTCTCCAATCATCCATAGACATTGTCCGTTACAGCCATTTTTTAACATAACTATATTCTGCAAAAAAAACACAGGCCAAGAATGGAAGTGCTTTCCAGATTAACTTATCCCAATGTTAGATGGCATGTTCAGATGTCAAAGGGTTATACAATTTAGGAAGGTGGTGAAGAGGCATGTGAAAGAGGGAATCCAGCTGGACTGTGTGACTGTACGTTTTATAAACACGGCAGCTGTCGGGCACGCTATAAAGAATCCGGATTTCGACCTCGTCAATATGCTCCTGGCTAGTGATTGGCTCGTCAGTATGCTCCCGGCTAGTGATTGGCTCGTCAGTATGCTCCCGGCTAGTGATCGGCTCGTCAGTATGCTCCCGGCTAGTGATTGGCTCGTCAGTATGCTCCCGGTTAGGTGGCTCGTGTCTCGTTCTCGCCGATTTTTTTTCTCCAAATTTAATTATGTGCTGCTTCACTCTGTGTCTGTTCAGTCATTCAGATTAGCACCTGACTGTCCCTAATGGCTTTTACCAACAGAAACTGATTCGCTTATTAGCTTGCTGAAATGTGCAGTAAATTACAATAACCACAGTGCCCAATTAGGCATAGAAACTGTGAGCAATTCTGTGGGATTTTTTTTTTTTTTAAGAAAAATTTAAGCGAATCAGACTTTGACATCACTCTAACACTATTAGTATGGACATTATGCTAACATATTATCTGCTCCACTCCTGATTAAAATTTGTTTAGATTCTTTATGTCAAATGCCACCATGATCAGTTCCAGAGCATTTTGCAGAAGTGTGTCACTGTGTCTAATGCCTGTGAGCTTATAAATGCCAGCGTGATCTTTGAATGCATGCACACACAAAAATACGTCACTTTCTCAAAGAAAATGTCAGACGGGATGGAAAGATTGAACAAAAACCTGAATATCTCCACGCTCCCCTCTCCACGTAGTGTTTGGTGTCTGAAGGTCCCCACGGGCTGGTTGGCTTTGGATTTGTGGTGATGTCTGTCTGTGGGTGCCCCCCCCACATAGAGGGTTAAAGAGCTCCCAGGCTCCCATGACTGGCGATGACCTCCGCTGCCGTACAAGCAGTCAGGCCATGTGTCTGCTGTGCTAACGCTCCTCTCTGCTACTGCTCCAGGCCATTGTCACCTTCTGTTGGCCTGATCATTGCCACTTGCCCAGGATTCTGTCATGATGGCCTCCCCAAATGAGGCACTTCAGCTACAATCTAAAATCCTGTTTCTGTAAACATGTACTTTCTCTCCAGTGTATAACAGGATGATGTCAAAGCAGAAGAAATGTATTTTTTTTGTGATGTCGGACTGGGTCTTGGTGTATGACTTGACCTGTATGTGGGGGAGCAGAATAGCATTCTCATGTATCATCGCTATGCCCTGCCTTTGCTCTCTGTGCCACCTCTCACTCCACCTGCTGTTGTCTCTCGCACTCTCCAGTCCTCCGATCTGCTCCTCGGCCTGCTTCAGCGCCCCGACCTGATCCCAGGAGGGAGTGGACCGTTGAGCTTGTCATGGAACGGCGTGCCTGCAGGGGGCGCTGTACGTGAAGCCGTGTGACGGACGCCATGGACACTGACAGCTACAGCCAGCTCCTGGAGACCAGCGATGGCCTGGTGGGGGCGGGCGAGCTGAACGGCGCAGATGACGCCGGCTCAGACTCTGGGTGGTACGTGCCCTACTCTGTAGGTTTTCAAGTGTCCCTGACCAGCTTTCTCATGTTGGAGCTGGTTCTGGGCTTCAGCAGTAACCTCACTGTCCTGGTGTTGTACTGCGCCCAGTCCAACCTGGTCGACTCGGTCAGCAACATGGTGACGGTGAACCTGCACGTCCTGGACATCATCGTGTGTGTGCTCTGCCTTCCCTTCACAATGGTCATCATCCTTCTGCCGCTTGACGGCAATCTGGCGTTGCTCTGCTGCTTCCACGAGGCCTGCGTCACCTTCACCAGCATCGCCACCGCGGTCAACGTGCTGGTCATCAGCTTGGACCGCTACGACATCTCCGTGCGGCCGGCCACGCGTCTGCTGACGCCTCGCCGGGCCGCCCTGCTGCTGGCCGCCGTCTGGGCTGTGTCGCTGGCTGTCTTCTTCATCCCTTTCCTGGAGGTGGAGTTCTTCTCTGGGACGGGCAACGAGTCGGCCGACCCGGGCCAGGACCCCCTGTGGCACAACCGGACGCTGCTGTGCGTGGGGGGGGAGGGCTACCACACCAAGCTGGCCATGTACTACCACCTGCTGCTGCAGGTGCCCATCTTCTTTACTGCCGTACTGGTCATGCTGTTCACCTACTTCAAGATTCTGCAGGCCCTCAGCATCCGCATCGGCTCACACCTGAAGAGAAATCAGCGCCTGAAGGGCCCGTCCTGCAGGAAGCGCCGCAAGAAGAGAAAGGGGTCCAGAGAGGGTCCGGACGGTGGGAGCTGCTCCAGTCAATCCAAATACCTCTCTCAGCCTCCTCTCATACCCTCCCCCACACCTACCCCCACCTCACCCCCAGCGCTGTCCGCAGTACCGCAGGTGACCTCCGACAGTGGGGGCGCTCTCACGCCCGGCCCGACAGCGATGGGCGTGCAGGCTTCAGTGTCGGCCATCATAGCCCTGCGGCGAGCCGTGCGGCGGCACCGCGACCGGCGGGAGCGCCAGCGGCGCGTCTTCAAGATGTCCCTGATCATCATCGCCTCCTTTCTCCTCTGCTGGGCGCCCATCTCCGTGGTGAACATGCTGATCCTCAGCCTGGGCCCCAGCGACCGGCTAGTACGCGTACGCCTCTGCTTCCTGGCCGTGGCCTACGCCACCACCATCTTCCACCCTCTGCTCTACGCCTTCACGCGCCAGAAGCTCCGGCGCGCCTTCAGGACTAGAGTGAAGAAGCGGGTGGTGTCCCTGCTCCAAGTTGACCCGGCTCCCAGTGGTACCGTCATAAGCAACTCATGGGCGGTGCCACGCAAGTCAAACAAGCCACGCCAGGAAGGCAGCGACGCCACAAACCACTGCCTCACGGAGGTCATTCGGGAGTGAACCAGTTTGAGCACCTGTGTGTGTGTGTGTGTGTGTGTGTGTGTGTGTGTGTGTAGCTCAAGGGAGTTTTACTTATACAAAAATTCAGAGGGCAGAAGGAAACATGACTGGTTCAGAGAGATAACCAATCAGATCTTGTGTCAGATGTCAGACCAACCAATTAGATGCCTTGTTGCTTGGACCCGCCTCCTCTACAATATGATTGGTTCTCTCTCTGAACCAATAATTTTTCATTCTGCCCTCTGAACATTTTTTAGTAAAACTCCCATGAGTGTGTGTGTGTGTCAGAACAGGAAAATGGCAAACAATGAGCCATGTTATTACTTACACCACTACAAGGATAATTTGGAGGCATTACTTGTGCACAGGTGTGTTCATTAGACTCTCGCCTGGCATGTTCTCCATAGTGTTTGTGTAGATGGGCTGCCACTGTCTCCATGACAGTCCTGCCCATGCAGTGTTGCATCATGCACAGCGATGTGACCTTAAGGGTTATTCACAGTGGATCAGTTCACGTAATAATCTCTGTATTCTATGGATCAGTCGATCAACAAACCCAAAAAAAGGCCTTCGTGGTTGGAGGTTTGAATCTTACCTCCACTCTCCGTGTGGAGTTTACATGTTCTCCATATTAGGGGCCTCCTCTGGGTCCTCCAGTTTCTCCTGATAGTCCAAAGGCTTGGGGGCTAATTGGCATCTCTGAATTGGCCATAGTGTGATTGTGTGTGGATGAGTGTGGTCAGAAGAACTGGCTTCCCGTCCAGGGTATATGCTGTCTGAGATTGGCTCCAGGCTTCCCTGCAAACCTGTCTAGGAAAAGTGGTTGAAAGATGGATGGACGGATTGATAGATAAATGAGAAAACTAGCCATATCTCAGACTGGCTCAAACTCTGCGTTGTAATTTGCCGATTTGACCTTTGCCCTGAAAATCAATCACACACCAACAGATTAAAAGCAAATAGTGGCAGCATGCAGGGGAAGCCTTTTTGACAAATGATGTCTTGAAGCAAAGGTCATCATAAATTCAGCACAGTAAAAACAGCAGAGAACCTGTTGCTGTTCCGCTCGGAAAAGTCCTTCCAGCAACTGAAAGCAAGTCCCTAAACTGCAACACGTGCATCGGCACACAAAGAGTAATAACCCAGAAGACAACACAGGAGTGGTGCCATCTGAACACACGAAGCCTCACTGAATCTTACTGGCGAAATTGATCCTAATAATTAGCAAATCTGGCATTCTTGAGAGGAATTCCAAAGTTTCCCCATGTAATTATTCATTTAAAAAATAATCAATATTAATAAGAGAGAAGTAATATTAGTAGTAATACTGGTCGTAGCAGTAGTAATAGCTTACTAGTAGCAGCAGTAGTGTCAAAAAGACTATCACGGAAAGCAGACTCTTGATAGTGTCTAACCTGTATATTAATTAACTGAACCATGTACAGAAGTCTCTCCATGAGAGAAATGTGTTAAAGCCAAGCCTGTCAGAATCTGAAAATGTGCCTTCCATGCAGCGAGTCTGCCATTCAATAATAATAGTGAGTTTTACAGAAATTGTTATTAAAATGTTGGTTTATTCATTGACGTTTGTTTGTATTTTAGGAGAATATTTATCTCTTCCAGAATGGTGTGTGAGTGTGTCTTGTGATGGGTTGGCGCCCCGCCCTGGGTTGTTCCCTGCCTTGCGCCTGTAGTCTCCGGGATCGGCTGCGGGGCCCCCCCCCC
>JAODKM010000099.1:6278792-6299770 GCA_026780845.1 Petrocephalus sullivani | reverse complement strand
TCAGTATGGGGGGGCGGGGGGGAGAGGAGGGGGGGAGTGCAGGGGCGGGGGGGGCGGGGGGGGGGGGGGGGGGGGGGGGTTGTAATGCGATGACATCCTCCTGTGTAAGCAGGACGGAAACTGATGCAGCAGCTCCGTCGTGAGCTCAGCCGGCTCCCCGCAAGAGCGTCTGTGCGTCAGTGACACCGCAGTGAGTCTGCAGGATCGCGTCCCGTTAAGGCCGCCGCTCTGGGGAAGTGCAGGGGGACTGACTGAACGCAAAGGAAGGGGTCTGTCACCCTGGGCCCCATGAGAGGCACTTGGAGAGTAACTCCTCAGATCGTCCTGGTTCCCAGCCGGCCGCACGCTGTCTTGCACAGACAGCCACACGCCCCCTTTGTGCTAGTTACTGTCTGAAGCCGGTTTCCCCTTTGCTCTGGGTGTTCCTGGGGTGTAGACGCCTAAGTCTGTGTAGTCTCTACCACCTGTTAATCCTGCTTTCATCACAGAAAGAAAAACAACAGGGAGAGTTTGGCCTGGACGGGGACAAAGGATTTTTCTTTTTAATGACATTTGCATGAGGTTTCATGCCAGTGGCGGTTCAGCCCAGAGTGATGAATTACTTGGTCCCTTTCAAAGTACAGATATCGCTCCAGGTCGGACGCATTTGTGCAGAATGTTGTGTGCCCCAATAGGATTCTGGGTAATTATCTCTCTCCTATTGAGGTTTTATGTTACAGCCGTCATGTTTCGGTCCATGGTTCATCCTTTAGTTTGAATCTGTGTGTGTGTTGGTGTGGACCTATGTGTGTTTAATGGTTATTATTAAAGGAAACTGCATGTGAGCCGCCGCAGGCGAGGCTGTCGGCGTCGTGTAAAATAACTGGGACTACGCCAGTGCCATATCTGTGTGCACTCCGGCGCCGTCTCAAAGCCTAATGTAAAACTCCGGATCTAAGTTATGTAACGCAGCAGAACTTGTCGTTCAGCTGGCGTATCCATGAGGGACGCCCTCCTCCCCTCCCATTGGATGAGATTGTTGGAGCAGGGCTGGGCTGGTTATAAATTAAACCCCGGCCTGCGGGTGTTTTCATGGTCTGGGATTTCCAGTCCGGCGCGGGTCTCTGCTTCTCCTGAAGAATAGCCCCCTCCTCCTTTCCTGGAAATTGGCTGTGTCTGTACCAGGAAAACGGGGCCGTAATGGGGATTTCTGCTGCCCCCCCCCCCCCCTTGCAGTGGCTATACTCGCCGATTTCCCTGCGAAATGAGTGGCCTCCCCTGCATATGCAGAGGTCCGTGTTGGGGAACGTGGGCCCGTTCACCATATGCCTATAGCTTTAGCTGGGATAGCGCACGAGGAGGGCAGCTGAGATTAATATCCCATCCAGTGCCTGTATCTGCAGACCTGAGGGCTTTGTAGCTTTAGATCCCGAACCAGGAGATGGTTCTCGGTCATCAGGCTAAAGGACAACTGACTTTTGGCAGTAAGGAATGCAGAAAAAAGCCATCTTATTGCATCAACCTAATCTAAGAACAGTAACTGCTTACATTGCTTTGAGTATTTTTTTTTTATTGCAGGAAAGAATGCATGACAAAAATGAAACCTAAGATGTTTCCTAATCTTTATTTCTTATATATGATTTTTTTCTTCCCCAGAAAAACAATGGGGCCTATTGTGAGTTTGCTATAATTGTAGTTAATGGATGTCTGTATTGAGAGGCACCTTCCCCTTTTGTAAAGCTGACCTGCGTTTCGGCCGGCCGGCCGGCCAGTTAGCAATTGCTTTCTTCCAGCCGGGGAATGTGCTTTCCTTCAGTTTTGTCCTGGCCTCGCTCCACGAGGACAGCGTGTCCCGCAGAGTGTGGCCGGTCGCGTCACTGGCCTTGCCCTTTCTGAATGGGGCTTGGTTTTTCCTCAGGATCTGTGACCGTAGGGGAGCTGTGAGGTTATCGGGATGACTGACTCTCTGTGTTCAGGTTTTCCTATCTTTGTGAAAATATCCTTGGGAAAACATATTGTCCTACAGGCACTTTATCGAGCTCTATGTCTTTCTGAGATTGTGGTTTTCGGTGATTTTAAGTGGGGCATTAAAGGGTGCATCGGCAAAAAACCTGAGGACACAGATGCAAATACTGTATAAGTGTGTAAATGTGCTGCACTTATGTCCATGTGCACGTCTATAGTACTGTGTAAAAGTCAGTCAAAGAAAATGTTCACAGCTATTTATCTGGGATGTAAGTGTATGTTTGCTTAAAGAAAAAAAAGTCTAACATGAGCCATTTCTTTTGCTAAATTCCCAGCTAACTCACATAGCTTAATTGCTTAAATATTTTGATGAGGTATTGATTAGCCAGACATGGTGTGCTAGTGGCCTGGTCAGCAAATACTTGGGTATGTGGGATGCAAAGGCAGGGCTGAGGTTTTGAAAGGGCTAAGATGACAGGCTTTGACAGACATAATATTGTACCAACACTTTAGCACCTATGTGAAGAGCATTTCAGCCTAAGACTTTTGCACAGTGCTGTATGTGTGTGTGTGTGTGTGTGTGTGTATGTGGTTGGGTTTGCATAGATCACATTTGGGGACCAAAATGTCCCCAAAGTGTGGTAAAATCTGAAATTACTTTTGGGGAATTTTTTTTTCAGGTCCCCATTTAGATTACCTCAATTTGATTAAAAAATATGTGAATGCAATCAAAAAAGTAAAAATGGCAAAAGTCTTGTATTTGGGTTGGTTACTTCTGGTTAAGGTTTGTGTTACCGTTAGCCAGGGCTCTATCACACAGACACTTGCCAGGTTCGTGAAAATTCTGAAAAGATAGGGCAAAGCCACCACAGCTGTTTAACGCAATGGTGGTTATTCTGCTCACATTGTGAAAATCCACAAAACCAGGCTCCACAGTGAGACGGAAGCATTTACACCGGATATGGGCAGAACCGCGTGGTGCAGCCAGCACACCTACCACTTTCTGGCTTAGGAGTCCCATCCCTCTGCTGGTCCGGCTGAGGCTCCCTTTCTACCCACTGCCTCTCCCCAAACCAGTACCAGACATTTCAGCATATCTAATAGCTTTTCTTTACACAATGATTAATAATGACGGCATCCTTCCCACTCATATACAGACCTCTATCCAGATGGCGAACTATATTGTGCGCATTTTAGACAAGGTTTTCGCTATTGAAACACTCACCCAAACTGCAGCAGATAAGTACAGATAAACCTGAGAATCGTGTGACTGTGTACGTGTTGAGCGCAGATGGGTAGGTTGGCGTTTATGGCATGGAAATGTTGCGTGAGTGAAACCAATATAGCATTTAGCCGCTAGCGCTACGGGTGCTACCACAGCCCCGTCTTAACATAGACCGGAGGCAGGCAGCGCTTTGGGTGACTGGGAATGTATAGCGAGTGGGAGTGCTGCCACAGACAGTGACGGGCCCTCTGTCACAAGCTTCTATGTCTGACGTCAGTCGAGCCCAGACCTCGTGGCACTTCACATCCATGAGCACCTACAGCTGTGCCCCCATGGTGCGGGGGTGTGGGAATCCAAGCGAGGTCTGCTTCTGCCTTCTGGCCATGGAATTGCACAGATTTACAGAAAATCTGCTTTGGAGTTTCGGACGGGGCGAGTGACTGAGGGGGCGTTCAGCTGGGGGTGGAGCCTGTAACATGATTGGCTGTTAATAATGAACACAATAATAATAATAGCACACAGCAAGGGGCTGAGTGTTACAAACCTGTTTGGATCTAGTCCGTGATTTTTCACATCTGTGGCAGAGACAGCAGCCTTAATTCCTCTGTTCCTGCAGTTACCAAAAACACCTCCCATCTTTATCCCCTTCCCCAGCATCACCTAATTGGGGGTGGGGGATGTCTGCCATTTGGTTGAGTTTGTCTGATAATTATGGTTTTGTGTTGGCAGACTGGATGCAGGTGTCCTCCTCGATTCTGCTCTGTGATTGGCTGGCAGGAATGAGGCCTTGTCGGTCCCTTTGGACTGGCTGTTGAAACCTTTACTTCTCTCATTTTTTTCGATGCCCCCCCCCCCAAATGCATGCCCTTGCAGTGTAACTGATAATCTTGAGAATGACTGATAATCTTATTAAATGGGGGGGGGCCAGGGTGGCGTGGGATTGCCTTGTCGAGGTGTGAATCTGGGACGCCTCATGAAACTTTATATGAGACATTTACGTGTGTCGGCATGCTCGGGGGGTTTGAAAAGCTCACTTTTTAGTGGGGACCTGATTATGTGTCACTGAAGGGGGGGTTGGGGTATTTTATTATGAGGAGGGGTGGCAGGGTGAGGATTTAGCGGAGGCATTGGGAACAGCTGGCTCTCCACTTGGGGGGTGATGGCCTTGCAGTGGTGTGCCCTCCGGTCATGACCCCTGCCTCCCACCCACGGCCCCCTTCTCCACCCGATCCACACAGCGCCAGCCGTCACCTTGCTGCTGGCAGATCAGTGGAGTCTGACTGACGAGCCACAGGCCTGTTAGCGCGGCGACGGAATGTGCCGTCACCCAGCTGCCGGGGGAGGCCTAAGCACGCACTCGACCCGAATGGCCCGTTTCCCTGCCCCATTGCAGACTTTGAGGGGGCGGGGCTCTGAGGAGCAGGTGCCGTCGACATTCCTGATGGTGATGGTCTCCTGGAAGAGGTTCTGTTACATTCCTAATGCGGTCAGTGCAGCCTGCATTGGCAGTCATTTCCCAAAGCGTGTCGTTTTCTGTAAATCCGCAGGCCGTGTGCTGCCCCGCTGTTGTGTGGCCAGGTTTGTCTCTCGGGTAGTTACCATAGTCCATGCCCAGTGCACCTGACCTGGCATTCTGGCTCTTTGTGTTTTTGCACAGTCTTTCACCTTTGTGTCCCCCTGCCTTCTGTCCGTCTCTCTCTCTCGCTCTGTCCATCTCTTCCACATTTTTTCTCTCACTGTTCCTGTCCATCTGTTCATCTGTCCGTCTCTCTCTTCATCTCTATCTGTCCGTCTCTTCATCTGTCCGTCTGTCTGTCACTCTCGCTGTTCATCTGTCATTCCATCTCTGTCTGTCAGTCTCTCTCTGTCCATATCTTTCTATCTCAGTCTGTCCATATCTCTCTGTCCATCTCTCCCTCCATCCATCTGTCTGCCAGTGTCTCTCTGTCCATATCTTTGAATCTGTCTTACTCTGTCTGTCCATATCTCTCTCTCCCTCTATCCATCTCTCTTGCTCTCTGTCAGTCTCTCTGCATTCTCCTGGTCCATGTGTCTCTGCACTGCTTCTCAAACGTAGTGTATTATTAGAACAACTGTGTCAATGGCTGGCGGCAGGAGGCATTTTGAGCTAAGTGTGACCTGTTTGGACCTATTAAGGACTTTAATCCGCCTTGCAAACAGGCCGGTGATGAGATGAGCTGTTTTCCATTGCCAGCGTTGTGACAGGGAGGCAGAGGTTGAGCTTGTGGGTAAACAGCTCTTTGACCTTGAGCATGCCTTTCCCTCCTGTGTCCCTGCCGGCTCCGATCCCTCGGCATATGCGGGCAGCTGGGAGGTGTGATGCTGCGTCACCATGGGCGGGCTGGCGTTCGGTTGCCAGGAGACCGGAAACTTGCTCCTTATTGCACATTTAAGTCTTTGAGATGCATCAGCAGCAGCGAAACACGACTGGAATGTTTCGCTGCGAGCAAACCGCCCACAGCGGCAGTCTGTTACTGGACCCATTATCAACTTGTTTTCTTGAACCTTTTCACTGAAAAGAACAAACAGCTATAGTTTTTTTTTTTTATTTTTCTCCGAATGATTTCTATTAATTGCTATTAAACGACATTAAAAACAAATTTGCTATATTTACCCCCATCTGTCTGTCTGTCTGTCTTCCAAAAATAGCGATGCTTTTTGATTCGCCTCGGAATAACAGGAGCTATATGCGGTGTGGGCCTTTAGTGGAAGGTCCAAACGTGTTTGTGGCTTATTTAAGGCGGGGGGGGGGGGGGGTTTGGAAATGCAGCCTGGCACTGGGAGAGGCAGTGGCAGCCTGTTACGTCGTCCTGCTCCTGTGACATTCTGCAGTCACGCTGTGTTACTGAGGCCCTTCCAGAAAAAAATGGAACGACAACAGCGAGGATGGCAGCCTGCAGGCTCTTTGGTGTCCCTTTGGCGTCCCTTCAGCTGAGGTCCCCAAAGCTGCTCTGGTTAAGCCTCTCCTGCTTAAAGATAAGTCCCACTCAGCGCAGGGCTGCAGCTCCTATTTTTAGCAGGGGGGGGGTTAATTGCATTCTCTGCCAGTAATGGGGGGTTTCTGCTCCCCTAAACTGTCCCGTCCTGCACAATTACAGGGCTGCGTTCCCAAAAGCGTGTCGTAAAGTACTGTCAGTATCAGCGTCTTTTTTTAAGTTTATGCTGGGAGGTGCCCAGCGTCGCGCTTCCACTCGGCTCTGGACGAGCTGTTGTGCTCGTGGGGGAGCCCGAGGCTGGCGCCAAGGCCTGGGGGCAGCAGAAAGGGCACGTCTCTTTGCTCCATGACTCGGCTAGACACCACGCATCCCTTCCTTTGTCGCACGCTCGCTGGAAGATTGAGGTCTGCTATTTTTATTCCCATACTCTCTGTATCTCATACTGTGATTCCCTCAGGGTCAGGCTGCCCTTTAAGCCCCCCCCCCCCCGCCGCCTACACGCCTCTGAATCCCCCAGGTTTGTGTCTGATACCACAGGTGTGTAACAGGAGGTTCCTCCTCCGCAGGGCAAAATCCACCGCCCCCCCCAACTGATAAATATGTATGTCAAAGGAAGTGAGTAAACATCCAAACTGTGGAATTAAATATCACTTAATTAGTGGCCTGGGTGGGCTGGCTGGTGCTGATTACGATACCGGTGAGTGCTGGAATGATGGTTATTTGAAGCGTATGTTAGGGCGAGGACCAACCCTCAGTGGGCAGGGCCCCCCCTAGTGATGAGGCCGTGAGTAGGTGTTTGCCGGCGGCCCGGGAGTGTGCTGGTCGGGTAGGACAAGGGATCCGGCAGGCCACCGCGGACGCACGGGGATCTCCCGGTCCTGCTGGAGCTTTCACTAAGCTGCCTCATCGCTGGTCCCGTGTTCCTTCCCGCCTGCCTTTCCTGTCGCTGGTCCCGTGTTCCTTCCCGCCCGCCTTTCCTGTCGCTGGTCCCGTGTTCCTTCCCGCTCGCCTGTCCTGTCGCTGGTCCCGTGTTCCTTCCCGCCCGCCTTTCCTGTCGCTGGTCCCGTGTCCCTTCCCGCCCGCCTTTCCTGTCGCTGGTCCCATGAATGTCTCGTTCCCCCGATTGGTGTCGCTTCCTCCTTCCCCTCTGACCCATTTTGATTCCCCCGTCACTCCGGTGGTTTTAGTGTGGTTCTGTCATCAAAGCCCTAGTTTACCCCCCTGAGGGTGCGTGATGATGTGGCTGTAGCTCCGGGTCTGGAATACAGTGCCGTCTGACTTTTTTTTTCTTTTTTTTTTTTGCGGTTCTAAGCTGTATTGGCCCCTGTAAACGTATGATAGACTGACAGTATGCAGGGGCCCCATCCCTGGTGCCAGGGATCCTCCATCCTCCCCCAGTTCCTCAGCTCCTGAAGCGGGGGGGCCCAGACATGTTTGTGCCATGCCTGCTTGTTTGTTTACTTGTCTCTGCAGTCACATCTGTGTGGAAACTGCAGGTGTGGCCCTATGCAATTTGGACAAATCGTGTCTTGGCATTGCTTATGTTGCATTCTAAATTTAGATGCAACAGCCCTGAGGCCCTGCCTGTATTGGGCCAGGCAGCATAAGTGGCGCCCTCTATTGGTCACCCTCAGTGTGGTGCCAGCTCTTTGCTTCTGGATTTGACCATTTCTAGACCATGCAGGGTCCTGATCTAATCTGCAGGGTCTGCCAGGAAGCTGCTGTCACACAGCAGAGGAACATCTAAACACAGCTGTTCCCCTTTTTTTTCCCTCCTCTTTGTTTTTATGTTCCTTCTTTCCTTCTCCCTTCCCCCACCCTTCTCTCCCTCCCTCTTTGTTTGCCTATTCTGTTCAGTTGCTTGGTTCCCACCCAACAACAGCTGCCGACTGCTGATTGGCTGAGGCCAGAGGAAGGGGGCGGGCTCTTCTGACTTGTTGTGGTCTTTTTCTAGTGCTGGGCTCGCTCAGTTCTTCGTTTCAGTATCGGCGAGGGATCCGGGAGCACCTCCTCTTTCTTTTAATCCCCGTTTTTTTTTTTTGTTCTCCGTTAAACGCTACGTTAAAAAGGGTGGCTGTGATCACACACTGGAAAGTCTGCGGGTGGCTTTTCTGTTCAGTGTAACGGGAGTGAAAAGAACCTTTTATTGCCCCTTCCCTTTGTTTTTGTGGCCGGGCAGCCCCCGTCTTAGGAGGTTTCGGCTTCATCAGACAAGGAAGCAGCCTCGCCGTCGCCACCTTGGCCCTTCCCGGCAGCCCGCTGGATCTCGCCTACGTCTCTGTCCCCCAGCCAGGAGTCTAATGCTCGTCGAGGATGAGTCCCGCGCTGGAAGCTATAATGCAGACCGATCAAAAGCGCTACCCCAGCAAAGGGGTAATGCTTGAGCCCTTCGTGCACCAGGTGGGGGGCCATTCCTGTGTGCTCCGCTTTGGGGAGCAGACCATCTGCAAGCCCCTCATACCCCGGGAGCACCAGTTCTACAAGAATCTGCCAGCCGAGATGAGGAAGTTCACCCCACAGTACAAAGGTAAGCCTGGATGTTTCGGGCCCCCACTGGTCCCTTCTCGCTCTGTCCCTGTCATAACGTTGATTTTGCTGGTGTCGTGTGTAATATTGGCACAGGATGCAACTGCCTCTGAATTTACCTCGAGGGTGATGCTTTGTACACGAGAACTGCGCGCTAATACAAGCATCACATCTCACTTGATGGTGCTATTTGGACTCTCCTTAGAGGTAACAAGTTTCTGTGAATGATGGCAATGCGGGAACCAGCGTACTGCGCTAAGCTGACTAGCCACTGAACACCCACATGAGGGCACCCTTGAGCATTTTCCCCTCCAGCATTATAATCCCAGCCACAGGCTGCCCTTATATACCATCTGTACTCCTGTGCCCTTGCCTCTGGTGCAAATGTTCCAGGTCCTAATGAAGGGGACAGTGCTTGTTGTCATGATGACACGGTGAAACCGGCACCAGAGAGACTGCACAATACTCTCTGAGGCACTAGAGGTTGCCTGAAAGAGAGGTGAGCATGACTAATGTCCAGGATTCCAGTCAGGTGTGCTGGAGCACAGAATCCTCTGCTTTCTCTGATGTCAGCATACTGAGGTTCCTTCTTTGTCTCCCTCTTTCCCTTTTACCCAAATCCCGTGACACTCAGAAGGGCCTAGTCAGACACAGCAAATGGATATTTGATATAAGGTAGAGAGGAGGGGGTTTACAGAATAAGGGAGGGAGCTTCTCGAAAAGTGTAGAAAAGACACAGACCCCCCCCCCCCCCCCCCCACTCGAAATGTTACCCAAATATGTTGAGGCACACAGTGACACAGCAGACTCTCGGGTTACAGTAACTAGCAGCTTGCCCAGAAGAAGTTAACTCTGAGCCTGTGAGAGGCGGTGACATCACTGCCTATGACATCACTGGAGGAGAAAGTAACCGCACAGGATTATTGGCCCCAGGGTCCTAAAACCTGTCCCAAACTGCTGCTCACATAGAGACTTATAGAGTTTTTGTAAAAAATTGATCTCCTCTTTGTCATTATTCATTTTTTTATTTGAATCACTGAGAAAGTATTATATAAGCAAAGTCAGAGCAGTTTTTTTGATGTTGGGAGAAGCGAGCGTATACGAACTCGATCACAGCGACATTCCTCTCATTCCCTCCTATCTCACCCTTTTTGGTCGTTTGCTTGTGTCCCTGCGCCCACCCCCCCCCCGCCTCTCACTTACAGTGCTTTAATCCCTGTCTCGTAACGCACTCTCTTCTCCCTTTATGGATCTTTCAGCTCTGTATTAAAACAATTTCTCATTTCGATTGCAGTTTCAGATGTATCCAATTCCGTGCCCTCTGTAAAAACCTTTGTTTTTCTGGGAGGATTATTGATTTTCTTTTGAAGCCCTGACACTGTGATGAGCTGTAAGCTGGTTATGTGCCTTACCCTCTGTGTGCTAAATGTACATGCACAGCTGCATGTTGTGATGAGCTGCTCTGTTAATAAAGCTGATGGTGAATTGCACAAGCGGAGGCCTCCTGTGTGTGTTTGTTGTGGAAGGCTGAAGTCGGGTTTTTCCAGCCATGTTGGCACACGAAGCTGGGTACTCGCACCCTCACGCACAGGCACAAACCCAGAGATGAGCCACCATCCCCATGTCTTCAGTTGTCTCTGTGTGTCATTGTCTTTTGTGTGTTGCAATTCTTTGTTTTTGTGGTTTTTAGTCCAGTTTAAGAGATGCAGAGAAATCAGTGTTTAAAGGCTGAAGATATGGGGTAAGAATTAAATACCTCCCAGCCATTTTTATTCTGGGAAGTATATATTTTCCATCTAGTTCACGTGGACACGTCTTTTTTTTCATGCTAACCTCAGTTCTCTCCTCCTTTTCACAGGCGTGGTGTCTGTAAGCTTCGAGGAGGATGACGAGGGGACCCTGTGCCTGATGGCATACCCCCTGCACAGCGAGGTGGCCCACCTGGAGAACGTGGACCCCACCGCCGACTGCGAGGCCAAACACCGGCTGCTGAAGTGGGGCAATGTCAAGCCGCCCGCTCTGCTGCCAGAAGGAGACTATTATGGCAAGGAGAGGACCAGGCAGATGCGCAAGGAGGACAAGATCAAAAGGTGAGGGGGCATGGCTTAACTAATTCTTTGATCGATTTTTGTAAAACCTTAGAGCAGTGCAATCCTCAGCTGTATAATGAGGTCAGCTCACCCGTTGTCGTCATGGTGGCGATCTGGGGCTCCCCGGTGGGGATATGTAACCTATTTAAGCTCTCAGAAGCGTGTCGTGTCTCAGAGGCCGCTCGCATACCAGGCCAGCATTTCTCTGGTTTGCCTCGGGTCTCCTACAAGCCTCTCTTTGTCGCTCCGCAGCCACAACCGCGAGGAGCGCGATCAGGCCGAGGTGCTATGCTACAGCCTGGAGAAGGGCAAGGTGGTGCCTCAGCTCAAGCACAACCCCTGGAGCCTGAAGTGCCACCAACAGCACCTGCAGCGGATGAAGGAGAACGCCAAGCACCGCAACCAGTACAGTATCCTTTCATGCCAGGAGCTCCTGGGCCCAAATGCACTGAGACTTTGCCTTTCAAACTTCAAATCCAGGGATTTTTACTATCCTCCGTACTTCTGTTCTTGGGTACTGTAGCTGGTCCTTTACAGTGGAAGACGACACAAAACGGGTGCACGAGAACACAAGTACAGTCAAGTACGCATATTAAGAAACTCCCCAGGGCTTCCTCCGCCCTCTGTTTCCTCCTTGACCCGTGACTCTTCCCAGAATTCATTCTGCTGGAGAACCTGACGTGGCGATACAACATGCCCTGCGTCCTGGACCTGAAGATGGGCACGCGGCAGCACGGCGACGACGCCTCCGAGGAGAAGAAGGCCCACCAGATCCGCAAGTGCCAGCAGAGCACGTCGTCCTCCATAGGAGTGAGGCTGTGCGGCATGCAGGTCAGGCCGCGGGTAGCCCTTTGGGAGGGGGCGTCGCCCACATTTTCATTTTGTCATTGTGGTGGGGATCTACTAACCAATGGCCTGTCCGCCCCCATCCAGGTGTACCAAGCGGACTCGGGCCAGCTCATATTCATGAATAAGTACCACGGCCGCAAGCTGACGCTGGCCGGCTTTAAGGAGGCGCTCTTCCAGTTCTTCCACGACGGGCGGCGCCTGCGGCGGGAGCTGCTGTCCCCCGTGCTGCGGCGGCTGCGCGAGATGCAGGCTGCGCTGGGGGCCTGCGAGTCCTACCGCTTCTACTCCAGCTCGCTGCTCATCATCTACGACGGCGACCCGCCGCGTGCCCAGCGCCAGCACCAGCGCCACCACGGTGGCGAGGAGGGTGAGGAGGAGGAGGACGACGACGAAGAGGAAGAGGACGAGGAGGCTCCCGGGGCTTTCGGGTTCCACTGCGGCGGGGCCACGGGCGGCCGGGCCTCTGCGGGGGAGCCGGGCCCCCTAGTGGACGTACGCATGATCGACTTCGCCCACACCACCTGCCGGCACTACGGGGAGGACAGCGTGGTGCACGAGGGCCAGGACAGCGGCTATATTTTCGGCCTGCAGAACCTCATCACCATCATCTCAGAGCTGGAGGACCACAGCGCTGATTAGGCTACCGCAGGCCAGTCTGGATCCCGCCCTCAGTGCGCGTTCCCTCTCGGCGGGGGGCTCCGTTGCACATGGCAGCCACTGCTAGAGGCAGGAACACGAGTGGGCAGCTGGGGGGACCTGCAGCCAAGGGCCGGGCCTCTCCACGCATGCTCGCTCCCGCCAGAGCCGCTGCCTCTCCTTCACCACTAAAGGACTGAGGAGACACACCACCGTGTCTCCAGCTCTTTGGACGTTAACGGTTCTCTTAGATTTTTTTTTTTCCATGAAAAAAAAGGAAGAAAAAGGTGAAGCAACATGACGAAATGGAAGGTGTAAACAGAGCATGGCGTGAATCTGGGACTGCCTAATCCGTACCAGTCCCACCCGTGTCTCCGTCTGAGCTGGCTTTTGGACAGAGACGGTTTTTCCTGTGGGCTTCTGTCGTCTCTCTTCCTACCAGCCATACTTGTACAGACTCCTGATGGGTTTTGGAACGGAGTCGTGCGGGCTGGGGGGGGGTGGAGTAAGGACACTGGGGTGAGGAGGTATACCATTCTTTATACCCTACCTCTCTCCCTCTGATTAATGAAGGGAATAGGAGACAAATTAGCAAGAGGACTGTTTTGGGGGGGGGGGGGGATGGGGACTCGTGGCACCCTAATGTCTCCTTAATGTCTCCTCCCCCATTTGTCCGCTTTCATTCCAAATGACAGAGGGGACTGTGTTGTGATGATATTATGATGAATTATAGGAACAGAGACTATATAGATCTTTATTTATTTGAAATATTTGTAACAAAATAAAAAAGTCAGACTACATTCCACATTACTGTTAATGTTATGTCAAATACCTGTTTATATGATCGAGTTCGTATACCTCTGTCTTATATCTTGTGTGTTGGCAGTATGTTGGAGCAAAATAAATAAAGAGGATTTCTGTTTGTAGTTCAGTTTTGTTTGTGTGTGCTTCTTGGGTTTTAGCGAGTAGGAAGAGGAACCGGGAAGCGCAAGTCAGCTGGACTCCGGAAAAAACAAGTTCATCATTCTGCAGAAGTGGGCATAAATCCGCCCAGTCATATGCAGCTGTGAGTCTGATTACCGCTGAACAGTCAGTAGTTCATCCGCAGCCCCAAACCATGTGAAAACTGGGGCCAGCTGCACTTGCCTGGGCTGGACATTAGCAGAAACTTTAAAAGCAACAGTTCAGTCTGGCTGCCATCTCAGCTGGCTTGAGTCAGTGAGTGCGTTATGGGGTGAGTCACTGTTCCTGGAAACCACCATTCACATGGCTGCCACTGAGTCAATAGAAGAAATTCAATACCAGTATGCACACGTTGGAAGTATTGAGGGCTTTTTAAATAATTAAAATTTTAAGGGTCAAGCCAATATAGTATGTAATGACCTGATTTTTAACGAATGGACACCTGTACGTACTCTTTTGGTCATAGTCTGCCTTATACTGTGCAGGTTAATTTTATCATCTTAGATGGCAAGTAGTAAATGGCTCAGAGGTGCAGAGACTGAAAGTGCTGCTTTGTTGATAATGTGTTAAACCCCTCAATCACTCGATTACTGTTGCACAACCCTCTAACACTATCTGGTTAACTTAATAATGGTGACACCCTGATAGCCCTGAGAGTGAAGAATGCAAGGCCGACATCATGATTGGTCCCAGAATGCTTATGTAACCCAAAGCTAATGAAGGCAGACTGGGTCACAGAGATGTTCCTATCAACCTTAAAATAAGATCTCATTCTGTAGCTCCAGTGTAGGATAGGATAGTATTTCAGTGACAGCCTTACACACCCATGGCGTCTTAAGAGAAACCTATTAATATGATTTCCAGTGTGAGACCTAGAAAAGTCTCAGTGTGCCACAAAAATCTGTCCTAGGCTCAGACACGTAAATGCAGCAATTTCACAACCAACTTATGGCAGGTAAATGTGGGGCACAAATTTCCACACAGGTACACTATATGGACAAAAGTATTGGGACACACCTCTTAATCATTGTCTTAATCATTGTAAGTATTTCATTCAGACCCGTCGCCACAGGTATGTAAAATTAAGTCACTAGCCAGGCAGTCAAGTTTACAAACTTTTGTGGAAGAATGGGTTGTTCTGAAGAGCTCAGTGAATTTAAGCGTGATACTGTCATAGGATGGCACCTTTGCAATAAGTCAGTTTGTGAAATTTCTTCCCTGTTAGATATTCCACAGTCAACTGTAAGTGGTATTTTTGCAAAGTGGAAGCATTTTGGAACAACAGAAACTCCGCCACAAAGTGGCAGACAGGGTCACATAGTGCTGAGGTGCGTAAAAGTCACCAACGCTCTGTTGACTCAATATCTGCGGAGTTCCAAATTCCCTCTGGCATTAACCCCAGCACAAAAACTGTGCCTGGAACATTGCGGAATGGGCTTCCATGGCCGAACAGCTCACATAACTAAGTGCAATGCCAAGCGTTGGGTAGAGTTGTGTAAGGCACGCCACCACTGGACTCTGGAACAGTGGAAATGTGTTCTATGGTACTATGTCTGTCAGTCTGATGGATGAGTGTGGGTTTGGCGGATGCCAGGAGGACATTACCTGCCAGACTGCATTGCCAACAGTAAAGTTTCAGGGGCTGGGCTCGGACCATTAGTTCCACTGAAGGGAACTCTTAATGCTTCAGCATATTGTACCAAGACAGTTTAGATAATGCTTCCAAATTTGTGGGGACAGTTTGGGGAAGCCCCCTTTCTGTTTTAGCATGACTGTGCTCCAGTGCGCAAGGCAAAGTCAGCTGTTATAGCTGATTTAGAAGGGGAGTTCCTGTATGTGTAATAGCCAGGTGTCCCAGTACTTCTCTCCATATAGTGTATTTGAGAGTTCGTAGTTCATGGCTGCAGCCTCCCTGAAGGGTTGCAAACATGTATTCCGCCCTTTATAACATCCATATTAACATCGTTCCCTGTCACCCCAACAGGGAACGACAGGGAAGTTCCTCCAAGGACGAGGTGGACCTCATTCATTCCCTATTCAGAATCAGAATCAGAATCAGAAAAACTTTATTGATCCCGGAGGAAATTGCTCAATTCTATTCTGTGCCACATCCTTTTGGGACGCATCATAAATCATACATATTGCATCTTTTCACCACATTTGGTCAACGCCTGCAACCCTGTTTGTCAGTTACTGACCTTCTTTGGAAGCGAACAAAGAGTAAAGTCTACGTCTGTGTGACATGGCATTTCACGCATGTGTGCACCCACACTGCAGTGACAATTCATTGGCCGTTTATAAGAGCAGAGTTCAAGTACATGCTGACTGGTGTGTTTCCCACCTGCGGACGGCAGATCAAAGTGCGATATGAAGAAATATCGGCAATGGTGAGGCCTGAACTTCTGATATGGAGCAAGAACATAGTGTTTTTACAGGCTAGTTTAATGCTAGTGTAAAAACGTCAACAAGAATCCCTAACTGTGGATTTCTCCGTACAACCTCATTGCCCTAAGGCCAGAAACAGCTGCGGTCAGCTCTGCTGCTGTGATAAGACCAGGAAAGTGTGTGGTGGCTGTATAATTATCAACAAATTATGTGCAGCTATGTATTTTGACAGTAATGGGATCTGTCTATCAAGTGTTTTCATGATGCTCAACAGTGGTAATATAGCTGGTTGTGCAACTACACAAATGGAGACAGGTCATTCATTTAATTAAAAGTAATATAAACAAACGTTTTTTATGACTATTTTAAACCAATTAAATGTCAACCCAGCCATCCAGTGTCACAGTGGTCCAGAACCAATCACAAGCACATATAAGGAACAAGGTATCACAGCTTATAGAACTAAACAAGATGGAGTAAAACCAGGACAGGACAAAGTGCACCACAGGTGAATTTATGTGTGTGCACATTTCAGGGCCGGCCCGAGCCTTTATGGGGCCCTAAGCAGAATTTGATTTGGGCCCCCCCACCACCTAAATCAAGATATCTTGACATTTCAAGTACTCATGGGGCCCCCTGGTGGCGTGGGGGCCCCAGGCGGCCGCTTACTTCGCTTATGCCTTGGGCCGGCTCTGGCACATTTACTGGAACAGTCACAAACTACACCATATGAGAAAATCAGCAGGGTACCCAAAGGCCCCTGGGGAGAATGTGCCAAGCTTACACACACAGAGCTGGGGCCAAGCAGAGGACGAAGTACCTGCTGAGCTAGTGTACCAGCTACCAGGGAAGTCAAAACCAACTTTTAAAGGGTACTTTTAATTAAAAAAGAAATAATGAGCATTAAACATTATAGATATTATGTTGAAGTAAGGTTACATAGGTAGTCCCCAGGTTACGAACAAGATACATTCCATGAGTCTTTAAGTCAAACTTGTAGGTAAGTCGCAAAAATAATAGTACAGTAGATACTAATAGTATCATTATTATGCAGTAGTAAGAAAAGTAGCTACACTGGGTCCTGTACTGTACCCCGGGCTGAGGAACCTCTGAAGGCGCGTAATGTTTTCACGAATGTCACAAAGTTCACTATTACGAACCATTACAATTAACCCAAATTTTTTATATAGTAGGCTTTATGACAGTCCATTTGAGTATGAGTTGTCTGAAAGTAGGACATTCTTAACATGGGGACAGCCTGTACAGATTCCACTGTGCATGCTAATATTTGAAACTGGGTTTAAATCCTACTAGTCTTCAAGATACAGGGAATCGGAGTTTTATAGCCCCAAACTATTAAAAAAATAGTAACAAAGAGTTGCCAACTTTGGTCAGCTGGCTGGAGTGAGATTTTCAATTCAAGACAAATCTGCACACACATTTACATTTATGTAATAGTTTCATTACCTTGTAAATAGTCTGCAGGGTTTGTGAACTACTGCTTTTGATGTAGCTAATTTAAGTTTACAACGGAATATTATAGATTTGCCGTAAGGTTCCTAGAGTGAGCATGAGAATCTGAAAACACAGATGTGTGAAAGCTGGTAACCCTAATAATAAATGATGCAATGTTAGCAATTAACAGTTATTAAGACGATTTATTCATAACTGGTTCACAGGTTGCTTTGAACAAATTTTTCATCAGTAATAGACATTAAAAGTCCCAAAGGACCCTTATAGGAAGTACAGCTGTCTGCAGTTGACAAAGAATAATGATCTGGACTTTAATGAGAGTCACTTAAGACTCTCTAAGCATTTGTCTGGATAATAAAACTTAAAATACTATGATTAAATTTACTATCCTGTAAGTATGTGAATTTCTGTGTTTGAACTGTTTGACATTTGAGCAGACACGTTTATTATACAGAAATTGTTCTCTTAGGATATAAATAGAAACTACATTAGCTGGATGGCTGGGAAAAGAAAATTAACAATCAGCACCATATAGTACTAATGGATGATAATCAGAATTTGCCAGCATTTGCGTCATTGTGTCTTGCTCATTTGAATCCCATGACCTTTGTTATCATTTTCCTGACCACATACCTGAGTTAATTGCACATAATCACATGACTCTGCATTATTTTATGTGACAATGATCTGTCGGTATGATTTTATATGGGCTTGCTGGCAATTCTCTTGAGTTGCGTTTACAGGTGTTTTGTGCATATTTTTGGGGTGGTGGAGTTTTGTATCTATAATGGCAGGAAAAATTATGGGAACCTTTTTGGCATTTCTATTATATAAGGTCATAAAATGATCTGATCTTCGTCTAAATTACAATAATGAACAAAGACTATTGTTTTAACTAATACCACACAAATAGCAGAATAGATGTGTGCAACATTCAGGTGTTTTGGATACCTGAATTCGGCTGCATTTTTAGGATGTGAACGGCTCTCTTGAGGTCATCCTCTCCCCCGTATTTCATGGCTGTGATAATGATTTCATAGTGGTGTGTGGTGGCCAGTTTCATGCTGTATGTAGAGCATAGTGCGTGTTCCTCCTGAACAATTCCGACTTAGTTTCAACAGTTCGCAGAATATTTTCTCAGTAGAGTTATGATAGTGAGCTCGGGGGGGGGGTTAGTCCAAATTATACATATACACATTACATACATCAAAGAGACCTGTTGCTATTTACAAGAAAGTAGCTTTATTGGTGCTTTAATTATAAGTTACTCCAAATGAATTGTTTTAACGTTGGGCGATGACCCACCCTACTCCACACAAAAAGCACCCTTCACTTTGTCTGTGACTTTTATAAAGTTGTATTTAGCATTGAATTTTTTTTATTTAAAAAAAAATGACTGAGGTCTGGATGCATGAAGGTGGTCTTCGGCTGAGTATTGTACATCCATCCTTTGCTGTCAATCCATCTGGGCCTGGATTAATCATATGGGCATTTGGGCATCTGCCCAGGGGCACCAGCTCCTCAGGTGGTAAGCCACCAATGAGCTCCTTTTCTGTACGACTTGACGTCAAGTGTGCTGTTGACTAGGGCCACTTAATGCACTTAATCCAGTCCTGGTTTCATCCAGTGCAATGACATCACAGGGCACAACTCAATAAGGCCTTAACCAGCTACACACGCTGAATGGCAATGTTCTGTGGCCCTGAGCTCAGTGGAATAAGTTTTGACCGTTGACATGTTCAAAGTATGAAAATAAGTACAATTCTGTAGTTCTATCAATGGGTGAGCTGTATGTCTGGTCGTGTGCAGCTGTTTCAACACGTGTGCTCCCACTGTGCACCAGCCGTGCTTGAGTGTCGGGATACCCTGCCCGACATCTCCAGCCGTGCGTACCTGAATGACATGTGACTCTGCAGTAGCTCATCATTCATGTATGTCCAGGAACACCGTGTACCCGCACACAGGAAGGACAGATAACCATCTGAAATGGGAGCGGTAGAGTGTCCTTTGGTTCTGAATACGACATTGGGTGTTGTATTTTGCATATTAGCAAGGTGACCAACTTCGGTAGATAGTAGATACACGCAATGACATCACAGGGCAAAACCTAATAAGGCCTGAACCAGCTGCACACGCTGAATGGCAATGTACTTTGAGACTGAGCTCAGTGGAATAAGTTTTACCTGTTTACATGTGCAAAGTAAGAAAATAAATCAGCTCTATCAATGGGTGTGTTGTTTACATGTATGTAAGAGTTTTACTACCTTGTAAGTAGTCTGTAGGATTTGCAAACTACCCCAACGCTTATGATGTGACTAATGTTGGTAATAGAATAATATAGATTTGCCGTAAGACTTCTTGCGTGAGAGACTGAGTGTGTGAGGGTCACATGACAGTTGGCAACCCAGTATTAGGGATCTTTTGTAATCAGTGTAATAAAAGATCAGTGCTTTTGGGTGGAAGTGTTTTGGCTGATTGTCTCCACTCTGCGGCTAGACCATGGATCCTCTTGTATCTCCTGCCCTTTAGGATCTCTCCAGCAGCAGTATAATCCTGAAAGGCGCCCCACTCTCATCAGTAGATTAGCACCTTTTCCCGAATGGTGGGGTCCATAGGGGACCGGAGCCTGGCATCCCCAAGAACAGTCTGTCCTGAACACTAAGCCCTGGAGTCACTGAATGCTGCAGCCCAACCAATTAGCTGACGCCCTTGTACCCGAGCCCCAATGAGCTCAAACCCTGCTGGTCTGCACAACAAGAATGCTCCTGCAGAAGCATAAAACAATATATCCCCCTTACGCACAAACACAAATTGTAATACCCAATAACTTCTTGTTCATATGCTTATTTATTTTTTTTGTCTCATGATGATGATGGTGATGATTATTATTATTATAATTATTATTATTGTTGCTGTCATTGTTTTACCTGTAACCCGTACTTTGAACAAATCTGTTTCTGTAGTTAATTATCAGGCTCCAAACTTTATTATTTCCTTCTTCCTTATTTCTTTATTAATATGATTGTTACTTTTACCAATGGTTACAGTAAATTATTTTGTGGGCATCTGCTACCCCAACATATACCCATTGTTTTCCACCCGTGATGCAAGAAATTTTTGTTACAATTATTAATTATCGTTTTCTTGTCCGTCACACAGTCGCCTCCCCAATATGCACGAACCTTCCCCACCGTGCACAAACACACACACAGACGCACAAAGACACGGCCACCCTGAACGGTGAAGTGCAGTGTGCTGCCTCGCAGTCGGCACAGACACACTGCAAAACGACACAGAATGGTTTTTGTCGTTCTCTTTCTTTTCAAAGTAATTATCTAGTCATCGTTTTATGTTTTCCCACTTTAATACAAAAAAAACTCTTGCAAATCAGTGAATCGCACCGGCAGCAATAAGCACCTGTATAACTATCTGTGTAGCTGTGTATCTGTTACATTTTTTTGTGTGTATAACAATATATCAGTCACAGAATCCCTGGAGGGAATCAAGTGCTCTGCCATACATGTTCTAATACCCCCAGTGCCTAAAAAGAAAGTTCAGCATCTTTCTGCATGCAAGCATTTCTGCAAGCATCTTTCTGCATGCACAGCTATGGTACAGTTCAGTGCCATTTGCCAGAGAGCCTTCCTTATTTGCATAAATACAAATTAAGTTGGCCTTATGAAAGGAGTCTCATATAGAGTGGGTGGCTGGTTCCTTTGTGCAGTAAGAGACATCTGAAGCCTAGAATGTTATCTGAGAAGAATGCAGTTATGGGTTCCGAGCTGTGCATAGCTGTGCTCACAGAAACACTTTCCTCTTTAAGAATGCAGTTATGGGCTCCGAGTTGTGCATGGCTGTGCTCACAGAAACACTTTCCTCTTTAAGAATGCAGTTATGGGCTCCGAGTTGTGCATGGCTGTGCTCACAGAA
>JAODKM010000099.1:6220621-6235567 GCA_026780845.1 Petrocephalus sullivani | reverse complement strand
GGTGACCATGGGAGGGACCCCGCAAGGGGAACCCCCCCCCCCCCCCCCCCGTGGGGGGGACCCAGGGTCACGTGCGGGGCCCCCCCCCCCCCCAATAGCAAGCAGGATGTAAAAATAGATGAGCTTGTTTAGCATCAGGGACACATCCCAGATAATAGCTAGGGAGGAATTGGCTGTTCCTATCTGAGGTGCTTCGGAAGTAGTAAGGGTTTCGCTTTCAAAACCCGGCTGTGCGGCAGGCTTTTGATGAAATAGGGGACGGGGTGGGAAATGGCTTCTTTTTAGTCCTGCTGCCCCACGCGAGAGACAATGAGGTTTCACTTGTGAAGTGGAAAGAGAAGCCGCACAGGAGGACCCAACAAGGACCCCCCCCTCCCCCCACGACCTTCCCCGTCGTGCTCCTGTTTCATCTTGCGTAGGGCCAGGGTTGCAGTCGTGGGCACCATGAATTATAGAATGGAAACCTGAGGATGGCACAGGGAGTGGAGTTCTGTTACACACCTCTTCACTTTGTGGGATGGCTCCGCCTCCACGGTACCGTAGTGATGTCGACGGGGTCTCGTGTCACCGCCGTTCCGTGACGACCGCAGTTTCGTCCGCTGTTGACCTGAATTAGAAAGGAAGCACCACATCCCACTGCCCTTCAGGTGCCAGCTAATGTTGTTTTTGTGAAGGTCATTTTCTTCCCCTTTGTTTTGATCTACGCAGTAGGCACTCCCTTGCCCCAAGTGACTGTCGATCTTTGTCCCTTTGCTCTGGAGCTGCGTTGAGTCTATGTGGTATGAAGCTTGGATCTGAAGCAACTTTCCTCTGTCTGCTCCTGTGTGGTCCTTTGATTCAATGGTCCGGACCTCCCTTTGGTCCGGAACTATCTATTGAAGAATGCCTGTAATTTACTGCTGTCATTGAAACTTTGCAGACCAAAAACAGCATAGGGCAGGGCAGAAGTGACTAGCGGATCTGGGTTTGAGTACAGGGTCCCTCGGGGAGGACAGGGTAGACGGGGAGAGATTCCCACTGGAAGTGACTCCAAAGAAATGAAGGGGAAGGAGCTTTGTGATATTTAGCTCCAGGGACTGTTTCTAAGGTTTGACCATGCAGCCGTATAGGGACAAGACTGTCAAGATGCAAATCAGTAGGTAGCACCATGATTAAGGAGCAGAATTTGACAACAAATGGTTCCAGTCCCTCTGTTATTGTCCTTGTGTCCTTGAGCAAGGTACTTAAAGAGAATTAATCCTGTGAATATTTAACCACAAAAACTGCTCATAGTGTCTAATTTATAACAGCTGAAATTGAGATTCTGAACAAATCTTTCTTTTTCAAGGGTATGCTCTGTTTATTGCGTGGACTGACGGTGGTTACAGAGTAGCTTGTGTTGGTGTGTGTGGCCTCCGTTTACATTGGTCACGTACTCCAGGTATTCGCATGTCAACCAGATTCATTACAGAAGCGTTTCCCGGGGGACCCAATAGAAATGCGCGGTCCGGTCCTTGTGCTGAGGAAGCCACCTGTCCTGCCGGCCGATCATCTCCGCCATTCGTCCCATGATCTGTGGGTAGCCTCAGGTCTGCAGAAATGAGCTGTCCTTTATGATTATGGAATCTATGATCGCTTAATGGAACCGGAATGAGAGTGGGATCCATCTCTCGGCATTCCAGCGTCAAGCCATCTGTGATGATCTCCATCGACCCTTTCCGTCTCAGTATGACGTGCCTGGCTTCCTGCAGGCAGCCTCAGCATAATGAGGTACTCTCGGATTACAATATGCCGTAAATTCCAGTTCTGCTGATAGTAGATGTAGCCCAGTGGGCTAGGAATATATGCCTGTTTGGGGAAGGTTGTGGGTTCCAATCAGAGTGATCATTTCACTATTGGGCCCTTATACTCAGCTGCCTCAGGGGTGCTGGATGCTGGCTGAGTCTGTGTTCTGACCCCCAAAACCTGCTCTCTCCCTGTGTGTGTGTGTGTGTGTGTGTGTGTGTGTGTGTGTGTGTCTCTCTCTCTCTCTCTCTCTCTCTCTCTCATGCAGAGCATGATGGGATATGTGAAAAATACCCAGCTTCCCCACGGGGATGAATAAAGTACCTCTATTATATTCTATTCCAATAAGTGCCCTGTTCTGGGGGCATGTAATATATTTGATTCAATCCAAAGTGAGGGGACCTTTCTTAGGAAAACGGGTCTGGGGGTGTGGGTGAGCCGGGCCAACCTGAGGGCACTGAAGCACCCCTGCAATCTGTTAATGAGCACTCCTGAAATCCTGCAGGAGAACCAACTGCTGCTGTCACTGGCACTGCTCATTATAGCCCTGCTTCTGGCTGCAGAGTGACATCTTTGCATCTCTCCCTCCTGGCTGCCGAGAGAACAAACCGTGCCGGTTACAGTGACCAGCTCGCAGTGCACTGCAGTGGCGGAGGGGGGTGCCTCAGTGGCCAGCTCGCAGTGCGCTGCAGTGGCAGAGGGGGTGTGCCTCAGTGGCCAGCTCGCAGTGCGCTGCAGTGGTGGAGGGGGGTGCCTCAGTGGCCAGCTCGCAGTGCGCTGCAGTGGTGGAGCCTCAGTGGCCAGCTCGCAGTGTACTGCAGTGGCGGAGGGGGGTGCCTCAGTGGCCAGCCTCTCAGTGTGTGACAGTACGATCAGAAGTGGCTTGAGGGGAGAGTTGAATGTGCACTGGTGGGACTTGCTGACTATTTCATAAGGTGAGTCAGGTTGCATAAGTCTGGAAGATCTCTTCACTTTGGAGTAGTTCTCAGAAGGAATACAGCATGTACTATGGGCACGCTGAATGGGACTTGCACAGTTGCACAGTCAAGTGAAGGTGATTAATTAATTGTCATTGTTGACGCACCACAGCACGCAACAATGAAATGTGTCCTCTGCATTTACCCCATGTGACAACGTCACACAGCAGAGGGCAGCTACGTGAGCGCCCGGGGAGCAGTGCTTGGGGACAGTACCTTGCTCAGGGTACCTCAGCGGTACTTGTAGGTCGGGGACTCGAACCGGCAATCTTTCGATTTACACAGTTGCATCCCTAACCACTACACCACCTGCCTGTCTGTAGGGATGATGATTTAAGTGTAAAATGTCCTATAGTACATACTCAACAATTCCTTGTGTTGCTGTCTCAATTCAGACTGCATGTGGTAATGGTGTCTATACCAGTGATGATGGTATCAGCTTGTCATGTCATTGCAGATTAGCATAGAAGCAGATGGTAATTACTGTAAATGCTTGTGTGCGGGAGATGTTATTGCCTCACTGAATGAGGCTGGACATTGGCCGTGTCCATCCGGCTCCCTCCAATCAGAATTTGGGTTACAAATGCATGTTGGTGTTCTCAGTCAGAGTGAGGAAGTGTGCTTGCTTGTGCTTCTTTGCTCTTCTTGCTCTCTTGGGAGAACGATGGGGGAAGGAGGTTTACACAACCGGTAAAGAGAGAACCGCTTAACAGGAGCATGGAGAGAAGAGAAGGTGTAGTGTAGAGAAGGGCAGCGCAGGAGATGAAGCTCAAAAAATGCATTGCAGGGTCTTTTGAAATATGGCTCTCATGGTGTGGGGCAGCCAGAGCAGAATAAAGTAAGATAAAGTAAGGACGTACCTCATGTTCCACTTGTCTTTTTCGTGCAGTCCAGCTGACTGAAACATCGCAGTGGTGACAGATTTCTTAGTCATGGGCACACATCTCATTAATGCAGTAATATAATATCGATGTACACCCAAAAGTGCAGTATTCCAGCTCCCGTCTTCCTTCAATCTTGAATGTTGCCATTATGTTTTGCTCTTAGTAATTGACGTAAGATCATTGTAAAAAACACGACAGTCTTTGCTGTTATTTTTCTTTTAGGTTGCACTGGTGAATTGTATCCCCCCCCCCGAAACTTACAAAGGTTGAACTTGTGGCTAAGCATATGCAGTTGTAGTGTGAATGTCCTTAAAAGTTTTCAGTCACGAGAGGGGTTCGTTAGTAGTGCTGGGTAGCGCACTGTTCATGGTGAAACTTAGAACACTATTCCGGATAAAGGTGTGAGCTCGGTACCTAAATGAAAATGTTGCTATTTTATGAGAAGCTCGCCGTCTCCTGATTGTGTGATGACAGCTTAAGATTAGCTTCCTTAGCATTGAGACAGGGCTACGGTTTGCTGTGCTCAATTAAGACCATGTTGGATTTATGCCCTGACAAGTGTATTGTATGTGAATCTGTATTTCACTTTATCCTTTTACTAATGATGTATGCAGATTACATAATGTCATGTGATGTAGAGTTACGTTTACATAGAGTGCACTGATGGAGAGAAATTATTTATTGGTCATGAATGATTTATCTCAGTCTTGCAATGGTGTCGTCATCGAAGCCTTGTGTGTCCTGTCGGAGGGTTTCTGAGAAACTCAAGCTCTTTGTGAGTTCTGGGATTTCTGTCTTTCCTCGGGAGCAGTGGCATGCAGGAATTCTGGGAAACTGAACTGGCCAACAGATGGCGCCCATACTCCCCCGTGTGGTCCGCTAGCTTTAGCCAGCTGGGCTCCATGTTTCTCTTGGAGGTGGAGAAAAACATCCTGGTCATTCCTCCAAAAAAAAAAAATAAATAAAAAAATCTCCCCCAGCTGGGACACATAATCTGTCCGATCTTAGGGCCAGATGGCACTGCTGCTTCTACTGGGGATAGTAGTTTGTGCTGAGAGCCTCTTTGTAAACGTGTTGGCTCACTGAGCTGGGGCCAGCCCTCTCCTGCCCAGTTTGCCGCAGAAGCCATTGGTATGCATCTCAGGCGTCCCGGTGGAAGGAGGCCAATCTCGCGTCGCAGTGGGCAGCCTGTTTAATTTCCCAGGAAGACAAATCAGAGCTGTCAAACGCATCCCGTCCCAACCACATTACCGGCTGTCCAGGTGGGCGAGCGCTGCCGTTGCTGTTTGCCCTTTAGAACGGCCTCCTAATTTCTCAAGGGCTTTTGCTAAAAACGGACGCTCGGCCACACAACAAAAATTACAGGGTTCAGTAACGCTGCCCTTTACAGTCCTTGTTATAGAACATTCACCGCAGATTAAGTAAATGCATAAATATTGACAGAGTGGGTGGTTAATTGTTTATGGTGTCAGTTCTCCTGGTTCCATTTTTGATCCCTCTGTACCTCAGTTGGCCTCTCTGATAGGAGACGGTCTATCTAATTATTATTCATCACAGTACATTGATTGATCTGTTTAGATGAAAAGGACTTGGATTTCTGAGGCCAATGAAGCCAGGAGGCTTTTGGTGATAACTCTGCTTATAGCCGGCAGCACACCTGTGACCGAAAGGTTGTCTGTTCAAGTTCCCGACCACCAAAGTACTACTAAGGTGCCCTGAGCAAGGTACTGCCCCAAAGCACTGCTCCCTGGGCGCTGAATTAGCTGCCCACTACTGTCACAGTGTCACATATGGGTTAAATTTGCACTGTGTGCTGTGGTGTCGCCAATGATAATTAATCACTATTTTAAAAAATAAAATAAAATTACTGAATGTAAGTACACAAAAAGCAGCATGCGTGACAGTTTCTTGTCGTGGCAATGCAGAAGTGTATTTATTTTATGTGCATTTCTGCTATTGTGACATGAAATTATTGTGCATTTTGACCTTTACGCCACAAACGAAATACAAATTAGCTGCATAAAAGTTAAAGTGCACAGAAGTTTCTTGCATACCAGTTATGTGCACCTTATAGCATCCTATTCAAAGCATACCCTCCGCGGTCTGTACAGAAACGGGGTGCTGTAGCGGACAGCGCTAACATCTCGATGGGGGAGGGTCCTTATATGAGCGCCGATGGAGCTTTTTAGCACTCTTGTTTGCCTGAATCCCCCCCGAGACAGTTGCACACACTTTTCTTCAACGTTTGCTCACACTCCTCCTGCTACTTTTGGCCTCTTTCATGTCCAAGTTTGAGGTGAGAGGCTGCCACTTTCTATTAAGGCCCCGAGATGAAAGTTTGTGTCGGCCATGAGCATCTTGCCGCTGCAGCATGTAAAGTGAGTGGAATGGAAAGGGAACATGGGATGGGTTAAGCGAGTCTGTGATGAGGCCGTGTGCTCCCAGCTGTCTGCTGGAGGGAGAAGGTCCACTATTAACGGAAGGTTGGCCGTCACAGAGAATCGTGTTTGTCAGCCAGGCTGGAAGGAGCACAGGGATAAGGGGAAAATTCATGAGATGTGGCAGCGGTCAGATCTTCTCCATCGGTCTGACTTGTTTCACCATGGAACTTGATCACAGTGGTCACCAAGGGAACGGGACCGTAAAATGTTATGGCTGGCTTCAGAAGAGGCAAACATTCAGTGACTTGGTAGTGATTGCTGTATGCTTCTTTCTCTCTGACTGCAGGCAAAGTGCTCAATACGGACCTACGCCATTACCTCAGCCTGCAGTTCCAGAAGGGCTCCCTGGACCATAAACTCCAACAGATCATTCGGGATAACCTCTACCTGCGTACTATACCATGTAAGTAGAAAATTCTGCTCAACCCGATGTCATCCATGTATGCAGGGGGTTAGGCTCAGCGCCTGTGATCGGAAGTTCGCCAGTTCAAATCCCTTAGTCAGCGGAGTGTTTGGGCCCTTGACCAAGGCCCTGAACCCCCAATTGCCCCAGGGCTTTCTCAGTTGTAAGCTGCTTTGGATAAAAGCATCTGCTACATCAGTAGAATAATAATCCAGTAATGCACCACACCCAGCCTACCATGTTCCGGGCAACAACCTGCCATCACACTCTGCCCTGAAATAAGCACACTGGTTCCTTTGAGTATGCTGCTGGTTAGGGTTCAGTGCCCATGTCAGGAAGGTCATGGGTTCTAATTCTACTGTTGGGCTCTTAAGCAAGTTCCTCGATCCCAGTTGCTCCAGGGATTCTGGCTGACCCTGTGTTCTGACCCCTAGCTACCCCCTCTTGTACATCACTATGGGAAAAATGTGTCAGCTAAATAAATGTAATAATGTAATCTCCAATGCCTCCTTGTTCTTAGAGCTAATTACCTTACCCGCCTACCCTAATTCAAGCTTTGCACTCCACCCATTTTATAATGAGGAACAAAAGTGACACATAACTATGAATCATACCTCCAGATACCACACCTGCCTCTGAATGCAACGGGGCATCGTTAGTGTTCATTGAATGGGTCTGAGACACACCAAAAATGTGCCCGACCATCACTGTGTCCTGGGGCGCTCACTGGCAGCATTTTTCAACAGACCTGTTATGAATCCCGGCATCATAACATGTCTGCTGTTTTCATCTTTTATGAATAAATGAACCTGTTGACTTGAACAAGTCATATGATGCAAACTGCAGATGGCGTGCTTTTAAAACTGTGTTCTTTGGAGTGGCATGTAGGATGCTGTACTGCAGGTCGGGGGGGTCGCCGGTTCGCATCCTAGCATCAGCATCCTGCTGCTGCCAAGTCCCTTAATGGTTCTAGGGGCTCTGCACGCTGGCTGACCCCGCGCTGTGACACCCAAGCCTACTCTCACCTATATTTGTGTCTGTTTCTCTCTTGGAGAATGACGTGGGATATGTGAAAAGAGAATTTCCTCATGGGGATGAATATCACCATTGTATTCTTTAACTGGCAAGTCCCACACTCTGTATATAGTTGTTCCCTGAATGCTATGGCCAGCTTCTGTCCGGTAATTCTGGAGGCTAAAACTACCCCGCACAGCACTCACAGCTCATTTCAGGCTGTGTCTGCAAAGGCAGTGCATTGGCAAAGAGCCAGCATGCACGACGCTCTTTAAATACCAGCCATTATCTGCTGACTTCAAAGGAAGCTGAGGGGCTTTTCTATGATTTTGTTAGGGCAAAGTGAGGCTTCATCACTTTAAGGCTGTTATTATTTTTTTTTTAATTATTATTTGGTAAAATAGTTTAGTACTGAATAATTGGCAATGAAAACAAGTTAATCACTAGGCTCACATTTGATTGATTTACCACTGTGCATCAGTGGAAAAAAAGTAATGTGGCTTAATTACTGCACACATGAGTCATCTTAATTGTGCCATATTTTCTGTTTGTGCGACTCGACATGCTTGCAGTTTTTTTTTTAAGTGGCATTTTTATACTACCTGAATATAACCGCATTCTCCCTGAGATTTCCTAGCAGCACGGTGACCGGCTACTTCTACCTTTGCCGGCTCTTCACTGATGTCTGGCTGCTGGCTTTGTGCCCACAGGGCCGTGAGTACCATCGAGCCGCTCTCGCTCTCCTCCATGTGAGATTCCTTGCATGACGACATCCGCAGCCTGTAGACTGAGCGGGAGCGGGGTCCTGCTCGCCCTCTAGGGTGCTTCGGCGTCATGCTCGAGGGGAAGACTTATGATGGCATTAATTGGCCGCTGCGGACAGGGAGGAAATTTTCTTCATGTAGTTTTTGGAGCTTGCACATTCAATGCATGGGGACCTCAGTAACTTTATCCCACTGTTACTGGTTTATGACTTACGTCAGTAGTATTTTTCATTTCATTTATCGTTTATGTCTGTAATATATTTTTACTTGTAATTCAGTATTAACCAATGAATGATTTATTTTGCTGTTATGTTTGAGTTGAAAAATGGAGAATTGGTCTCTTTTTGATACTTTTCCTCATTTGGCTTGTGGGGGGTGTTTTTTTTGCTCCCACTTCAGTCTGTAGGGGGCGCCTTAGTCCAGGATTGGCCACAGCTAAACTCGAATGATCCTTGAGTGACTGCATGTACCTAATTCCTGACTGATGACCTAGATTGACAAAAATCACTGCCTCATTGTATGCTCAGGGCAGCTTAAATTCAGTTGGCAGGCCTGCCTCTAGCTGGCGTGTCCTTCACCCCAGAGGTTCTTGGTGTGGCTATCTGCCCTTCATCTCTCCATTGTAATCGCTGTCGTTTTATGGAGATTCCATCTTCCCCCATGTCTGATGTGCGCGGGAGTAAAATCTCTTTGCGAGGAATTGCCTGATGTAAGTAGTGGAGCATGATGAAGCCGACCTGTGCCATTGCTGTTTATCCACACCCCCAGCAGGGCCTCACAGCACTGCGCCTCACAGCACTGCGTGCTGCATGGTAAGGAGATTAAGCGGCTAGTGGCACCTTGCATGAACATTTTTTTATAATCTGGAATATTTAGTTATATGCCCTCCACGAAAGACCAGGTGGACCTGTACCTTAAATTTCCTGTCATGCTACTGCCCGCCCATGCGAGAAAATCAAGCTGGATTGACGGTGCAGGTGAAGGTTCTCGTAAGCTGGTGAGATCTGTGATCTCTGCGGACAAGATGTGACGACCTCTGGGCGCTTATGCCTTTGTCAAGGTCTAATTTGCGCTGTCCCAGCACGGACTGGAATGAGACTTGGGGGGGAGGGGAGGGTGGCGCCGGGGAGGGGGCACCAGCTGTGATTTGGGTATCATGTCCCCTCTGGGACTGGGATTATCCATAGTGTTTTGCCACTGTGGCCTTCCGTGGGTTTTGTCCTTGGTGTGTGGCCGTTTATTCAAAGAGGTCCCGTGGCTGTCAGGGTGGAGGCAGGGGGCAGGGGGGTAGACATGCAGATGGGCACCTGGATATGATGCTATTGGTGATGTAGATGTATTGCGTGATGTCGGCGACGGGCAGCGAGGCATGGAGGCGCAGGGCCGCCCGTGTGCTCCGTGTGCGGTGGGTGACTCAGCCAGCTGCCGAGGGACTCTCGCCGTAACAGCAGAGCCATTAGAAGCAGAGGTTGCTCATTCACAAGCACACTGCCTGAGCACTGTCCTCCATCTTCTGAGCAATGCTCATTATAGCCGTTCCTGCTATAGTTTTATATGACGGGCTTATTTGACAGGCTTATTGCAGACACTGCATTTGTGCCAGATTGGAAAACTGGCTTTTATAACAGTTTTATAGGAAAGGTTATTGCAGCCAAACTGTATATATGAACTAAGAGGCTTTTAGGAGAAATGGTTGGGGACTTATGCATTGAGATACGCTTTCTGTGATTTGCTTTCTGTGGCTATCGACCTCTTATGTCTGCCTGGTCTTCCCCTGGGAGTTCCGCTAACCTCACCACTTATGTCTTGCACCCCATCATGGAGTGACTAGCTATGAAGCACTGCGTTGCAGGTGGAGTTGCCTCAGATTTATGTGCTATCGGCCCCAACTTCAGGCAGAGTTGGGCACAAATACTTTTTGATGTATCATACAAAGGTTGCAAATTACAAATACTAGCTCATCAAATGTATCAAAATGAAACACAAAATTCTGAGAAATGTATTTGGTTATATTTAATTTAATACAAGTAATTTGAAAACACAAAAATACATGTAAAATAGTAACAATACACGTGTGTACTGTTACAGCCCTAGTAATGTTTACAAAATGTACAGGTTTCCCTAGCTTATAATAGAATAATCATTTTGTGATTTACATGTGTTATAGTGTTAATTGTCAAAAGAAATTATTTTTGCGACTCCAGAGAACCATGATACAAACGTTTATGATCTTGTATCACAGATTTGGTCTCAGATTTAGATTTATGGCTGTTCCACCCATAATTCATACCCAGTGTTTCCCACAGAATTAGTGGTGGTGACTGGCGGGTAATTATCGTAATCTATGAATATCCCGCGTTGTTTTACAGTAGGTTGCTGAACATGTGCATACTCAAAGAATTTTTTTAGATATACACTCAAGAAAAAGGGACCAGCAGCTGTGATGTGTATAATATTCAATGTCAAGGTCGCCAATCAGCTCTCCCTTTTACACAGACGTAGTGGCCATAAAAGCACCTCCGTTTAGCTGTTGCTAATGAATTTTGTCCTTAGGAAAAAAAGTAGCTAGCCAAACCACAAGATGTCACTGCCTGAGCATGCCAATTGAAATTAAACAGAATACCACTAGCAAGCTAGCAAGTTAACTCACGAGTTCTAGGGCAGAGTACTGCTCCTTGCTAATAGCTCTATTCTTATGTCCTATAATGTTCAATGAGTAGTATCTGATATCTTACTACATACTTTCAATTTGCACTGAGCAACAAAGCATCTTCTGGTTATTGGTCATGGGGAAAATGTAATTCACAACGAGCACATTGGCCCTAGGGTATTTTATGTATTTGAATACATAAAATGCAATCTCTCAAAATATTTTCATTTAATTGAAATACTGCCCATCTCTGACTCCAGGCCAGGGGAAACCAGTGCATTTGGGATACTTTTGTACCAAATTAAATGGCCTTGGTGTGCTTGGTTGTTTTTATTTTCAGACTAGAAGAAATACATGGCTTTATCCCATTGTTAATATTACTCTTACTAAGTGTTCAGTGCACTTAAACATCAGGTTTAGTAGTGTTTTGGCTTGTCGTTCGTTTTTCTGTTAAATTGGCTTTATCCCTTGTCATACTGATTGTAGTCACTTTCCTCGCTCACTCTCTCAGCAGAAGATGTGATTAATATCCACTTGTGCATGAATGAAGGCACAGTGGAGCAGAGCAAATATATTCCTACCAATTTGCAGGTTCTGCTCTGTAGTTAACAAACCTACTCCAAACAAAAGCAAACCAAACAGTTTGTTATAAGAAGCAATTAAAGATCCTTATTATTGAAATGTCTCTATGTGCTTTTTGAAATTTCAGGGCCAGGCTCTCAGGTGATGTATTACTTGGCTAGATATTTTTACTGAGGTTATCTAGGTTTTTCAACAAAAGCCAACGTAAAGCACCTCATTTATAATCGTGTGACTGTTCAGTAATCTTTCTTGCTGTCTGTTACATATAATCTAGCTTCCAATAAATAGAGCCCTGGCTGCTTGCAAGGCGTGAAAACTCAATCAGCAGGATGAGGGAGCAAATGGTGTGTTTAGAGGAAGAGAGACTGATGCAGAGTTATGTTAGCTTGCCTGAAACCAGTTGTCAGTGACATGGTCATAATGTGGGTAGCCTGGTAGTAAGCTCCCTCCAAACAAAGCATACAAATTTAAATTTCCTGAACATTTTTATCTGGATCCATTTAGAGTTAACGGTCTAAAAGCTGGAGTTAATAGTTTGGTGTTGATTTATAGCACTGTTAATTAATATATTGGTTCAGATTGCTTGAAGGCATGTGAGAGAGGCAGTGAGATCGAAAACAAGGGAGGGATGAAGGCGTTGGAATGTACAACGAAGAGCTGAACTGGGGCCAGAGGTTCAGTGCAGCTGCAAAACAAGCCAAGACGAGAGTGGACCATGAGCCCCGACATGCCCATATCCCTGGCCAATCATTGGGTGTGGACCTTGAGCCCCGACACGCCCATATCCCTGGCCAATCACTGGGTGTGGACCTTGAGCCCCGACACGCCCATATCCCTGGCCAATCACTGGGTGTGGACCTTAGCCCCGACACGCCCATATCCCTGGCCAATCACTGGGCAGTGACATGCCGCCTCCCTGCTGCCAGAAATTCCACATTTTACATCCTTGAAAGACAATTTTATTAGCACAGATATATTAGGATTCTTTTTCCACATACTCCCTCATGCTGTCCTATAAAAGAGACAGGTCAGAGCACAGGGTCAGTCAGTTGTCCAGCACCCCTTTCACCAGTGCTTTTCTGGAGAAAGGGCTTGCTCCTGGGCCCAACAACATCCTGACTACTTTGTCAACCACGGGGTTCCAGTCAGCGGGTACTGATTCCTAACCAGCAGAGCCCAATGCCAAGGTAAATGATTCACCCTGCAGACTTGAAAACCCTGGCGCGCAAATGCAGGTCAATAGCACAATATCCTCCCACGATGTGTGGTTATTCATGTATTACTGACTCCTCTCCTCAGAGCAGAGTAAAGCTGTTGCCCCTTTAGATCCTGCTCTGCTGCATGCAGATTGGAGGTGTGACGGCTTCTCCATCGGAGGCTCGGGGGGCATTTCCTGTTTCTGTTAGGCTTCGGTCTTACTTGCATGTTACCAAGTTGGTGTTATTTATTTATTTATTTATTTTGGACAGGTACCACGAGACAGCCCCGGGAGGGGGAGGTTCCCGGGGTGGACTACAACTTCATCAGCGTGGCAGACTTTCGCGTACTGGAGGACAGCGGCCTTCTGCTGGAGAGCGGAACTTATGATGGTATGTGGGGTGGCGTGGAAGATTTGGGGCCCTGCATGAGCTTGGGCGATTGACTTTGTACTAGATTTTCATATCCTTTACCAAATTTGGGGAGAATTACTAGTCTTGTTACGTACCGATATGGTATCACATTTCATCTTTTTAGTTATGTGCTCTGTGTGAAGATACAAGTCCTCTGACAAAATATTGCAATAAGCTGCCACACACTAAAAGGAACTGGGAGAAGTGTGTAAAAGAGTATAACATTTGCATATAAACAAGACATACCTTGAGACAGTACTGTTAAAATTAAATTAACCCTGTAACCCTTCTTGTGGATTCAGCGGCTGAGCGATGGGGGTGCCAGAGTCCTCTGTCTCATCGGTATCCGCATCATGTATCCCACGTGAATTATTCACTCTGCATCTGTCTGCTGGCCAAGAAGTCGAGGAGCCTTTAGCTCGGGCCCTGAGTTAATTGCTGATGGAGGCACAATCACACCCCCCCTCTACAATCGGTTTTTCCTGCCTCTGGCCGGCAGCCAGCAGCAGGCTGCATTAAATAATGCATGAACGGGCGGTAGACTCCCTCCCCCGCCGTGGCACTGAGCGGCCTGATACGCTGTTGACCCATCAGTGTACAGCACACAGTTCACCGCGTAAAATGGACCCCTTCTCACCTCTCGCATAGTTAGTCCCAAAGCCAAATGTACATTTCATTAAAGCCCCGAATGCACGACGGAGCTCATTGGCCTGGCTTCTGAAATGTGAACTTGTCAGGGGTGACCATATCACACTGCGGTCAATGATCTCCATCTCGGGTTATCGGGTGACACTATGGTGGTTTTTGGTCAATGGAACAGAGGCCGAATTCAATCTGGTTGAAAGCGATTTCACAGCTTCTGACTTTTACTGACTGACACGCCATGTCACCGTGACTAACAGTCGTCGATTTCGGGACACGTGGGAGGCTCAGCCTATTATGATGAGCATAATGGCTGGATGGAATCTCTCACAGGCACTGACAGCCTGCTAATGACCTTTGCTGATGGTTATGGGTCTCTGGTCCAGATGTCTGGTGGCAAAACAAGCGGAGTTCTAGTCAGAACCAGGAAGAAAAAATAGCATAGTTAACTTAATTTCTCCCCGTGGGATGGGGGGACAGGGGGGAGGAATAATGCAGGCCGTTATTTGTAACCGGCACTGAGGGTATTTAGCACATTACTGCTGGAATTTTGGTATATAGCAATATGGCTGAAAGTATCTGGTTAAATATCTCCTATCCAACAGCTCACTGGAGGAAATGACTCATTAGTGCAGCTCTGAGTCAATTGCAACGACATGCCCCAGACCAGGGCTGGATACGAGACCTACGAGGCCCCTGGGCACATGTCGGGGGGCCTCCAAATTACCAGGTGTATGAAGGGGGGGGGGGGTGCACTATATGCATTAGGGCTTGGATCATAATTTGATAAAATTGATAATCAGTGTGATACTTGTAAGCTGATGGTTAGTACTAATATTATTAATGCAGTTTCGCCACTTACGAGGATTCCGGAGCCAAGTGACTGAGCGGACATCGCTAGCCGCTTTAACACTTTTACATGTCCTGCATACATTGTGTTTTTGTACAGAGATACAAATTGGAATAGTCAGACATAAATCTACTACTTTAGCAGATATGTCATAAAGCACATTTAGTATTTTCTCGTCACACCAAGCAGCTTAAAGTGCTTGCCTTTTTTCATTGTGCCCGATGTACAGTTATGCGTTTAAAAAATAATTTGCACCCACATACACATTTAACAGTTTTCATTATAATAAAAATACACTCACCTAAAGGATTATTAGGAACACCTGTTCAATTTCTCATTAATGCAATTATCTAATCAACCAATCA
>JAODKM010000099.1:6197997-6210879 GCA_026780845.1 Petrocephalus sullivani | reverse complement strand
ACTAATGAAAATGTATTCGACCAAGCCCTCTTCATATCGACTAACGTTTAGTCGACTATTTGGGGGCAGCCCTAATTTCAAGCGCATTATATTGTGAACGTTGTTGTATACATACAAGGTGAATAAAAGCGAAGCATTGCGTGTCGCTGGCGTGTTCGGCATGGAAGAGCGACATTTACTGTGGATGATCAAGGACTGATGGGTGCCGTTCCTTTCTGCTTGCCAGTCACAACACCAAGACCACCACCTGGCTGGACCCCCGGCTTGCTAAGAAGGCCAAGCCTCCCGAGAAGTGCGAGGATGGAGGTGAGACCTCATGCCTGCGCTTGGCTGTTCCCCCACACACGTCTCACACACACGTCTCACAAAGCTGCCACTTCTCATCCTGCGTGCCCCGCTATCAGTTGTGGGTGCTGAGATGTCTGCAGAGCTAAACAAACAGCCAAGTGCAACCAGGGGGCAAGTGGTGGGGGGGGGTGTACCTTTTGGTGCCAGTTTCTAATAGATTCTAAAAGACGTGCGGAGACCTCATCAGCGCACTACCTCGGGAAGGCAATTTCGGAGCCTCCTCTTGCATGAAGGGCTCTCTCCACCCCGCTTGCACATCGCACAATGATAGCCAGCATGGAGGGGGGGTTATTGGGGCCTCTGGCAAAGCCATCCGCCCGGCCTGCTCTCCGACAGTGTGGTTCCCTTGGACACTTAATGGCCATTCATCTGTGAGGACGAGCGTTATTCAAACAGCGGCGACTTGAGTGTGTCCGGGCCCTGACAGCTGTTGGGGGGGCGGCCGGGTGGCTGTAGACAGGTCAGTGCATTGCTTTCCACCTCACTCAAGTGTTGATCTCTGAATTGCTTATCCACAGAGCTGCCTTATGGCTGGGAGAAGATCGAGGACCCCCAGTACGGAACCTATTACGTAGAGTGAGTGCATTCCCTTTGTTTGATCCTCTTTATTCTCATGTGCGTGTCTGCCTGGCGGCGCGGGCCTGTCTGCAGGCGAACCTCGCAGCACTCTCCAACGCAGCGGTGTTGGCGCGGTAATCTCGGCGCTCGGCTGACAGGTCACAAAGCCAAGGCCGCTGGGAGCGGCGCCGTGATTCTGGTGGAGCGCGGCCGGGTCGCCGTTGCCGCGAGCAACCGGAATGCTGCCCCTTGCAGTAATTCCAGAACCCAAGGTGGTCTGATGTCATCGTTTTCTTAATGTGGGTCCTGCTGGAAAGTGGCATTGTGTTTGAGGTGGGGTATGGCATGCATGATTGGGGGGTGGGGGACTTTTCTCATCCCTTTGGAAGAAAGTTTATTCTCCTTAAACCAGTGTGAGGGAGGACAAGGGATGGATTCTTTCCCCAAAGAATGAGGAGATGGCTTCTGGAGTGGCCTCTCCATCGTCAGGAAAATAATCAGGCCTGTTTATGCAAAGGGGTCACCATGACAAACACGGGATTCTTCTGCGGTAACACTTTGTTTTGAGTGAATACAGCACGACACAATAACTCATTATACCCCAACGATGGGCTGTTTACATCACAATGAGCAGGCCGCGGCAATCAGGGGAGACCGGGTGGGGGGGTGGGTACTGTCCCAGAGTACCTCCCCTTCCACTGGCAGAACCTTCACATGTTTAAGTGGCCCCTGAATCCCCAGACAGCCAGCACGCCATGACGGCGTCACCCAAATGTGTAGATTTCATTGCGTAGTGACACACTTTATTAATCTTTGGGCTCGGCTTGGCTGCATATTGGCGCTCGCTCTGTGGATACCTTCTCGAGTCTATCGGCACGTGCTGGTGAATGGTATCACACCACATGCCGATTGTATGAGCATCAGGTGTGGCCGAACGGCACGTATCATCCCAGCCTCCTTCGTACGGCTAAAAGCTCATATGACTGAAAAGTGCTGTGGACTCTACTGTATCAATATTATGATAGTGTGGAGTTCCTGGCCCTGCAGTTTCGGTAGACGCATGCAAAGCAGAGGCGTTTGCATGAGTGGGTAGAGGCTGGTTCGGTCCTATTATGGTCCTGCTCTGTGTATTACACTATCAGATGGTGAGATGTCACTGTGTTTTCAGGAAGACATTAAGCCTGTTTTTTTAGGATAAATTCCATTTTATTGTGACATCTCTGGAAACCATGGTGGATCAGATGGGAAAGGAGATATATGGGATGTCAAGGTGTCCCTTAATAATGATAAGCTGTGGAAAAACAGATTAGGATTTTTCCAAAGCAGATTGTCTGTGTGTGTGTGTGTGTTTGTTCTGACACTCCATAGTCACCTTTAATGTTGTGTTGCAGCCATATCAACCAGAAGACCCAATTTGAGAACCCAGTACTAGAAGCTAAGAAGAGGTTGAACCAGGAGGTGTCTGCTGCCAGCCAGCAGGGGGGCCTTCTTCCCACAGGTAACCCAACCCCCCCCAACCCTAAGATTTACTTACCAGCGTGGGTTCATTATGTATGAACAAAGAGGTGCAGATTGACCATCCAGAGACGGAGAAGAAAATAGTACCAGGGGTGGAGCTAATGGGGCTTTGGCTAAAAGCTGATTTGGCCTACAGAGTATCCAATCCCCTGTCACTCACCTAATCAAAACACATCAAGGTTAACCCCACTGTTTTAATTACCTTACAAAATCCTAGACTCATCCATGCTTTAGTAAATATTTTGATTTATAAAATGAGAGAAAGAGCTGGATTTTGAATAAATCTAGCAAAAGAATCTAGCAAAGTGGATTTGTTAGGAAAAACATAGCAGGTAGCAATTCACAAGCACTGGTCAAAGCTGTAGTCTCTTTGATGGCCCGGTTGCCATAGCAGCTGATGGTGGATAGGCTGGACTGCAGTGAGCCCAGTCTGCAGTACTGATGTTTAAATGTACAGCCCTGGCTCTCGCATCGGAGTTACTCTCAGAGAGACTTCCTGTTGAGAATACTTTCTGATGAGCGCCGGCCTGTATGAGGGTAATCTGGCCAGCACCATTTGAAAGGTCTCCACCTCCACCCTCTGTCAAATGGCTTAATTGGGCAGCTGTCCACTCTGTTTTACCCACTTTTTTTCTTAAATGCCCCTCCCGCACCTTCCTGTGTCCTCATCTCTTGGCTTTAACAGGCAGTTTGGTTGGGGAAGCACCAGACGTATCCGGTTATTGCCCTTTCTGAGAGTGTGGACATACTAGGCCAAAGTGTTCTGTGGCAGAGGCAAGGCAGTGTCACGTCTCTATCCGGTCTGGAGTAAATGGGACGATTCTCCTTCCACCAGAGTTCGCAGTCGCCAATGTACCCGGACCCTGTCACTCAGGAGGGTCGGCCTGACTGCTCTCTAAAGCGCGTCTCGCTCTAGCAGCTCGGTGAAGTGGGAACCAAAGGCCGGGCCTGTCAGGCCGCTCTGCCTTCCTCTCCGGCTTTGACACATGCCTCCACGGAACGCCCGCCGCTTCCTTCCCGGGCCGGCCTGACGTTTTCCGACGCGACGGGGCTGGGAATTACCCTCAGGAGCCAAGGTTCATAAAATGCAGCCATTGTGGCTTATGATGCACTCAATATGAGGGCCGTGCATCAGCAAGACAGGCCTCCATTAAGGGAATGTAATATTCCTGAACTACATGTTATGTAAGGGTAAGGAGTCTGCGTAACATACCTAACGGCGTTTATCGCTGATTAATCGTCACGCACTGACTGATCAGAACAGAGGGGTCTCTAAGGGCGTGGCGCGCTTCATACTTCATACTGTCGCGTTTCACAGTCACGCCTTGGAAACGAGCTGTAACTCGCAGTGACAGCTGGACGTGGAGACGGAGCCTGTTTGCCTCGTATGTCACAGCCGTTGGCGCTTGGCGAGCGAAACCCGTTTGTCCGGGAGAGTGTTTTGGTCATGGGGGGGGGAGGGAGGAGGCAATATGAGCTTCTAAGCAGATCTCTTTGATTCCTGTTATGTCTGTGAAATTGGAATTCTCCGGGGGGGTCACTAACTGACGGTCTTCTTTAGTGAAGTCAGGATAACTGTGTCCTGCAAGTCCGTTTTTCTCCGCAAAAGTGGGTCACACAACCATTTTTAGTGGAGTGTGTGGGTTAAAAAAAGTGTCACCGTTGTGACTTAATGACCAAGGAAAAATGTGGTTTTTGAGGCTAAACCAGTTGAGAACCACTGCTCTGAATGACCCTCACACACGAAGGCATTGATCTGGCAGAAGTACTTGGGGCCCCCTCGTCTTTGGGAGGACGGAGGGATCCTGAAAACAATCGTGGAGTAGGGGACGCATTCACACCTCAAGTGCTGCAGTGCCGGCTTCCTGTGAAATCAGGGTCCCATCGCCGTGCAGCTGGGAGTGCAGATCCAGGCTCATTCGTTAGACGAGTTGTGGTTAACTGCAGCACTAAGCTCTGCCCTAAGCGATCTGCCCAGGCATTAGCGTCAAGCTAATCAGCGTGGCCTCGCTCATTCATCCTGGGAATAAACGATGGTAACTTTTGACACCCTGAGAAGAAAAAATTAGCAAAGGCCCCGCCTGTTGACAGTGGAAAGAATCAACGGTCAAGTCCATCAGCCAATCAGAATGAGATTATATAAATTCAGCTGCCACACCACTTAGGAGCAGGCTTCCAGCATATTGTAACACGCTTTGCTGTTGGCTTGACAACAGTCAGCCCCTCCATTGCCTTAAAAAACCCCAGTGTTTTTTTTTTATTATTATTTTTTATTAATCAATCACAGGTCAGTCGTACTTCCTGTTTTAGGGTACTCTGCTGAAACCTACACTGTTTTTCATGAGAAGGACTATTTAGGCAATACACACTCTCAAACTCTGCAGTCACACATACCTGGCTGCCTGTCTGTCAGCCAGCAGACACTCCACATGTGGATTATGTGATTATTGCCTAGATTTTGCTGGAATTTGCTGGAATTGTTTTTTTTCTGCAGTTTATTGGGTCTGGGATATAATAACAAGTTCTATTTTTTTTTGTTTTATTTTCTCCTCAGTTGTAGTCTTGCAATCATCTGGTGTGTTAGACTCAAGTGTCAACTGTGATTTCTTGTTATTACATGAAATTGGCAGACTCTAAACGAATGCTGACTGTAGATGGGGATTCTGGCATCTTAGTGTGCCGGCCCCCACCCCTGTGGTCACAGGGCATTTTGCGCCGGTGAGGTTCATGGCAGGGGAGGCACTGGCTCACTAAATCTGTTATACACATGCGCAATAATGAGCTATATAATACAGGTGCGTATAAGCATGACATTGGTGACATACAGTGAGAAAGCAGAAGACAGGCGCTCAGTGCAGTTAGTGAGGGATCGCACGCTGGCAGAAGAGGCTCAGCTCATCGCTGCCTCACCTGACCGCACATCTCATACATTTCCGGTCTAACTCTTCCTCCTATCCTCTCCCTTCCCACCCAACTTCCCTGCACCTCCTCTCTTTGCCCTGAAGAGGGCGCAGTTCAGGGCTTCACGCGGGACCCCTCCCAGCTGCAGGGGGTGATCATCCGCACCGCCCTCAGGAAGAGCTCCCAAGGATTCGGCTTCACCATCATCGGGGGTGACCGGCCCGACGAGTTCCTACAGGTGAAGAACGTGCTGCGGGACGGCCCGGCCGCCCAGGACAACAAGATCGCGTCCGGTGAGTGTGCCGCCCTGCCCCGCCTCACTTGCTCTGCCCCGCCCCGCCTCACCTCGCTCCGCCCTGCCCCGTCTCACCTCGTTCCGCCCCGCATCACCTTGCTCTGCCCCGCCCCCCACATGAGGAATGTGGCAAGTCTGCGGCGAGTCATGCCGGGTCACTTATGAAATTCCAAACTGGGGCTGCCTTAAGCCACGTGTTTATTAAGACCATATTGGCAGCATTAAACCCTCTTTGATGATTATTTAGCAATACATGCTCAGTCTTACTGGGCGAGGCATTGCGGTGTGTGGTTGTTGACAGTTTGCACGTGGGATGCGTTTCTGTATGGGTCCACCAGACTGGTTACAGAATATGGTATTGCTGCCAGGACCCTGCATCACCTTTAGCTCCACCATCAGGCTTGAGGGGGGCATGGCTATGCATCCTTGTTGTGGATTCTGCTGATCTGCAAGCGCAGTGGAAATGCGTGAGAGCACTCCGCCACCTCCAGGCCCTCCCCTTCGCGCTCATTAACTCTCATCGCTTATTTGCTGAACAGGCAGTGGCCTCCATCCCATCCTGTCCAAAGCGCTGGCGTCTGATTAAAGCCTCATGCTCCCCTTCCTTCGCAGAAGCCTGTAAATCCTCCACTCAGTTATGCAGTAATTTAATCCCTGGATCGGGCGTACCCAACACAGCCCGGCCGGGGTCTGCCCGGCGCGTTCCCGGGAGCGGCATCGCGCTTAAAAGGTCGCAGGTGCGGCTAGACAGGAAGCACATTTCTATAGCTGAGGAAGGAAGGAAGCAAACTGGCACATCCTGCTGCATAAACATGAATAAGTGTTCATTTGAATGTCTCTTAAAAACTGAATAATGTAAAGGAAGGTGACTTAGATTTATATTACTTTTAATTTAGCTTTGATCCAAAGCAACATACCGTTTTGAGAAAGCGGGGTCAGTGAGGCTCTGGAGCCACTGGGGTTTAGGGCCTTGAATCTGTGACCTTCCCATCACCCCCCGCACAGCATCCGCACCACCCCCGGGCCGGAACCTGCCCTCATTAGATGTAACGGAGCCCACTTTTTCTCACAGGATGGTTGTTCAGCTTGTACTGTGCTGCGGTCATGTTGATGTTTGCCGGCCTTCATGGGATTCTCTGTCCACACCCACTCCCCCCAGGCGACGTGATAGTGGACATTAACGGGACGTGCGTCCTGGGCAAGACCCACGCCGAGGTGGTGCAGATGTTCCAGTCCGTCCCAGTGAACCAGTACGTGGACATGGTGCTGTGCCGGGGGTACCCGCTGCCTGAGGACACCGGCGGCAGCGAGGAGGTGGGCAGCGAGGTGGCGGCCCTGTCCCACGTGAACGGCTCCCAGGACGTGCCGTACGTGACCACGGGTCCCGGGAGCCTGGTGGGCGGCGCCCGGCATCCCGAAGTGACGGACCCGGCTCTGCTGCAGCCCGAGCTGGTGAGCGTACCCCTGGTGAAGGGCCCCGGCGGCTTCGGCTTCGCCATCGCCGACTGCCCCCTGGGCCAGAAGGTGAAGATGATCCTGGATGCGCAGTGGTGCCGCGGCCTACTGAAGGGCGACGTCATCAAGGAGATCAACCGGCAGAACGTGCAGACGCTGAGCCACGCCCAGGTGGTGGACATCCTAAAGGACCTGCCGGTGGGCAGCGAGGTCAACGTGCTGGTGCTGCGAGGAGGTGAGAAGAAGCATGTTACACCAGCAGCAGGACACGCAAACCTGTGGGGGCAGGGCAGCACGTGAGGCGCTAGGGTTTATGGGGAAAAGGGATTCAGAAGGGGCCTGTTGACAAACTAGTAGAGGCCAGAGGACAAATGTACAAGTGGGGACTTTTCAGACTGTGCCTTCAGAAGTGCCTCTGGGGGTGTACACTTCTGTCAAACGCCTGGTAGATCAATTAGCTTAGGGGATGTCTTCAAAATGACAAATGATGGCTGATATTTTTAGGGAGGACAGTTGTCCTGCTCTCTGTGCTAAACACAATGGGGTCATCAAACCAAATGGGATCATTCCACACACTGCACTGTACACAATGTCAACTTTCCTCACCCACTTCTAGAAAGTTTTTCCAAGATCAGGGAAAAAAAACCCATGTCTGCTATGGGCTGGTCTCCTACCATGAATGGCTTAAGGTGAAGACAGCAAGGAATATGTAGGCCCTGTGGTTGCATTCATCCTGCCTGGAAAGTTCTCCCCTTGGAGGACGACACCAGAAAGGTCTCCCTGTCCTATGGGGCCGGCCTCCAGGAAGGCCTTACTTTTCAGTGTTTGCTTGCCACGTGGTTGATTCTCACATTCTCACGTGTTTGGAAGGCCAGTCGGAATTTCCAAATTCCAGGAATCCCTTCCTGTACTGCCCCTTTCCAGTGTTATTGGTGTTGTCCCTTTGTCACATGCTGTAAGGATGCCTCCCCCAGACTTGTCGGAATTCCCTTAAGCTCTCCCAGTCACTGCTTACTGCAGTCTCTAGTGCCGGGGTGCCCACACTTTTTCAGGTTGCGAACTGCTTGTAAAATGACCAGGTCAAAATGATCTACCTACATTAAAAATGCTAAATGTTATAAATATGAAATACATAATATATATATGTACAGTATATGTTGGCGAACCTTGCACCACTGCATGAACCCTTACGGCACAATACAATCCAATACATTTATGGTTCCTTTCTTGCTCCGGCTCCCCACTCATTTTAACATCCCTTTTTAGTGGATATAAAGGCTAGCTGGGTCACTTTGCTCACTGGAGTTTTGCATTAGCTCACAATACCGCGTGTTCTGCCGGGTGACGCATTAGAAGAGAAGGGGTCTAAGTAGTTATTGTAATCTACTGTACCAAAGTTTGAATGTCGCGCGATCTACCCCCACTACCTTCACGGTCTACTGGCCGATCGTGATCGACGTATCGGGCAGCCCTGCTCTAGGGAATCGCATGTCATATCCTTGAGCACTCTGCATGCCTGTGCATTTTCCAGCCAGAAAAATTTGAGGCGAAAGTTCATCTTACCATTTATTCCTGGGAATATCGTCTAGTCTGTCTGAGAACAGCTACAAAGGAGTCCCATTTTCACATTCAATGCGGCGTCACGCCATGTGGCCAGTATCATTACTAATCGTTCGTACATAATGCGGGCTTCCCTCTCTTTTAGAGCATGTATCGGAAAGACCGACTGCTTCTCAGTCATGTCATTTGCTGGACCATCTGCATTTGCTCTGTGATGACAGAGATTATATTCCTCTTTCTTTCTGATGAATGAGTCCGTGACCTTAGTGTTTGCACACTGTGTTGCAAAGGCAGGTTTGTTTTTTGTTCACGTTTCTCTAGCAAATCTTCTATAAGTGTGTAAACTGGGAAGAAGCGCGATTGGAAGATCTCTGTGCTGGATGACATTAGGTCCTCGTCCATTCTCTTCATTCCGGTCAGGTGCACAAACACCAACCTTCTCATAAAAGTGCACTGGTTTACTGCCTTTCAGCAAATCATGTTACTCTGCAGTGGCACGGCCGCGTCGATTGTGTAATCTTGCCGAACACCTTTCCCACATTCTGTTTGGCATGTAGTGCCACCTAGTGGCCAGCCTCTCAACTGAGGCTCGGCCGCATCAAGCGTGATTGCAATAACTTATGGCGAGACCCTCCTGTGCAATGGTCAGATCTGCATAGCAAGCACAGGGAACAATTTTATTCAAACCTACTGGTTATCTAAGCATTTTTCAATATGCTAGTGTTTGTGTGCATGACCTGGTACAAGAAGCAGCCCAAATGACTTCAGTGTTGTTTAGGTAAATTACCCTTCATAACTGCTTTTACCCCCCCACCCCCATTCTCTACCTGCCCGTAGGTCAAACGTCTCCTGTGAAGTCTCTAAAACCGGTAAGTTTAAAAAAAAATGTTTTAATTATATCGTCTTCCCAGTCAAACAAAAAGGACGTCTTAGGGGGGGTGGGATTGGAAAGCTGGGAACGCCAAGCTTTCAAGATGAGACATGAGGTTAATAATCGCAGGGGGAAGAGAACTCGTCCTCATTTCCAGAAATGCAGGCTTCTTACTGACCTGCATTATGCAGGCATGGATGTCAGACTCTGCCGTTCTGCTCGGGGGGAAGCTGGTTTATCAAGCCTTGGCACACAGTTACTGTGCCGCTCACTATCCACTGCGTGCCAGATAACCTTCGTCCCACAATCTTCGAAGTCAGCAGTTCCCCTACTAACTGTCTTGACCCTCCGAAATGGGAAGTGTGGTGAATGTGGACTAGGGTGATGGTTTGAGGTCGTCGCACCAGCAAACCCCCCCCCCCGCACACTGTGACCAGACTCATTAAACGAGTCCCGCTTACGCTGGCATAAGCCTTGGAGAGCTGCATCCTGAAAAAAATGTGCTGTGCTTCATTGATTTATTGACTTTCCTCTCGCCACCCTGATGGTTATTTTTGGCTTGTTGCAGGGGGCTGTCCCCCCTGCACCGAAAACAGATGTGACCACCAGCACAGAGACGCTGGCACCCACAGAGCCCCCACCCCAACCCTTGCCCTTCCCCCCTAACCTCCTACGCTCCAGCTCACCCAAGCTGGACCCCTCTGAGGTCTACCTGAAGTCCAAGGCAATACTGGAGAGCAAGCGTAAGTAAAATAATCCTCATTTGGGAAAAACTGATCTGTCTGAGAGATTAATGACACATTAAGGGCACTGGGAAAGCTGTGGGTTTCACTTCATCTAATAGCTACTGATAACTGTCATCACTTTAGGCTGTCATTAAATGATTATTGGATATTTAAGTATTTAGAAGAGCTATCGCACATTCATTTGACTGACTTCCTAAATGTCTGTGCCAAAGCTCCCAACACTAGAGACCTGGACGTTTTCATCAAGAGGAACCAGGAATCGGGCTTTGGGTTTCGAGTCCTCGGCGGAGAAGGTCCTGATCAACCTGTAAGTTTCTTCGGGTTCTGATGAATGTGGATCTCAGTGCCCATTAAATTACTGTATGAATTATTGATTCATGTAATAACACCACAATTCTCCTGTTGTGCTTTTGTGGGATAATTGATAGTTCATCAACTACAGGAAGCACATACACCTTTCGCGCCAAGCTGCAATTGGCTATTTCACAAACCTTTTGCCGCAGGTGTACATCGGTGCCATCGTGCCATTGGGCGCTGCTGAGAAGGATGGCCGTCTGAGGGCAGGTGACGAGCTGCTGTGCATCGATGGTGTGCCAGTGAAGGGCAAGTCACACAAGCAGGTGCTGGAGCTTATGACCAACGCTGCACGCAATGGACAGGTCATGTTGACTGTCCGTCGAAAGATGGTCTGTACAGGTCAGTAGACTGGTTCGTAAACCACTGCATGTGTGGGATAGTGGGTGGAGCTAAAGACACCAAGACCCTTAAAGGGTGCCTTTGGAATCTGGGTAGGACCCTCAAAGGGTCCTTTCAGAATCTAAGTAGAGGCCACAAAGGATGCCTTTCTGAATTTTTACCACACCCAAAGGGCAGAAAATCAACTCGCCCACTCATTTAGACAAAGGGTGAGTGCAAGACACTGAACCCTAGCCTGCTAATAAAAAAAAAACAATAAACTGCATGTTGGATTACTTTTTTACTGAACTAGCCAAGTTTACAAGCAAATAAAATTCTTAGGTTCCTCCACTGCACACCCACTGACAGCATCTCAGAAGACCTAATCCAGTTAAAAATGCTCAGTATAGCAAATGTATGCGGTGCATATAAGAATAATAAAAGCGTATATATTGCCTAGTTATGTTAGGTGGGACACAACAGTTTTAAGAACATTACCAGGGCTGTTTTTTTTTGGTCCCTACTGTGGGACCATTGTTTCATACCTGCAGTAGAAAAGCAGCTGTTTCATTATCAAGTCACCTTTTGGAGCTGAAACCCAGCTGCAGGGTAGAGTAAGACTCCAAGTGTTACAGAAGTGGATCAGTGCTGGCTGACGTTGTCTAAATTTAGCACTGAGCCAAAGCATAAATAAAAAAAACCTCCAGAAATAAATCCCACATTAGTCCTCTTGATTTCAGTACTTTCTATATGTGCTGAAGACTCAAAGCAACTTTGTGATTCTTTTACTAACAAATGAACAAAAAAATATGGATTTTTCAAAACAGTTCTGGAGCTGGTTATTTTAACTGTGATTTAAGTATGTTAGCAGCACTTCTTGAAAATGGTTTATTCCGTCTCTGTTGATCTCTGGCAGATGGCCCAGGAGGGAAGGAGGGCAGCAGCCAGCAGCAGGCAGTCCCCACGCTCGTGGAGGGGTCTCCCAAGGTGGCCCGCGCCGACTTGCCTAGCCCGGGGTCGCATGAGTCCTACGACATCACGCTGCAGCGGAAGGACAACGAGGGCTTCGGCTTTGTCATCCTGACCTCCAAGAACAAGCCGCCGCCCGGAGGTGGGTGGGCTCCTGCTTCTAGCAACATGTCCCCCCCCCCCCCCGTGTAGGATTAGCTATGCCTCAATCTTGAAATAGCAGGAGCTGTGTTAAGTGCATGTTCTGATCCCAGCCGCACGGCGTTGGCTTTGCGCCTCGCTGCTAGCACGCCGAGGCTCTTGGTAGCAGCAAGACTACTGCAGATCTCTTTGGCCAGGGTTCACAGATGAGTCAGCGCCTTCTCCAGTGGGGAAGCTAGCCAGTCAGGCACTATACGCATCGTAGGAGAGGAGGGATGTTTACAGTCTAATGGACCACAGTTGCATACCGGCCAAATCTTCACTGATTCAAGGAGGTGCTTAACTCACAAACACAACAAACGCGCTCACAGTGCAACCCTTGAAAGTCATGCAAATATATCAGGTAGAAGAAGAGTGTCGAGCGATGGAACAGGAATTTCAATGACTATATTTTCAGAAAGGCTTCATCCACAAAGCGGGTGATGCGCAGCAGGCTGGTTTTGATCCTCCCCCTCTTGTCTCCTTTCCCGCGCAGTGATACCTCACAAGATCGGCCGCATCATCCAGGGGAGTCCGACCGACCGCTGCGGCCAGCTGAAGGTGGGCGATCGGATCTCTGCGGTCAACGGCCAGTCCATCGTGGAGCTGGCACACAACGACATCGTGCAGCTTATCAAGGACGCTGGCAATGCTGTCACCCTCACTGTGGTGCCAGAAGATGGTAAGTTGTAGAAGAGGTTACGACAGGTTTGCTTTCAAAGGACTGGGGGGGGGGGGGGGGGGGGCTAGGAAATGCTTTTGGGGATATTTTTAGGGAGGTAATCATTATTGTAAGAGCCCACGGG
>JAODKM010000099.1:6185834-6197897 GCA_026780845.1 Petrocephalus sullivani | reverse complement strand
CACGGGAGAGAGCGGGCGAGCGCGGGGGGCGGGCGGAGGGGGGGCGGGGGGGGGCGGGGGGGGGGGGGGGGGGAGGGGGGGTGGGGCGGGGGGGGGGGGGGGGAAGGGGGCTAGGAAATGCTTCTGGGTATATTTTTAGAGAAGTAATCATTATTGTAAGAGCCCACGGAGCATATCAAACGGTTGTCTTAATTCAGAATAAGCAAGAGATTCCCATAACATTCATTAATTTAAATGACGCACTCTGTAAATACCAAGATAGGCAGCAGAACATTGAATGGTTCTTGCCTGAATAATTTAGAAGGGTGAAGTTGCCGTAACACTTGCTTGAGGCGTGACTGCAAACAGAGCAAAGTGACATGGGGGTTTGGGGGGAAGAAAAGGGTGTTTGGGATTAATAGGATACCAAGGAGGAACAAAAACTTGAGACGGCTGTCTCCACGTCAGCAGGGGAGAAAGAGATGCACAGAAATCAAGACGGCATGGATAAGACACAACAGGAGGCTGTGTGGGGTGGTAGGATCTGGGGGCATCTAAACATGTCCTGACAACAAAGTAGGGAAAATGAACTATATATGCAAAGCCTTAGTCAGCTCCTGGGACAGACTTAAAGTGTCTGTGCCCCCCCCCTTCCAGAACACAGTGGACCCCCATCAGGAACCAGCTCCGCCAAGCAGAGCCCAGCGCTGCAGCATCGGGCCACGGGCCAGCAGTCCACGGGGCAGGACGACAGGTACCCCAGGGAATCCGGTGGCTCGGGTTGCGTTGTGGCATGTCTGTGGCACCCCCCAGCTGATGCTGGCCAAGTCTCCGCATAATCACATCTTTCCAAGCTTTGCAAGCTGCCCACGTAGCACTTCGTTGGGGGGTGTGGGGGCCACTGTCGGAGGACTGCGGTTTAGGATTAATGGGGGGTGGTGAGACTGTGCGTTTCCCTCAGACTTTGGCATTAAGCGAGATTACCTGTGTCAGCTTTTTAATCCATTACAGCAGGAACGATTCCCTTTGCCATTATCCCGCCTCTAATTGCTTGGAGACGGCTGTCGGGATGGACTTTAAGCATTTTGTCTGCCCTTCTTGAGAAGTCGGCCCTTTCCTGCTTACACCCCCCTTTTAAATTACATACACACAGCAGAAAAGCATGGCACAGGTTACCGGTCTCAGTCTCCCTAAATCGAGGCTAAGCTGGATCGCAGTCCGTCTGCACTTTCCTTGTAGTTAGGATAAGCTTAGCTGCAGCTAAATCCCTAAAATGATTCCTCAGTCTTATAGAGCACTCAAGTCAGGACAGAATGGTGTAAACAACACTCTCCCTATAGTGCCTAGTGTCTATTCTTCACGCTTTAGGTATGGCATGGACACCATTGAGAAAAAGGAGGGAGTTGCCCGTACAGATTACAAGCCGATTCCTCCCAGCGAGCAGGGCACCATGAGCACCGGCACCCTCAAGCAGGTGAAGTGCCATCGCCGCGTTAGTCTCCAGCCCCCGGGCCCTGTTCTCCGCAGAGTAGCAGCTCACCCCTCTCTCCACGCTGCCTCTCCTCCATGTACGCCGCAGGGCTGCTGCCACGTCGAGCTGGAGCGCGGAATGCGCGGCTTTGGCTTCAGTCTGCGCGGAGGGAAGGAGTACAACATGGGGCTGTTCATTCTGCGGCTGGCGGAGGACGGTCCGGCGCTGAAGGACGGCAGGATCCACGTGAGTCTCGAGATGTCGGGCCCGTCGGTGGCGAGCCATGCATTTCAATATGAACAGATAATGCCGTATCATAGCACTCCTGCACGTTGTTACATAGTCTTGTCTCGTTACGGTTTCCCTTTCATAGTTTGACTACTTCAATATGTTAACTTTCCTGTATAGTTTTGTGTGTATATTGTATAAACTGTTTACATTTAACTTACTTCATATTTGTGTTGCTTCAGCTTTGGAATTCACCAGTCTTGTTGTGTCCAACACAATTGCTGTAACACCTCTGAATCGCTGAATCGTCACTGGTAAGATGACTGACTGTCATCTTGAACTTTCTGTGCTCTGACAGGTGGGGGACCAGATAGTGGAGATCAATGGGGAGCCGACTCAGGGCATCACCCACACGCGGGCCATCGAGCTCATCCAGGCTGGGGGCAACAAAGTACAGCTTCTCCTGAGACCAGGCCTGGGCCTCATTCCAGACCACAGTGAGTACCCGAGCACTCCAAACACGGGATTGTGCTGCCATTGGTATGAATATGCAATGCGGGGAATGTATGGCAATCATAGTTAAGCGGAGACGACGATTATTTGAGAGCGGGAAGTTTAGGTCAGGCTTTCTGCTGACAGAACCGCACGACTCTCACAATGTGAATTTTCACACATAGAACTGAGATGCAGGGCTCTGAGATGAGGGCTGAGATGTCCAGCTGGCTTCCTGTCTGTAGATGTTTACCTCTTTAGTTCTTGTGTATCGGGGCAGTATCGGTATGGGAGTCTCTCACCCCCCTCTGTCTCCATGCTTCCTTCTCTCTCTGCTTCTCCACCAGGTCTGAACTCTTCCACCCTGTCCTTCTACATGAAAGCAGAACACCACTAAAGAGCTTCCCTGCTTTTTTCGGTCTGATCTTAATAATCACCTTGGTAAATGTCTTCCTCCACCTCCTCCTCTTCCTCTGCTGCGGTATGCTGCACCTTAGCTCCTCCTGCTCCCCGTTACTCGTATCCCCAGCTTTTTCCTCATCTTTAAATGCATTCATTCCTAAAAATGCAATAAATATTGATCAAGCATCACAGGTCCATTTTAGTCAGACTCGTCTCGACTTGTGGAATCTCTAATCTTACCAGGAATGTTTGGTTTTGCAGCTCTCGTTGGTGGCTGGGATTATAAAGAGCAGATCCCCTCACACTAACATATCTGCATATATACACTCCCTGGCCACTTTATTGGGTTTCCCAGTGTAGTACCAGTTTAGATCTTTATTTGTCTCTGGCACCAGACTTGTGCTTTTGGAGAAGCTGTTCTGCATGCAGTTGCTGTACCGAGCTGTTATTTTTGCATTTTGGACCTCCTTGTTAGCTTCAATAAGTCTGGTCAGTCTCCTCTGGCTGCTCTCATTAACAAGACAATTTCGCCCACAGAGCTGCCTCTGACCGGATGTCAGATGTTTATTAAAGCACTCTCTGTAAACTCTGTACACCGTAGTTCAGGAAGGGTGGATGTTTCTAAATGTGGGAACCATCAAGTGTGACACCAACACACACCACAATGAAAAACACTTATACCATACATTTTAGCTTTTCTAGTGCTTAGCCCTGCAGTGGCGGTCTACATGGTGTACATATTCACTCACAGCTACATAATCTGCTGTTTGTGTTACACTCAGGTATATATAATAAGGTAACCTCTGAGCGTATGTGTATGCGAGTTCATCACTTAACAGTGCTGACAGCAGCCTGAGCTGACTGATTAGGCATTTGGGTCAGACAGTGGTGCTCTGGTTGAGAAATGCGTTTAACTTCCAGAAATAAGTCTGAAGAGTATTTCCATGGCGGATATCCCCGAAAATGAGACAACCCGGAGCCCACATTCAATTTCACACTCCAGCATTGTGCAGCGTCTTTGCTCAGCCTCGGCCGGATGCCTGACATTTCTCAGGCCTGGGGGATTGTTCACATTTCATCACCGGGGACGGGCTACAGTAATGCGTCTTTCACGGCAGAATCCGCCACCATTACTGTACGCCGCACATTATTTAAATCTCAACTGAAAGGGGCCGGATGAAAAAAGCGCCCGGGTTGGCCACTCTTCCCCAATGCTTATGAAACAGATTTATTTGTACCAAGTCCAATATTTTTGCACTTGAAATCTCTTCGATGCAATGTGTCACGGCCAAGATGCTGAAACAGCTTAAGTATTTCTAAATTAAGAATTTCCCATTCGAAAAGCATGGCATAATTAGAGGGTGGGTGTTTGCTTTCAATATTAGGATGTCTCTTGATACACAGGTACTTCCCGGAGGCTTCAGAACCATAACAGATAAAATGTGCTGCTACACCTGTTGTTTTCTGCTTTTCATTCTGCTGCAGGTACCAGGGATAAAATGAATGTTGCATCCAGCAGCTTTCTGAGGAGATCAGCCTCAGATGAACTACCATTTTCCACTTCCCCATCCTCGAACTCCACTCCTGAGGGCTCCTTCAGCATACCCACGTCCATTGCATCCAGAGAAGGGGCACCCCCCGGATTGGACACCGCCACCTCCCGTTACGGGGTCCCCGAACCGCGACCCAGCTGGGCCCTCGGCCCTGACAATAGCAGAGCCACTGCTGACCCTTTCCGAGAACAGGCAGGCAAAGCTCAGGGACAGCAACCCCAGAAGACCAAAAAAAGCAACGGAGTGCAGCCAGAACGAGCTCATGGCACACGGAAAGCTGAGAGGACCCACTCTGCCCTCACTGAGAGCAAGGTCAGTCCCTCCGTGTCCCTCAGTCGAAGGGACACCGAGCCCACCTTAGAAGGAAAGTCACATACTTTGGGAGAGCTCCGCCCCTCCAGCCCGAAGAGACTGGCTAGGAAGGAGCAAGAGGGTGTTGCCAAGCAACCGTCAAAAAGCCATGATGAACTGCAGAGGGGGGCAGGGGGGCAACAGGCTGGTAATGCTGCCGGGGAGAGCAGGGAGAAGAAAGTCAAGGAGGACGACTCTAAGCGCAGGCAGGAGAGGGACTCGAACCGGGGGGGAGGCGCGGGGGCCACCATGGAGCTGCGCAGGAAGGATAAAGAGGCAGAGCAACGAGAGAAGGTGGGTGCCGAGGAAGAGAGCGCACAAAATCGCAGGGGACACCGGGAGAAGGACAGAGAGCGAGAGAGGGATCGAGAGGGCAGGGAGGCCAGGAGGAAGGGGCCAGCAGAGCAAAACGGCAAGAAGGACATGAAGGAATCCACCGCTCAGGCACAGGAGCCTCAATGCAATGAATCTGCCAGCGGCAAGAAGGGAGCCATTACACCCGGCCCATGGAAAGTACCCCACTCGGCGAGGGTTCCGTCCCACTCTGAAATGTGACGGGCTGCATGGCATTATGGGATATGTTACTCGCTGTGCAGCTGGAGAGAAAGAAAGCACCAGCTTTGTCTGCTCCCTGATGTTTGCATTCCCGTTGATCGTTAGAGGTGAAGCGGTGCAAAGAGCAACATCTGGCCAGCGGTGACGTCTGAGGGGGTTTCTTGTACTCGCCAACATAACACTCTTCCTTCTGTGATTCATGCGTGGAGACTTGTGGATAAGCATTCATATGGCATTGCTTGACACACATCTCGGTTACGTGGCCTGTATTTACGATAACTAGTCCATACTCCTAGAATGTTTGTTTCTCACACAAAGGAAGTCCCAGTTTTGTTTTTCTGGGGTTTTTTTTGCCCTTATCTAAAGATCTTGTTGGGATGTTGACAGAACATGTGTGTTGAGTCCAGATTCTGTAATCATCAGCTTTGCAGTGGATTCTAGATTATTTTTAAATCACAGGCTTGATATGCATCTATTTTTAAAGAGACCAGACACTTGTGCTTAAATATATTGTTTACTACTTGTATGTTTATAATAAAGCATATAACTTATTGAAATAAATATTGAAAAGAATATACAAATGTGTGTATCCATACTGAGCCATTCCATATTTAATGTAGTATCCAATAGTTTATTCCGAATTCAAAAAAACGTGCTCCCTTCTTTTAATGTTACAGACTGTTGGCATATATCTTACATGCTTGCTTGTAATACAGTTTTGTGGATTTAGAAATGATTGTAGCTTGGCCTGTGTTTTATTCTATGTGTGTATCATTTAGCCGTGTGTTTCCTGAAGTACCTGTGGGGAAAATAGGCCCAGCTATTCTGTGTGATAAACACTTGGCTATATGGTGTCTATATAGGCACTCTCTCTAGAAATTGGCTGAAATCAATTTCAGTTAAGACAAGAAAGCCAAAGGATGTACTTTCTTACCTTTGTATTTAATTTACAAGTATCAGTACACCAATGTTGGTTTTCCTGCTAACAGTTAATATACCGGTCAGATCTCTTTACAGTACTATGGACCTTAGTTGTCAATATTTATAAAATCTAATTACACAGAAAACTGGCCACTGAACTTTTTCTACAAATAAGCAAACTGATGGAATTTCCAGGATCAACAGAAGTCTTGGACGTTGATTGCATCATCGCTTTAGCCTGAGCAGGAAACTGGGAAGTTTTTTTTTTTTTTACAGACTGTTGCGGTTGATGTGTGTGCTGAATATGGAAAGGGCAGGCGCACACAGCTATACAGCAGTCTCCTGCTAGTCTGCTATCTGAAACAGCATAATTTTTCTACACTCCCCAGATGTAGAGAAATGTGACACTGCAATATGAATTTATGAATACATACAGTCAGCAGTATGTAATGACATGCATAACAATATGCCTCTGAATCAAACATGCATAGCAATGCTTTAAATATATGTAGACATCAATTCACCAATACATGCTACTGCAACTGTCCCTGGAAAAGGTGGTGGAAAAAATGATGAGGATGTTGATGATAATGACGTGCATCCAAAAGATTTCAAAAATATTTTGGATTCCTCAGATGGCATCACACATGTTATCTTTCAAAGGAACTGTTCTACGCACCACTGTTAGAATGCACGAGTGGCCGACCCTGCCGACCTGCTGGTGGACCACCATCAGAACCGCCTGAGATGTCCTGGGACAAACTTGCTTAGCGAATTACTCCGTTTCCATTCCATTCATTGCTTTTGAGGTACTTGTATGATAGCAATGTTACTATCTTACTAGAAACTCTAGAGAATGTTGTTTCAATTGTACGTAGGGCTAAACCTTAGTTTATTATTATTTTTTTATTATTATTTTTTTATACTTAGGAGTCCACCAGTAAACAACAGTAATAGATAAAATGGAGTAATCAGAGTTTGCTTGTCAGTACCATGAATATGTAGTTTTGTGCATTGTTTTGCGACTGCAGATAGTAATGGGTTAGGGGGGAGTGTTCACTTTTGGTAATTTCCAAGATATGCTATCTCTTATGCACTGATGTCTGAAGCTTTATCCCCATATCAGTGTCTGTATATAAAAATGTGGCCTTGCATTGCTATAACTGAAAAGCCTTTCGGTCTCTACATGATGTGGTAGTTGTAAATGTTTATAAATTGTACAGCACCTTTATAAATACTTGCAGAGTCCTCATTCAGATAAATCTGTAAATCGCTCCATTATTTTTTTATGTAATTGGGGGAAAAAATATTTAAAGTGAAACAAATCGAAATTATCTGGGTCATGGCCTTCTGATCATGCACTGTAAAATAAAGTTTTACTGAAAAACCATCAGCTCTTTTTTTTTATAAAGGCCTGTTGCTTCTTTGTATGCTTATGACCATCTAAAATAATGCACACAAGTGGCTTCATTATTTTTCTTAAATATATTGACATAGCAGAGCTTCACCACCCAGTGTCATTTTGTCTGGGACTGTGTGCATGCTCCTGGGGTGGGATGGCACTGGCACTTACATTTGTCTGGGGCACTGAAGTCTTTGCTCAGAAGATGGCGCCCTAGGCAGCTGCCTGCACACACTCAGAAAATAGGGTACCAGTTTGTACCTTTGCTTGTCACTGGGGCTGTACCCTCAAGGATCTGCCAACTGTACCCTTAGCTGTAGGTAATTGCACCTTTTAAGGTACAGAAATGCATCCCCAAAGTAAAAACAACATTAATGTAACCCCTATGGTACAAAAGTTATCAAAATTGTCTATTTCTGTGCTTTTCACAAAGTGCCTGCCGTCCAGCGGGGCAGGATTAGTCTCTGCGCCAGTCTTCCCTGGCAGTGAAACAACCGCAGGGCAGCGCCAAGTCCCATAGCGGGAATAGGCCCTACATATGGGGGAGGGGGGGGGGGACTTTGGCTCTGCTGGAAACTGTCGCCAAAATGCAAATAACACACACGATGATAAAATATCGTACTATCTAATATGAATAACCGCGATTGCGGCTGTCGGTCTTTGGGTGAGCCTGCCCCTGATCTCATATATATATACACACACACATATATATATATATATATATATACACACACAATGTGTGAATATATGTACAGCTATCACGTGTAGATCACTCAGTCGCGCATTAGCGGCATGATTCCGGGCATTAGACCGGTCAGCTTTCCCGCTCCTTCATTACCGCCATTTACGCGCGTTAATAAGTTTATGTTTGGCTGATAAATATTTAATTTAAGAAAACCACTCGAACGGTGCAATGTGCTTAAATTGATCATATGCAACATGTAATAATTAACAGGTAAAACTGAGAAAGAAAAACACTCAGCATCATCTTTCAAGAGAATAAAACGTGACCGTACCTATTCACGCGCCCACCGAGCGGTCGCTGGGATGGCCATGCCCAGCCCATAAACCATTACGTCAGCGAAGAACAAGATGCGTGCAGTCGCGCACGCATCCCTTTTTAAGAACTACATCTCCCATACAGACTTTGATCATAGAGTACTACAACTCCCACAAGGAATACCATATGCGCATGCGTCGTACGCGAAAACCGAAACGAAACTACAGACGAGCGCTCTCTGATTGGACGCGTTTTCAGAACTACAACTTCCAGTAGGACCAAACGCCAAGGTATCCAAAGCCATTTAAATCTACGTGCAAAATGGCTGCGCAGATTGGTTTGGTTCGAATAAAAGTAGAAGAAAAGGTGAGGGACAGTTTGGATAAAACGACCAAAGAGAAGAAAAAGAAGAAGAAAAGGGAATGCTCACCCCCTACTGACAAGCGAGAGAAATGCGACAAAGAGGCTAAAAAAGTTAAGCTTCATCACCATCACCACCAAGAACACGTTCAACAACGGGCACCCCCGCCGCATCAACAACAGCAGCAGCAGGCGGCCAATTCGCAGCCGCGCGCCTTCCCTTCGGAACATGCTCCCGTGCAGCCCCCCCACAACCACCATACCCACCACCACCACCACCATCACCACCACAACGCCGCCGCCAAGAAGGACGCCCTGCTCGCCGGCCCCCATCGCAAGCCGCCGCCGCCGCACCTCGGCCAGAAAGCCCTGCCTCCGGTCCTGCCCGCGGTACCGCAGGGGCTCTTCACCTTCGCGCCGCTCAAAGTGGCCAAGGCCAAGAGCCACAACAGCAAGGACAAGCCGGCGGACAAGGAGCACAAGCTGAAGCCCAAGAAGGAGAACTCGGAGGCGAACGTCAAAGCGGCGCCGGGCAAGAAGAAGCTAGGTAAGCGGGGGCATGGGGGCTCCCGCTGTCACGCTGCAGCGACGCCCCCCGAAAGCCACCGCCTGCTTAGCGCGGTATTCCTCAGGGCTCAGTAACCAGCCCTCGGGGCGGCGGGCTGCAGTAAGTAAGTCTCATGCGCGGAAAACGTGCTCGCGGTGTTTAAATGCACGTGAGGCGTGTCCGCTCTGGGTGTCAGACTTCCATCGCTCTTCCTACAACCTTATTTCATCACGGGTAGATCGCATGGCATTTTCTTTCGCAGGAATACAATTTTCAAATATCTTAGCATCTTATGCAATTTAATGTATTGTTTTGCACAGTGCCTGTGTGCAGAGGCTGTAGTATTCGTTAGTTATTAATAGTCCTGCCTGGTAAATGGCTTATTCTGTGAACCACTTACCTGCATTGATTTGGTATTTGCTTGCAGGTTGTAATTGCCGGTGAAGGTGAAAGCTTTGAGTGTCAGCTTTTCCTATTTTTTTTTTCCCTCTGGATGCCCTTTTTTAAGAGGTGTAAATTTCAGGTCCAGAAAGTAAAAATCCAGACCAAGATTTTGTTGCAATCATCCAGTCGAGCACTTTCCAAATCTTGGTCTGGGTTTTTTACTCTCTGGACCTGAAATTTTACACCTCTGCATTCTCTTTAAGTCAATTTCCTCTGGACATCACACCTCCTTTTGTCATTCCTAGCAGAACTAGGGGACGAGAATGGCAAAGGGCCGCTGGCAGACGAGTACCTGCTGAAGAAGAGGAAGAAGAAGCGGAGGCACCGCGAGGACGAGAGGGGCAAGCGGCTTAAGCTGTACCACAAGGAGGTGCAGACGGTGTGCGCGGGCCTGACGGCGGACGGCCCCGTCACTCTGCCCCCCGGGGACCCCGCCCTCTCCTACCTGAAGGACGAGCAGCTCTGCCAGCCCGGCCTGGGCCCCGAGGAGTACCGCACGCCCCACGGGGTGCGGGCGCCCTTCCTCTCTCACCAGGACTACTTCATCCGCAGCTGCTGCCTGCAGACGAACTCCCGCTACGGGCGCCTCCTCCATGAGGAGCGCCAGGCCAACGGCGGCGCCGCCGTCCTGCACGCCTACGCCGACGAGATCTCCTTCCTGCCGCCCGGCGAGAAGGAGTGCTTTGCGCAGGAGTTCTTGCAGCTGGCCTTCGCCGAGAGCCCCCATGGCGCCTCCCGCTACGCCCTGTCGGTGGTGCACGGGGCCGCCGCCTACCTGCCCGACTTCCTCGACTACTTCGCCTTCAACTTCCCCAGCACGCCTGTCAAGATGGAGATCTTGGGCAAGAAGGACATCGAGACCACCACCATCGCCAGCTTCCACTCTCAGGTAGGCTTTGCAGGTTCCCTGCGGCCGCTGTGCTTGCCGGCCGGCCGGGCGATTTCGCTCCAGCGTGAAGGGCTCCGCACAGATTGGCGCTGTCTGCATCCCGTATAGGCGGCGGGGGCTGGAGAGCTGCCCTCCGGGCTCCGTCTCGCTCCCATTCAGCGCCCAGGCGCTCGCACAGTCGCGCTCAGTGCCGGCGCCCTTCAATGATCCTTTCATCCCCTTTGGAGCGCTGTGCCTGTGGCCATCTGATGCCAGGAACTTTGAAAAGAGCCTGGGCAGATATCTGGGTCGCATTGATTCCGAAACATGGAAGCTTCTCATTCACCCTAGAACTCGATAGTCGATTCACTCCCTTTAAAATTATGAAGCCACAGACGTACGACACACATCCGCAGGCATTGTCTTCCAACACTTAATCTGGGTCTGGGTCACAGGTGTGGCCTGCAGGCCCTCATGGGCAGCCCAGGGCATGAGGCCGGGGTTCCCCCTGGATGGGATGCTGCTCAGTTGTAAGACGGTTCACTTTCACTAGAGCAGACCTGTTTTCCCACATTAGCCTATTGACTCTAGGTTCATGTGAATGTTCGTTCTTTACGTAATTTGAACTTGAGAAACCCTTTGGCTGTGCTTTGGAGTGAGGGCTTGTCTGACTCGTTCTGTTCAGGAAGGAGGAGGGTTTTTGGTTACCGTTAATAAGTTCTGTAGGTTAATCGTCAAGCTTAAGAAGTCATGTAGCTTTACATTTACCTTTATTCAGCCAATGCTTTTGTCCAAATCAACATACAGATGAGGCAATGGCATATTACAAACATATGTGCTGTTAAGTCGACTAGGTGTAACTGTTAAGTATTTCTTGATATTACTTACAGAGGCTCCTCAGTTAATTTGATCACTTTTTCAGTATTATTTGTATAATGTATTTCCATGACATTACATTGTCTCAAAGCGCTTTACACTATCCTGCCCAAAGCCCCCAGTGAGCAAGCCAGAGGTGACAGTAGCAAGGAAAAACTCCCTAGAAGGAAGAAACCTTGGGTGGGACCAGACCCAAAGGGGGAGCCCATCCTCCAGAGGAAATCAAACCAACAAGATGGCAATATCCAAAATAAGTCCAAATACTCAGTCTTGGTTAGCGCAGTGATCTGTGGTTTCGTGCCCCCAGGTGCTATGTGAGAGGATGGTTGTAATATGTTACCGTGATTCCGCATTGTTTTATTGTTTGTTGTGTACTTTTACTGTTTTGATGTAATCTGATGTGGTACTTGGTCCAAAAAAGGCGCTTTTCCGCTGCATAGTACGGTACGGCACGGTTCAGTTCAGCTCACTTTTTGGGGGTTTTCCACTGGGAACAGTACCTGGTACCTGGTCCCGTTTTTAGTACCACCTCAGCCAAGGTTCCAAGCGTACCGTACCGATACCAAAACGTGACGTGTAAACTCTACTGGTCACTGATTGGCCGGAGAAAATCG
>JAODKM010000099.1:6173819-6185029 GCA_026780845.1 Petrocephalus sullivani | reverse complement strand
AGGACGTCTCTGAGCGCGCTGTGTTAGCCTTGTGTAGGACATGGTATTCAGGCAGGTGGGGAGGGGCTAAGGACGTCTCTGAGCGCGCTGTGTTAGCCTTGTGTAGGACATGGTATTCAGGCAGGTGGGGAGGGGCTAAGGACGTCCCTGAGCGCGCTGTGTTAAGTGGTGCAGAGCTTCCCGGAAAGCCGTTAATGCGTCACCGCGGCCTGTAGAGCTCACAGTCTGACGGCTTCTCTGTCTAATGGCCTCCGCCTGCTGTGTGCGTCTGAGTGTTTTATGTGGGAATAGTAACAGAACATGTTCTTTGTTGGCATTGCCCATGTAGAATAACTGGTGCACTTTCCCACCAATGCTACATCTTGCAGAATAAATAAAGTAATAATATATACAATATAGATGTGGAGAATACGGTATATAATATTTTTTTAATTTCATATGCTACATCTTGGTTTTTGTGTCAAGTAGTGGATAAATCTACTGTGTTAGGCTGTTTAAAATAAATAAAACAAGCCCATTTTATTTTAATAATTGACAGTGTTCAATGGAGGAACGGTCCTTCTAGTTCGGAGAGTGTAATGCCTTTGAATTTCTCTGGATCGATTTCCTGCAGTTGTAATAAAACAGAATTCCAGAGGCCTTCTTGTGGAATCTGCTGATTTGTAGTTGGCAACACTGGATTGAATTCAGTAATGGGGGGGGGACATGTTTTTGAACGTGCGAAGGGGGCTGGGCAGAATGGCTTAGTGAGGCTGGAGTCAGGCCGCGGTTAGCGGTGTGTTTCTTGCTGTAGACACGCCCACGTACATTGCTCCCCCCTCCCGTCCCCCTGTGGAATGGTCCGAGGTACACGTGCGGCACAGGAGCACGGCGAGCGCGGCTCATCCCCACCCGCCGGTATTGCAGGTTACGGCGATGAGCATTCAGGCGGTGTCGAGGCAAACCGGCTTTGCAGATCGTGCACCGGTGTCACCCTGTGGCTCAGTGTCGCTGCAAATTGCGTGACCTCATTTGTGGAAGATTTCGGGACTTCCCGCCAGAACTCGTGTTCTGTGCCCCCACACAGCGTGGCACCATTCTGCCGATTTTAAACCAAATGGGGATTCGGTGTTTTGTACAGCTTTTAATAAAATCATGTTTGTTTTGAGTATCACTCAGGATGTTTCTCCGCAATATATTTGCAATATTATTAGAAATATTTTTTTTTTCTCAGTTCAGAGTTCAAACTTTTTATGAAAAAGAAATTTTGCGTCCATATTTGATTATTATGTAATTGTGTCCTTTTAGTGTTCAGTGACATGCAGTCTCTGACAGCAGTCACTCAGTGGCACTGGTACAGTCGCCAATAACGACAGTCGTTTCCTGTTCTTATTCCCATTTCGTCCTTGTAGGTGAATCGGACCTACTGCTCGGGAACGTATCGCGCCGGCCCGATGAGGCAGATCAGCCTGGTCGGGGCCGTGGATGAGGAGGTGGGGGATTATTTCCCAGAGTTTCTCGACATGCTGGAGGAGTCACCCTTCCTCAAGGTTTGATGCCGCCCTCTTGTACATTTTAACCAATAGCAGGAGAAGGCCTTGTTCACTGTATTATTGTCAGCAAAATATCAAAATACCTATCTAGATATAAGTGATTAATCTTATTAAGGCTGAGCAATATTGGGGAATAAATCCACATTGCGATCTTTGAAATATTTGTGGTAAGTAATTTACCAAAAATTAGTTTGATTTGGACATAGCTTATCTACCAATAGTGTGTGTCAAATAATTCTCCCAAGAATCCCCCTTGGGAGAATTTGCATGATCTGCAAATTGGTACCCGGAACTGTATATTTGTGTTATTTGCCTGCAGATGATATTTATACTGAAGTAACATGTGCAGATATAAAAATTGCCACTGCCAGCTGTAGTCGTTTTGTTCTGTTGTTTTTAAACGTAAGCAAATCATTCAGCTGTCAGTATTAATAATCAGATCCTCCTGCTTTTGACAGCTTGTGCTGAAACTTTGCTTGCTGACTGGCAGTATGGTCTGGGCCCTTTTTTTTTTTTTTTTTTTTTTTTAAACCCGATCAGCCTGAAGCACGGCTGTTTTAAATATTATTATATTTGCACGCGCATAGCTTAGCATGGTCTCTGCTTAGTTGTCTGTGGGCGACAGGGCTGGCCAAAGATAAGGCTGGGCCCCAGAAAAAATTCTAGCACAAGGGCCCCTCCATCTCCAAACCAGAGGTACCTAAATTCTCAATCACACTCTCATGGGCTCCCCCTAGTGTCGGGGCCTCTGAATGTCTTCCCCCTCCCCCCCCCCCAAGATGCTCAAGTAGTGTTAGTTAGACCAGGTTCCGGTTGTCCATTTGCATTTAATTCTCTGTTGGCCTCCACCCACTTGCATTGTGGGTAGAGCAGCACCTGCCCGTGTCCTAGCCTCACCCCACCCCGTACCTCCCTCCAGATGACCCTGCCGTGGGGCAGCCTGTCCAGCCTGAAGCTGGAGTGCCGCTCCCAGAGCGACGATGGGCCCATCATGTGGGTGCGGCCGGGTGAGCAGATGGTGCCCACGGCCGATGTGCCCAAGTCACCCTTTAAGAGACGCAGGTATCTGCCGCCTGGCCCCAGCCGCCATGTGCCACTCTGTTAGATTTATATGGGATAATCCACGACAAGCATTGCGTTATATGTTTTTAAACAGCAACTGCAAAATGAAGCACCCGACAAATTTATTGGTAGAACTACCTTCCTTGATTAGAATGCCTTGTGTTCTAACATGATTTCTCAACTTTGCCAACTATTCTTCATTTATCATGTCAGCGGGCCTGGGTGCAGTGCACCCCCCCGCTCCCGGTCTGCCGCTGGGTGGTGGCCCATTGGTTGAGAAACCTTGTTCTAACGCATGCAGTTATAGAAAATGAATGGACAGACTTCTGGCCAATTGGATTGGAGAATTCAATATGGCCATGGTTTACTTGATGATTAAAAATGAATGCAAGTCCCCCCTCCCCCCACCAGCACAGTCCTCGGGGACCCCCAGGTGGTCCACATTTTTGCTCCCAGCCAGTCAATAAAACTGAATTTCTGGTACAGGTGTACTTGGAGCTGGGAGAGTGCAAACATGTGGACTGTCTGGGGATCCCCGAGAACTGGGTTAAACATGGCTCTAAACCACTAATGCACAATTAATCCAGCCCATTGGCCTCCGGGTAGCAGCAGCAGACCCGGGCCACTCGCCTCATCACGCCTGTCTCGGTGCTCCAGGTCCATGAATGAGATCAAGAACCTGCATTACCTGCCCCGCACCAGCGAGCCGCGAGAAGTTCTTTTCGAGGACCGGACGCGAGCCCACGCAGACCACGTGGGCCAGAGCTTCGACTGGCAGAGCACGGCGGCGGTGGGCGTGCTGAAGGCCGTGCAGTTCGGCGAGTGGTACGCGCCGCCGCTTCAGCCCTAGCGGGGCTTATGCAGTCTTTATGGCACGCGCGTTGCTCTGGGAAGTCGCCGATGACGCTCCTGTCTTTACACACCAGGAGCGCCCGGCCCCGCGTCACCAAAGACGTGGTGTGCTTCCATGCGGAAGATTTCAACGACGTGGTGCAGAGGCTGCAGCTGGACCTTTACGAACCCCCAGTCTCTCAGGTACCGCAGAAGGTTGTGGATACAGGATGTCACGTGACTTGTCACATGGCGATGTCACATGACCACGTCTGTGACCATTGGATGTCAGCCCAAAGGTCACTTATGAAAATAGCCACCCCAAATTCAGTAAAGCTTCTCCCACAAATAGCCTGAGTTTCACAGTCCTGGCAGTGTGTGGTCTTTCATGCCCATTAGGGGTCAGGGGGGGAGTCAAACAGAATGTTATTTAGACCAATAGTTCTTAAGTGGTTTAACCTCAGGGCCCACATTGTTTTGGTCTCTAAGCCTTGACCCAGTTTTTAAAATCTGGAGCCAGATTTTTTTCACAAAATGTGTAGTAATTGTAAATGGAACATCAGACATCTCATCTTTAGGCATGCTGATTTCTGGGAGGTGGATGAAGGAGGATACCCCACCCACGAAATCAATGACAGGGGTAACAGAAATGCGACAGAGAGAGAGAGAAGTGTGGGGGTGGCAGCACTGGTGGTGAATTTTTTTTTTTTTTTTGACCACACGCTCCTACTTGGTCCCGTGGCGTCTTAGGTCATGACCCACCTGTTGAGAAATAGTGCTTTAGACCATATACTGATTTCCAGGTTTGCAGTCAGTTGTTTTAACTGGTTAAGTACTTTTTGTGTGAATAAATAAAAAATGAAATGTTGTTTGTGGCAGAAATGGGTGCAGGTATATGCAATCCACTTGGTGTTGAGCAAAGGCTGACCCCCCCCACCTCTTTGTGCCCCTTCCTCCAGTGTGTCCAGTGGGTGGATGACGCCAAACTGAACCAGCTGCGCAGGGAAGGCATCCGCTACTGTCGCGTCCAGCTGTGTGACGACGACATCTACTTCATACCCCGCAACGTCATCCACCAGTTCAAGACGGTGTCTGCCGTCTGTAGCCTGGCCTGGCACATCCGCCTCAAGCAGTACCACCCCCAGGAGAGCGACTCGGACCGCGCCTCTGACTCCGCCCACTCCGACACCAAAGTGCCCCCCTCCCCCCAGTCGCGAGCCCCAGAGACTGGCCAGGATGTGAACGTCAAACGGGTGGAGCCTGTGTTCCAGAGGCCTGCCACGCCCCCGAGGCAACCTCCAAACCCAGTGCCTCCACGCGGGGAGCCACACCTCCCCCCCGGGCCGCCACCTGTCCCCGCATTTCCGCAGGCACACGCCCTTCCTGGTCAGGACTGCCTCCTGTCTTGCTATGATGAGCAGAAGAGGCCTGCGCGCCCCCCCGAGTGACATCTCTGGGTCGTTTTATACTGTCAGACTGAAGGGTAAGGGCCGTGGTGGGGGGGGGTTTGGGGTATTTAAAAACAAGAGGGCGTCTGTGTGTGATTGACATTCCACATTGTCAGAAACAAAATTGGGGGCCATCCCTCCTATTGGATGCAGATTGTATGTTTTATTCTTTTATATGAAACTTTTTTTTTTTTTTAAAAAGAAGCCCAGGTTTCAGTTTAGTTTGTTTTTAAATCAGGTGTCAGTATGCTTCTCATTTCGTGTTTTTTTTTTTTTTTTTGTCATTGTTTGTTTTTTGTTCTTTTTAATCTACAGTGGTAGTGCTGTGAAGGAGCTACAGTTCTTAGGAAGTCGTTTTACCTCGCGTAAATCGTTTTTCCGGAAAGTGCCTGCCAAAAGTGGAAAAGAGTCGCATTTGAAGTGTTGATTGTGAAATTAACTTATTGCCGTTTCCCGGTTCACGTTTGATCTTACAGTCAAAGCAGGTAGCAGATGATTAGGCCTGATGTCACTAGGTCCCAGTTAGAAAATGTCCAATCTCAGACTTGGAGTTTGGTTGGACCAATTCTGTACAGCCCAATTTAAGAGGCAGACTCCCCACACTTGCAATAAAAGGCAAAAAGCAGCCCCTCTGAAACCACATTATCCTTCTGTTGCATGGCGGTCAGATTTTTGTCTGGGTTGAGGGGTCACGTGACACCTTTAATCACATCCCCCTAGAGGAGACAGGCAGCAGTGAAAAAAACATGGCCGCCAAACAGGCCTTGTTTCACATTCAGGGTCTATCTCTGCGATACTGTAAAACTCAGGAACTCCGTGCCGTCCGTTGCTGTTTCGGAGGGATGAGATATCTTGTATGCAGGAGAAGGGAAAACCTTTTTGTCGGTTTCGTGTAAATAAAAAATAATAATAAGGTCCAAGAAAACCGTCACCAAAGGTGCATGGGTGAAATTTCTAATACCCACACGCCACCCATCTTCCTACTCCTTGTTAGTCTTGTGAATATTACCCAAATGCTTCCTGTTACCTGTACCCAGTAACAAAAACTGCTGCTGAAAATCAAACTTTTAAATAATCCCCAAAATTGTAATCTATCAATCATGTGATCATTCAGTAACGGTTGTTCGTTTACCTTGCAGCCTTTCCGGTAGACTCTGCAAGAAGCCGTCTTGTGGCGTTTTGCTGACCGTGCACAATTGGCTTTATTAATGATGTGATATTATCAGCTGGGTCATCCTGGCGTTAAGGCCGTTTTTAAAAGTGAAACTGCAGCCTGTGTTGTCACGTCTGATGGAAGCTCCATTTCACGCTGCCTGAGCTCTTAATAAAGCTCGTTGAGTTTGCCAGATTGGAGCACCCGAGGTAATATTTCCATTTGAAATGTTTTAATTAAAACCCTGTTAGTCCTGATTCATTAGCTGAAGGCTAGCTTTGATTTTCTTTTTTTCCCTTGTGCTAAAACCAAATTGTTAGAAATCATTGTAATGTTTGGGGGGTGACTACATGTTTCAAACTGCCTTTTGTTTTCCTCCATATTAATAAGTGTTATTTATTTTCAATAATTATGCAAATTGGTTATTATGTATATTTGGCCCTTATGCGATTTAGCACAGGTTGATTAAATAAAACAAATCGGTAAATATTGTTTTATTAATTGTACACAAATTCGATTAACCTGTTGAATAGCCCTGATTGGTTAAGAGCTCAGCCTGACTTGGGAACCGCCAATCAGTGTTCCAGTGTTGGTGATGGCGGTGGGAGAAGCCTATCCCTGAAGCCCTCACTTCTTAACTTCATGGTGGCAGCCTCTCTCAAGGCCTGCAGTTGCAGCACTTAATGTAGTAAGAATTATTTATTTTTATTTTCTTTTTTTAGCAGACATATTTTGTGAACATGGTCAGCCAGTCCCTGAGGGTTACTGGCCCAGCAGTGAAACCACTCTACCGAACCTGGGATTTGAACTGATCACCTTCCAGTCGCAGGCACAGACCTGTTTAGCCTCTCCCAGGCATTCTGTGCTGTACTCTCATTGCCTATCATACTTTAGACATGAGAGGTAGATGGGTGTCTGGGTGGTGGGTCTTGTGGAGGGAGGGGTGCATAGAATGCTTTCTATAAGGTCATATCAAACTTGTTGCTAGTTAAATCTGACTGAAATCTATGGCTGGTATACTGTCCCCCAGAGGCAAAACACAGGAACGGCATATTTTATCGTGTATTGAAATTGGGTATCTTGTGCTCCGTTTTATCTCCTGAGAAAATGTCTTGGTTCGGTTGGTTTTGAAGAAAACAATGTGAAAATGACAGGAACTGTAAAATCTGAAGTAAAACCAAGGCAGAACACCCTTTTAGCCAACTTTGTGTCAGCGTAGTTTCTCTGTATTGCCTTCGTAGGGCAGCATACAGGTGGTTTCTTACGGGGAGCTTAAAAGGCCTTTGCTTCCTCCGCCAAGACCGCTCTGCAAATGTTGTGAAAAACCTGCTGTAATTATATATGGGTACACTAGGTGTTCGGCTCATAATCATTAACTCCAGTACTGTTTACCATTAACTAAGTTGTGAAAATGTAATATATTTATCTACGTATCGGCGATATGTGCTTTTTTTCCCCCCAGTGCATTTAAATCATGCTTTCTTCTCCCCAGTGTTGATTTTAAAATAAATATCCATAGTAAGTTATATCAATGGCTATAGCAATTTTTCTGCTACCACAGGGTGCGTGGTACAGAGTGGCAGCCGCTGTTTTGGGAGTAGAGTGCTCGATGTGTTTCTGTCCATCTCTCTGAAGGCAGCGCTGCTTTGAAAAGGCGCTGGTCAAACGTGCTTATTGGTGCATCGCTATGCTTCCTGGTGAGACAGCCCCCCCTCCTACAGCGTCCAAACCGGGGCTTGCTGTTCAACACCAGCAACACCACCGATTTTATGGAGCCCCCCCCCCCCACTTCCAATACAGTGATTTTTATTTATTTATTTTTTGCCGTAAAGTTGGGATAAATTTAATGTCGTCTTTGCGCCATTAGACTGAGTGCATCCTTCAGTGCCTTTAAGCCAGCCGAGTTAAGCCCTCTGCCCTGCTCTTCGTGAGGCAAGACATGCTGATTTCTGGTATATACTCACGGTAAATGCCACTCGGAAGCCCGAGGCCCTCTGGACAGTTTTACCATGTTATGCCCTCTATCTGAAGGACCCCGCTTACATGCCAAGTCGTCAGGCAAACACTTTTGTAGGGATGGCTCCGCTAGGCCACACCATTTTTACTTTGGGCATTGACCCAGTCCTTCCACACTTCTTGTCTGTTCCGACAGGTGGCGTCCAGAACCGCTATCATAGTGGTTTGCCTGAGGCCATGGTTATGAACCTTGTACATTGTGAAGTCAGGCTTTAATCGGTAACGAGGATTCATGAGTTCCTTAGGTTATGTTCAAAAACCATTTTTTTTTAATTATTAAGTGTAGGACTGGCTTTGTGATCTGTTTTCTAGCATATGAAATAAATATTTTAACACTTTTGGTCCGATGGATAGCATTTAGTAAGTGTATTTCTGGATCTAGTGTAGGACTAAAAAGCAAAGACAATGGCAGCTAATTTTTGTTCTGTTTTTGGTTGTTCTGTACATCTTAAAGTTTGCCTGGGATCACGGCATGCTTTGTGTAACAATAGTAGCTCTTGGTAATGTCTGTACTGAAGATTTTCTTTATCTTGATTTCAAGAAATGTTAGTATGGAAATATTATATAATTACCTTTTTGGGAAAAACATAATCCTTTACATTTAATAGAGCTCTGTAAAATGTGTGGATCTTTTCAATTGTATTATTGTGTATGATACTACACACAATGGAATGCATAGACTTTCTTGTATTTTTTTAAATAAATCATTTTAAAATGGTTGTGCTTTGCATGCATGAGTGGAGTTCTTCCAAGATGTCACAATACTACCGCTGAGTTGTGCATTGCATGATAAAAAAAACACAGTTTAAAAATGGAACTACCGGGTTCAGACATCAGCATTCATAACGTGTTGCCAGAGAGATCTGGTTTCTTCCTTTAATAACTTACTGGTGTTGTTTATGAATATTTCATGAGGTAACAGCTTTTAAAGTGGAGCTCTTGTGATTCAGTGAGCGTCTCGTCTTATAAGCCTGTGATGTGAACTCCCGGCGATGACTGGCGGTATCTTAAGCTACGTTGCCGTCTCTTCGGCTCCGCTGTCGATAGCCGTCGTTACTTATTATGATGCAAACCTTCGCTCATCTTTCAGCATCCAGTTTGGCCTTACGTCAAACACGTGGTCAATTCAAGATATTACAGATTGTCATCATTAAGCAGGCAAGCACATGACCAGGTAATAAAATTCACGTTTAAACCCGCCCCCTGAATTTTGTTTGGTTGGCAAGATCTATCAAGGGGAACCCATCCCTAAGTGGCAAAACGTACAGAGGGAGCAGCTTCAAATCGCCCTCTTCCCTCACTAGTAGGGCCGTCCGACACCCACCGAAATTGTCACGTGTTTAGTTAGCTCTGTGATCATGTGATCATGGTTTTATTAGTAACCCCTTATTTGAGTCACGTGTGGTATACCAAATGCAAAGTGTAGGTGATACCCAAGCTAGGCAGCAAGTGTTAGCGCTGGCTAGCAGAATGACCCAACGTGCAAAGAGCAAATCACAGACTTTTGGGAAGTGCATAATACTACAAGGGAGCCATTTGAATTCAGTATAAAAGACAACATTCTCAATGAGAACAACAATTGTTCTTCAACAGAGAGTGCAAATAATACAAATTTGTTGTAATACATTATAAGACGGGGCACACAAATGCCTGTATTTTAGAAAGCAACCTGTTTTTGTACACTCTATTTTAAATAATACAGAGCAATATATATCTCCACGTTTGTTGACTGTACAACTGCAATTACGCCTACATCTGAGCATGCTTTCCTTCTGTTGTTAATCTACTGTGAGGATTAAAGTGCTACACTAACGCTAGTGAAGTACAGAAGATGTACCATTTCACTGTAAGACAGCAGCATTGGTTATTGGCTAATTGCAGACACGTGAGGTATGCAGTCACATGATCCCCAAAGTCTCCATGGGAGACCTGGTGCTGCTGCAAGTCATTTTGTCATAAATAAAAAAAAAATGTATATATAAAGAGAGGCAGGGTTAGATACAACTGTTGGTTCCATATGGGCTGCCTGAACCCCTCCATTACACCCAGGTTTCTGGGTGATTTCTTGGGCCTTTGGGCTTCCCAAAGCGGTGTCCAAATCCTTGAGAAAAAAAAAAACAGCGATATAGTGGTTAAGGTAATGGACTTGTGGCCTACAGATGACATGTTGAAATTCAGCGCTTGATTGGAATCGTTTACCTGCATGACCACTTGCTAAGCAAATGCATCAGTAAATAACATGGCATTTTAGATGATTACCCTGATGCTAGAAATGACTGGCTCTACGTGCAACTAGCGAGTGACAACTGTGGAAAATTTCAGACACTGAGGTCAGCCTCGAGATGAAAGCAGGTCATGAGACTGACAGTGCCGAGGTCTGCAGAAAAACGAGCAATGGAAATTAAAACCCACAGGTGTGATGATGTGGTGTGAATGAAGCCAGCAGCGACTCAAACTCTGGTGGAATGAGTGTATCAGGAGTAGGGCGTACCAAGTTTGACCATTAGGCTGGAACTGTAGGAAGGAGATTCTCTAGAAGCAGGCGGGGGTGGAGGTGGATTTTCTTTAGCTAAAATATACATTAAAAGAGGTTATTGCACATTTATCAATAAATGTGCAATTTTCCACAAACAACAGTTTACGTAGTGGATCGATGCAGAGCCATCATATGTTGGAGTTCTGCAGGAAAGAGTACAGGATGGATTTCACTGCACCCTGACAAGGGTTCACATGGAGTCTTTGCTGAGAACTGAGAAGGACTGAATGTTAAACTTTGGGAACATCACAGTTATGAATAATTGATTGTTTTGACATAAAAATACATTAGTTTCAACATGTTCGTTGAAGGAGGGCAATAGTAGAATGTTATTTAAATCACAGTAGCTAAAACACAACCTTTTTGTTAAATGTTTTCACCAGTTGGCAAGCTAATTAGTAAGCTTGGTACTATAATGATTTCTTGAGGAAAGCATTGCTGATGGACCCTTTTAGTCCCTAACTAAGGTCCATACCCTTTTGAGTGGGTGTTAATCGTGCATTCCATTATCCCTGGGAGGTCTGAATCCGAGTCGGATTCCGAGCCTCGAGGTTGGAAGTGACGACATGCACGCTCCCGTCTCTCGAAAATCCGAGACAAAAGCTCGGGCAGCCCAGAGTGCCCCGAGTTTC
>JAODKM010000099.1:6150235-6165555 GCA_026780845.1 Petrocephalus sullivani | reverse complement strand
TTAGTTAAGTTCTCCCCAAGCGAGCTTGATGGGCCGAATGGCCTCCTCTCGTTTGTATAGTTCTTATGTTCTTATTATTATAAAGAATTTATACATACATATACTTATATGTAAGGTCATTTTATTAAGCTTTGTATATATTTTAATATATATATATATATTTTATTACTTTTAAGCTTCGTATGACTATGAAAATGAAACGCTTTTTCGAAAAATATGAAGCCCATGATCTAGTATCCCACCCGCCCCCCGCAAGCCAAAATAAGATATGTAATGAATTACAGTGTAATAAGTTAATCGCTGGTTTACAGTAGGTTTGAAGCAAAGGACTGTTACCTTAGTTTGCACAAGTGAGGGCCGCTGAGTCCGCATGTCCTGCACCAGATGGAAGATGCTGAAGGTGTCGGTGATCATCTGGAGGAGAGGATCATTACATCAGATACCCGCATGTGGCTTCTCTCCCACCCACTGCTTCTGCTGACCCCTGTCCCATGTTCATGGGGGAAGCGGCGATCTCACCTCATTTTTCAGCAGGTTCCAGGTGTAGTCGATGGCACACAGCGCCCCCGTCCTGCCACAGCCGGCACTGCAGGCGGCACAGAGATGCCATGAGCAACAATAGGCCATGAGCAGCAATAGGCCATGAGCAGCAATAGGCACAGGACAGCAGCACAGGGAGCCAAGGTGTGAGGAAAACCAGCTCTATGCTGAGTAATTGGGAGAAGTGTGCTTGTGACTGGAAAGGTGCTGGTTTGAATCCCAGCGCAGGCGGAGTGATGTCACCATTGGGCCTTTGAGGGAGACTGATGCCTCACTTGCTGCACAGAGGCTGACCTTGCTATCTCAAAAAATGAGTGTTGCTTTTGGATAAGTAAATTAAGTTTCATTTACACCTGTTATTTAGCAGATGCTTTTTCAAAGCAACACACCACCCAGGCAGATAGTAAATTGTAGGAATTTAGCTGCCAAAGAGCCAACTAGGCATGTGTGCAACGAGGCAGAGCTTCCAGTGAATGACCAGTGACAGGTGCCAGTGCCAGTTAGCACTGGAGCGAGAGCTATGCAGTGAGTCACGAAAAATCATAGCAGGAGCCTAAAATAAGAGCTATTCGCGTTAACAACAAAGACGACTATATGGATGGAAGAGCATGCAGCATACACAAGACCAGCCAAGGGGTAACAGACCAAAGAGGTCAGTGTTTGGATGGGCCTTCAGAGGTTCAGAAAACAGCCATGCAGCAGAATGACAGTGTCTAGGAGAGGAAATGAGCTTTATTTGTTTTATTGTTCATCAAATGAAGCCTGTGGTCAGCCTCCCACACCTTCCTGTGTGAATTTGGATCATAGAGTTGTAAAAACATGTGCCAGATAATGAACTTAGGTGAACGCCATGTACCTACAGGAGTAGGTTATCAGAGGCATGGCATAGTTGCTTTTCAAACACTGTATTCTCATTCAGAAAAAAAAATCCATTAGCTCCCATAGCTAATGGCTTTGAAAATGGTAATTTATTGATTGGTCTGAGGAAGAACACGTGACAGGGGCCAGCCAATGAGAAGGTGGTGGGCGGGACTCTGACCTGCAGTGAATGCAGATGGGGATGTCTTCATGGTGCTGATACAGGCGCATCTCCTGAATCATGTCCAGGATGGGAGGTATGGAGTCTGGTACCCCATGGTCTGGCCAGTTCACATAGTGCAGCTGCTGCATGGTACGAGTTTGCTGGTTATGGGAACCAGAGCAGGACACATATGGATTAAAAGTGCACACTTTAGCAGCATATATTATGTGTCTGTCAAGCAGAAACACTATATCCCTGTAGCATAAATCTCACTTCTGGCACATCTATACACTGCTGGGGGTGTGGCTTTTCTGCTTAAATTACATTAAAGATAAACAGTAGCCAAATATAAGCATTAAGATAAGAATCCAGCGAAACAGGAATATACTTTCACTACTATACGAAATAACACAAAGCATGACTATCGACTCGGTCTGGGGCAGGTCTGTTGGCTCAGTATCTATTTTTAAACTTTTAAACCTTCTTTAGAAATGTACTTTTACCACATAGCTTTTCTTATTATACAGAACTCTTAATTTTTTATTTTGTATGTTTGTATTAATTAACAACAATAATGCCAACAATAACAATAATAACAACACCGCCAACAATAACAATAACAACAACAACAACAACAATAATAATACTTTTATAGGTTGCTCAAATGTTGCTAGATATCTAGCTTTGCATTTACCAGGGCCCATTTCTGTGTAGAGCTGCTCTTCGTCATCTGATGTATAATTAAGTTCCTCATCTCTTAATATAGCTTTAATGTGGAGTCCTAAAATAGCAAGATGCTGGAGACTCCAGAAATATTGTATGTAGTCACACCTATGAGGTGGTCAGCGGGGCAGCATCGAGCTGCAGCTGGCCGCCAAGCCTGCCTATATGGCACTTCCACCTTAATGCCCCCTTAGGAATATGAAGGCAGGTCCACTGTGCCTTTGCCGACTGTTACCAGTGATCTTGGGAGAAAGATACCGTAGAACAGATACTTAAACTGACGGCTACCTACTTTGAGGAATGACAGAGTGAGAACCCTTCTGATGTAGTCTCCTCTGCTCTCCTCGGACACCTAAAACCAAAGCACACATTTGAGGTGTGCTAGTCAAGAACTGGTTGTCATTCGAGCAAATCTCAGTCACCTGGTGCACAAAAGACCCATACAAGTACCCAAAAGAGGAACCTTTTTGAGTTTCTGCCAAAAACACAAAGGGTATTGAGACACAGGGCTCTCTCTAGATTGCCATCCTGGCTTTGGATTTTGCGGAAAAGACGTGGAATTTCTCTCTTTTATACGTCAGTGACTAGCGTACGTTTCGGCAATAAATGGACTCATTAAAGGACCAATATGCTGAAGAGGTTTTGGGAGCGAAACTCAGAGCACTCCAGCCACCAAAAAAGCAGCGGTTTTTGGGTTGGTGTATGCGAATGGCCACAGGTTAATAGGGGGAAGTCTTGCCCTGCCCGCGCCCGCCCTGAGTGCCGCGGTGTCTCAATGCTCATCTTCCGATTAAGTGTTCACCTTGTGCAAGAAACATTGTAATAAACATGCGCAAGTAACAACGATAAATACAATATAAATACAAAAGACATTTAAAAACTAACAGACATGGACATCTGAGACGCAACATGAACACAACACACAGAAAGAAAAACGCAATTAAAAAAACAGTAAAAAAATAGTTGTGCAAATGGGGGGTGAGTTGAATGGACAGGAATGTGCAATAGATGTGAATAGTCCTGCATATCCCCATGTCTGCTGGATGTGATGAAAGATGGTGGACAGGGCCAAGGATATTTAGACATGGAACCAGCAAGAATCAAATGCATCCACCTCACCTCTGAAGCATTTAACCCGAATACTTGGTTAATACATCACCTGACCTACCTTGTGGCAGATTAGCTGCTGTCATTCATAAACATGAGACATACTCATAAGTGTGCATAAACCTTCTGCATTAAGCTGATATAATATCTGAGAGAACTGCTGTGAATTCAGCCAAAGTTCTGAAATGAAATTAAAGCAATGATTTATTTTTCTTTCTAGACTATATCCTTTATGATTTGACCTTTCTAATCCCGTATGTTATCTCAGCTTTGAAGTTATTTTATTATGCGTCATTATTCGTTTAATTCCATTTCTGAGTTATTTCGTACAAAAGGGACTCATTGCATTTGAATGAGTGCAGTTGTACCACTCAAGTAGCTGCAGAGGAAATCGGTTGAGTTCAGCCTTTTGATCCGAGGCCTTGAGAACTCTGTGTACAGCTGTGTCAAGGCGGCTGTCAGTGGAGGCAGGAAGTGGTCGGAGTTTGAAAGGAACTACTCACGCGTCGAATGGTGAAAGGGCCAAAGGCGGCCGAAGCCTCCTTCTCTGGCCAGTATCTTTCACATTTTTTCTGTAAAATGAGTGAGAAATTGTTACAGGAATGAGGGCGAGGTCAAAACCCTGAGTTGTCCTCATGAACGCCCACCCGTCTCGTAGTGTCACTGCGCGTAAACCACTCTGTGTCATTTGGATGCCCCCACCTACAAAATCCACATTATGTTGAAGCCAGAGGTGTTTCCCAGCCATGATTCTATACTCACGCTCAGTGTTTGATCAGAGAGATCAAACAGCTCGTCATAAATTTGTCCTTTTACATGGTTTTTTTTTTCTTCTTAAGTTATTATTTACCATGATATAGCACCTTCCAATGAATGGCCAGGTGCCAAATGTAAGCAGTACTGGGGCAAGAGATACACAACGTGTTCCAAACAAAGCAAGAACAGTGGGGTGGTATCAGAGTTAAATAAAATGCTTCCACTTCTTAAATACTGTGAAGCAGACTGTAGTATGAAAGTGGTGGAAGTCAGGACCCTGGGGACTCACCCTGCCCATCTCGAACTCCCTGCAGGCCATCACCACAACCTGTGATAAAGAGAGACCCCATTGCATTATGGGGGCATCATCACACGCCGAGCAGCACTCTGGGTGCGCATGTCGATACGAGCAGTGTACAGAGAATGGGCTAGAACCTGGCGACCAGCTCACCTCCACTTTATACTCCCATAGCATCCTGAGGAAATCCAGCACTGTGGCTGGCAGAGGCCCCTGGGTGGCGATGTAGGCCCGCTCCGCAAACACGCCCTGGGAACACAGATGTCACAGAGGCTTGTTACCCTCCCCCAGATACTAACGGTAACGTCGGGGCATGAGAACGGCTCCAGTGATTCAGTGAAAAGACGGTAAGCAGAAGCTGGTGGTTTGACTCATCATCTGTAGACCTTGTGTACTTGTCCATAGTGGAAGTGTAGACTTCCTTACTGGTCTCCATGCAGATGTAATTGTTTCCCAGCCTGGTCCTTAGGGACCCAAAGCTTACCTCGCTGAGCCACAGTCACCTGATCACTGTCATTCCCCCCTTCCTTCCTTTTGTAAGCTCTACATCTCTACCCACCTTGATGAAATTGGCGTTGATGTAGTCATTGTCAGCGTTGGAGATGGTTAGCGAGAGCTTCACTCGACTGTGGTCAACTGGAGGCAGAAAAGAGACGTAAGTATCCTTGCCTAATTTAGTGCAATGCAATTTGTATAGTGCATTTTCACATTACATTGTCTCAAAGTGCTTTACATAATCTCTGCTGCTAGAATTCAGGAGAGCACATTCCTTTGGACTTCAAGTATTCAGTTTTCTATCCTGATCATTTTCTACAGTACAAACAGGATTTTTTTTATGTTGGGGGCATAAATGGAGACACATTCATACAGAGAGGCCAGCTATACCATTAGCCAATCATATGTTTTGAATCAGTGAGAGACGGAGTAGGGGGCGCTCTGGAGACCAATCAGTTTTCAGCTAGGACCATGGCTCCCAGTCTCCCACCCTTATATATATATATATATATATATATATACCCCATGAGTACACTGACATTAATGATTGTATTACCGTCACATATATTAAATGGCAGCAGGAAAGCAGGTTCTCACTTAACACACAATTTTTCGCCAGGCTTCCGGTGGCATTAACTCACAAGGGAAGATGTCCTTGTATCTGTTTTTCTTCACGTTCTCCTGCTTCTCTGCGGCGGTTGTGGGGTAAGTCTTGTCCATGCGGTACTTGGTGGACTGCCTTTTCAGCCTCTGCAAGTGACATCATTCCCGGAAGTGATGCAATCATTCCCGGAAGTGATGCAATCATTCCCGGAAGTGATGCAATCATTCACCGACTCAGGCCATAGCCCAACGGAAATGCCCTCTGGGCAGTGATCTGCTGCCCCATATGACTGTTAGTGAAAAAAGAAACCTTTGTAGCTGGGCTGCTGGTTTAATTATTAATTTTCAACATTAATCATACTTTAAATATATGATGCACACTACTCTGTTCTTTGGGAGGTGATTTGCGCCTCAGACCCGGAAAATGTACATCCTTTCCTGTTTGTCGTTCACTCGGGGTAGGCAAAGACATGTTACCCCTGAGAGGAAGTGAAAACTAGCTCATGACAGTTTCTCTGACTGCCCACTGAACAACCGAAGGGTGTTTGTTTGTAGCGTGACTCTACAAACCCCCACGCAGGCTTTAGAACACTGTGCTCGCAGGGTTGGAACCATCGGGCATATTATACGCTTTAATCGTTACATTCCGGCAATAGGGTTACAGGAGGTGATGTCATACAGCTTTCTTGCCTTAACCTCAAACCACTCATCTACCTTTTAAAATGCCTTCTAGCATTCTTTGGCCATTTATAGCCAATATTTCGCATTTAACTTTCTACCGAAGGATCTGATTGTCCATGTACTTCTTCCTTAATCTGCGAACATGTGGAGGTGGGGTGCAGGCAGTCATCGTGATGTCAGTGATTACGGCCATGTTGCCTTTTACAGGACATCAATATCTGACGTTACTCTCACGCCGAGGCCCCCCATATGAGCTACTGTATGTCAATGGCCCCCTACGCAAGGCCGTCCCCTCTCCCCCCACATACACACATGCACTAGGCTGATTGGAACATTGACTCAGTCTTTACTGCTACTACCTTACTACTGAAAATCCCCCCAATGCGGGCAGAGAGGTGCTCACACGCGCACAAACACACACAAACACGAGACTACACTGTGGTGGAGGCAGAACTGGCCGACCAGCTCTCTCATAACTATCTCACGCTCGTGTTTTCCTTTCTCAAAACTCACCAAAGCAAAATGCGAGGACGCCGCCCCCTTTCTGTGGGCTGTGATGTGCCAGGATTTACTCTTTACCACTCAGAAAGCTGAATAACACAAACTGACTTTTACAGCACAGTTGCACTTCTGATGTATTCCTGTCATTAGCAAACAAGAGCTGATTCACTCACAAAGACAAAAAACATTTCCAAACAGAAGTATTTTGTTAACATTTTTCCCAATGCATTTGCCTTCTGAAAGCCATTTAGGCAATTGTGGTACATGGTGATTCTGAGCGTTCTTGTGTCTGGAGAGTGAAGCACGTTCTGTACATGTACGTCGGCAGCAGTCTGACGGTGGCCTAACATGCATCTAGGAGTTTGCCAAAGTTGTTGTTCCCTCTGTTCAAGGTACTTAGATAGTAGCCTCGCATGACAATTGGAGTCAGGTAAAAGTGACTTTCACTTTTGCTGAGTTTGTCTCGCACTGTCTCACACAGTTTGTACCGCGCAGATTTAGTACCTCACAGAAATACCATGAGCAGGTGGGTGACTAGGTGACCGTGGAGATGCCGGAACAGCAGTGTGGGCCTCGCCAGTCCTGTAAATAACGTGGTGGTCTGCACTTTACCAGGTTCGCATAAGAACGCCTACCATGGGGAAGCTCATTACCTCTGAAGTTCCCCAAAAAATACCATTACCGTGGGATGTTTCACTAAAGCGGGTCCCGCTGGCTGTTACCAAATCCCTACACACCATGACACTGCTGCTCCCGAGCCCACAAATGCCAGGGGTTGGACATTGAGATAAGAGGTCAGCTTCCAAAAATTCAAACACCATCAAGCTTAGTCCAGATCTTTGTGGTTCCTGCACCTGATGCTCACTGCTTCCTGACTCAACTTTACAACTACAATTTTTCATTCTACGAACATTTTCTGAATGTTACGATTAAGGCATGGTAATGTTAAAAATGTCCAGTTCTGCTGATGTTCCCAGAACATTATCCCACTACTACAACTAAGACTAATAGTGTAAAAATGCATGAAGGGCCTGATAGGGCAGCGGGTAACATTTATTTTTCAACATTAATTGCGTTTAAAGAATATTAAAGTAAGAATGTTATCATTCAGACATTGATAGAACCTTTGTCAAAATTAACATTAAAGTAGGAATGCTCTCTGCCAACTTTGAGAGGTGCTTCTCATAACGCTAGCTAAATTTCTTGGAACATTCCCTGTTAGCTGGGAAGGTCCGTTGACTCCTTTAGACCCAGGACGAAATCATCTCTTGTTTTCCCACTTGTGTCAATCGAATAAACCTCAGAAGAGCCATTCTTCTCAAATAATATGCATGCTTCTCTTCTCTAAATGCCATCAGAGCTGTCCTTACTGGCCCTAACTTGATTCGCGAGGTGTAAAAAACACCGTAATAGAGCATTGGTTCCCTGTTGTGTGCTAGCCTGCCCAGTCGGACGAGAGAAGCCTTCATGGAATCCATAAACGACAGCAGCACACCACAGGAGTGTCTAGTGCGCTCGTGTGTCTGATTGTGCCGGTGAGTATATTTCTGTGTGAGGATGTGTACTTGTATTTTTCAATTTCGCCCCATGTGCCGGGTGTCCACAGAAATCCCCATCAGGAAACAAAACTGACCTACGAAGAAACAAAACTCTCATGGGAAATCCCAAGTATGTCAGCCATGAATTATATACGAGGTGTTAAAAGGAGCCGGAAATAATCACAGGGGTGCAATTGGAGGATATACGACAATGAGGGAAGGATGAGGCCGAGCCTTCGACTGGCAGCAGATCGCTAGCGAGTGGCATACGTGCCAAACAGACGGTGCCCTGAAACAGTCCGCTGACGGTCCTGGTTCGTTCTGTCACTCTGTCCTGGCAGATACTGTACCAGCAAAGGCTCAGTCACGGCTCACAGGCTAAATGGAGGTGCAGGGAGTGTTTCGAAATTACTAGAGTGTCCGACTCTGACAGAAGGCCACTATGCTGATGTATTTACTAGCCCGAGTTCCTGTTTTTTTCAGTTTTTTTGCATTGCTCTCAGAGTTGGGCAATGGAGCGGAAACTTCAGCTGACATGCTACAGATGTATTGGGAGCAAGGAAGAGTTTGGTCAGACCTCTCCGGGCGTGAACGCATCACCCCGAGATGCTGAGGAGAAATCTACCCCCGGTGGGTCGGTCGTAATAGAATGTCGATGCGTGTCACGATGTTTGCTTGTGAATTCACCGTGGCAGCAGAATGCTCACGCAGAAGCCACAAGTCCTGCCCAGAGCTTGATGCTATTTTTGCAAAAGGGTATTTCACTAAGGAGGAGATGGCTTCCTATGTACCTGACCAAGAAACAAACTTTTTATATGCAGAGACAGATACACAGAGCACCCGCAACAACAATACACACGGGTTTACGGGTTTACAGTTTATGCTAAAAACTTCTTAACGAGACTTTTTGCCCTCTCCTCCAAGATATAGCACCAGTGCCATGTGGTTTTATCTTTGATCAGTAGCACTATTTAATCCTTACTAAAGCCTGAGAAGTACAGCAGGCACACAGTAGCTAATCAGGAATATAAGCTCTTAGGGTGCAGCCTTCATCTCACCGAGCCTGTTTCCTCATCAGCCCCTGCGTTCGAGAGTGACAGAGGGTAGACTCACTTGAAACTCCCCGGCAAAGCCTCCTTCGGCATTCTCTTCTGTCTCCTTGCTCTTGGTGAAGGCGAGGAAGCCCCTCAGGGCCTGCACTTGTTGCTCCATCCTGGGGCCGGGCTGCTGGAGGTGTCAGGGCATGGGTGCTCCTCCTGGGCTCGGGCCGAGCTCCAGCAGATGGTCCTCGGAGCTGCACTCCGGGCTGCCTTCGCGAGGGAGCAGCTAGCAGCTTCTGTGGTCAGGTTCAAAATATCACCCACCCAGTCACCCTACGCCACAGGGTCCTAAAGACTTCCTGTTTGCAGGAGGCGGCTTCGGCTGTGAAAGCGAGCGCGGCCGACGGCCCGGGGAGGGGTAGCGGTGAGGGTCTGCGCGCCTGCGTGATTACACGTCCTGTGCGCGTGTGTCTGCCGAAGCTTCAGTGGCTGCACTGGTATTAGGAACTCTGCCGGCAGAGTGTATCAGGCAGCATGGCCAGTTTGGTGACAATGATGGGATGGGGAGCAAAGAGGAAGGGGGCGGGGCCAGACAGGTTAGACTGGTTCCCCCCCTCGCTGGCATTCTTCAACCAAGTGCAGCTTCTCCTTCCCTAGCCGAATAAATACCTTCTTCAAGTGAAGTCATTAAGCGGCATATTGAAGGATCACAATGAAATCCCCACCCACGTCTTTGGTGGCTGAATTACAAGGCTGCTATGTTCTTGTCAAGACCGACTGCCCCCTGAAAGGTGAAATACGTCACACCTTCAAGGTGCTGATGAGACTTTCATTCTTGGTGCAAATTTGACCTGCAAGACAACAGCATCAAATTTTACAAAATCGTGGCTCCTTTTTTCTCTAGGTCCTCTGCTTGGATATGACTTCCAGATGACCTTCATAAATAATGACAAATGAAGTTGATCATCAGTTTCCGGTCTCTACTGGCTAAATATTTAAAGCTCCGCGATTTGCGTCTCACAAGAGTGTGAAACTTTCAGCTTGGCATTTGGGTAACTCCACCTCATAAAAGTGATCAAAGTGTCATGATTGAGGGCTGGTCAGGTTGCTAGATCTTGTGGAGGGATGGTCACATGTAGCCAGTCTAGTGTCTGGCTAAGTGATCCACTCAACCCACCGACTTTCACCTCTGCAGTTCATCTTCATCATTCCAAAATTGCAGCAGGGATGGGGGAAAGGCAAAATAATGTTGGAACCCAGAGGAAGGAGCATTAATGGCAGGTACAGATGCATCAAATACAGCTCCGGAAAAAATTAACAGACCACAGCACAATTTGTTGTTTCACTCATTTCTCAATTTATGGTTATGCATCTGTGTAAAATATATGTGTTTTTTTTGCAAACTGCAGCCTGGTTATTCTCTGTTTCTCTTTAATTAAGGGATTCTTTGTGGCTTTATGGAACTTCAGTCCTGCTTCTAGGAGCCTGATACTAACTGTCCTAGCTGTGCATGTCACACCACTTAATGTTTCCCATTCCTTTGGAAGGTCCCTTGATGTCATCCTCTGATTCATGAGGCACTGCTGGACAGGTTTTATCTCTGGCATTAGAAAGTCGCGTCCCCCCTCTATCTGGCAGGTTCCTGGTCATTGCCAGTGTCTCCTGCTTCACCTTGTTCTTCTGTACTGATCTCTTAGAAACGTTCAGCCTGGAATCAGCCTGCCATGCTGTGTAGCCTTCTGCCAGCAGAACCAGGATTAAACCAGGATTTAACCATACAGATTTTTTTTAAATATAGACTGGTCTCAGTTTTTTCCGGAGCTGTATGTTTAGAGTAGTTTTCATTTCCATACAAAAGCAGAAATTTCAGACATGCTGCCGGACAGAAAGAAAAATAGATGTATATGTTGTAAACATGTGCAACTGTGTATTTTGTCTGGTGGCATTTTGCATTAGCATCCGCCTTTATTTACAACTTTTACCCAATTTTCCATTTCAGATTCCTGTGCCACACCATGTATCCCGAATTACAGCACTTACATTTTGCTATAATTGTAGCGGTCTTTGAGGCAGGATTCCTAGGACGACAGAAACTACGCAGTAATGGTGTCGCGTTGTTTACAGCTATCGTTCGCTCAGACATGCTTCACCTTCCTCCAGCTGGGTAATCGCTAAGTGTCACAGGATGCCATCTAGTGGTGTCCCATTGAACAGACAGGAGATTTGCACTTCTTGTATTTGTGAATATAGTTGCACTTCACAAGTGAAAACTTGCAGCTCTCATCATGTTACCCTTTAGAAACCGACCTAATGTGGATCTCTTGAATAGAAATTGCCCCCATCTATGCACACATATCTGAGTCATTTAGAAATGCATTCATGTTATCGGCACAAAAGCCAATATGGTTATTGAGGATTTAAGTATATTACTTAAAGGTTTAATGTCCAGGCTACACAACCATGGTACTGAACCACTGAACTTTAACCATATAGCTACAGGATATGCAGAAATGCACTGGGAAACTTCGATAGCTATTCATTTTTTTTCTTTTTTATTGATTTTAACATATGCAGGGATTTACCATCACATAACAAATTACAAAGTGACAACAGCTAAACCTTCACAAAAAACGAACAAACAACAAAAAAGGGGGAACACTACTTATCACCTAAAGATCTTGATATCATTTCTTTAAAAAGTAAAAACCTTTCACTAGTAAAATACTTTCTCTCTCTTTCTTTTTCCATTACAGCGCTACATGTAACATTACTATTACTGTTTTACTGTTATTATTATTTACTGTATTATTATTATATTTAAGTGTATTTGTAAGTCCTTCTTAAGTGTTTTAGGAACAGATCTTGTTTGTGGGGGCTGACTGCTGGGGCTAAAGGACCTGAGGTTTGAGAGGTTTCCTGGTACACAACTGAGGCAAGTAGCTGGTGCAGAGGGTGTCACACATTAGTTCATTCTATGGAACTCCAGACAGAGGTGCTGAGGTATAAGTCACTCGTAGACTTGGGGGCGGGGGCTGCCCTTCACATGATTTAGTGCCTTAACGTGAGATGATGTGCTGTTTAGAGCAAGAAAATGTGATGCGGTGTCCAATACTGTGCCCGCACAATGGTCTAAGTGGTCCCTATGGGTACCCTTCCACTGGAAAAGGGTTGGCCTCTATGCCACCTCTACATGATTGAAGGTCCCAAAGGGTGCCCTTGCCAGTATAGAAAATGGGATGCAGGAAAGGACACTTTATTAATCTCTTTTTGCCTAGCCCATCATGTACAGAGGTGATAAACAGTGCGAGGCTCAAACTGTGGAATTATATATATATATATATATAGAGAGAGAGAGATGATTTGGCCAGTATAAAAGGTATAAAAGGCCAGTATATCATATAAAAGGCCATAGATTTGCCATGCACTGCTCCTGCTTTCAGGTATGCGTCTCTTAGCTCTGAAGTCCATGTCTGAACCCCCCTCCCACATTGACATTTAACTCATAAGCACCACCTGTAAGCACACATGAAACCACCGTCCATTTCAGCCAACATCCTGTCTCGCTTCAGCCCCAGGTCTGACATGCATCACGATGAAGAACATCTGCCTGATTCTCATTCTTCAAGGTAAGTAACTCAGCTTTCACAATTAGTTTACACGGCCACAGTAAATGATCAGTTTCCTGAAATATTAATTTAACTCAGTGAACTTACCTGAATTCACTCAACCAGGTCTTCTATTAAACATTTTCACCTCTGTTCACTAGGAGCGCTCATGCTATATTTTCAGGTAAAGAATGTTTTTTAGTTCAGCTAATAGAATTCTCGGGCAGAAAAATCAGTGTAGCGTCGAGGGAATGCAATGTATAGGTAGTAATTATTATTCTTTAAGGTGTGGAGAGAGCAGCTTTACCAATGATTTGCTGCAGCGCTGAATTATCATGCATTTAGGATGTGAAATTGTTGTGGTACCCGACCAAGAGAGATGACTGTTATTTCTTCCATTACCATCAGCATGCATGCTGATAACATACAGGAAACAGGACAACAGTTATTGATTTTGATTTTAAATAAGGAGTCGCGGTTATTTGTTGAGTGATTGTTTGGGTCATTTCCTGTCTCCAGGCAGTCTTCAGCTACAGTGTGACAGAAAGGAGGTGAACGGAATCATTGGGGGAGTTCTGGTGGTCATCTGTCAGTACCAGACCAGCCAGTACCTGTTCAACAAGAAGTACTGGTGTCTTGGGGAGTCCAGAAGCACGTGCGAGATTCTTATGGACACCGATGGCTACACCAGAGCAGAACTCAAGAGTCGCTATAAGATTCTGGATGTGAATCGCAGGGGTTTGTTCATCCAGGTGACAGACCTGCAGATATCAGACACCGGGGACTACTGGGTTGGGATCGACAAGATATATTCTGACATTATGTACCGGATCAATGTAAGGGTGTCTGAAGGTATGAAGCTTGTCTGTTTCCTCCCCCAAACATGCAAACTGCAGCTAGCATTTCTGAGTCCCTTTGTTTATTGTCAAGCCTGACTATGTTGAAGGTGAAATATGTTTTTCAGTACCAGTATCAGAGCCCAGAGTGTGGTCCCTGAGTCCTCCAGAAATGTCCTGTTGGGGGAAACCTCTGACTGTTCACTGCGCCAGCGAACAAGGCACACAGATTAAGTACGGCTGGTTCCGAGCCACGGGGTCCCAGCCAGTAAAAGTGGAGGACTCATCAAATCTGCAGCTTCACTGTGAGGTTCTGACAGAGGATGGGCGGTACTTCTGCATAGCCAGTAACAGCCTTGGCAACCAGCACAGCCAGGATGTGACCGTGCAGCTCCTGCGTCCTGCTGGTGAAGACTGTATCTACATCCTGGGAACCCATGGTGAGCGTGATGGCACCACACTTTGGCACATGTCCATGACTGAACTCTCAGACTGGCTGAACTATACCGTAATGTAAGAAAGAGAAAACTATGCAATTTGATATATCAGTGTGGTGTGAAAATGTGACAGGTAAATAAAAAAGAAATGTGGTTTTTCTGTTCAGAAAAAGCTGAATGAGGGTAGCATAGTGGCTAAGTGGCTAGCACGCTTCCCTTGTGCTTCTGAAATCCAGGTTTTGATCCTTTGAATTTGCATGTTCTTCCCGTGTTGTTGTGGGGTTTCCACCAACAGTCCAAAAACATGCTATAGTGAACTGGAGTCTTCAAACTGTGTTTGTACCTTGTGATCGGTTAATTGGTGCTGCATCCTGGGATATACCCAGCCTTGTGTCTGTTGCTTCCAGGATAGGGTTCTGACCCTGCCCAGCAGTATTTCTCAAACCAGCCCCCCCAACCAGTCTCTCCCAATTCCCTGGGAGTTTGGCGATAGCAAAAATGTGTCCCGTCTGGGGGTCCCTGAGGACGGGTTTGAGTAACATATATATGCTGTATAGGACAAATGCTATAAAAAAATGAATGAACACTTTTTTTATAAAATCATTTTGTTTTATTAAGGTGCTGCTATGCATCAGAAAGGCTGACCTCTCATGCATGAATTCACTCACATATGCTTCTCCATTTAGGAAACCTGACCCAATGTCCTCCATGGTTAATACTGCACTGTTGTTGATTTGAAAATGACTATGTCCTGTGGTCAGATGACAACCCGTACGACTGTGGGGAGAGACTGAGGACTACGACGGCTATTCCTGTAGAACCGACCGACACCACAGACGCCAGCAGAAGTTCCCTCACCACTGACGGGCTTGTTAATGGCACCAGGTAACCATCTCTTTGCCCTTTGACCAGGCCTGGTGCCACCTTCAGGGGCTCTAGGCAAAGCTTTACTCGGCAGGCCTTATCATGCCTATAGCGAGAGCCAGCCCTGCCTGTGACATGGGTCAGATGGAACACATAGATGTGAAAGACCACAGGACTTCCTAGCTGAGATTAACAGGGCGTAAAGAGGTACGGGAGTTGAAAAAAATTATGCTGTAAAGATCATCACACCCCCCACCACCACCTCAACCGACCAC
>JAODKM010000099.1:6093876-6115222 GCA_026780845.1 Petrocephalus sullivani | reverse complement strand
AAAACCCCTTTTTTTGAGGCTCACAGACGGTGCGTGACTCCATCAAATTAATGAGTTCAGAAATATTCACAATTTTATTGGCAGCGACTCACCATAACGTCCCCGCTTTTATTTTGCAGTACTTTGACATCAGCAGAGTTCTATAAAGTTTCCCAAAAGGCAGACTGACACTTGCTACGCATCACTGTTTATGACAGCGAGGCTGGTCTGCCACCCCGACTCGGCTATCTTCGGCTAAGCTCGGCACTGCAGCGCCCCCCAGCGGAGGACGAGGAGCGCACCTAAAGATTTGTTTACATCTTTTAAAAAGTGCGTAGGGCATCACTGCTGCGCAATAAATATATAAACATTCTAGCAATTTTCAACATATGTAGAATACCCTTCCCCTTATAAAACTTCAGCTGCCAGGAACTTGACAGTTTGGTAATATACGTGCGACGTTAACGTTGGTGCATTGCGTTCTAATCATTCCGTATTCTGTAAATATCCTTGTTGTGAGGGATATGAGCAAAAACAAGAACGCTAAATGGCCGGCAGTGTGTATTTCTTATTCCTATTTCAGTAGGTCGGCATTGTCGGCATCATTACTGCATTCGGATGTCAGTCTGCGGCATTAAAGGGCCGTGTTAAGGCAGCCCTCGGATACCGAGAGGCCCCTCGGAATTACAACTGCGTAACTGCGCCGAGCGCACCTTCGCTCAGCATCCCGCCGCCCCTCCCACCCGGCCCGCTTGTTTATCCGTGCGCGCTCGGCTCTGCTGCCCAGAGGGCCTCGTTTTTCCGCAGTTAACGTCACCGGACTGTAACAAAAAAAGCAAACAAACAAACAAACAGATAAAGCAGCCCGATCTTCACGCAGAGCCGAAAATCTGCCCTATCAAAGCGCCACACAGTCGGCCGGGTGACGGTCGCGCTTTGCCCGCCAGCCCGGCGCGATATGGCTTTGGTCCGTCATTTAAAGGTGGTTATCATAAAACGCGTTAATTAAAGGCTGCGACGCAACGCGCCCCGCTTATGGCGGCGAAGGCGGATCTCTGCGCGAATGCACGCATGCAGGTATCCGCACTTTTCTACAAGTGCGAACGAGAATCGCTTCTGAACAATTAATAGCCAAGTATTTATTATCACGCTGCAAGAGCAGCAAAACGAGCCTCGGCGATCCGCTTCGGTCGCGTCCTCCCCGCGGAGACGCCTTTATTCCATAAAATAATAACTTACCTGTACAAACACATTGGCGCTAGGCCTTAGCTGCTCGCAGCCTACTTGTTACCTGCAATCTGTTCTAACACCTGTTCATTTCAGCCACCCGATTGCCGTCGTTTTTAGTTCGCAGCCTCCTCTCCTCACAATTACAACGCCACTACCGAATTTTCCCCAGAAGAGCACGCGAGCCCCGCCCCTCACACCCCCACTTTCTGATTGGCTGCCGCCCCGCAACTTATTTTCTGACGTCACCATCACATGCGTTGACGCATGTTTACAAACATTTCTCAGGATCACGTGCTTAAGGAGCCCGGTTTTACCGTAAGTATTGGAGTATCTACCCTCAAAGTAAAAAAATCAGGCAATATCACATTGAATGTGGTCTTTGGCGGGTCGTAATGTTCTGTAAAAGAGAAATGAAACAAAAATCATAAATTGTACAGCACATTTCAGTAATATTAAATGTGAACGAATATGAGGGATTTTAAATGCATACATTTACTATCTAGTGACTGCTGTTTATGGATAATTGTCACTACGTTTTGACAGTGAACATCTTTTCACCTCTGCTAATGAAGTCTGACAGTGCTGAACATTCCATGATGTAAAAAGAGATGGCGTAAGGAAAATACTGTCGCCATAAGGCGTATTCATTTTCAGTGTCCGGGCCTTCATTTGGGGTTGCAGTTTTCCTATCCCGTGAAGCAGAGGATTTAGCAACGCACGCCCGGGATAGCTCGAAAAATTATGCTGGGAGCTCTCGCAATAAGGACATTATAGGGCATTATGGGTCAGACTTAGTATCAGTTTCAGTTGGAGGTGTCTTTGGGGAATATCACCATGCAAGTTCGGCTTATGTTTCATTGAATTAATGTATACAACCCAATGTCATTTCGGAATCGAATACTGTTCTTAAGTTAAACTCATTCTAAAAAATTATGGTCGCTTAGAAGTTATAATTCTGTAGCTTCTAGTTAGTTAACTTCTAGTTAATGGATTCTAGTTAGTTTCAACTAAATAAAGGAATAATATTCATTGTAAGATTGTAACTGCAATTTGGAATCCCGGAGTTGTTTATATCACCGCTGAAAGTGAACATTTATTACTTATTTATTGTGTTTTTATTATTATATTGCATTGTCTTGTCTTGTATTGCAGTACTATTTCTTCTATCCCCTATGGACATGTCCTTTCCCTTGCAACGGTGGCACAAAAATTTCAGTGTCCTCCGGAAATAAATAAAAGTTGAAACTTGAACAAATACCAGCAATGGTACTCATAATAATATACCGAACAAGACTCAATTTCTTTTAAAGTTAATACAAATAAATAGCATTAAAATATGAGCATTCGCGTTTTAATAAATCGTTATCCCGACAGCTAAATTATGTTATTTTGCTTTGCATCAGTAGAGGGCAGTGTTCTCCCGAGAAATGTTGATCTTAACTTTAAAGGATTCTGTCCGTAAATGAGCACCAAGCGGGCAAACCACATCGCATTTGAGTTTATGGTGTGAAATTAATGTATTCCCGCCTACGTTACTGAAAGGCCCTGTTCTCCTCTGCATTCTGCAGTGGGTGCAAGACGCATTTTTCCTGTTGGCAGCGAGGTAAATTCTTTCATGCGGCGTAGACCGCCACCTTGTGTTAGTTGTATATCACGGTTTTGCTGAAACTATAAAGTGGCACTACGCAGCGCTGTAAGGGTTATGCATGTACATTATACATTTCCGTATCATTTTACAATAATTATTCATATGAAATGTTAGTGTTTTCATCCCATTATATGAAGGACAGCAATTTCACTATCTATTACCAAATGCCGTTTCAAGTGCGATTCGACGTGTCTCCATCATTCGGATATTTTTCAGATAAAGTTCAGGTGCATCGAGAGTGATTTGTTTTATTTTTGCCTTGCATACGAAAGGGCATTGCTTATTAGTGCAACATTGCCTCACCGTGGAAAAAGAGTAATACTGTTTCGTATTACAGTGTTTCTCACAGCACATATGCATCTGCTGGCAGCTGGTCAACTTCGGTTTTTGTGACAGGAAAGCCTGCAGTTTTTGGAACTGAGGCATCTCTCAGGGTTCGGTCTACATGGGTCTTTTGGGCATTTTGGGACATGACCTAACAATCTAAACCGAGTTTTAATGAAGTCCAGACAGGCAATGTCACACTGGAAGCTACACCTGACTGTCAGATTCTATGACCGGGGGGCCTTGGTAATGTTGATAAATTCCCATAATTCCTGTAAAATGCTACACAGGACAGGTTTAGCGCAGATGTAGTGCATCATTTACTGTGCCATTGCAGCAGTGCGCCCTTGACACCCGAGTAACAGCATGCGAACAGCGAATGAAATTCCAATGCATGGGGTATATGGATTGAGCGGCTGTGTGTTATTAATAAAACATCCCATATCATATTTTACACACCATGGATTAAATGCAGCCACAGGGACTGTCATGTGTCAGATGGGGGCCTGGGATTGGGGGACACATGCAGCTGGTTCATGCTGAGTGGGCGGAGCTTGAGTAGGTGGGGTCAGTCAACTCCACATGCCTTCATCTGTCACCTGGCGAATGCCTCTGCCAATTGCTTTGAGGAGACCTGTGTCCCCCTCCCAGAGGGAGTAATGATAGGGCAAGAGTCACATGTCTGGAACAATCCATCAGTTTGCTCCAGGTATTACATCATCACACATGAGCAAAGAAAGATCTAACACTAGCACTGCAGGACTTTTTATGAATAGACTAAGAACAATTGTAATAAACTGTTATGTGCATCTATGTGTGCATTAACATCTATGCTTTTGTGGCTTTGTACCTGTCCCTGTTTTTAAGGAGGGAACACCCTGTTCCTCTAAGGGCATATAAAGACTGCCTCTTGTGGGATCAGATGTGCTAGCGCAGCAATGGTCTCCTCCCACCCGAGGCCTCGTGTTCACAGGCTTGGATCAGGGCCTGCTTCTCCACCCAGATCTCCTTGCACAAGTCAAGGCCTCCACTAGACCAGGTGGTCTCCCATTTATGGGGCGCTGTATATTCGCAGAGGTTATCTTTGTGTGTGTGTGTGTGTGTTGCTTTAATTAATCATGTTTATGTACCTTGTGCCAGTGAGAAGCTATGGGCTGGCTTTTGTATTAATAGCTGTCTAACAGTGATGGGAGATAGACTGGACAGATGAAAGCCTGGTAATTGGTTATTGTGTGCGAATGTGGTTTTATAATATACACACATATGTGCACACACACGTATTTACTCAAAGCTAAAGACCCGAAACCACAATCCAGCTTTGCTGTTGTCAGTCATCATTGGTAGACGACCTGGATTCTTGTCATGGTAACATTTCTGTCAGCAGTTCACAGGGCAGTCCATCCTGCGTTCTAGAATTTCAAGCCCTTTTTGAATTGCATTGTACTCTACTCTATATCACCAGACCCCGCTGCCAAGATTTTCATCATGTGATTCCTGTTGCAACTGGTCTGGTTCCATATGTATGAGTTTTTGGAGTCAGCAATACCTTTCCATATTCATTAAGTGACCACTCAGATCGAGCTGTGATTAGCTTTGATGGAAAATTTAATTATTGAATTAAGGGGGGATCTTAATGATTCATAAAGAGAGAAAGGTCTTTTGTCTAATTTATGGGGAAACATACTGTGTCCAATTTATCTTACATGGTGAGTTAAACATCTTAAAGTCTCAGCTCAGCTTTTGAGTTTTGCGTGAGCTGTATACCGATTAAACAAATCCGTACCATTTTCACAGCTGACCACAAATGCTTCGCAACCTTCTATCTTTGACAGGGATGGAACGTCCCTCTTAAATTCCCCCTTTTCACTGTACTGATGACATTCCTCTTGGCAGCGGCAGATTCCTCTAAAACCCGTTCAGACTAATGACACTCCAGTGGGCTGCATGATCCAGCGCCCGGCTTGACAGAGGTCAGCACGGGGAATCTCTCAGACTGCTATGATCATCTGAAGACTCTCTCTGGGCAGAAAAGCAAATTGAATCATGTGACACTGGGAAGGCAGGACAGAATACTGACCTCTTCTGTGATAAGAATGGAGATGGAGTTATCAAAAAAACAGGAGGGTGGGAGCAAGAAAGAGAGGTAACCATTTTGGTGTCAGTATAAGAACGAGACACACAAGAAAACAAGATGGCTGTAGACAGGCCTGGGTGTTGGTCCCTATAACAGAACATATAACTCATCTTATATAGTTACTGGTATAAGGCACAAGGAGAATAAATGACTCTGTTTGTCATTTATTGTCACCTTTTCCCTGCATGTCGAGCCCAACCCCTCTATTACAATAGGTAATAGGTTTGTTTTTGTGGGTTTGGTTTATATCATCTTATCTATGCATCAATCCCTCTAACCACTTATCCTGGTTAGGGTCACGGTTGGCCTGGAATATTTTATCATGTTTTAATATGTTAGGGTAGCAGAGTAGCCTCACAGCTCCAGGGTTGTGAGTTCAAATTCCGAGACCGTTATGTGTGTGTGGAGTTTGCATGTGCTGCTCGTGTTGGGTGGCTTCCCTCTGGGTATTCCTGTGTCCTCCTGCAGCCCATAGATTTGCAATTAGGCAAATTGTCTTATTTAAACTGAGTATGATTCTTCGTGTGTGTTTATGTGTCCTGCGATGGATAGGAGGCTCGTCTAGGGTGTCACAGACTTGTGGCCAAAGATGCCTGGGATAGCATCCATGCTACCCTGTGACCTTGTCAAACTGGATGGAAAAAAACGGGCATCTCTGCAGGTGCTCTTTTTCTGTCCTCTTCTTAAGCACTTTGAGTCACTGGGTGTTCGGCTGGAAATACACAAAAATTAGGCCATCAGATGATTCTGCTCTTGCATGGTTATTGTTAACCCTGAATGTGATGAAAAAATTATCCGTGCTCGTTTCTCTAGTCTGGCTCGGGGGAATTTTATGTTTTTTTTTGCCCCCACTGTTCCTGACCGCACATGTTCGCCGCCTGTTGCCGAGCGACCATCGTTTCACACCGTGCGCTCTCTTCATCTTGAGTTGGTATTGGAATTCCTCGCTTCCTTTGTTTGCTGTCTATTGCCACTGAATTATCCTCTTCATCCTCCAGCCCCCGTCGATCCTCCTTTGATTTGCATCACTTCACACGCCTTTTAATTGGTAAGGGGCTATTATCTGAGGGGCCAAGTATTTAATGTTTATATATGAAAGCGAAAAGTAAATATGAACGCTAATGTATTGAAGTGCAATCTCAATACACAAAGCTACTGCCTGAATTTTAATACTACTGAAACCTAGAGAATTGTCTGCATGGTAGTAAATTGTCTTTGTACGACTGACTTGACTAGATGTGTTTTCAGGCCAAGTGAAGTGCGCTTCATTGTCATAACATCCCTATAGCGGCACGAGGTAACGCTCCCCCAGGACCACAAGGCAGCATACAAACAATGAGTTGCATGGGGATGATTTTCACAACATATAAAGTGAAACACAGAGCAGTGTGGAACAGGTGGGCTGGCCACTAGGGTTTATGTACATCAATAATAAATAATGCAGTGGCATAAATATAGTGTTGTTTGACTGACACATGGCTAAATAGTAGTAAGGTAAAGTGACCTGTTCCAGGTGGTAGGGGGGGTACTTAAGAATGGATAGGTTGTAAGGAGGGCAGGCTGGGTGTAGAGTGTCCTGACAGCCTCGGGGAAGAAGCTACTGCCAAACTGAACCTAGCAGAACTAGCTGGGACGTCCCTGTTCCTTCTGCCAGATGGGAGCAGGACATGGGAACTGGGAGTAGGGGCCTCATGCCCCATGATACTTATGTACTACTATTATTTTGTGCTCTTTTGTGCAGTTGGACTTTTCCAGCTCTATATGCGATACTGCTAGAGAGGTATTAAAGCTTGTATGTTCCTGAGCAGAAATCTCTTTCTCTGTGCTTTACTCAGGGATACGGTTCTGTTGATGGTGCTCTGCCATGTACATTAGCGTTCTGTTAACACCCTTTAACTGTGTGGGCATCCCGCTGGTCCAACATGTGGAGTAGTGCAGTCTGGCAGCTGGGGTGGATTTGAAGTGTAAGGTTTTGTTAGCTGTGGTGCTGGAAAGTTGGCAGGTGAGAGGTTTTTCCATGGTCCCTCTGCCTTGCGTCAGTTTTCTAGTTAAGAGGAAATGTGAGCCAAGACCCTAATCCAGCCAATCACCTGCGCAGGAGGAATGCTGGGAAATGGTAAAAGTTACATTATCTGCTTTTCCCACCAAGGATTCCTGAAGGGAGATGTTACATAACAAATTCTGAGGATTTGGGATAAATATTCATCCATCCATTTTCCAACTGCTTATACTGGTCAGGATTGTGGCATACACTCTGGACAGTATGGGGGACATGTCTTAACATTCCTAACAATCCTTAGAATTTAGAATATCTTATTGCCATTGTACATATACAACAACTCTGTGTGCTTTCCTACCAATGCTATATAATGTTATAAACGATAGATTAAAATAAAAAATAAAATGAAAAATATTACATTGTACAATGTACAATATAGGTGTACAGTGTTAAACTGTCAGTCAGTTGTTTGGGTGGGGAGGGGGGTAGATGGGTGCATACAGAATTCTCAAGGGGGTGTAGAGGGGTGACAATATTTCAGTTTGATTTCTCTTGCCTGGTTAAGATGACTTAAGACTTTGGGGAAGAAGCTTCTCCTCAGTATGGAAGTGCAGGACTAAGTAGGTCTGTAGCCATCTTAACAATTTTTAGCTCATGTGCAGATTGCTGTCATTCCCTATAAATACTTTAATGATTATTTTGGTGTGTGGTCTCTTTTATATTATTATGTGCGGTCGAGTTAATGCCAGCTCCTGGCAACCACGTTGATGGCATTCATCCAGAACGTTTTGTCTTCTTTGGAGGGTTTTTCACATCCCAAAGGCATGTTATTGCAATGAATGAATCCATTAATCTCGTTACCGGTCAGCCTCTTTTTTTACCTACGTTTTCTAACCATTACACTCCTTTATGTGTTCTTCTAACATGCCCAAAATAAGATAATTTTAGTCCAGTCATTTGTATTTCAAATGAAAGTTCAGACTAAAATTAGAATCCACTGGATTGTTTACCTTGTAGTAAAGGCCATTTGTATTTGTCTGTATTGAAGCTGAAAGATTTCAGTGTTCTCCTCGTACCTGCATCTTCATTGACAATTGAAGTTTCACATCCATAAAGAGTCACAAAACACGTCATGGTTAATTTTGATTTCTGAGATCCCTTTCATGTCTGTGTTCTTAGAGATGCATCATTACTTTGATGATGAAGCTGCTTGGACTTTCTCCTCATCTCTGACAAGTAGTAATTTGCGGATCCTTTTTTGTCAGGGGTGATTCTAGGATTGTTTTTAAATTGTGGGGCATAAGAGGGGCCATAATTCATACTGCGAGTCTAACCTTATCATCAGCCAATGATATGTTTTTATTCAGTGAGTGACAGGGGAGGGGGCACTCCAGTGGCCAATCAGTGGCCAATCAGCTTTCAGCTTATGACCCCGCCCCTGTATATGCCACTGTCTGCTGTTGATTATTGGTCCAAAGAGGCCACAGTTATTTATTAAGAAAATCCCATCACCTCTCTATTTGACTACTAATTCTGGGGTCATAACCTTTGTTTTCAACGCATTTAACCGTAGTTCCATCTTGTCACTCTTTAAACTTTCTTCATACCATAAGCATTGTTACATCTTTTTAATTTTCTGCTATAAAAGTGCAGTCCTTCTAGTTCTGCTTCATCTTTGTCCCAATTGATGTATTTAACAGGGGCCTGTGTCCAAGGTGACATTCCAAGGCAGCCCTCTCAAGGTTGGAACTTCTTTTTAATTTCACGAATTTCTTTGACTTTTGTATGTTTCTTTTCTTTCCTGAAGTACTATTAATGAGTATTATATAATATTATGGAATGTTATATAACATAATGTACATTAGTCATTGTCTGTTTCGGTAGCTGTCTGGCATTTGCAGTTCAGTACTCCTAAGAGAATCTTGTCTTTCTGGATCTCGACTTCCCTCATTTGCGATTTCTGTATCAGTCGGTTCCTTTTTTTTCTACTCATTTTGACCATTTCTTCCCCCAGCTCTGTCTTGTCTGACTTCTTTGAATTTTGCTGGCACGTCCTCTGGTGCTTTGTCAAGTAGGGCCAGCATCTCGGATGGCTTTCCGATTCCTTCCCTGACAGCACTGGGCATATTCTCCAGGTCATTTCTTGGAAGTCAGATGGTCATGCTGCTCCTTTTCAGATTCACTTTGACTCTCGCGCATAAATAGTTTGTGATCTGTCCCACGATATGCTTCAGGCCATTGTCTGTGCTGTTTGAATTGAATGATTTCATTGTTCTGCACTGAGAATATAGTCAGCCGGTCTCTCTGAACTCCATCTAGTGATGTGCAAGTGTAAATGGTGCTTTGATAGCGTGACGGAGGTATTAGCAGTGATGTGTTTGCTGCATTCACAGAAGCTGATTAGTCACACTGCAGTTTTGTATTTGGCTGACTGAAACTCTTGCTTACATGTCCACTGCATTTTCTCCTGAACATAAGTGAATCTCCTTAAACCCTTTTCATCTTTGAACCACATCAGGTGCAGAGCAGCATCACAGTGTACTTGTTTACATGTACTTTACATCTATTTGTACTTGTTTACATGTACTTTACATTTGCTTCACATTTGACATTTGATTTACTTTACAAATGTAATTTACAAAAGTAAATTACATGTACTTGTACTTGTGCAAATGGCCCATAATAATGGATCATTTCATTTTTAATGGTTTGGGCATGAGCCTGTACATTATAACTCCCATGTTGAAGGGATGTCCACAAAAACAATTTGATTTTAGTTTGTCATTGATGAAAGAATATCCAGCAGACCATACAGTCTTCCTGGTATCCTCCCCGATTATGAAAGCCACAGCATTTTTCTTTGTCTATTTCCTAAATAGTATATGGTCGGTTGACCTGACTCATAGTGTCCAGATCTGGTTAATTTAAGTTCACTGGTGCCTATGATATCAAGCTATAAATAACCAATTTCTGTCTTTACCACATCCAGCCTTCCTTGGTGGGTGTATGTACATTTCGTGTTTCCACAGTGGTATGGAAACGTCGGCATGTGGACATCCAATAGGCTTTGATCCAACCGCATCATAAACTTCAACATACTTCATGTACCACCAAGAATCCTTGGCCCTTCCTCAGTAACATGTCGAGTGGTCCATCTATATCCCTGTTTATTCTTGTGCCTGGCTGCAATGTTTTCCTGATATGGTTTTCTGTACCTTCCAACACACCGTTCAAAATAATGTCTTTCATTTGACCTATCTGACTTTGCTCAAGTTGAACTCGGCAGGCAAAATTGCTTCCCTGATTGTGTTATGAACAAATGTGCAAGGTGGCAGTGTATAGATGTACAGATAATCCTTGTGCATTTAATTTGTGCGATGTGATGTAACGCTGTTTAGTATGCATATGAAACACAGTCAACAATTAGAAATAATTTAGAAATTATTTCTTATTTTTCATGTATGAACAGATAATTCACAAACCAAACAGGCTTCTTGTCTCACTTAAATAGCTAAGAAGGGTTCTGATATAAATATCATGTGCACAGTTACGACTATAAATGTTGTTTGATATGTAACAAATCCAGCCATGTCACCGCTATTCCGCGCTGCAGCCGGCTGTTAATAACACATGTTGACACATCATCAGTCACAGAAATCTGTCAGGTCATTTGGAGGCTTTCCCTCCTGGACCCTGCGTCTGGTCCTGTTCCAAATAACAGACCCCCCCCCCTCTTTGACCTTTTTCTCTCTAGTGAGAGTGGGCTTGCTTCTCCTCCCCAATTCACTCCCATCTACTTCCTCCCTATGATTAACTTTCAGTCAGCGTGAGGGACGCAGAGGGGCGTGTGAGTGGGATGGGGGGGTAGGGGTGGAAGGCCGTGAGGTACCCTGCAGCTGCAGCAATGCGGGAGACACGCCCTGGGGGGTGCGCCTGTGTGCCTTTTGAGTCAATGATCTGACTTCTCCTGTGACACGCGGGACTGCTGCTTGGGGGGGAGGGGGGGGGGGCGCACAAGGCCCCGCGGGTATATAACCTGGGTCCTCGGTGCCAGGGCTGATTTGTACGGCATGTCCCAGCATACCACCCCGTCTCAGTCTGCAGCTCATTTCACTGTTTTTTATAAAGGCTGTGCTGGGGTCACTTTGACCAGATCACTCTGATAGCACTGAACAGTATTATAGTCATCTGAATGGGTATATATCTTTCTTTTAAAGCAGTGGTATTCAGTATTGTACATGTTGTTTACTTTAGTTTATAATGCCTAACACTTACATTTAAGGATGTTATGAATTTCGTCCCAGGACCAATAAAATTTGTCTTATCTTTTCTGCCGCCGGATGCCTCAGCAGGTTCGAATGCTGTGCCTGTGATTGGTAGTTTGCTGGTTCATAATCCTGGAGCCGACAGGTCGATTTAACTGTGGGGCCCCTGGGCAAGGCCGTGTTCCCCCAATTTCCCCAGGCACTGTCTGACCCTACTTTTTTAAAATGTATGTCACAATGGCTAAAAGTGTCTGCCAAATAAATAATAAGATTTGAGTATCTAATATAAATGTAGTTTCTGTGTCCCGTGCTGACGAGCAGCTCAATAAATCCTCTGCTTTTACCTTCGGCATCTGACACTTCGTTGTCCCCCTTTGCTCTCAGAGTCAAACATTTTGCCCTGTTCTTGTGTCTGATGTGAGTCATGGCTGTGGGGCGGCTTTTGCTGCCGTCCATCATCAAAGCGCTGGCTGCAGGGAATGTGTCCCCTCGTTCAGCCTGCAGGGCTCGGCTGATATTTTTTGTAGCCCCCCCCCCCCAAAAAAAAACCATTCAGAGTTAGTGTCACATGACACAATGAGTGTCGGGGTGAGGAAGGGTCCGTGGGGTATGTGTGTGGTGTATGGCTTCACACTGTAAATAAAACCCGGAGCTTGGCTGAGGAAGCAGTGTCAGGAGCACCAGATTCAAAAGGTGGCATTCCTCCAGAAAAGAGTCAAATCTGCAGGCTGGCAGATTTACTGCCAGTTTGAATGTCAGGGCTGCTGCCAATCCAGTTGCCTGTGCATCTAGATCAGTGTTTCCCAATCCGGTCCTAGAATACCCACAGACAGTCCACATTTTTGCTCCCTCCCAGAACAAAGATGTGGACTGTCCGGCAGGGAGCTGGAAGGGAGCGAAACCATGGACCATCTGTGGGTCCCTGAGGACTGAGTTGGGAAACACTGGTTGGGATACCTTTAATTCTGATTCAGTCAGTAGAAGAGCGAAGTTGACTGCAGGACGACCACACCATTACATCTGTTTCGAGATGATGTCACCTTCCATAAGCTGTGTAGCACAGCTGCAGAAGAATATGATCTAAGTGGAAGATGTTTGTACTGCAGCCCCGTACTTGCCGGGTATCATCGGACACCGCACATGCTGTATGTGCATGTGCCTGCATTCCGAGTGACACAGAGAGAGACAGAGAGAGACACTGCAAAAACATTTCCATTCTTACAAAATGCGTTTATTTCTCAGCTTCTGTTTCTGTTCTGAACATAAGTGAAATCTGTCATGCTCTTAGAATTCAAAATTAGTTCTGGAATGTACGAACAAGAACAGGCATTACTGCGGGTTAAATAAAAAAAGATCTGTGGTTATGTATCTAAAAATGTTCGCAATCTTAGACCACCGGGTTTATAATAGTATGCCAACTGGCTTTGAAATTTGTTGGACACATTCTTCTAGAAATTAGCTTGACGGTTTAAAACATCTGCACTTCTTTGAACAAAAATCTTAATATCACACAACCAAATGCCTCTAAATGAAATGAAATGAAACAAATACTGACCAGGAGGCTAACAATATAATCAATGACCTTTTTAACACATGCAGAAATGGACAAGTCACAAGTGTATGTATGTGTTTATGCAATCCTCCATTTAATCAAGCCGGAGGACAAAAAATTAACATTTAAAAGTTTTGATCAAAGGCTGGCATTCACATAAGTGGAATGGATCTTTGGAACTCGAGTGCCGGGTTATTTTAAAGTTGTTTTGATAACTGAATTCCTGACGTAAGAGACATGGTGACACATTAAATCTTTAAATTGCCAAAAAGAAAATGTATCTTGTCAAAAATGTCCAGAGGAAATATTTCGTTAGTTTTTGGGCTAACTTACTTGTTTTTAAGATAAACTATTTATGGGTTAAAGTCTGTTTATACTGTACGCCCCCTTCTCAAACCAATGGAAAGAGACAAATCACTGCCCCAGAAAGACCTGCACACTATGCAAAAGCAGTACAACATGCTTTTAGTCCTTTTAGCCATCGCGGGGACATGGTACCATAAGAAAGACTGCATATATATAGTTTTAGTGACAATTGACAAAAACAATTAAAGCTTTGCTGAGTGTGTTTGTTCAGAAACAGCTCACTCTTCTCATTTTTTTTTCTACATCTGAATGGCCAAAGGGACATACAGATGTTCAGTAGTTAGTCATAAAAAAACACCCATCAAAAATATACTGACGTTGCAAATACAGGTACACAGAAAACATTTAAATGATTAATACTGACAAAAAAAGGCTTGATAACTAACAGAGGCCAAAGATCTCACAGGCTGGTCATGTGCACTTTGGGGTCTTGGCAGTGGCTGACAAGTTTGCTGCTGACCAATGGCAGATCACCTTACTGCGCTGGAGACTTAGCACTCCCTGAAATCCTATTGGCTGACTTTGCGGTAATGAAAGGTAGATTTACTGTTGCTTCACCTCTCTGATGTGAGAAAGTTAACACCAGAAGGAGGTCAGGTCTTCCACTTCCTGACCTGTTCCTCTTGCTGACATCCCTTGTCACTACGTTGTCTTTCAGGTTTATAACCGAGATATTTCAGTACTATTCCTAAACATACATATGTACATAGCAGAGAAGCAAAGAGGTGGATTCATTTATCTTGCAAAAGTATCGACAGCTTCTTACGGATTTAGAAAATGGCCAGTCATAGGAGCTGATTTATGACTGAGTATGACCCTAAAGATTGCAGACGGCCTGTTTTTAATCTACAGTGGTGGTTCTTCGAAAACACACTGATAAGCACAAGGTCCCCACAAGTGTTAAATGGCAGTGGGGTTTGATGAGAGGGACCGTATTTCAGTATTGACTTTCTGGAGGTCTCACAATGCAACTAACTAAACGGTTCCAGTACTTTCAGGTCCATGAGTGTCCTTGGGGAAGGCAGGTGAGGAGATGGGGGTGGCTTCTTCACATTACATGCGGCAAAATCATCATCATCACCATCATCCACTTTAACTATCTTCACCATAACTTTTAAGGATCTTGTTTAACTGGTGAGACATTATTGGAAAAGGAAAACATTTCTGTCAGCCTCCAACACCCTCAAAACAGGTCAAGTATGGTTGAGTAAGGGTGGGGGTGGATAGGGTGAATGGGGGGGTGGGCAGCACTATCATAGCTCATAGCTCTGTGTCGGCCACGGGACACTTTGACGCGGAGTGACCGTTGGTGGTGGCGGGGGCTGGCTGGTTCTTGCCACTTTCAGGGGACTCCCCGTTGACGGTGGGTTTGTCCTGGGCATCCGGCGGGTTGAGGGGCGTCACCGACACCGACTGGCACTCGTTGTCCTCATGTGTCTGGCCAGGTTCCTCAGCCTGTTGAGGAAGAAGTGATTTGTGGAACAACCTCCTAAGCATCCCATCAGCATTGAGGTTTTTATTGCGTGTTGATGTTGTCGTTCCTTGTTCCTTTTCCTGCACTTGCTCTATCTACCTCTGCTCCTCATGCACCTCTCCACCACTGTCTAGGGAACGTTATGTCACGTCACCGCACACAGTGTACTGAATATGGTTGGTGTGACAGTAAAGCCCCACTTGACTTGACTTGACGTGAATCTTTGCCTCATTTGTCTTGAGTGACTGATGCCACAGTTTTGCATTCTGGGGTCACTAGGGCAACGCTACTTTGTAACGGCACATTAATCGCCGCATGCGTTTCTGTGAACACGTCCCAAAATCCTGATTACCGTGATGTAGAGCTCAAGGCCAGCATGGATCCCTCCCACAACCAAGATCAGCTTGGTGTCTAATGCAACACTTATCTCAGTGTGGCTACTGGAGGCGCTGACCGGAAAAGGCTATTAAGGGGCTTTTGCCAATGACGTCATCGACAGGAGACTTAGCAGCAGGGTTTGGGAAACAAACAGCAGTCTAGTTTCACAAGTCTTATTTAACAGTATCTGTGCTGGAATCAGAACTGTTAGTTCACTTTTCTCTTGATTGTATTAACACTGGTGATAGACCATATATTAAAGAAATCCATATAAAATTAAAGCGTTCTGTATAGTGCCTTATACATACAGTTGTCCTGGCGCTTAGCCGACTGACCCTGACCCTGCCCCTGCCCTTACCCAGACTCCTCCCACCACCCAGGCCCTGGCCCCGCCCCCAGCCTGTTCCCAGCCGTGTTCGCGCAGAGCTGACCAGTCTCTTTCCCTTGGCTCTGCCCATCCAGCGATCCTTCAGGCAGTAGCCAGCGATGAGCAGGGCAGCTAGCAGCAGGCCGGTCAGCAGCAGGGACACCAGCACCGTGGGTGGAGATTTTCCCCAGACAGGCTTGGCCTCCACCACCTTCAGCTGTGTGGGGAGGGACACAGAGGGAAAGATGGAGGGGGGGGGGTCAGGATGAAGGCCCGAGGGAACACAAAGCTGGGTGTGGCTTCCACTTTCACTTCTCCAGTCGTCAAGGTCAAGTAGTGCCACACAGAGACATTGTTGTGCCCCTTTAAAATCCTACTGAATGCCCCCCCCGTTACTCACTCAAGCCCTCCCGCCAGTATCTGGTGAAAGTCTTTCTCCCTTCTTGTGAGTGGGCCTGAGGTCAGGGTAGCCACATATAATCAGCTCTGTTTATGTTAATGCAACACAAGCGCATGCTTATTCTCAGCAGAACAGGCGGGCAGAATAGCTTACATCCATATTCATATGTATGATCTGCTTATTTAAGAGCATCACATTTGCTTATATCATACAGTACAGGTCAGACGGTGGTTTGCTGTGGTCTGCTATAGAGTCTTTAGGATAATGGAAAAATCTGTGGTGCAGTGTCCTCCTAAGAGACAGTCTGAGATTCAGGAGGATATTTATGCTAACAGTTGTAGACCAAGAGCTGCACTTCTCCAGCTCTGCCTCTGGATATTGCAGTGCCCACTTAGGCACAGCTACGATGCACTATGTACCATATGGGTAGGGTATGTGTTAGGGCAGGGGTGGCCACTCTTATCCGCAAAGGGCCGGTGTGTATGCAGGTTTTCGGGATAACCTTTAGGTCAGCTGTTCAAACCCAAGTGTGAAGACTCTTTGGCCAATCAATCAGCTATTTGGTAGCCTAATTAGGGAGATGCAGCGAAAACCTCCCATACATAATGGTCCTTTCTGCCCACCCCTGTGATAGAGGGTAGGTAGAGGATTGATGCCCAAGGTGTTATATATTACACTGCATATGGTAGTATTTTGGGCTTCCTGTAAGCACTGGGGCTTGTGGGTATTTGAGTCCAAAGAAGAACCACATGAGTGATACTGAACATCTGCTCCACTTAATAAATAGTTCTCTGCCTCTGTCTTGCTTTACTTGGTGACCAATTAGAGTGTAGACTAGGCTAATGATTAATGAAAGTCACTGTTTAGCAGGATTTTAACACTCGGGTTTCGGTACCAGGATAAGCACTAGTACAAGGATGAGGACGCCGTTTAATCCGTAAGGCTGTCTGAAGGCATGACCCCCATCGCCCACCTCCCGACACTGCAGGAGGCCTAGATGGTGACCTAAAAGCTGAAATGACTTTTGAGCAGGTCGTGTTCATGCAGTTACATCAGGACAGGCTGCTGTCCAGAGTGGTGTCTGGACCAGATGGTCACCGCCCCGGTGCGGCTGGGGTGTGACCCCCTTATTTGACAACAGATGCGATGTATCTAAAGTGCGGATGGGTGGGACAACAAACCGATCAGCTGGGACTCTATGCAACGTCGATGGGAGCCATCAGAAAAAGCTCATGCCCCCATTAGTGTTTCACATATCTGAGTCGGTTGTTGCCGTTTCTAAAACACACATACCTCATTTTTAATGTGTTCAGAACTGAACTTCTGAGCCATGCCTACTGGATCGGCTGTAAAGAAAAACAACGGCTGAAAAATACCTTTTGTAAACCATTCCAGGGGATGCAGATGCACCATATTGTGTGTAAGTTCTTATGGCACTTTTAAGGTAAAAACTAACATAACGCAAGATAATAAATAAACAGATATTCTGTAGCTATGTACTGACTACATAAAAAAAAAATAATAATTACAGGACTGACGGAATCGTACGAACCTTCAATGTGTCTCCCTCCAGCAATAACTATGTTATTTTCCTGGAATATTTTCAATTTGCAGTCGTTGCACAGATCTGATCCGATTTTGTCGAGCTGAGTTTTGAACTGTTCCTGTAGAATTGAAGAAAGAGAGCATGTTTTGGTCCAAGTTTTGTACCATGCTATTTAGTACATTACTGAGCACAGGGGTATAGATTTGGGTATGGAGGTAGGGCCATATCCCTACCAATATTGTGGGAGTGCTGCGTGTGTTTAGGGGGGCTGGGGGTCTGGGGTCCCATCAATCCTGATACCAAACGCTAACCCTTTACTGTGTGGCATGTAGCCTGGATAAAGTGGCCCGTACGGAATGTTCTTTCAGTGCTCCTATGTAAGCCCAGATGAGTTTACAGCACTGTCGTGAGCCTTGGCCATCTTTGTGGATGTTTTAATGGGCCTGTTGGGGAGCGGCTCTCAGCTTTCGTTGGACCGACATCGCCAGGGTGGGTCTCTCTAAGCGCCCATCGTGCGTCACGGCGCCACACGGACCATGTGGTTGGTACACGTGACTGTGCGGACTCTTGCTCACGAATTCACACTGCAGTGGGCCTTTTCCACATCACAGCCTTCATGGCAAATTCACACTGAAACTGATATTTAAAATGATAACAAACAAAAACAAAAAAATTGTTTTTGCAAAAATAAAAAATTACATCCAGGGCACGGGATATCCTAGTGACAAAACATAACAAAAAGCATCCCCTTTGAAAAAATACCATCATCCTAAGTTGTTCTGTCTAGTTTCACTCATGTTAAGGTAAATGTATCGACTATATCAGGGATTCTCATCTGGCAGACTTTGGTTCTCATCTGGCTACAATTTAGTCTGGACCTTGCGATCAAAATGTCACCTTGGGAACCCCAATTATATAATTCTATAATTTTACTTATTCAAAAGCCCCTGTAAAGTTCTTCCAGAGTATTCATGACCATAACCCTTCCTCCTACCTCCCCACCCCACCATCCCCTTTGAATTTTTTTTACAAGTCGGCCACTGGGTACATCAACTAAGAGAAGTGCTACATTGCGATTGGTTTTTTTTTCACCTTTCCTACTCTGTGGGTAAGTTTTATAAAATTTATCTTCACAGACCTGTGGGAGGGAGTCGGCACCCATCCCTTTGAAGTCTGTAAGACGTGCCGATAACCCAAGAAGGCTTCAGTCCATCCCGGCGAATGCTCTTATGTAGCAGCCAAAACGAAAAGGAAGAAAGCCAGCCCTGTCACTGCACTCGACACACCCGATGAGCTTTTGGGACTGCGGGTGACATGATTGGGTGTCAGGCTGGGGGCATGATTGGGTGTCAGGCTGGGGGAAGACAAACTGCCGCATGACAGCACATGGGTGTATGTGTCTGGACAAGGGAGCTGACATCACGTATCAGGCATGCCATGTAGCCCCGCCCAAGCTGCATGTACCATGTGCAACGCACACACAGAGGATGTCATGAATGAATGATGACTTCATGAGTAAGATCCTTGTTATGGGAGGAAGGATCGATCGCACAACCACAGCCTGTGAGGCACCTTCCCAAGGTTTAATCATCTCAGTGATCGCCGCTTAATTACTCCATAAATCGAGTATAATCATGACTTGGCAAGATGTATTTTGATAATTATCATATTACACTCAAAGACTTGGAAGAGGACTAAGGCTCGACTTAAAGATAAAAGAGATGACATTATTGCATGTGAGCAAGACACACATAAAACACGAAACACGTCAGACCCTCTACAGCCTATATCAGAGTGACAACTGCACCAGCTCAGTAATCCTATCCCTTATAAGGTCTCCAGGCATCTGCCTGTATCTGTGTGTATAACTGCCTGTGTCTGCCTGTGTCTGTGTGTATAACTGCCTGTGTCTGCCTGAGTCTGCCTGTGTCTGTGTGTATAACTGCCTGTGTATGTCTGAGTCTGCCTGTGTCTGTGTGTATAACTTCCTGTGTCTGCCTGAGTCTGTCTGTGTCTGTGTGTATAACTGCCTGTATCTGCCTGAGTCTGCCTGTGTCGGTGTGTATAACTGCCTGTATCTGTCCGTCTGTCTGTCTGTCTGTATATGTCTGCCTGTGTTTTTCTGTGCATGTCTGCCTATATCTTTGTGGGGCTGGGTAGAAATACTCATGTCTGCATATCTCAGTGTCTGTCTGTGTATTTCTGCCTGTATGTTTCTGTCTGTGTATTTCTGCCTGTATGTTTCTGTCTGTGTATGTATGCCTGTATCTTTGTGGGGCTGGATAGATATATTTGTGTCTGCATATCTCAGTGTCTGTCTTCGCATTGCATCTGCGTACATCGGCACAGGTCTGTGGTTCGGCATACCTCTATGCACATCTGCCTGTCTGTGTCTGCATGTGTGTGTGCATTTTTGGGGGCAGTTTTCAGGAATTTGCCAGTACCTTCTGGAAAAGTTATTTTTAAGATTTTGCATATGGGTGGGGGGGTTAAATTAATTATTGCAAATAGTCCAGCCCCCACACCCTCCCTCTCCTACCTCCAGTAATGATATCACCATATTGCAAAAGGGCTTGGGAACAATCCCCACTCTGTAATGCAATCCAGCCGGAGTGGCCATCCGCAGCGGCTGCCGCGTGCAAACACTGCACCCCCAGTTCTCCAGGCTGCGGCTGCCTTTTCGCGCTCTGCACAGAGGAAGCAGTGCCTGTGAGGTCACCCCCTGCGTGTGTTCTGTGCGCGGCCTGCATGCTGATGGACATCCCGTCCCCTTACACCACATGTGCGTGTTTCTCCAGCTTCCAGGGCCGTCTGTCCTTGTTTTACTCCTGGATATGCACTCTCTGCACTACAAGCTAGATGCATGACCACTGCCTTAATCTTTCCTTTCCTTTATTGCTATATTTCCTTTCCTTTCCTTTATTCCTATGTTCCCTTCCCTTCCCTTCCCTTCACAGGAAAGTAATAAACTCCCCTGGTAATAAACTCGCCTGTCTAAGACGTGAGCTGCTTCCCTCTAACCCCCCCTCTATTTCCCCCTTTATTTCAGCACGCTCCCTCTTACCCTAATACTGATAACATTAGAAATAGGCACGTTTCCAGATGCTGCTTTTGTTTGTTTTTCCTTTCTGTTTTTCATCCTTGTGGTACTACAATGGCGGGGGGGGGGGGGTTTGGGCCATTTTCACAGCCGATGGTACATCCCTATGCTTTTCCCATAGCCATTTCCCATTCCTCAGCCATGTTCTCCTCTTATGGGAAGGACTGCGCTGCTGTCACGACTGTCGTGCGTCTCTGCCGGCTGCCAGCTATGGGCACATGTGCCACGCCTTGTTCCTCTGGCAGGGCTCCCTCTGCAGTTGGACCTGGCCCCGGCTAGATGGGTAACGCTGAATGCTGTAGGGACACAGTCTGCAATTCTGTGCCCTCACGCCATAGCAGCAGCGCCAGGACCTGGACGGCACCTCCCTTTCTCGACGGAGACACGGCTATAGCTGCCACATAAGCGGCTGTATCGGCTGTCGTCGGAGCCACGGCTATAGCCGCCACATAAGCGGCTATATCGGCTGTCGTCGGAGCCTGGCTATAGCCGCCACATAAGCGGCTATATCGGCTGTCGTCTGAGCCACGGCTATAGCCGCCACATAAGCGGCTGTATCGGCTGTCGTCTGAGCCACGGCTATA
>JAODKM010000099.1:6080893-6092631 GCA_026780845.1 Petrocephalus sullivani | reverse complement strand
GCCTGCACAGGCCCGGCTGCAGGAATCACAGCTTGCACAGGCCCGGCTGCAGGATTCACAGCCTGCACAGGCCCGGCTGCAGGAATCACAGCCTGCACAGGCCCGGCAGCAGTGGCATCCCCCTGCCTGTCCATACTCCCTATTGACTGGTCAATACGTATATCCTGTACTTTGAACCGAAGGTTGAGAAGGCCGGGAGACATGAGGTTACTCACACAGGTGGTTTCTGTGCTTTCCAAAGTCAGCATCACCGTGGTGCGGTCTTGGACGTCGTCTTTTCCCACGCACATGTGCTCCTCCTGCAGCTAGACACACAGCGTACATGTAGCTCCTTCACACGCTCAAGAATGATCTTACCTACCATGATCGACTCTAGGATTCTAGGATTTTTTAAGGAAGGCACCATAAGGGGCGGCCAGCCTTATCATTAACGAATGACATGCTTTTAAATCACTGATTTACAGGGGAGTACACCAATCAGCTTTCAGCACGGGCCAGTACTCCTGTGGCCCCTCTATACCCTAAGGATGGGTAAAAATGCAATAAAAATAAGTGTGAATCTATATATTTTTAATAGCTGCTTATGTGGCGGCTATTTTATCTATATATGTTATCAAATTAGTCAAATATTTTTAAATATTAAAGTAAAATATCACATTATTTTTTATTTATTATTATATTTAAATATTTGGTATGTACTATTTATTTATGAGTAGGAAATGTTCTGTTCTCATGCACCTCCAAGCAGATTTTTTTTCTGATTAAGTCTGAATTAAGTCTGAATATGACAATCACTGAACAAACATTATATCAGGTTATATCTGATTGGACGCCGCTTTGCTAGAGGTCAGTGAACTCTGAGGGGTGTGGCGAGGCGGCACAGACTGGGCACTGCGCTGGCGGTGAGCAGGGCTGCTCTCCCCATTGGCATACAATAGCCGCGTGGACGCTGCCTGATGGTGACCGGCTGGGCATGGCGCTCGCTTACCACAGGCCCCACATTCCTTTGCTCATTCAGCGTATTCTCCATCTCCTCCTTCGTGACGTCTACATGTCCGCTCCCGACCACATTCCCCTGCTCGTTCAGCGTATTTATCGTCTTCATGACGTCTGAGCTGGACTCTGCCACCGATGTCCCAGCCTCCATGTCGGTACCCGAGCTGCTTTTGGAGGTGATCTGCACTGTCTGGGGCAGTGTGCCCAGATCGGTACCACTAGGCACTGTGCTCATTGGGGGGTCAGGTATTTCTCTTGTCTCTGAAGGGACAACATGAAGTGATCAGTTACTGAATTACTCCAGCCTCAGGACAGAGATGTTATAGACAAGCCTGGGGGTCTCAGAAGAGGGTCAGTCAGTGTGCCTAGCCCCTGCAGCTCCAGGGCCCAATGGTTTTGGTAATCAATACCTCATAAAGTTAATTCACTAATTATATTTTAATTGTATTACTGTTCATGTGTTTTTTTTCTGAGCAACTACACACTAACAGCTTTGAACATTTTCCCTGGCTGTCTAAGGTATTTGCACAGTATAGGACACACATGTTTGGTCAAGAGGGTGTCCCTCTTTTTACCTGTGACAGAGGGAGACTCAGAGGTGGCGGCTGGTGCCACTGCTGCAGCGCTCGTCACTGCATTTGCGCTGTCCGGGGGACTTGAGGGTGCTGGGGTGCTTTCACCGATGGCCCCATCTGTAGAGAAAAGAAAACGTTTCAGGAATGCCTCGGGATTAATGTACATCAGTATTTCCCAATCCTGTCCTCAGGGAGCCCTAGACAGGCGACAGATCCCAACACACCTGTACCAGGTAGTCTGTGTTCTTGATTGTACGGCTGAAGTGCACTCAGAGCTGAGATGTGGACTGTCTGGGCGCAACTGTGGAATGGGCTGAGACACACTGATGTGGAGGATATGAAGCCCCTTTGGTGACTCCTGTCTTTTTGAAGCTGCTCATTGCCATGACACCCTATAGACAGCTGTCATCCGTTACCCACACAATACCCATAATCCCCTGCTGTTAATTTAACCCATCTTGCACACTGGCATTTAGAAGCTGACCCTTGAGCTTCTGTGGGTCTTCTGCGGGCTTGTGTCCTAGTAACAGGACATCTGCTACCGTGGTAGTGTGGACTAGCTCCATGGCCTTCAAATCGCACATTTTTGGATGCCAGTCGCACCCAGACTTTCCGAGGGGGTGTCACATGTTGGTCTCCAGCGCCAACGGCAGCAGTGGTCCAGGTCGATATCCAGGGACGCGGGCCATGCCTGGTCGCATTCTGCACCCCCATGCCGTTAACAGGCTGGTGATTATTGCACCTGCACTGTGGCCCGGCCGGGCACCCTCCCGTGCTGCCTAACTGTCACCGGCTTACTGTGGTGATAAATTTATGACCGATAATTGCGGCTCACGCTCATTAGTATGGAGGCACAGGGCTCCTCAGGGGCAGGCTAATTGGTTGGGAATTTCAACATTTCGATGTCGTTTGATTGGCTATGACCGGGGTGAGGTGGGCGGGGGGATCCAGGACCATGCTATAATTCCAAGGACTCGGCTCATCCTGTGACCGAGCACGACCGTTTGTTGAAGAATTATGGGTAATTAATTGCCTCGGTGTGGAATAAGGGCCCCCTAAGGCTTAAGTAAATGAACGTAGATAAACATCTCGCAAACATCAGCATGCCATTGCCGACCCCTTAGTGCTTCCTTTCTAAAATAAGAATGTTTTTTTAGTCCACCCATATGTTGCTGAAGAAGGTGTATCAGTTTCTTTCTAGGGTTACAGGAAATGCCTGGTTATGTTGATGTGCGGCCTTCAAATTGCCCATGGTTTGTTGTCCTGAGAAGATAAGCTAAGCTGTTGTACTCACTTTGTTCTGATATTTAAAAGGGGTGAATAAGTCAGCACTGGGTTATACTCTGCAGAAGAAGCGAGTTACCGGGCTTAGTAAATGATCTTTTTTGAGTCATGGAGAACAACAGACCACCACTACTGTGCAAACCTCCCGATTTGCGTGAACACAGAAGTTTAACGCTTTCAGATTCATTCTAGCCCTGGGGTCTGGAATGCAGACCAATGTTCTAGGTCCTAGGTCAGTGGCACAAGGCTCTCATGCCACACCTTTCGGGCATGGCGGGAGCCCACTCAGAGAAGGTCCCGGAGAAAGCCGCACCCCAGCAGAGGGGCCTGTGGGAATGCCGGTCCTTTGAGGAGATTTTCCATAGGAAAGGCAAAGACCAGTGTTTCCGGAGGATTTCCCCCCGTGATCGATAAAGGACATCTTATCCTATTAGGCAAGTACATATCGTCTAGTCAGGTAGGCAGCATATTGTGAATTTACTGTGTAACGTAGTATGTTACGTATATTGTCTAGTTAATGTGTAGATGTTGGTATATGAGATTGAGATTTTTATTTGCCATTTGTGCATAAAAACCACGTTCCAGACACATTGGAATTCTTGTGCAGATCTCTCTATATAAAGTACCATGTTTAGTATATGTGTAAATACAGTACCATGGGGCTCATGGAGATGATCTTTCATCTGTATAGATGTATATTAATGGGCTAACAATAAAGATCTCTTGAATCTTGCAGAGAATTGGCGGTAGAGGTAGGACCATTCGAAATCATTTGCTTAAAGTCTGCTTCTCCTAGCATGGCAGTTTTCACTCTGGGACGTGTAAATGAAATGGGTATGAGATCAGCGGATGGCTCTTCATGGTTTTGCCTGTGGGCTGGCTCACACTGAGCGCCGTATGTGTGCCAGGATGCCTGTTTCAATGGTCCGACGTAGATCTAATTAGCCTGGTAGCTGACTGCTGTTCATTGTTGTGTTTGTGTCTGTGTGTATGAGTGGAATTAAAGCAATAATTACAAACAACGTACAGGTAGCCTACAAGTCCCAGGAATAGACCCCCTGCTTTGTGCGGCCTGCCATCTCTCGCTCTCTTTCGCACACAGGATTCTCTCACTGCTACGGCATTTATACATAACTGCAGGCCGCATTAAGGAAAAACCCCTTTCGATTCCCCTCGAGAAGACTTGTGGCACTTGTTTTGGGCTTGTGGCACCAGCAGTGGTCCCGGTGAGCGAAAATGAACAATTTGTAGCTGAATCCTTTTGGGCCTGTGACCTCCAGCGGCAGATGCAGCCATGTGTGCATGCATTCAGCCACTGCTGCATGAAACCAGTGCCATGCAAACGCAGGCAGTCAGACGGCCATCCGCCAAGTGCCAGGATGACAGTGGCCTTGTGCGTATGACTGCTGTTGGAGCGGCGACCCCCCGATTAATTGCCAACCGGCCCCCCTGCCTGTTTTTCCCTTGCCCCCCCCCCCCCACTTGCCCGTCTAAGCCTCGACATCCTAACTGCCAAAGACTATGTAGCCTTGTGACCAAGGAAAGTTCTTATGAAGATCACAGGAAGGTGTCCAGGCCCTTTAGCTGAACTACAGCAGAGAAAACAGCTAAAGTGAAATACTGTTAAAAGTCCTGCGCGGATGGGGATCCAAATCTCAGCCCCTCTGGGTGCGTGTGGTTTGCATCTTCTCCCCGTGTGACCTGGGCTTCCTCCCAAAGCCCAGAACCATGCAGCTACAAAAACTGGCATCTCTAAGCTGCCCGCATTGTATGGTGGGCTGTGTGAGCGCATGTGCCCTGTGAAGGACTGGAAGGCCATTGAGCGTGTCTGCCTCGCAGGCTGTGCATTCTGGGATAGGCTCCAGCCTCACCGCAACCCTGACCAGGATCAGTAGTTATGGAAGATGGATTGATGGATGAAGTAGTGTTGGTTATCTCTGCTGACTGACCCCAAAGTAAACTGGCACAGTAAGGACACTCCAAATGTCTGTATGAGGCCCCTGTGTGGCAGAGGCCATCTCTGTTTGGCTTCTGGCAGGCAGAGGATGCCAAGAAATGGATGAACAAGCTTTGGGATTCGGCCAAAGCCATACTGGGGGACAGCATACACGTAGGGTTGTCTGCTGCCACCCAGCATGGTGTGACTCGTCAGGAGCACTTGTGCTGTGGTGACCTGCTGGGAATGACCCTGTGATTCCACATGGCTAGCCACCACAGCCTCCGAAACATCGCAGGCAGTTTGAAGTTGCCGGACGGCATGTGTGACTGAGTGGTATTTAGGGACCGGCTTGGCACGTCTACATGGAATGTTGGGGGAGATTATGGCATCCGTTTTGCCTGTCGGAAGGCTAACATATTAGGTATCCCCATGTCTGTGAATAGACAACTCTGACACCCAGAAATATGGCATGGTTTCGTCTGCCAATTGATGTGCCTGTCAAAAGCTTGAAGGTGACAAAATCGAGGAGCTAACTCAATAAATATCAGTGAGGTTTGTGCAACTGGCATGCTAAAAACATCTGTCTGAAGACTCTTTGGGTGCCACGGGCCGAAAGCAGCAGAGGTCCTTTTGTTTTATTAGTGCTGTTCCCATAGCAATCTGAGTTTCCATAGCAGATCAGATGTTGTGGACTCCTGAGACAGGTCCAGGACCGGGCCCTCCCAAGCCGGTGAGGAAGGTGAGGAAGGTGGAGCTTTGGCTTGCATCCGCATGAAACAGTTTTTCACTAGGGCCCCAGTTCTCAGTTCTGTTTCTGACCCTTCCAAAACACGAACCTGGATCGAACCTCCATCCAGCCCCAGAGAGCCAGTTTCCATGGTGACGTAACAGCGCTGGCGGGAAGCATTATCTCACTGAACGCTGCTGGAGCCAGGGGAGGCCAGCTGCCAGACTGGTTACTGAGTTGACTGGTTTGTGTGGCGTTTTTGTCGGGTGCGGTGCACTAGTCTGCATGGCCTCTCAGGCCCCACTGCAACTCCAGCCCTGTCCAGTAACCCATCAGAATCTGAATCCGAATCAGTATAAACACAGGACGCAAGATACACATTTAGTAAATACGAGGTGTGTGATCGATATTGGCGCCTGTGCACAACTCAAGTGCAACGTACAATTATAATGTGCTAAGGGATTGTCAGGGATCTGTGCCTGTAAACAATTCAGAGGTGGAAATGTTGCCTTATTATTTGTTTACAAGCAGGAGGAAATGCAGGGAAGTCTGGGGGACTGGGGAGGAGTTCACCCAATGCATAATGAGTGCATACTCAGTACTACTTGTACAACATAATATTATATCTTATGAGCACCACCTGTTCTCATAAAGCAAATGCTTATGAAATATGACATCACTTATCTGCAGCACGGTTATGTCAGGGATTAATTTATTTACAAATTGTGCATGGGTCACACATGGGTGTGTCTCTTTCCAGAGGTCTCGATAAACAGAGAGTCACGTAAGGGACATGACGCAGTGGCTCTGACTGATCTATAACCACCGCCCCCCCCCCTCGCGCACTATCAAAGGAAAGCCAAAATGGAAGATGCTTTAAGGTGGGCTGGCCTGCTGATCATCCTGTCCCCAAGATGATTGTCAGTATCAGGCATCTGTTATGAGTTTACCGAGGACCACGGCTCGCGGTGTGCTCTGGCAAATGTTGCCTGGGATTTATTTGCTTGGGACGGAGGGGCACGGCCGCCCCTTTCCCCACGCAGGGCCTCAACTGCAGCTAATTCATCCGCTAGCCTGCCGATTTAAGCTTCAAGGTTTCATTCGCCACACGCGAATTGTACAATTGTACTGGAACAACTGGCAGTGAAATGAAAGTGAGGCTCTCTCCTGCAGGTGTACAAAAAAGAGAGTACAGAAACAATTAAACTAAGTAAAGAGGGGGAAGTAGGATAAAAACAGAGGATAAATGAAAGACAAATAAAAGGCTAAGTGTAAAAATACTAATTAAAGGTGGTGTGTAAAATAATATGATATGTTAGCATGTATGGCAGGCAGTGTGCAAATCTTGCAGTGAGAGACGTAAACAATGAATTATGAGACTGTCGTAAAATCTGGCATGTCTGTCTACAGTTCGGATGCAGCTTCCCACGCCCCCCCCCCCCCCCCGGTAAAGTCCTATGTGGAAGGTGGTCCAAGTACTAGCCCCTGTGGAGCTTCCATTCACCTTCCTGTTTAGGTTTCCATCATATCTTTTCTGCCATCCGCAGAAGCACAGTTCAGGATGGAGACATGGAAACAAAAACAGACAAAGAAAGCAGGAGTACTTAGGAAATGAAATGGGAAAACATCTTGCTGGGGTGGTGTGCCATTTTTTTTTCCTTTGAAGAAACCAATGATGTGTCCTAGTACAGGGAGGGGTTCTCCCAGGGTCCAGATGCTGATATCCCCTGGGATATTTCCTGCTTTCATTCAGCTGAGTCTAAGCCGCTGACGTCAGCCATGTTGGATTGAGGAGAGATGGAGTCTCGCCTGAACCCCTCCACCCAGACCCAGGAGGGAGCACCTTGGCTCCCCCTGACCCCCCTCCCAGTCTCTATGAACCCCAGGCTACGCCGGTTTTCCTCGGACTGGGAGTTTTCACAAATTGTCCCAGCGAACATAACAAAATGATGGCCTTGTGAAGCCGGAACTCAGATGGTTCCAGCGACTGTGTATTTATGGAGGGGCAGGGTGGGATCATTCCACAGGCCTGAGGTCAGTCTCCCGTGCGTCACGCCAGTTTCTGAGCGAATCCCGAGGTGTTGCTGCAGAACTCTGCCGCCCCTCGGTGCATCTCTCTCTCTGGCCTGAATGTCAGCCCAGACCTGGCCTTCATCTCCCTCTGGCATCAGCCTGCTACTTGTGTTGCTTCAGCAGGAAAGTGAAAGTAATATAATGACTAAATGCACCAGGATTTCTGAAAATGGTGCCGTATCAATACTCAGAACCTTATCCCTCTAGTTTAAAACAGTGTTTGTCAACCCAGTCCTTGGGTACCCCCCAGAGGGTCCACATTTTCACTCCCTCCCAGCTTCCAGTGCCCTGCCCCAGGTAATCAGTGTTCTTGATTGGCTGGGAGCTGGGAGGGAGCAAAAATGTGGACTTTCTGGACTACGTTGAGAAACACTGGTCTAAAAAGTTTCAAGCCCCTTCTTTCTCAAAAAATTAGAATCATTTAGCTGTCTCTGACTACCACCTAGTTAACATGAACCAGTGCATCCATGCCACGGTAACAGAGAAAGGGCAGCCAAATCCTGCTCCCACTCTGAGATACGGAGATAAGTACATGCTTCTCTGGCCTGGAGGACACTTGGGTTATGGGCTGACATACCTGCGGCGGTCAGTACCCTTGTCTAGCACACAAGAAATCATCTTTGCATGTGAATCCTATAGTTGGGGGTTAACAACTCTTTAAAGGTAAACCACCGAGTCTGCCAACTAACCAGCATTCCCCTTAACCTAAACATTTGGGCGAGTAATTAGTGTGTGGTACATACGAGGTAAACCAAGAGCTGGGGGGGGGGGTTAAAAAAGCCCTGTTAACCAAACTGCTGCTTCCCCTCCGACAACATGCGGCTCTCGTTACAGACAAATTGTCCCCCCCCCCAATACACACCCTTTACTTCGACAAGCTGTTTCACCACTTTATGTTGAGCCAGACAGAGAGTAAATTCCCCCCCCCCATCCAAACTCTGCAGATGTGCGTGGCCGGCTTCCAGCTCTCTGTTCCATACACCGCGGCCAGTGCTGCAGATGATATCTAGACGGTATGTCTTTTCAGCTAAAGGCCGGCCCTACATAACAGCTCAGGGGAAAATCACTCTATCTAAAGGGGGAAAAAAAAAAAAACATACATCATCGAGCGCCGTGATCCTCCCCCGTAGGTTAAACGTGCGGAGCAATTTTCTCTGTTTAAGGCAGCTGACTCTTAACCTTTGACCCGGCTCGTTAGCTAACGTTTAGCAGACCTTGCCAGTGCAGGAAGAGTGAGCCTGAGAAAAGCACATTGCTTTCTGAAGAGGGAAGAGGATGTCATCGCATGGTTTCAATTAGGAGCGCCATGGCACTGACTGTTTGGAATTAATTACCTAGGGCAATTACTTCTCCCAGCAATGGATGCTAAGCCAAAACACAGTAAATCTCTTTGTTCCACAGGAAAAGAAAAAAACTTACATACTTTGCAATGAAGTAGCCCTGCACAGGACTCTAATGGGAATTGTAATGTAATGGGCCTCTAATATGCTGCTCAGTCGAAAGATGTTCTTGGTTTTATCTGTGTGCTGCAGTCGTGCACCAGGATCTCGCAGCCTGAGGAACTTCAGAGGATCTTCAGCCGCAAAGGGGAGTGAGATTCAGTTTCCTCCAAATACTCGGCGCCTATGCATGTGAGCAGGTCCGGACTCCCCCCCACCCCCCACCGGCCCGGCCCGGCCCGGCCCGGCACGGCCCGGCACGGCCCGCCCCAGACGGCGTCTTGCTGTAGAACTCCAGAGCTGGAAGATGGTGACATCATCAGAACCTTGGCAGAGCTGCACTGGGTTCTGCAGCCCTGCTGGTCTTGTTTGCCAGAAAGCTGCGCTTGATTCATCGCCAATCAGAGTTTCTTGCACTTATGAAGAATATGAATTAGTAATAAGTCTGGCTCTTAACGTTAATAGCTGTTTTTCAGATAAGTAAAAAAAAACAATAGGCGCAGAGGGACCTGGAAAAATGGCAGCGGAAACTGTACCATCATAAATGTCAGTCTGGGAGCCGAGGGGGCTTAGAACATGATGCTCACCAAATAAGCAGTAATTGTGCAAGAGAGATGTGAACACAAGCAGATGCTGCTTTGCATTTGCACTGTTAAGCTAAGTAAGCAGCGCTGTTACTGATAGTATGGTGCCGAATGGACCGGAAAGGTGTGGGGGGAGTCTAACGCGCGCACGCTACTGACATCCCACACAAAGCACTGAAGAAAGAAGCCAGCTTGCTTTTCTACCCTTTCCACTTAACACTCAACTAGAGTTAATTTGGTTTTCAAAAAAGAGGACACTGGGGACAGGACACAAAGACAGTCATCAAAATGAGGCAAACATACACATAGAAAATATTCTGTAGTGTAGAAAACAAATGTCAACACGAAACAATGTGAAATCCCAGACATTTCAAACAATTCTTAGGTCCCAAAACACATTTTTGGATTTCACTACCACAACCCTGACAGACATACTAGTTGCTATTATGTACATGAAAAAAAAAAATATATATATATATTCTTGTACATATGATAGCTTGTGCTGAAGCTTGCAGTCTGTCCCCAAGGACAGAACAACCATGTCTTGCTGAAAGCAACCCTGCTCAGAGGCTACGTGATCTCTCCTTGTCTTGATTAAGCCCGTGGTGACATCACCGACGGAGGACTCGTGGAATGTCGCATGAGAAAGAAACTATAGGAACTATTTCCCGTCTGTGTTTCTACTGGCATCGGCATTGTTTTCAGTAGATGTTTGGGTTTATTAGCCGTAATTGCCACTTAAGCCGCAAACAGGCTAGCGTACCACCCTGCCTCACACCCGGGAGCATACCAGGAGTGTGCCTTAGTTATTATGGTACGCAGGTCGATCACAGAGAGACCTCCCCATAAGGCTGTTGCATGAGTACTTCTGTGTGTGTGCCAGCAGCTGCCTTCGGCGGGCAGGTGGGGTGGCAGAGGGGCGCCGTCCGTTTGGATTTATCCTGCTTCACCCATTGACTGGCACCACCCAGTCCATAGCTGTTAGGGACATGGAGATTAGGAGGACCTTAATCGTTTGCCGTGAAGCTTCTCACCCAATGGTAGCGTCGTGGATGTAATTCAGCAATAATAAGCTATGTAGTTCCATACTGGTCCCGGTTTACATGTAAAGCATGTCCACTTTTTGTTTTTTTTAGAAAGTCCCTGGGACTACTGAAGGTGAAGGGCCTCACTCAGGGGCCCAGCAATGAAATCACTCTGGCAACCCTGGGATTTGAACCAGTGACCTTCCAACTACAGCATCTTAGCCCGCTAAGCCGCCGAAACCCGAGACTCGAGACCCACAAGGACAGTCATGGCTTCCTTTCTGTTTACGCATCTCCTTCTGCGTTGGTTCTCCCGGCCCAGCATTCTGGGTGAAAACCCCATGGCAGAGCTCTGTTCTAGGCTTCCTGACCAGCCCTGTGCCCTTTCAGTCCTGCTTCCTCACTGTGGGAACAAGACCTACGCTCTTCCAGCCCAATCTCTCTAGGAATCAAGTAGAACGCCCCCTCCCCCCCCATGCTACCAAACCACCATCCTTTACCCACAATTCCCAGCTCTAACGGACAAACTATCTCCTCTGAAACGGACACATCGATTTAATGTGCTGCCTAACAGTGATAACAAACCCTCAAACCTAAAGAGAGCAGCTCTGTCCCACCAGTGGGGACGGCAGTGGCCCGGATCCAGTGCATCCTCACCCAAATCCACCAACTACAGGAACCAGACAAATGTTTACACTCGCCCTGTGGAAAATTCACAAACTCATAAAAAAGAGCAGCCCTCAGGAAAGACTTGTTTTCTTACCAGTGACCTTTTTATATACTGAAAACATTTGGATTACATAGTCGCTTTTTTTAACTGTGGAAGGAAGTTAATTTTAATACGTTTATTTCAGAGTCAGCATGTAGTTAGAGAACGCATTACACCCACCCAAACTAGTTCACCTCAGAAGACACCAGCACTTAAGTTGATTTATAGAGGACTGCCTGTGTAGTACATCTGTAACCCTGCTGTAACCCTAACTGGCATGGTCACATTCGGGGGGCCAGTTACACATGGGTGTTAACAGTGCGACGTTCTCTTGTGATTGGTGGGGTGTTACTGCCCACGTTTTTGGTTGTGGAGTGGGGGTTGGGG
>JAODKM010000099.1:6064698-6078298 GCA_026780845.1 Petrocephalus sullivani | reverse complement strand
AGGGAGGGAGAGAGGGAGGGGGGGAGGGGAGGGGGGGACGGAGGGGGGGGGGGAGGGGGGGGGGGGGAGGGGGGGGGGGGGGGGGGGGGTGGCGGAACGCAAGACTGTATAAACACATTATATACACACAGTGACGGAATGCATATAAAGAAAGGCAATAAATCATGTAGCAGCACCAGAACAAATTAACAAATTGCCAATAGACTGCAAATGAATAAATAAACAGTAGATTTTGGTGTTTCTATGTTGGAGTTATTCTATGTCAGAGACGGGCAAAAATACATCAAAAACTATTTTGATACAAAATACAAAATACATTTTTTATTTTTAAGTGTATCAACATAAAGTACAAAATACAGCTATCAAGCAAAGTATCAAAATAAAGTACAGAATTTTGTACTTTAAAAATACAAAAATACATTTCATATACTACTATTCTACACCAGCCTGTTCTTTCACAAGCACACTGACTCAAACAGCTAAGCAACATTTTTTCACTGCTTATAGAAACACAAAACAAAAGTGAAACCAATCGAAATATTCTGAAGTATCATAAATATATCCCAACTTCCCACGTGAACACTCAGATATTTAAGGCAAGTCAATTGAATGAAAAAGTAATAATAAGATTAGTTTATTTTCTAATTTAATTGACAAGATGACCTTCTTTGTTACCCTACAGATGCAAATAGCTCAAAACAGCTTAAAATGAAAAATGACAACTCCAATTTTATGTCTGAAACAAACCAAACCAGACTTCGAACCAAACTTTCTTCTTGCATATCCGCATACAATTTGCACACATGATATCATCACATATACATTATGGGGAAAGTATTTCTTGTAGTTTCAAAAATGTCAAAAGTATCAAAACAAATGACATAATTTTTACGAAGTCAAATATAAATTACAAAATACAATTTTGCATTTAAAGTACATATTTTAAATACATGCATCAGAAATGCTGCCAATCCTCCATCCAGATCTAAGAGCGCGGCCAGTCGGATGGCACACAGAGATCAGAATGTAGATTCCCGGCCTCCTGATGTGACCAGACAGCCTCTGCCTCTGTCATGACACTCCAGTGTGTGGGCAGGGCAGTTAGCCAGTCAGCAAGACTTGTAGAGGGGCAGCAGGGGGCCGCAGAAGATGAGCAAGCGGCTAGCCCACGGGGGTCTCCTTAGATTTAGTGTCCTGCTGACCAGAAGGCGCGCCCAATGTGCCGGAACGGACGCCACCTGCTGGTCATATGGTGTCTTTGTGCTGGGCGATTCAGGCGGCCAGGTGCCGTCACTGTGCCTGTTGTCCAGAAACCCTCCCGTCTGTGAGGGATTTTTATGCAAGGCTGATGACATCATGAGCCATTCCGACGGACTGTTGGGTTCGAGCCGGCCCGCGTTGTTATGGAGACGCTTTAGGGGACACCTAGTGTTCTGAACAAGGCATTTATGTGCAGGCAACATCTGGAACAGCTGGATGTATCCTTGCCAAATCTAGGGACTAGCTGAACTGCTGTGTGTCTTACAGATAGCCGTGCATAATCAGATGCAAGGCAAGCCAAGCCAAAGGTATACAGGATGTTTCTTCCCAGCCCTGTGTGTGCTTTTACCCCTGCATCTCTTCACCCCCCTCCCCCCACTAATGCCATAATGTTCAGGATTATATGTCTCCATTGGGGCTGCAGGAGCTGTATCTCAGCTACAGCTAAGGTCCCTATTGGCTCAACCGCCAGACTAACAGCTCTGCCTGAGCAGAGCACCTCTCCTCACAGGCACAAAGCTCCTGGGCCTCCCGTTCTGCAAGGCAGGGGCGGCATATAGGAGATCCCTCATCTTAACAGTGTGCCAGAACTTTTGTGAAAGTCAAACTGAGTCTAAGAGAAAGGTCTGACACTGATACCGCCTTAACCTAGTGAACTTACAAAGCAGACAGTGTCCCATCGACGTTCAGTAATTTCACTTTGTTTTTGCTGTGTTTCTTGAATGACTTATGTGAAAATCTGCAGTGGACCGGTAGAGAAGTGGCGCATTATCTTTGGTGCTCAGATGTTTGTACTTTTGCTGGGGGATGATTAATCGCTTCCTTTCGGGGTCCCTAGGAAGGATGAGAATGTACTCGTCATTATTAAAGTGTAAGGCTAGCTTCTGTCTCTCTGCATCTTCTCCCCGTGGATGAAGACAATGCAGGCAGTGTTTATACCAAGATCGCTATTTAAAAAAAGGCATTATTCAAAAATAGACCTAACTGAACCACATCACATACTTGGTTATTTTTTATCAATGCCATCTGGGTCGTTTCTCAGGACTGCCACGTGTTGTTACTGCTGTAGGGAGGAATCGTTTCAGTAGCTGTTGACCAGCTTGCATTTTCACCAGTGCCGAGGGAACTTTATTGCCAGCATTTGCAAACATACCAGAAATGGTTGTGATTCGGTGCCAAACACAAAATATAGGACAATATTACAAGATGCACAAGAGAAACACCTCACTGCACAGTATACCAGAATAGAGTTGAAATGGCAAATATACCAAAACTACAGTGCGAAGACATCTTATAATGACAAATTAGCATAAGAGTCCCATGTGGAAATGACTAGAAGCTGCAAGAGAAACAGTGTCATTGGACACTGGAAGAGGATAATTGTCCCTGGGTGAATGGAGGAGTCTTTACTGGTCCCAGGGGCTGATCAATGGTGCTGCCTCCGAGTCTGAGCAGACGCTTTTATAGCAGCTGGGAGAGTGGGCTGGAAGTCTGGGGCAGAACATAGGATATCCCTTACAAGTCCCCCCCCACCTCAGACATTCTTCAATCGCGCGTGTTCGTGCACTCCATGCACGTTCCTGGTTACTGTCTCTGATCCGTACGGGGGCGGGCGGGGGGTAGATTTCTCTCTGATCGCGCCCTGTCTCATTTTCACTCCCCAGCGTTTAATGCGGGTTCGGAGTCCATTAGCCTCGGACGTAGCCTGTAGCCACTCTGCGCCAAGCCAGTCCCTCGACAAGGAAACAAAGCAAGAAAGCTGCCCTGATTGGCCTGTCTGGCTGCGTGTGATTTGTTTAATCTGAGAGCACCGCTGGGCCGGTTACAAAGACCCCTCTGTTTCTTCAGGATTGTTTTGGGGTCATTGTAATGGTTTCATGGCAGCTGGGGTTGGGTGGGTGGTGCTGGGGAGTCTCGGCAGTGCTTGATCCCACTGAACTGTTTATTTTTTGGAGGGGGGGGACTGGCAAGACTGACACATGGTTGTCCGCTTGAAGGACGCGGGCTATATAACGGGCTGGGCAGCTACCCACCCCAAGCTGCCTAACAAGTCTTATCTTCACCCCCCCTCCCCCCATAACATTGCATGCTTCCGCTGGCATGCTTTTTTTCCACACTGAAACATACAAGCTAACTTCCCCTGCACATGTCAGAGATTAGGGAGGCCAACTGTTAATGTAGCTTTTGCCCCCCCACCCCCACCCTAGCCTCGGTTTCCGCAAGCTGTTGCACATCTGCCCCGCGGCCATAATTCATGGCGATGCCATCTGACGCACCGGACCGCCTTTCCATTTGCGCGCCACAGCCAACAGCTGGATGGGGGGGGGGGGCAGTTCGGCGCCATATGCAAAAAGTCAGAAACAAGACTTGGCCGTTTGCACAAATACGAAAACAGGTACGCTGGAAGTCCTCCTCTCACGTATTCCATCTTACTCTCCTTTGAGACACACATACATATTTATAACCAGGGGTCAGGGAGGACACTAACTCTAACTAACACGAACCCTGATATTTCCTTTGACTTAATTCACTCCCCCTACAAATTGACCTCTGCATTTAAATTATTAAGTTGTGTCTCCCACAATCTCAAACTCTCTCCTATACTCCTGCCTATACATACTGCTGAGAGTAAAGCTTGAGGTTTGAGCACAGGGTCAGACCACTTATCTTGAGCCTGTGGAGCATTTCGGAGGGGGGGGGGGCTTTGTTCAAGTGTCCAAAGGAGATGTGACTATTCTTCTTAAAAGGTGATCCAAACTGGCTACCTTGCGAGGCCTAACCCACTGAGCCAAACACCAAAAACCACCCCCTTGAACGTTGTGAATTTTAGGCCTGTTCTCCTACACAGTTCCGGACCCACGCCCAGCCCGGTTTGGGAAGGTTGTTGGTTGGGGGTGGGGTGGTTTGCAGCCAGGTATCCTGGGATGAGTATTCGCTGAGCTGTTTTAGTCCCGAGTCTATAATCACGGTGGAGGTGTGTCTGTGCGCCTCCTGCCTTTTATATAGATGGCAGAGCCACACCACACCGTGACTGAGCTGTAATTTTAGTGCAGGTACAAATGCCAATGTTAGGGTTTTTTAGGGTTACCGGCTACAGGTTAGCATTGGGAGTAGCGATTTAAAGAATGCTATGTCCTGCCTCCTTGGTCTCTGGTCCAGTTTCTGGTCGAGGATGGCAGATGCTGTCAGAAGGGGTCCGGACCGGGTGGAATACCTCTGTGTGTTTCCTCAATGCTGAGAAGTTTTGATCCAATTTCATGACCCAAAAGAAAGCGGAACTGCTCAATGGAGAAAGAGCTATCAGTCTGTCAGTCCTTTCCGTGTCCGGACCGGGTGAGGTTTCCCGTGTTGAGATAAATTAAGCGGCAGGCTCCACTCCTCCTCTGCTGAGAGGAGGAAGCAGCATTAGGAGATCTCCGTGACCTGGTGTCTACCACCCTGTCTTGCCCCCCCATTCCAAGGGGCCGCCAGTTCACCAGTCGCTGGTTTCCTGCGATTCTGCTCTCCCAATTATCAGCCCCACCCCCGAATACAGGAAGTGCTGGCATGCAGGCCCCAAGGCAGGAATAGGAATCACCCCCCCACACACACACACACAGGATTCGGTGTCTCTAGGCTGGGTGGTTGGGCTCTTCCTAAGCTAGATGAATCCGGATTTGGCATGCTTCTAACCAATAAGGAGGGGCGAAAACTCATAGCGCAGATCCGGGTGGCACGGAACACAGCCGTTATGCTCAAGTTCAGCTCCTTAACCCTACCATAAATTCCTTTGGGGGGGGACCGTAAATGGGGTGGAAACCCCAAATGTTTCAGGAGGCACGGATATGGACATCGGTCCTAGAACGTGCCAGCAGCCAAGAGGTGGGGGCCTTGGGCTAGCTTCTGTCCAGCCTCACCTCCCCATCCCTGCATTCATCTCCAGAGCACGTACCACGCTAATGCTCGCGCAGCATCATGCCCGCGCAATGCTATTCCTGCCCCGGCTTCTCAGGCTTTGTCCATGGCCGAGGACATGATGTCACCACGCCGTTATGTGTACTGAAATACCAGCCCGTGAGAGAAAGAAACACACAGGAAACTGGAGCCGACGCCCCGAGGCAGTCGGTCGGGGAGCCAGTCGGCAGCCACGTCTGCAGCCCTTTAAGGAAGACGGGGTAGGAGCCCGAGAAAGGCAGGAGGAGGACTGTATAGCACCACCAAAATGCCAGCGTGTCTTATGTCGGCCATATTGACTCAGTCTGCTCTGTAGTCTAGCGTCTTTGGTGTCTTGAGCCCTGGACACTCAAGTCCAAGATTTTTAATGGGGGACATCAGTGACAAGATTTTCATGGGAGGGAACTAGGGGAGGGGGTGGGTTTGAAAGGTCCCTCTCTGCAGTATGAAAACATTACACAGGGTGATGGGATAGACTTAAAAAAAAAAAGTCTAAAAAAAAGCTAGAGTTACGTGAAGCTTTAGCCAGGCCCCTCCCAGCATGCCATTCTGCTGCAGTCCACCTCTAAGCTTCCCATGATATGAGACTTGGAAGAAGAAAAAGGGAACTAGACACATCAATAGACCTTCTTCATCGTGTACAGTAAGCAGGCCCGGGATTAATGGCCGCCTTCCATCTCGTCACGTCTTCCTCAGTGTGAAATTGCTTCTCCTGCCGTCTCCCCCCTCCAGATGTTCCTTTTTAACACTTCCCTCTAAGAGGGGGGCGCACCCCGGTCGTTAATAAGACCAACACAGCTAAACACACGAACACGACAGCTATACACACACCGACACAGGCGCACGCACACGTCACTCCCGGGATGGATCTGAACTCCTCCTCAACCCCGGCCCCTCCTCTCCTGTCATGCAGGTGGCTGAAGGAGGCCGAATCTCTCAAGCCCAGAGTCGGCACCGATTCCCATGGAAGCCATCTTGAAGTGATTTAAGGTGAAAATCTTTATGAATGTCTCCCTGTCACCCCCGGAGGCAGATTCAGAGAATGGCAGCGAACCTGGAGAGAGAGGGCGGAGCTCGTCGACCTGAGGGGGACGGCCGTCTGGCCACGTTTGTACCAGGCCGATAGCGAGGGAGGCAGACGAGGGCGATGGGGCTCAGTGAGGCTGGTCATTAAAATCCCGGAAGCCATCAGAAGGGGCACGGAGGTCCTGTGGTCCGCCGGAGGTGGCCGCAGCTGTCCCGCTTTGCACGGCTGTCCGCACGTACGTGGCAGAGTCAGACGAACTCGGACACGTGCGGAGTGACATGCGAGTGGCGTGTGGACGCGCAAAGAGTCGTGCTGTTTGGAAGGAAATTTGCTAATGAATGACTCTTTGTTTCCATGGCCGCGGCTGCATTTCACATCCGTCCGTCTTCACACTGTACAGGGTCACCTGTTTCGGGAAGCACAGTGCACGAGGCAGGGGGCACTCTGGGCGGGAGGCCAGTCCGTCGTGAGGCACACGCACGCGCAGGCACGCACTCATTCCATGGGCAAGATAGAAATTTACAATTATTCCGTGAGAATTTTCTCAGCTGGTGTGTCGTGACCAAAAAGAGGCTCACACTGTACTATTCATTATTTAGATATTTTGGTAACATTTTCTTTGAACCTATAATCTATAATGCGTAAAAATGGCTGGTATAAGAATTAAAAAGCATTACAACATTTTGTCAGTAATAAAGCATTTTTGTATTGATTATAATAGTTAATAAACTCCAACGAAGCTCTCGTCTGTTTTACACTACAGATACCTTCATAATGCATTGAAACGATCAGTATAAGAACCACGGATAGTTGAAGGCATCGTGTTACTCTTACTACACAATGTTCTATTTACTGCAGTATTTTATGTGAAATAAGTTTGGGACAAAATTAAAATTTGGTTTGTGACCACAAAAAATTAAAATGTGGGTCCTAAGGCCAGCGAAGCAGATACCTCATGTCATGAAGATACCTCAGTCATGAAGGAACCAGCTAGACTGAGCTTCCAGTGTATGACCAAAGCCAGTAAATGCCATTTCAGATAACTGTCAGACTGCCAGGGCACAACACTGGGTGACTATACGAGCTCCACAAATAGATAGCGAGGATGTGGACTGGAACCCCAAGCATACTGCCCACCGCTTGGAGCTCTGTCTGGTGCGGAGCCAGGGACGGAAAGGCAGGGTGATGGCGCGAGTGCGGCCTCATGACGCCGCTCACCGCCACGACCCCCGCATGTCTCGAGGGTCACGCCCGCTCCCGCCGCGCAGGGATCTGAACTTTCAGCCGCGCGCCATGAATCAGGGACGGGGCTCTGTGACGCTTTGGCCTCATCTTCCTGTGTTTACGTTTGGGGTGTGCTTGGCGGAGGAAACCGGGGAGATTAATCACAAATCCAGATGTCGCTGATAAAATTTCACCCCTGGATGTGGACTTGGGAGAGGTTTCATTAAGTCCATGCAGATTTTAAAGATTATTATTTATTATTTATACTGCTGTGTCTAGGTGTAATATTTATTCTTGTCCTTTTGCCGTTCTGTTAATACCATGCATCTGTGGTGCATTTTGCTGGACTGTCTGGGTGGATTGTCACGTTACTCTTTATCCAAATGTTTTGATTGGGTACTTATATATACTCTCGATTGCTTCCATTGTAACTACATTACGTTATATTATTTTTGTAATTTACTTTATTTTACCTTAGTGTGACCAATTACATCAAAAAAATCCTTCTATTAATGTTATGTGGTGAATGAATTTGACCCTGATTCTGATCCAGTTCGTTTTTGAATCATTTTTGCTGTGGTCTCCATGCTGGGAATATTTCCTGCCCTGAAAAAATATTTATTACATACAGTTCACATTTATAGCATTTATATGCGCTTCTCATAACCCAAAGGTACAACTTTTTCTCAATTTAATACATGCCCTGAGTGTTATTACAAATACGATGATCAAAGGTCGTAGTCCATAAACGAGTTCTGCCAAACGACACACGTCTTTGGATGTTGACTTCCAAATTGTGATGGCAGGTAACGCTTCATCAGAATCCCACTCGCTTGCCAGAGCACTTTTACATAGTTTACACTCCAGGGGCCGAGTCTGTAAACATGAGCGTGTAGCTGCCACGCTCAGCTCGCCACAGGCACTTTACCTGTGCAAACTCAAATTCGCCTAATTGTCCGTGAGATCCTCAGAGCCGGGCGCAACCCTGTCCGGGGGCAAGCGGCCGGAAGATGGATGGGATTCTCTGAGCCTGTGTGTTTGTAAAAGGGGTCATGGAAGGCCCTGGAGAACAGACCCCGGGGAACGGCAGAGCCACACAGCACATATGGCAGGAAAATGCAACGAGGGCAGGGCTGCAGATGGAGGCACGGGCTGGGGGACGGCAAAGCGCTAAGCATTAAATTAGAGCTAGCAAAGTAAACAAAATTAGGCTTTACTTGCCAATTGCACAAGCACCTAGGAATTCTTTCATTTTTACATATCATTCCTCCTTTTTTCAAGATGTAAGTGCAGCTGAGAGGCAGAGCAGAGGGTTAGTCTATGCACCCAGCACCCCTGGAGCATTTTTTTAGGGGGGAGGGGTGTATAGTGATTAAGGGGCCTGCTTAAGGGCCCAATGTATATAGTATACCACTACTCATGAATGAGATTCAAAGCAACGACCACCCGATCACAGACACAGAGGCCTAACCGGCTGAGCAACACAACTGCGGCGGAAAATGCCCGGACATACAAATAGCGCATGACAGACCTTTAAGAAGACTTTGTGAGTTTGTGTGTGGCTCTGCGCCCATGTTTGGAACGTTGCTGGTTCAAATCCCATGGCTGGCAGAGTAATCTCATTGCTGGCCCCTTGATCCCAATTCATCTGGGAACACTGCCTGCCCCGACTCTCTCTCTAATCCTTACTTGTATGTCACAAATCTAAATAAATAGAAAACAATACTGACCATGTGAAGAAGCTTTTTTGCAGGAGTCAGCGTCAAGTTCTCAGCGTGCCTCACTGTATGGGAGTCGCCACAAAGCTCTCGTGCACAACTTTGACATTCACAAACTCCATCGCAGAGCGGGGGACTCTGTTTCCTCCACCGGATTATTGCTTTCTGGATGAGGCGGGCTTGGACCAAGGGGTGATGGATTTTTGGCCAGGGAGCAACAGCGGACGTCCCCGGCCAGCTGGGAGGAAGCGCAGCAATGTGTACAGCCATCGGCCAGGACGCCGGGCCACACCGCCATGCCGCGCTTGGCCCGCAAAGCACAGCCCATCCGCTTGGTGTCTTGGAAATGTTTCTCCATCGGCTCTTCCAGCCTGAACATTGGGAACTAGGGAAAAACCTCATGTGCGGCCATTTGGGGCGGACAACATGAGTTCTCACCAAACACTCTCATCCTAGCCTGGGTCAGTTCTCCCATGTTTTCTGTAATTCTTTTACCCAGTATATTTTTAATTTGTCTAAGTTTTTTTTGTTTTTCCCAGAATGCTGTTGGGATGTTTACAGTGCCAACCATGGGGGAGGCTTGGAGAGCCACAGAGGTGCATGGCATGGGCGCCGTCTACCCTGCCAGGCAGTTCTGTTCCTGCTGCCTGACTCACTGCGTGCCATATGAACAAAGACATGTACCCACGTATACATGAGAGGCAGTAATCATTTTCGTCTTTTTTCTCTTGTAGGTTACAGCGTAGGATAAACCGGTATAATGCAATCGTTCACCGTTATGTCTAGAATCCAGAGATTTCCCCAAATATTTTGCGTATATTCATAGTTACCCGAAAACTTCAAATTTTGCACACAAGTTAGAGGTCCTTTCTATTTCCCAAAGACGTGTGCAGACGTCGATTTAGCGAACTCAACTGACGTATGAATTGCGTATGAACTGACGTGTGAATTTCTATATTGATTTCTTGGAGCACTGGGGCTCTTATTCATCTCATTTTTCGATGGGTGTGTGAAGGTTTACAGGATAAGATAAGGGGCTGTGCGAGCCTTTTATATATGTATGTCCAATGTGACTTTTTATATTTTTTTGTCTTTTAATTGTTTGCATGCATTAGCGAGAAAACCGTAACTTGCTTGACGGAGCTTTCTAAAATGAAAAGGGCCTTGGATAATTATTGCTTTGGCCACTAGATGTCAGCACAACACAGAGTTTTGGCCAGGCGGCGTATCACAATCAAAGGCTGAGCTTAAAAACGATCCTATTGACCTGCTCCTCTCCGCCTCCAAGTGGGATCGTGTGGAAGAAGAAATGTTTCTTAATCCTACTTCAGCCTTGGTCTTGTAAGCTGTCTTAATACATATTTTCAATGGTTTTGTTATTACCCCCTTTAAAATGAAGTATGCTTCCAATTCAAGGCAGTGAGCTTGCAGTGTGGTGTGACTGCAGCATAGCAAGGTCATTTCTCTCTGTTTTGCATGTCATAAATACAAATTTATCAGAGTGAGAAGGCACTGGGGTCTGTCGGATGAGAAAAACGATGGGTCTTTTTGTCATCTGTGATTATTTCCGTCTTTCTGCACGACTCAAAGAGGACAACAGAGTCAGACTCAGTAAAGCAGACACAGGTCGGGGGGAATGCAATGGGTTTGACCAGAAGCCTAGCACGTGGCCCCTGCATCATCAGTGAGCTCTTAACCTTTTTGAATACACTTGGGAGTTATAGGACCGTGCTTTTAAATGTATCGAACGCCTCAGGAGGAGGGCTATAGGCTAAGGCAGGAAGACACTAGTTTGACCTCCAGTTATTTCAGTTCTGTAGATACCAGAGCAAATGAAATGGAGACCAGCGGGACGGGTTAATGTTGCACGTACGAAAGGTGTCTTTGCTCTCACAGACGTCCCTCCGAGCTGCTCTTGACATTGCGTGCCTGCGCTACATTGTTGTCAAGTAAAAATGTTGAGAGGATCTGTTGCTAAGTGTGTGTTCAGGGGATGGGTGCAGGGGGGGTGGGGTGGGTGTTTGCGATTCTTAGCCCAGGTTTCCTCTGATGTGTTGCGCTGTGGGCTCGGGGAGGCACTGAGGTCTTCCCCATCAAATATTCATGCCACAGTAACTCCAGCCTTAAATAATTCTCAAAGCTCTGCGCCTAAAGCCTGCCCTTGCTACCCCGGGCACGTTCGGAGCCGGACAATGGATTCATGAGAGCGCAGAGCTGGGGAGAGGGAAAGGTGCGAGGAAGAAAAAGGTCTCCGGTCTCTCCGGGATTGGCGGGGATCTGCATTTGTGGCGGGCGGATGCAGACGCATGCCTTCAAGATCAACATAAATTAATAGCGACAGGAGGCACACAGCGTCCCTTTGCTTAGCTAAATGGATACATTTATAAGTGATTGAACACGGCTAAAGAAAATACAGGTAGGGGATTAATAATGAGCACGGACTGGGAGATTTAAAGGCGTCTCCCGTGGTAACAGCATCAGGACCGAGCTCTCGCACTGCAAGCTCGCACATGGCTGGAACACGCAGAAGTGAGAAGGAGATTTTCCGCGAGGCTTTTCCTGGAGGAATCGGCCGATCCACTCAGAGGAGAGCCCTTCCCTCCCATTACTGTGAGTATTGACAGAATCTGGGACACTACGGAGAAAATGAGGCCCACGGGATTAAAACGCACAGCACTGGCTTTCCGCGGCAGCTCTGATGAACACGCCAGTTGAGGTATTACTGCCAGGCTTCCTGGATTTCATCACCTGGGAAGTCTCACCTGACTGGAGGCTCACCTGCTCAGCACATCTGGGGGTCCATGTCCAGATCTGTTGTTGCCTGATGCAACATATACCAATGACCTTTTCTGGAAAATATGTGATTTCTCTGAAACAGATCATTTCTGGCCTAGTTGTTTTGAATGAAGGTGCAGGCTAAGGATTTTTTTACTCCTTTAGAATGAGGAATGATGCAAGTCTGAAATGATTATAATCTATGAGGGGTTGGAGTCAGTGCAGAGATCACCCAGAGACTTGAGCTGTTCTGGTTGGACCCAGATGGGGCAAATGGGCCGTCGGCAGCCAGTCTGGAGAGGGCCCCCCCAACAGCACTAACTGGTGCAGTGGAGAGATGCATCAGTATTGGCGCATTTTGACCTGCAGGTGACTGAGGAGCAGGGAGTCGCACGATGTCCTGCAGGCGTACTCCACCACTACCCAGAGTTTCGACCTGCCACGATGGCCTGGTGCCTAAGAATAATGTTGCTAAACAAACCCCTACTCTGCAAAGCCTTTAAAGAGTATACCAGTCACTTGCTGCACCAGTGGAAGTAGGTTGACAGTGTGTGCTTTTGTTCGGAAGGGAAGCCGTGACCTGAAAGATTGCCTGTTGACCTTTTGTTCCACTATAGCGAGACAGGCTGTTTGCACCCATAGTGTTTTCAGGTCTTACCTTAGGCTGCAGGAAAATGCCCGTGTGTTTGAAATGGGTCATGTTGTAAATCCTGACTAAGGGGCTATGGACAGTGAAAGCATACCCTTTATCCCACCCCTCCCTTCTGAAATATGAAGACACAAACCATACAGGGGCGGAGCCAAATGGGCACTGGCCCCAGCTGAAAGCTGATTGGCCCCCAGAGTGCCCCCTCCTCTGTGACTCACCAGTTCAGGACATTAAGAAATGTCATTGGCTAATGATAAGGTTGCCCCCTCTGCCCCCTCTTGGCCCCTCTTGTGCCCACCCCACCTTAAAAACTCCTAGAATAGCCCCTGTCTAGCCTTGACACACATAATCACCAGCCAGGGATCATGCATGTCAAACACCAAAAAACATGGGCTGAAACTGCAGCGGTTGCCATGTGTCTCCCCCAGCAACCCAACAGTGAGCAGGAATTTGGTGATGAAGCAGATGACAGTGGTGGTGGTGGGGGGCTTAGCAGGAGATGGAATCTGGAAAATGACCCCATCAGAGAGGCTGTCGGCACTGGGGGTCCTGCCTGACAGGTAGGGGATCTGAGAGCTTGGGATTCCCAAATCACCATTACATCCTGTGGGGAGGGGGTGGGGTGCTAGTCGTGGTGGTGGAGGGTCCGCTTTGCATGTGCAGACAGCCCATAAGGCCTCCGGCTGCATTCCCATCATCTCCTCACTTCATATTTTTGGTGGATTAGGGATGGACCCTTGAATGATTGTTACAGTCGTCCCTCATTTATCTCGTTTAATCCGTTCCAGACTCTACCACGAAAAGGGAATTTCCGCGAAGTAGGATTCTTTATTTGTAAATCGAATACTTTCATAGTTAGAGCATAGAAAACCTGTTAACGACCTTCTAAATACGGTTTTTAACATTATTCGAGCCCTCTAGACATGAAACAACACCCTTTAGTCACCATTACACTCGTATTGCCCAATATATTAGACAAAAGAGAAAATAAGACATATTAGACGTTACAAATAT
>JAODKM010000099.1:6024329-6034963 GCA_026780845.1 Petrocephalus sullivani | reverse complement strand
CCCCAGTCGACAACTTTTACTGCGAATTTGGGTCCCGATTTATTGACTTTGGGACCTGAATGTAAACTGTTTGAGAGCCAGCGGAATAAGCCCCGCCCCCCTCATTTGGCTCCGCCCCCCAGGGTGCAGACCTCCGCAGAAGCAGCTTTGGGTGGTTCTTGCTCTCCAGGTTCTTCTCGATGAGGTCGGAAAGCAGCTGCTTGAGCACGTCGGTGGCGTACTCCAGCCTGCCCTGCAGCGCCGTCATGATCAGCGAGGCCACGTTGCCGCGGTCGCGCATGGAGAAGGAGCGCTGCAGCTCCAGCGTGCGGATGAACGTCAGCAGGAACACCTTGTTGTTGATCAGCTGGCCGAAGAGCTTCAGGGCCTTTTCCACACTCTGCTGCCCATTCCCGGACACCTGTGGGGGGAGCATCGGGCGGGGGCAAGAGTCACGTGATGCACACCGTCTGGGATTCTCGTCGAGTGAAGCTTTCCCACCGAGGAAGAAGAAAATCAAAGGCTTTGGACGGAACATCAAAGACAGACGCCAGCGATGCAGAGGGGCGGGTGCTGATCCCCGCGCGGACCAGCCACTGAGGCCTCCGTGCTGTCATGGTACCAATGTACCGAAACTCAACAACCTGCCGTAGCACAGCACTCCCGTGTTTCAATCGTATGCGAGCAAACTGTCCTATCAGACGATGAGGTTTCCTCTCCTCTGTCGTCTGGCTCTGACTCGACGCGCTCACACAGCAGCCTCTCCAAACTGTGTTGTGACAGTGAGAGCCACTATGGCCAACAGATTTGAAGAATGGCTGACTGACAAAGTCTGGAAATTTCTGCATTTGTATGATTGCCCGCCACAGATTTACAAGGAGTCCCAACAAACAACAAACTAAAATAAAAGTGTTTGTACTGCAGTGCAGTGCCATACTGTATACCTGTCTATACCAGTGTTATTATCCTTTTGATTTAGCTTTTACATTTATTTTCATTTGAAATCTATTTAGCTGTAGGTGTGGTTTCAACAGATTTTATTTTAAAGATGTAAATATATTTAGCTGCTAAATATTTTACCGTAGGTTTTAGTAGTTTCATTCCTAGGGACAGACGGAAAGTTGTAGGACTTTTGTCAGCTGCTACAAAATGATTTGGTGCCATGGACTACTTCTATTTTTCGGGTGAGTTGCACGAGAGGGCCAAAGATAAACAAATTGTTACTTAAGCACAATCTTATTTAAAAACAGAAATGGGATGTATTTGACATTTGTTTTTATTTTATCTCAGTTGGTTTTTCATATTTTCGTGACTCTCCCTTGTGAATTGTAAGTACACCATGCAGTGTTAGTTTGAGTGAAATTCTTATTTATTCTGATAACATGTACACCGCATATTGTTATAAACGAGACGTTTACGAGCAGCTTTGCCTGGCGTGCGTTCACACGAAGCCTCCATCCCTCGGGGCCAGAGGGCACCGCTGTCGTGCAGCCACCTGAATCCTGTCTGCCCTGAGGCACTTTTAGTGACTCGGAAGTGGCCCTGCCGGTGGCATGGCCGCAGTGCCCCCCCACCCCGGTACACGCACACCCTACCTCCAGCTCCCGCAGCACCGGGTGGTCCTCGATCCCGGGGAACAGCACCCGCATGGCGTAGGTGCGGTAGTCGAGGTAGGGGATGCCGGCGCGGTCCAGGTCGCTGGTCAGCTCGTTGATGTCGGTCTGCAGCTCGGCAAAGGCTGAGGGCGGTGGGGGTAACGAATGAGTAACGAGAGCGTAAAGAGAGCGTAAGAGTAACGAAAGCACACTGAAGTCCGACGCAGGCTCTCTGTGAGCCTGACCCACACCCCTCCAACACCCAGGTTGAAGAAGACAGTGACCCCAAGGTGCAGATTCTAACCATTTCATTGAGACTTCATGATTCTCCAGACTGAGCAGACGTTTGTGGTGAAGCCTCATTCCTCACGCCACGTGTTTGTGCTCAGTAAAGTGTTAAGTTAAATATGAATGTCACTTAAAAGCAGTTTTTATTAGTATACTTAGCTTTTTATGTCTGACAACTGCACATATAAATTCCCAGATAAGTCCCATAAATTCCCACGGAAAGTTTCCCCTAAAAATCCATGAAATTTGCCTCCCTAGCCGCGAGGGTACGGGCTGGGTGCACGGGGAGAAGTTGTGATGTCACAAGCCGGGAGCGCGGGGGGCTGCCAGCTGCTCCTCTCACTACCATGGGAAGCTGCCAGCCCGCTCGGAGTGCAGAGTAACCATTCAGAGAGCTAATTCCGAGTTTGGAAAGAGCACAGGGCACCAAAACAGAACAGACTGACTTCACGGTGCTGAGCGAATCAGAGCAGTAACCCATCACCAAGGGTGGATTCAGGGGCCCAACCCTTTAAATTCAGGGACCCCAAAAGTATCAGCCCTTCCTCCCCCCACCACCATGCCATGAATAAACCCAGCCCGGGCGCGGTGATGGAAGACATCGCAGATCCTCGAATCCGGCTCTCCAGCACCGCTTTTTAAACACCCCCTCCTCCCCATGGGGGTTCGATGGCCTGCTAGGGCCGCTCCCTGCCCCCCGGTGACCGGACCGGAGCCTGGCTGCTGTTTATTCCCAGGTGATGAGCTCCGGCTGTATTCTTAAAGAGTCTTACGGAATTACTGCCAGCAGAGCCGATGCTCGTCCGTTGTCAGGGTAACCCCACGCGCCAGCCCGGATCCACTCGGACTGCCGTGTGAGGGATCGGGGGGGGGGGGGGAGACAAAAGCCCTCATGGCTCCTCTAAACAGTCTGCCCCCCTTCTCTTTTAATGGCTGTGCCGACGCCAGACTGCTTCTCTTGGCTCTGTTTTCTCCCTCCCGCTGCTCGGGCTGCCCCCCCCCCCCCCGTTGGCGCGGGTCTGCGTGGCTCACGCTTGCCGCTGCGCCGGCACCGCGCCGCAACTCGCCGCACCTGGGAGCTGCAGAGACGCCGCCCGCCGCCATTATCTGCGCCATCGACGCCGCGTTATCTGGGTCGCCGTGGACGTCCGCCGTAATGAGAATGCAGACGGGCGGTGCGGCGCGAGCCAGCGGCCGGGGCCAACGCGCTCATCCGGATGTGAAAAACGCAGCGATTTGCATTCAGGATGGAGAAGCGCAATGAATGCGGGCCAATTAGATCGGCGGAGCAGGGGAAGCGGGCCAAGCCAGCGGTCCGCGTGGCGAAGGCGCCGCAGAATAGCGCCACACGCGCCGGCCGTCGGCCGTTAGCGTGCGCGTCGCGGGGCTGGCCAGCAGACCGTAAGAGCGATTGCGGTTTCTGCTCATGCTGCGTTTTAAAACCACTCCCCGAGAAGCAAATGCCGCACTCCTGCCTGGACAATTATTCTTCATCTTGCGGCTGCCTCCCGGGGCAGTGCCCAGGGCAACAGTAAGATTTTTTTTAAGGTGGAGGACATAAGAGGGGCCACAATTCATAAGGCGGGGGGGAGGCAACCTTATCATTAGCCAATGATATGTTTTCAATCAGTGTGAGAAAGGGGCGGGGCACTTTGGGGGCCAATCAGCTTCCAGCTGGGGTCAATGCCAATGGAGCTCCGCCCCTGTATACACCACTGCACTGAACACATGTAATCAAATATTTCTGGATTGCAAGAGCAAAAGTAGCTGGAGGAAATCCATGCAAACACTGTGAGAGCATGCAAACTCTGCATGCAGAGCGGGAGTCAGGAGCCGGATCCACAGTCGCGGAGGTGTGAGGCTATGGTTCTACCCGCTGTGCCACCATACTGTCCCCAGTACTTTGTGCTAAATATGAATGACGCGCACAACATTTATCACCATGTTTGTTCGTAAAACTGCTGAATAAAGGTGCTGTGAAAGGCCCAGAAGTGTCAGGATACGCGAAACAAAATGGCGTGAAACGGAGGCTTCGCAGCTTTATTTTACCCACAATCCACCAGGGGGAGAACTGACCTTCCTTGCACTCGAGGGCCACGCGGGACTCCAGGTTGTCCATCTGCATTTGCAGCCGCTTGAGGGTGAGGTCGTTCTCACGGGACTTGCGCTTGTAGGCGATGAGGACGAGGATGACGATGACCAGCAGGAGGCCCCCGCCGGCCGCGATGCTGATGATGGCGGGCAGGGTGAGCAGGCTGTCCGACAGGATGTGCACCGAGCCGGGGGAGACGTGGAGGCCGCCCACCTGGACCTGAGCACCGGAGGCGTCTGTCACGCTGGGTCACACGCACCAGCACGCGTGTCTCTCCAAGGGCGGCTCACTCACCAGGACCTTGTACTGGCCAGTGAGGTTTGGCAGCTCACACAGCAGCTGCGTCTCGGACACGGTGACGGAACAGGAGGTCTCGCCGATCAGCACCGTGTAGTTCAGCTTGACCCCACCTGAGGCTGGGGGCACGAGGTTTTTTCCCTGTGGGGTAGGAGAGAGCAGCCCTGGAATGAGCGGGGTCAGGGGAAGGGGGGGTGGCTTTGTCATGCATTTCCTGTCACTTCCTGTAAACCTTCTCCTGGCCACTGTCCCTATTGACATAACGGTGACTATGACCTATTGACCTATTGTAACCCCTGGCATCAACCTGTGATACTCTGTTCTGTCTACATTCCCAGCATCCCCTGTGGCATAGTGAAGGAGGGGGGTACCTTGAGGATAATGGGGGATCCGGGCTTCTGCTCCAGCACGCCGGAGGCGCTGAGCGGCTCAAAGTAGGGGTTGGAGTAGTACAGGAAGTTGGTGTTGTTGTAGACGAGCAGTGCCTGCACGTTGTTGAAGATGAAGCCGAACTCGTCAGCATGCCGCACCGTGTCCAGTCCGGATGGGGACTCGGCTGCCAGCGAGGGTGCCCAGCAGCTCATGGTGGTGGCATTCAGCACCTTACACACCTGTCCAGACAGAGGTGGCATTTGAGGAAGAGATCATGCCTGGCATATGTGCCATGCGGCAAACACAGACTGTTACCCAGCAGAGATCAAAAAACCTTCCGCAGATAAAGAATGATCAGGGTAGACAGGGACTTCTGCTGGTTGGCTGAAGTTGCCATCCCATAACAATCACCATGACAACGTGCTCAGCCCTGTCCTGGGTTTCAGAAGTCCAGGGTCAGGGGGTAAGGTGGTGACAGCAAGGGAAAGATGAGGTCCATTCCTGGTCAGTGACTGGACTTTTTATATGTCTTTTTCCTCCTTTCCACTCCAGCAGGGGGCGCCATGATTAAATATTCTCAGGGCTCCACAGACAGTGGACCCCCCTGACTCCAATTCAAAGCCCTCTGGCAAGGCATCACGGTCTCAGAACCGGGCGAAGCGGGTCGTGGCGCCGGCACAGCAGGGCCCGCGGGCCACTGCTTTTGTTTTGCTGTTCCCTGAGGCATGCCGGTTCTGAGCGTGATGAAAAATGGCCGAACCCTTCGGAGGTATGATAGAGACGTGCAAATTCCTCGGGCTGGCAGTCCCACGGCACTGTGAGAACAATCCCAGGAGTGTGCCAGAGACGATCCTGATATTCCCGTCGTCAGTGTGGGGATCCCCACGGTTCCAGGATGGGGGGGTGGCGGAGACTCGATATTGAAACAATAGCAGAAAGTTGCGAGGAGAGACGGTATGAAATGATACTATGATCTATGTGGATGTGATGGCACCTATCGCATAACTCTACAGCTGGCACGTGCCGCCCAGTAGACGCCGCACTGGCTGCTGGGTAACAGCCTGCGCATCTCTTCTGCTTTCGCTGTTCTTCCGGCTTCCTTATGCTCTGTGCATTCCCCGAGTGCGTCACCCCCGACTAGCTCCGCCTCCCCTCCTCGCTCCCTGCCCCGCTCGCCGGTGCCACCCGGGGCTCACCCCGGCCCGCGCTGCCATCTGCTCCTCCCCGGGGCCGTTCTTTCCCTTTTCCGGGGTGACGTCAGAGGAGGCGAAGCCTGCCTGCTCCCGGCTGGGGCTCCGCCTTTAAGGTGTACGGGAGGAGACGAAGGGGGGCCAACCGGAGAAGGGAATGCTGGGTAAAAAATGCCACGCTGATGCACACTAAGGCCAGAGCAATCAAACCTGGCTTCTTTTAACATGCTAGATGGCAGAGGAGGAGGGGACCAAGAAAAGACCAAATATAATACAAAATTAAACCCCCCCTTGGTTCTGTGCACAGTTTAATGGGTTTAATGGGTCAGCAAGACACCATCCCCACTGTCGGCTCCAGTTTCAGGCAAAATGCCCCACCCCTTAGCAGTACAAATTGTGGCGGGGGGCGGGGGGCAATGCCTATAAAACTTTTAAACCATGTTAATTGTTAATGTAGCACAACGGAGAAGTGGTTCGCCGTGCTCTGCTCCATGGCCGACATGCGCCCAACAGGTGGGGGACATGAATAAAGCAGAAGCAGCAATCAGTGGGGGCGTGAGTGCGTATAATATTTATTTATACATACATAGTGTGTGCGTGTCTATATTTATATATCTGAGGCAGACTGTGCAGAACAAGCGAGTGGGGGGGTGATGCATCGCCCTGAGGCACATGCAATGGATTACAGCGTACATCTCAACACTGTCGTGCCGAGGCTTCAGAAAATGTGGCAGGATACACTCCCCCAACCCCCCAAACCCCGACAACAGCGGGGGGAGAAGGTGCGAGAAAGGAAATTCTTCCTTTTGATATAGTGGATACGGTAATCGAGGTTGCGATTAAAGCCACATTGTGCCCGTGACAGTGTGGGGGAGGGGATCCTTTGTGTGCCGTGTCAGTAAGGGCAGGTGGGGGGACAATTTCGGGAGAGCCAAGTGACAGTTCGGAGGCCGCCTTGACAGTGACCCCCCCCCACACGGGAATGAAGAGATCCTGCACCCCCCATGATAATAAGGGTCCACATGGAGCCGTCCGGGGGGTCGCCGGCTATTTTTAACAGGGGGCCGTTACCCGTAAGGGGCCGGGGTTCCATCATAAAGCCCCCCCATGCACTGTGGTGATGGTGGTGGGGGGGTGGTTATTAGAGAGCCATAAATGCATAAAAGATCGCTTCCCGCTCCGCCTGCAGTGACCGGAGCCAGGAGAAGTCCTGCAAAGACTATCAATTTAAAATGCAGAGCACTGGGGTGCTCGTGTGTGCGGGTGGCACCGCAGCTCTCAGGACGCACTGTTACTCTCGACCGCTGGACCCCAGGGACCCCCCCATTTGCCTAACCCCCCCCCACCCTGTGCCCAGACCAGGAAGGGGAAAAAAATTACATTCCCTTAATTAAAGGGAGACCCACCTCCCCCTAGAACTGGGGCACAAATCCAATCTGTAACGATTTCCCTGTGCTCCCCCGTCCCGATAAGGCTGTGCTGCTTTATGCTGACTCCGGCTCCTGACAAAAGTTAATCTTCCATTAAAACCCATTAAGGATCCGCCCCCCCCCCGTCCCCACACAGAATTCCATTAGAGGTCCAACATGGCGGCTTCTAATCTGGAATGAGAGCCATAATAATAACAAGATGCCCCGGGGAGGGGGGCAGATGCAGTGACCGTGACTTAGTCACAGTAAGTGGTTTCGGTAAAACTTCACAAGCTCAGGTGTTTGGCTTTAAAGGAGCAGGCATCAGGTCGCCTGTGGGGAGAGAGCAGGCGGGTTGGGGGGGGGTGCCGTTTACCATCCAGGTGTGGGGCCTCGACCCAAAACCCCACTGTCAGCGTGTGTTTGCTCTAGCATGACCCGGCACTTATTTCCCGTTTTCATTGCCAGTTTGAGCACCGGGGCTCGCCTGAAGCTTTCCCTGATGGACGTGGGATCGATCCGGAGGCTCCCTCCGCTGTGACGGCTAAAAACCCAAAGACACTATAATCCTGCGGATCGGATGTCTCTGCTTCAAGCTGATCTCCTCGGGGGGGCAGTCCTTAACCAGCTTGAGGTGGGATGGGGGGGGTAGGCGCGACTCAAAGACCTGCAGCCAGCTGGGGGCCGCTATCCAGCGCATCTGTGACTCTCATGGTGATGAAGCCATGCTTTGCTCCCCATGTGCATGAGCACAGATGCTTCTTTCGTCACATCCCATCTCATACAGCAGACCACGAAGTTTGGGGTCCGAGTGCAGGGTCCGGCCATTTATCTGGGAGGCCCAACAGAGATTCTGCAGGGGGTGTAGCCTGCTGAGCCACACACGGCCCCCACACTGGACCGCCCACACACATTAGATCCTGATTGGGCCAAATATACCCCATCTGAAACGCTCCTCCAATCAGATCTCCCGTACTCACGTTGACAGACTCTCGGCCGCCATACTTGATCCTGATCCGGGGCTCCTGCACCACGTCCAGGTTGGTTCCTGTCACAGTCAGGGGGGTGTGTCCACTGTGGGAAAGACACAAAGCAGGTGGGGGTGGGGGGCAGGAACAGAGAAAAATTAGGAGTATGAAAAAAGGTGTGAGCCGTGGGCGGAGGCGACCTTGAGGGAGGCGGGGTAAAGGCTTTTTAAGAAGGTAATGATTAAAGGCGCTTTTAAGCGGCCGGCCGCCGCGCTGAGAGCCGCAACTGCTTTGAAACGCTCCCTTGCTTACACGCTCTTGCACGCGCTCCCTTGCACACGCCGCGTGGCGGCCAATCAGCATTCAGAACGCGTCTCTGGCTCGATAACATCCACCGCAAACAAGCCGGCGGAGAGCGACATGAAGGAGTGGGGCTTTTATAAACTGTTATTTTTTTCTAGGGGCGGGGCCACAGGGGCAGGGATGACTGCTGATTGGTCCACTCCATTGTCAAATTCCAAGTCAAAAGACATAATTGACTGGCTGGCTCCTCTTCTGCTCCCCACCACAGATATCTTGGGGGCACTGTCTTGGCCAGGTGCAGAGGGTGGGCCTGGTCCTTCCAGGTACTTCTACCAAGATCCCCGTGTTACTAGTCCGCAGGGGCAATTCTAGGATTTCTAACTTATACAGGCTGGCCAATGATGTGTTTTGAAATGGTGAGTGACAGAGGCAGGGGACCAGTGCTTCTGTATATACCCCCGGAAGATGGAGCGTGTTCTTCACGAGGCCGCAAGAGTGAGACAAGCTTCTAAACTTCTGCGAAGGAGAAAGCTGGTGGGGGGTGGGGGGGTGCTGGGGGTGCATGGAGGAACCTGGCAGAGGTTGCTGGGAGCTGTCGGAATGCCGTGCTCCTCTCCCTCGGCTGGAGAGCGCGTGGGCGATGCATCTGCCTCATGCAGAAGAGGGGAAGTTAAGAAAACAGAGCGGGGTCCCCCCCCCACCACCACGGCCCCGGTAACCACCCCCCAACAATACCACCATCACCACCATCTGGTCCCACCCACACCACATGTTCAGAGTAGGGTGGCCGCACGATGCTTGCTCCACCACCAATCAAATACAAGACAGAGGAGATAGAAATCCCCTCCAGCCAATCACGACGAGCCGCAGCCTTTGAACTATCAGGGGGTATAATCCTCTGCCAGGCAAAGGATGCTGAAAACTTCGTTGAATGAAAGTTGTCATATTTAATTCCCCAGGCTGTACGGAGGCTCACTGCACACGCTCAGATCGTGACGCTGAGGTGTCTCGCTGGGAACAGGTACTGACGAGCCTACCACGCTGAGCTTCTATGCACAGTACAGGGTGTTCACGTCTCATGCCAGGATAAAATAGGCAATTCTAAAATAAAGCTTGTGTAATTTTGTTCTTTAAACTAAATAGCATACTTTAAATGCCATTTTTATTTTTAAAATAGGGAAAGGCTGGATTAAATATGGAAGATTTCATGCACACAATTCCAGAATGCAGCTGTCGGGAAGCTCCTGCATTCTGGAATGTCGGCTCCTTCTTCTCGTTTTTGGGCCTTTTCTTTGTGGAGTATCTGTGGCATCATGTCACACTTAGTGGCGGCTTCGAGAGGTACACCTGCTCGACAGCAAGAAGGCTCTAAGCCCAGGGGGGCGCCTCGGGGATGAGGAGGAAGAGGAGGTCTGCAGGATGCAAACATGTGCGACCGGCGTGAGGCTGCTGACTCGCACGGAGCAAAATACATTTTCCTGGAAATTCTTGGAATTTTCTCGTGAATTCAGACCATTCCAAAAAAAAATCAGCAGGATCACACAAAGACATGGCATTGTACCTAACACCCCAACCCCCAATCCTTAAACCAGTGTTTCTCAAAGCAGTCCTTGGGGACCAGCAGACAGTCCACATTTTTGCTCCCTCCCAACGCCCAGGAAATTGGGAGAGAGCAAAAACATGTCCGTCTGGGCTCCCCGAGGACTGGTTAGAGAAACACTGATCTAAACCAAAGCCACCATAATCCACACTCACACACTCAGAGACACTCACACACTAGGCTCCCCCTAGTGTCTTACGGGTGACCCCGCCTACCAGTTACTGAGTTAGTCATTCTGATAAATGGTGTGCCCGGTGGGGGGGGGGGGGTGGCTACCTGGCGATGCTCCACTCGGGCTCGACACGCTGCACCGTGGGGTCTTCGATGTACTCGAACGCCAGGCTCTCCCTGACGTGGGCGCGGTCCACACTGACGCGGATCTGCACGGGGCCCACGCCCGTCAGCGATGGGGCGGAGTAGCACACGATCTCCGTCATGGTGCGTCTGCGTGGGGCAAGAGGACCATCACACCCTGTTTCCTCCCCTCTTCGGTTCCCGAACGTCACCCGACTGGCACGTTAGCCTCCCGTAAGGCCCCATT
>JAODKM010000099.1:5969181-5982315 GCA_026780845.1 Petrocephalus sullivani | reverse complement strand
GGGGGGGCGAAGGGTTGGGGTGGGGGGCATTGGGAGGAACGGTAAGCGCGACGAGGGCCTTCCGCCCCCCTCCTGGTGTCCCCCCCCCCCCCCCCCCCAACCTCGCCTTCCCCTATAACTGACACTGGCTGCGAATTAATTTCCACGTGAGCAGACCAGTATCACAGGTACTAGAAATTGTGTGTACTTGTATTTATTTATTTCTTTTTTGGGGGGGGGGCTAAATCTCCCACACTGTCCCTTGAGCAGCGCGCCTCCTCAGTCGCGCGCCTAATCCGTCACTGGCGTCTGCCACGGTCTGCCTTCCCGTCACAGTGCCTCCTGTCAGCCACCTGCAGCGTTACCCACCGCCACCTCGCAGGGAGAGACAGGAACCGCCAGAGGACCGCCATTAAAGCTCCTCTCGTCCCGCTCTCCATCCCGCTCATCTTTGTGCTACGCCGGTACAATAAGAGAAACCGCATGGCCACCATTAACAGCAGATGCGCTAAGAGAAACTGCATGGCCGCCATTGACAGCAGACGCGCTAAGAGAAACCGCATGGCCGCCATTGACAGCAGACACGCTAAGAGAAACCGCATGGCCGCCATTGACAGCAAACGCGCTAAGAGAAACTGCATGGCCGCCATTGACAGCAGACGCGCTAAGAGAAACCGCATGGCCGCCATTGACAGCAGACACGCTAAGAGAAACCGCATGGCCGCCATTGACAGCAGACGCGCTAAGAGAAACTGCATGGCCGACATTGACAGCAGACGCGCTAAGAGAAACCGCATGGCCGCCATTGACAGCAGACTCACCAAGATGCAGCAGGACACTACAGTAGCCAACCCTGCCCCCCCCCCCACCCATCCTCGCTATGGCTGCCATTAGCTCCCCATCTGGCGAATTCCAGTTTGCCTGCATACTGTGATCGTCCAATGGAAAGGTGGAGCCTCTAAGGAACCATCTAAGTTGGGAGTGAGCCCATCCCCCATTTTGTTTATGGACAACCTCAAACTCCAGCGGCTGAGCTTCCCAAATACACCGATGTGTTTGCTTAGTGTCCCTATGGTAAAATACCTGTACTGCCCCCACCCAGCGCAGGGTAACCCTAACCCGACCATTACTGAACAAACAGCCAGCTGACAGAGAACAAGGTGCCCTGTGAACCCAAACAGGGCAGGGGGGGTGGGGGGATAGTGAGACTCAAGCCTACGCCAGCTGCACCCACAGCAGCCCCTTAATTAGCTCCATGCATCACGTCAGACAGAGTGTGTCCTGTGTGAGGGTGCCTCGCATCCATTTATCCACAGGATCGGCAACGGGCTGATGGTTGATACCAGCCAATCATGTCCCGCTGGGGGCGTGCCCTGTCCCACTCTGCACTAACCCAATCTCTCGCTGTTCATCAGCGAGGATAACCTACAACAGGGGACACCCACTAGCCAGGCACCCACCAAAGGCATACCGGGGGCTGCTAGCGACTGGCGCCAAGTGAGTAGTGCGAATGAGGCGGCACGCCAAGCATCATCCCCAGGAAGTCACCCTGGGAAAACAAGCTTTGTTTCAGAACAAATAACTCCCTCCGGCGACCGCTGGATGTCAATAACAAAGTGCTCTGTGGTCTGCACTCCACTCACTTCACTCTATCTTTCCATTTCCTCCCCCCTCTCGCTCGCTCTCTCGTCGTCCAGCTCTCACCCGCTTCCTCGGGCCAGTAAAAACTGACAGAAGTTACCACAGAACCCGCATGCTGTGGTGTCAGCTGTTTTTAACGCGCGCTCTTCCTCTCTAGACACTGGAGCCCGGATTAAGAGCGGTGATGATATTAGACCAGGAATAACCCTGCTTTCCCGAAACATTAACACACATCTGAGCACCACGACGGTCCCGCTATATTTAAGCGTAAACAGCAGAAAGGGAGCCAGGGAGGAAATGTAGAGGAATCATTCCTGCACTAAGACAAAATCTGCATTTAACATCTACTGGCTAAAGATTATCCTAAACCATCTTTTACGGCAGTGTTCCTCTACCCAGTCCCTGGGGATCCCTAGGTCGTCCACTTTTTGCTCCCTCCTGGCTCATAGCACACCTGAATCAAACGACCAGCCATTCAAGAAAGCTGAATACCTAGTACAGGTGTGGTGGGAACTGGGAGGAAGCAAAAATATGAACTGCCTGGGGGTCCCTGACGACTGGGTTGAGAAACACTGTTTTCAGGGGATGCGGAGTTAGTCTGCCCATTGAAAAGATTGCCAGCCTTGATGTGGCCACAATCCCAGACACACCCCTCTGCTGCTCCAGCCAATAAGGAAACCTGTTCCTTCATCCATCCACCCATCATCCAAACCAGTACTGTGAGCCCGGATCATGAGACAGGGATCACTCTGAAGGAGATGTCCATTGCAGTGCATTGCAGTGCACACAAATACACACTACAGAGACTTGTAATCAGCTACCACGCATGTTGGAGGGAAATGGGCTTTGCTAGGAGGAAAACACACGTGTACAGGGGCAGGAGCCAGAATCAAACCCCCAGCTCGGGCTGTGCGAGTCCAGCCCACTCCCCACCGGTCCACCGCACTGCCCCTGTTATTTGAGTCAAATCTAATTCTAGGAGACGTGGATTATTGTTATTATTAAGCAGCAGGGCCCGGCATGCAGAATGACACGGTAATCATCAGAAAATGCTGGAAACATGAGCCGGCGCTCCGCATCAAAACAAAAACAAATGTCAATTTTCCAGGGTTTGATTCTTGACGACCAACATGAGCGGCATGATCTTGGCAATAAAACAACATGAATTAGAGACATGCCAGAAGTACAAGATGAGCGATGGCATATAAGCAATCACGTTAATGACAAAGAAAAAATCCGCAATATCAAGCGAAAGTACGGAAGGGCGGGGAACACCGTGGAGGGATCGAGACCAGAGATGCGACCGGTGACAACAGAGGCTGGAACGAGCAGGGACATTTGGAGTCAGCAGGCAGAAAGTGCCTCTGTCTCACCACAGACACCGGGGCTCAGATCTGAATGAAGGTGAAGAGATCCGGAGAGACGGTACCGGGTCACTCGTTACTACAGTTACTTTTGTCATGGCATGAGTCCATGCAGAGGAATAAGCAAATAAAAACCCAATAACTGGAGAGAAGCGAGTAATATCTGGACTGAAGGATGCAGGATCACCTCACGCCAGCAAAATAGCAGATTGCATTGATGTGCTACCACCCCTTAACAATTCTAGTTCTTGTCTTCATTCTGGGAGCCGATTCCACGGTTACGGAGAGCCCCGGTCTAGCCCTGGCATCCAGCCGAAATGTGACAGGTGAGTGCCCGCCCCAATCAACCCGCCCCCTCGGGTCCTCGGAACCAAAACTGGGCCCAGGCTTTAAATAGCAGTGCCCACTGGGGGGACCAGGCAGACTGGGACCCGATGGACCAGACCACGGCATCGTAACTTCTATCTGTTGCCCTCGCTGCTAGCAAGTTGGACCCCAGAAAATGGTCAATAAAGAGAAGACTATTAAATAAAGGGCCTTTTTTGGGGGGAGGGCAGGGGGGTCTATAAATCACAGGCCTGGCACAGGCACAAATCACGAAGCCCCATAAGAAGGTCCTTCCTTAGCTCTGGGTGTGTGATTAAAGAGAGTCGCTGGGGAGGGCAGGGGCTGTCAGATTGGGACCACATGCGTCGTCGGTAGCAGATAAATCTTGGGGGGGGGTCAGATGGTATGGAGTCTCCGGGTCATCTGATAGGCTAAGCCTGTCAGAGGAGGCGGAAGCGAGGACCTGAGCAAGAGAACAGGAGCCCCCATCACCCCATCCCACCCTAAAACCAATGGGGGGGGGGTTCCTAGTTACAAATCCCACGTCCGTGATGCTGAGGGATACGGGAAATCTACCCGGCTCGTGTGCCCCCAAGAGTGTCCTGTCTCCATGGCGATGCAGTCTGCGGCACTAAGGACGAGTAGCCGGCGGTGACTTTACAGGCCGGCTCCCGTCCGTGTATGTGCGCATGTATGTTGAATGCGTGTGTCTTCACACGTGCCAGGCTGCCTGATAATCAGCAGATCCGACTCATCAATACTTTTAACATTAGAAGATTTGGGGGCTCACACCACCGAGTGGAGTCCGGTGATAGACATCAGATGACCTTGGCCGCACCAAATGGACCCCCCCACCTCCGACCCACGCGACACACATTCTGCTTCATTGCGATAAGGCCAAAAGCCGCAGAGCTTTAGCCTACAGCTGCTGAAGAGTGTTGATGAGCCCTTTGGTTTAATGGCGTTCAGGGTCCCAAAACTCTCATGAATAGACGATCTGAGCAGAACTCACAGGACAAAAGGCCGGCAGTCTGTGAGGCTGTCATCATTAGCATGTAGCTGCCGCTCTAAATGAATCAAAAGTTAATTTGCGGGCTTTTCCCATCAATCTGTCGGCTCGTTTGATGGAATCACTCAAGTCCTAGAGGTAAACTGCCCTCCGCTTCAGAGAATTCAGCTCCGCATGTCGCGAACGCGAGTCTTCAGAGCTCATATGCGGGGAATTAAGCTAAACGCTTTAAGTATCGACATTTAAACTACAAAGCGTCCTTGTCTGGCTTTGAAACTCCGCAGATTGAGTCCTTTGATGGTCGCATTTCACTTTTTAAGAAATACAAACACTGATCTGTTAAGATGGCAAACGAAAGGTCTTGTTACTGACGATAAAGCAGCCGGGTCGGATCTGAAACACGGGTGGCGCCGTGCCCCCTGACCTCTCCTCACCCGGACTAGCCCATCCTGGAAGCACCACACAATAATTTCTTAACCCCAACTTGGCACCCAATGCAGGCAATCCTGATGCAACACGTTACTCAAGCTAGCTTCTGATTAATCAGATGCTGCTGTTACAAGGGCGAGCCTCTTGGGTGCGCTGATGAAGCCAGATCCCCCTCTGCCTGACCCACAGGGCAGTACGGGCATGCAGTCTTAGGCAGACATATACATAGGAAGTCACTAGCAGACCAACACTTCATGGATTCAAAGGCCACACTGGGGAATAGGACCCCCACTGTGCTTTTATATTGGGGGAGGGGTATGCTGGCCAGCTGAATCTCCTGAAAGCCCCCTTCTGCCGACAAACAGCCGGGTGCATAGGATTACATACATTTTAAAAGCCTCTATCTACAATTAAGAAGCACTGATCAGCCCTGTGACCGGGGCGTGAGATAAAGGCAGGGCTTATATCTACTTACAAGCCCCTCTGTCTGCCGCTTCCTACTGAACAAAAAAGGACATATTCTTTTAATCGGGAAATGCTGAGGATGCTGGGATAGCCTGGAGACAGGCCAACAGCTGATTCCATTACACTCCCGAGACATTTCTGCATATTGGACTGTGATGAGGAGGGTCTTGCACCTTCCACCTCCTACACTGGGCTGAATTTGCACAAAATTCTCCCCATCCCACTCCTCCAATGGGGTGCATACTGGCCGCAGCTGAAAGCTGATTGGCTCCTGGTGGGCCCCCTCCCCTGTCACTCACCCATTCAGAACATATCTTTGGCTAATGATACGGTTGGCCCCTCTGCATGAATAACGATCACTCTGATTACCCCACCTTAAAAAAATCACCCCTGCCCCGGTCAGAGGAGAGAGGTGCATCCCACCGTCACTGGTGGTTTTAAATGAAGGAGGGGCCATCTCTGTCTCCCCGTCCCCCTGTCCCGATGCTGGTCTCAGGTTCAACAGGAGCGAAATGAAACACAGCACCCGGAGTGAGAGCATAACCGCCGGACGGCACCGCCCCCCCACCCAATTCTGTTCACCACTCTTTACCGAGGGATAAAGTCGATTGCCAATACATTTCAATCAGAGGAATACAAACAGGCATACTGTAACTCAAACCAGGTTCGACACCGGCCGGCCTATTTGCGGCCACTCGGACCCGGGCCCTTGGGGTGAGCAGGTCAGAGAGGCACAGGAAGGGCCCCATCCGGATCAGGACCACGTTAAAATGAAAATGCGTATCAGTGCCTCACATCATCAGACATACGCGAGCTTGTCTTCAGGTGACGCCGGGACCCACCCCAGTGCCATGCTTACCTGACTGCATAGCGCCATCAGAGATGACACCATGCGAGGGCCGGGCTCATTATTCCGGAGGAGTGCGGGGTGGGGGGGGCACTATGAGCCGGGGAACACTGACACGAGTGCAGAATATGCAGGCGGCTGGGGGGGGCCCTCTGTGTGTGTGTGTGTGTGTGTGTGAGAGAGAGACACACACACACACCCACAGACAGGCCAGCCGCCACGTCTCCAGCATGCAGAATCATAAATCCCATTTTTTATGCACAGAAAAAAAATAATTACACACAAAATGAAAATAGTACAAGCAGTGATTCCACACCAGTGTTCTGTAAAAAGAAACTTTTTAAGAGGGGGGTGGGGGGTTTTTGCAGAGGCTTTGAGGCAGGAATGCACGCTGGGCACCCTGCCTCAGAGCGAGTGGGGTGGGAGTGTGGGGTACATTTAATTATCTGGACATGTGTCTGCTCGACGTGTGGGGGGGTGACACTCTCTCCCAGGAGCTCTGCCTGAGGTGGGGGCGGTATGTAAGCGACCCAGGGTATGTGTGCCCGCTTGCTGGCCTCTGCGTGAGACTGGGCTGTGGGGGCAGACATCCCATACAGGGGGTGGCCATGTGTCATAGGGTGGGGGTAGGACCCCTGGCGGCACGGCAGAAAGAAATTCCCAGGCTATGAGAGTGTGGCCACTGCAGCCCGCTGCCCGTCTGCACCAACAAGGGGGCACTGGGGGCCGCACCACGCCTGGACTGACTGCCGCCGTGGGGATCCGTCTGTGTAAATGGTACACAAAAGGCTGGAGCAATTGGGCGGCCTCCCGGTCTGTGATATGGAAACGATGGCTAAACAATGCCGGCTGGTCTGGAGGGGTGGGTTGCTACACCCGCCGTCACGCGGAATGGCTCTCCTGGGGGCAGCCGGAGAGGAAGGCAGCTGACAGCCAGGGGGCCCCGCTTTGCTGACTCGGGACCAACCGTCAGCTCTGCCCAGGGGGAATGGACGCGACAGACAAACAGAGGAGTGACGAAGGCTGTGTTAACAACAAAGGGCGTTTACAGGGGGCGGGGTCACAGCTGAAAGGTGATTGGTCCACAGAGTGCCTCCCCTGTCACTCACCCATTCATAAAATACCACTGATAAGTAATAAGGTTTCTATGAATTATGGCACCTCTTATGCCCCCATCGTACACTCGACCCTGGGAGGGGGTGGAGCACAGAGCTTTTGCCGACAGGTAGTTCTGTACCGGATATGTAGGCCAGCGCCACTTGGGCCAGCAGCCCTCCTGATTGGTGCACACCTGCCAGTCCACCTGATTGGTGGGTAATAGCACAGTCATGGGACACGTCCTCGCTAACCTCTTCTGTCACTGCCCTTTGGGTTTGAGTGTGGGTATGTGGCCAGGGGACTCTGTACAGACTTTTGCAAGGCAAGGCAGGGGCTACGCCAAGGTGGGCCTGCCCCCCCTCTATGTCTCAGGGAATTCCGTAACAGTTAAAACAGCTTGTGCCCTACATCCCACCTTGGGGCCTGGGATAGGGGGAGGGTGGGTTCTGTCCCCGGTGCTGGTATTTCCTGCCGGATCACCTGCGATATGGCTGCTTCCTGTGCCGTGAAGTCTGCCCCGTGAGGTCATGTCTAGCTGTGGCAAAGCCACTCCCCAGAGCTTCTGCTCAGTTTTGAAAGTTCAGGCCAGGAGTAACGCCCCGTCCTGCAGCCCTGGCACTCTCGTTTCACGCTTAAATTTGGAGCTTCCGGATGAAGAAGAAAAATGTAACAAACTGGGGAACGTTGAGAGAAACTTGCCTGTCACACTTGGACTAAGCGGCCAGGCCAGGTGACCATCTCCCTCCAGGCAGGTCTCTGTCTTTGCTTGAACATTTGGGAAAAATACATAAGCAGTGTGCAAAACTTCCCCCCCCCCCCCCCCCAGGGAACGATTCCTGTCCGAAACCCTGCTATCGGTCACTCTACCCAATCACGCCTCTGGACGGCGGGGCCCTCGAGCGCACGCGTGTGCACGGTCCTCCCAGACTGCCCTTTTCTTAATGACGTATGGCTCGCCGGCATGATTTCCTTAAGATAACAATCTGTACGTTTCCTGCCAAAAAATGCTTCAGTGATTCCAAAATAAAACACATAAAAGCACCAGTTAACTTTCATTTATACAGGAAAAAAAAACATAAGGCAAGCTAACCCCCAAATATCCTGCAGGGCCATTACACTTGTAAAACTACGCCAAAATACAGTTCCACTTCCTGATTTAACATGCTTCTAACCCATTTTCTCGGAGAGAAACACCCCCCCGCCCCCCCAAACAAACACAGATTTCTGAGCTGACCCGAGCCGTACAGAGACCAGCCGAGACAGGAAGGAGAGCGGGACCCCCAAGGGGCACGAGGAGCCAGGTGTGCGTCCCAGCATTCCCTGCGTTCGCGATCCACAGGACGAGATGCGTGGGGCTTCCCTGCAAACCACACACGCATCATGGCCACCTGCCGGAGGTTCCGTTCTGAAACTGGTTCTGTCCCACAAAGATCCAGCTGTGACTCATTAACCTCACATGGACTGGGCACCGCTGCCCTGGTCCCGACGACAGCGGCTCTGGCGAGCTGATTGGACAGCCTAGCCTGCGGGGAGGACAGTCTCTGCCAGGCTGCCTGCCTCATTAGCATCCCTGGGACATGACCTGGGGGTGGGGGGTGTATTATTAACAATGACTGTATGGGAAAACTCAGGGAATCAGTCAGATCACCGGTTCTGTGGGTCTCCTACAATGAGGGCTCAGTACTACAAACTGTGTTCCCTTCCTGAAAGTCTTACCAATGTCACCTTCCAACCAGAGAGGCAAGTGATGCTCCAGGACAGGAGGGGCAGGGTGTAAAGACAGCCGATTGGACAGGCTGCGTCGCCCTCGACGACTAAGGAGTGTCACATCTCTCTCACACACATCCATAATTCATATAATGGCTGATCTTATCATTAGCCAATGATATATCTAGAAACAGTGAATGACAGGAGATGGTTCACACTGGGGACCAATCAGCTTTCAGCTGGGGCCAGTGCCCCCGTGGCACCCCCTCAGTGTATTCCCCTGCAGTGGCTGGGCCTCACTTTCTGGGACACCCCCAAATCAGCTACCACGTCCCTTAGGGGCAGCAGAGGGGGGCGCTACCGGGACTGGCCGGCTCCATAATTCAATAACACATGTGCCCTATGGGGGGGCAGAGAGTCAGCCGGCACTGAGGCGGAACTAACAGGCCAGGGCCTCCGTCTCATCGGGGGCCTGGGGAACAGGCCCAGCTGACGACCCGCCCGGAGCGTGTGCCATGGCGGGGGGGGACGGGCAGTGGGGAATTGGGGGCTGGGGAGGGGGGGCAGCACCCCCGGCAGGCTCCTGTGCCTCGGAGTACACGACAGGTGGATGAAGTGGGAGGGGGCAATCGATCATCGGTGGGATGAATCAATCACCTGTCTGCTAAGGCACCGTGTCACCCCCCCATACTCTTTGATAATAAAGCCACCCCCCTGCCTCAGATTTTGGCAAAAGGAAGACAGCTCCAGCTGAGATGGGGTTTTTAGGTCACAACCTGAACCCCCCCCAAGACGCTTCTGGCCAAACCCCCCCCCCCGGCGTCCCATCAGTGCCGGCTGCTTGCCGGCACGCTTTGTTGACCTGCTCATTAAGCAAACGCCGCCGCCCCTCTGCCTGTTCCTCTCCTCGTTTTAATTGAGGGTCTGTCAGCCGTGGCCCGGTCCGATTCCCCGGGCGCCGTTAATCCATTTCTCTGGTGGAGGGCATAAACAGCCCCGGATGACACACGTACACATTCCCACAATGCCTCTGCCATCCACATAAATAACTTTCGCTTAAAGAAAGATAAGCACGTACCACTTGCCAATCGTAAATCAGCGAGGAGGCTGGCCGTTTTGTGAACCAGAGTGTGAGGGGCGTGGCTGTTCCGTCCTTCACTGAAGAACGCAAACATGTTAGGTTAACCTAGTAGGGCACTGATTTGCATCTCCAAAATGGTAGGTACCCCAGAGCAGACCGACCCAGACTGGACCCAACTGGATGGTCTAGCAGTCTGGAAAGACCTCCCTGTTGGCCCAAACAGACCACCTGACTTGGATCCAGGCGCCGGTCAGGCAAACGCCACAGTGTCCAGTACACCCCCCCCCCAGAGCCTTACAGATTAGTGACAGTGTGCCCAGCACAGCCAGACAGTAATCCAGCCCAGCGCATGCTAAACACGTCCGCATTGAGGAGTACTCTAGCTGTGTCTCCCTCCCTCCCAATCCAAACACACCCTCCCATCCCTCCCTTGTCAATGCCCCCCAAACCCCCTTCGCTAGTGGACCCCGGAGGGAAAACAAAACGTGGAGTCCGATCCAGGCAAGCGACGCAGCGGCCGACCACGGAAATGTGCAAACGCAAAAGCTGGACACCCAGGGCTGTCATTACGGAAAGCGCGCTCCGAAAATAATGATTTAAGGAAGAAAAAAAAGCCAGAAGCAAACCATCAAGGCCATCACAAAACAGCAGTGCGCTGTTGCCAAGGCTACAGAGTCGCATATTTGGCGAGGATATGAAGGGATAAAGGAGAGGTGAGAGTAGGCCACGGGGTCCCGTCGACGGCACAGCGGCCCTTCTGTTCATGTGACGGGCACAGCACCCCCTACAGGACGAGGGCCGTACAGCCTTCGGAGAATCGGGGAATCATTAACCCGAAATGGCACGGATGGAGATCTGAACCCATCTGAAAGTTAGCTAAACATTCACGTCAAACTGGCATATTTGCATTATATAATATTCAGAGAGCAGAACGGAGCGCGCCACAGGGTCCAGCCTGCTGTGTCCCATGTGAACTGCGTCTTCGACAGGCTCTCTGTTTGTTCTGCCCCCCTCCCCGTTCTTGTGGGAACGCGCGGTACCACTCGATACCCGTTTAAAGAGCCGACGTGGGCGGTTTGCCCAGAGCCAGTGCCCCGGGGCCCCCGGTAAGGGTGGATGCAGACTGAGACATGGCGCAGGATGGCGTTAGCCGGGCAAAAGGGACTCCTTCCAGCTGGGCCCCGGAAAGAGAAGCAAAAAACATATTAAAAACAAAAAAATAAGAAGAAGAAGGGAATGAAGTGGGGAGCAGAGCGAAACTGAGCCCCTGTCCTGAGACGGGGCCAAGCGGGAGAGCAGGCCTTGGACCTCGGCACCGCAAAAATGACTCACCACAGCAAAACAAAAGAAAAAAGGGAAGGAGGGATTTAAGAAGAAGCCAAGTGACCTCTCTGCCTTTCCTGAGAGCGCCGCCGTCGTTACTGCCGGTCAGGCTCGCAGCCGTATTCATCGCGGCCTGATTACGTTCTGAGGTCCCCCGGCCCACTTCCGGGCCCAGCCTCCTGTCGGGGAAGCCTGCTTTATCACTAAGACAACAAGCGGGGAACAAAGGCTCCGAGCAAAGTCTAAAGGGCAGGAGGAGGAAGCAGGCGAGATGGACAGAAGGGGTGAAAGGGTGGAGAGCGCTCACACCTTCTGAACAAACACGGCGGCGCGTCGGCCTGCGCGGGAGCGGGGGGGCATGTAATAGTGCAGTCCATGGAGTGAACGATCACCTGCAACTCTGAGACATTGCATTATTACAGACAGCAAACAAGCAATATTACTCCCAGTGCTGACCCTGAGTGTGGATGAAATGTGTAACAAAAAAAAAAAAAATATATATATATATATACACTCACTTTACATACTGTGTCCTTGTTTGGTGCTGAGCACAGAAGGTAAACTGAACAGTAACATCTCCCATCAAGACAGGACAGATACACTGAACACTACCATCTCCCATTACAGGCCAGACGCATTGAGCACTAAAATCTCCCATCACTGAATTAAAGATGTACTGAACACTAAGATCTTCCATCAAGATCGGACAGATACACTGAGTAATTAAATGTCCCATCTTGGTAGAAAAGATACACTGGCTTCCCCCCTGGCACAGCGCTTTATCCTGATCAAGCCATAAAAATAAAAAACAGATCAAGTGAACGGCTCTTCGCTGCTCTTAATCTTTATACGCTGACAAGTTCGACGACGAGTAAAGAGCTTTTTTGGCGTTGGGATGCTGAGCGTTAAACATCCCTTTATCAACGCGTTCCCTGCTCAGAATATGGGGCCTTTCTGAGGTTTTGGTTTCACTTGACTGGAATAATCACCAGAACTGTGAAAGTAGAGAATGACGCGTATAACTACGGGCATACTCGAGGTCCATGTGTGGTTCCATGACGCGGCCTCCAGCATGTTAAAGACAGAGGTGCAGAGGATGGGCCGTGATGGGTGATACATCGTCTGGCACCGGCACGCCGTCGCAACGTGACTGGCCATTGGCTGCCGAGGCCGCCTACTTGCTAGGCCCGCCTGCCTGTCAGGGCCGCCTATCACCCTCCTTGAGGTGCAGCCGTTGACAATGAGCCCTTTTGTTTTGATCGCGGTTTCCACAAACCCCGAAAAAATGGCGCCCATCCAGTCGTCTTTGTTTTGAAATTAGAGGGAAGACCCAGTCGCATTTGTCTGTCCTTCGGGCTGGGGGGAGGGAGGGGGGGTGGCATGTGCACCACCACAGCGACCCCGGAATCCGTGGGACGCCGTGCGGAACAGACGTTCCACAGTCAGGGGGGCCCACGCTGAGTGTGGCCCCCGGCACCTCTGACAGAACCCCCCTGGGCCCCACCCCCAACTCAAAGCGAAGTCCCGTGCCCCCCCCAGCAGTCTCGGACCCAGGACAGCCTGCTGCCCATATGGTTCCCCCACCCCGGCTGCGATCGCGTGCGCCACGGACCGGGTCCATTAAACAGCCATCAATCGCCAGTCGGGCTGCTTTATGGCTTCGGTATGCTAATATTTTTTAAGTGCACAGAAAAACAAAGGAGGGAGGAAGAGGGAAAGGGGGCAAGACACAAAGGGGGGAGAAACGGGGGGGGGGGGTGATAGGCAAACAGAGAATGAAAGAGGAAGGCCAAGGAGCCGCGGGGCGGCGGGGGCCCACAAACCGGGCCTGCTGGATTGGAACAGGGCCCAGCAGGTCGAACGG
>JAODKM010000099.1:5940614-5952267 GCA_026780845.1 Petrocephalus sullivani | reverse complement strand
CCCGCGCACCCCGACCGACGCCCCCACAACTCAGCCTACCCCCGGGGCCACCAGCGACGCACAAGAGCACCACCACCACGACCCAAAGGCGCCCGAGACCTCAATCGGGCACCCCCCCCCCCCCCCCAAAAAAAAAGGGAGCACGCACTGGGAAATGCACCCTGCGGCGATCACACATCCACGCGCGTGTGTAAACAAACACGCCACAGGCTGCTGCTGAATCCTGAGGATCTCTTTCGACTCAGACCCGAAAAACAAAGGAGCACCCCCCCGCCCTCCACAGCAACCGAGATTCCACGGACGCATCCCCTGACAACCGGGAGGGCGATCCCCGAATCTCGGCAAACGAGGCCATACGCAGGTCTGCGGCATCCCTCTCCCTTCCTCTGCCACGAACACCGTGGTTGTGCTGACTACGCCGGAGAAGGATTATCACTTCAGTGGCTGCCAAGAATAATAAATCCCTTCTCTAATTTGTGAATATCTCTTAATTCGGCAAGAATTTCCTTGCCTCCTATTAGAACCTCAAACCAATTAGCTATAATTACATGTAGTGTGAGAAAGATCCGATAGTGAAAAATTGCAGACCGCGGAATAATTTACAAGCTTTATCTTGGCTGTTTCTATTTAATCTCAAAGAGGTCCACGCCAGCACCTCCAAATTGTGGGGTATCTGGAGCTTGGGGCTGGCTGCAGTCACAGCCCAAATGCTCCTTAACATCTTTATTGCCTATGAACGCACTATCACAGATTATCAGTGCAACTGCCTGAGACTGCGGATACGCAGGCAATTAAGATTACGATCATAAACTCACAACACAATGAGGAAAACATCTCCTTCGCGTAGATCATGCGTGTGGAGCCAGATGTCCTGCATGAAATCTGATTTGAAATTTTCTGTCTTGACACTCATTCATGTTTTTCTTTTCCTCCCTGAAAAGTGGCTGACCCTACTCTCAGACCCCAAGCTTCACTCTCAACTGGATATATGTCTCTAAGAAAGATATGATAATGGTAAATAAAAGTTATTTTCATAGAACGTGTGGGACACTAGCAACGGGATTGTGGAGAAATCTGTTCCTTTGAGTGCAAAAGCTCACCGTGTCTACTGCTGTGCCTTCACGGGAAAGCACCAGCACTTATTTGGTCTCGAAAACTTCCTGCTGTGTGGGGGACGCACAGGGGATTTACGATACGGAAAACAACTCCGGACTCGTGGGCCAGACCAGAGCACAAGGGGTGAGCCATGGAGTCTAACACTCACTTATGGCTTGGGAGCGGGGGGGCAGGTAACCAATAAAAAAAGGTATTTTTATTGTAAATGTAACAATATTGATCAGGTCGAGTCACAGACTGGCTGGAGAGTACCGATATACTTCAGTTATTTGAGATGTAGTTTAATAATAAAAAGGCTTTTAAATTTTTCAGCTTCTATATCCACTGCACCATATTATAAAATATTTATTAAATGTTTCATGTTTGCTCATGCAAAGAGCTCCTGTCTGATACTTTACTGTGTAACTATATCTGTTGTCAGTAATAAAAAACGGTCTGCAATAGCGCTGATGCTCTTTTCACACGTGATGTTTGTTTAGTCATATAACTTCCCCTGACTTTGTCCTTTAAACAGAGACCCCATCCCAATGCAGAACTTTTACACAAGGTCACAGAATCTGGAAAACAAGTCGTATTTGGTATTCCGTTGCCTCTGTGTCAGCGTGTATGGCAGTACCACACTGCTTATCATCTGAAACACTACGGGATTTTGCAAGAAAAAGGTAGGCGTTCACCTGTTGGGGCTGTTTAAAATTCCCTGATTTAAGCATGCGTATGTATGATCTGTATTAATTCTGTTGTCTTTTTCTTCAACCAGCTCCCGGTTGGGAAAGAGGGTGGATTTAATTCTGTGTATTTGCCGTTGGCCAACCACGATCTTTGATGATAATGAAGTGCCATCTCTGGGCATGGATACCACAGACTCCCTGCCCACCCGCCCATCCGCAGTGCTGTGCAGTGGAGGGGAGGCGGGTCTTACCGCTTTCGTGCACTGGACGTCCTTCCCCAGCAGCCAATTGAGCTCCAGGTTGCCCTCACCCTGGTAGCACGACTGGAGGCGCTCCTTGATGCGAGCGTTGATGTCGCGGATGGTGAACACGCAGAGAGCCGAATCGTCAGGAGGCCGGTGATATTGCTTCTGTCCTTTGGAGAAGATGGCGAAGAGCACGTCGTCCTGGGCGTTGACATTGAGCGAAGCAGCCAGCACTCGCCCAGGCTTGGCCAGGTAGGCGGCCTGCAGGAGGCGGTACTCGACGCCATTGCGCACGCAGCCCACCGGCAGCGAGACGTAGGAGTGGAACTTGTGGTCGTCCTTGCAGAGGCGCACAATGCGCGAGGTGTAGAAGAGGTCACCAGGAGTGCTCCCAGATGGCATGTTGTTCTCCGGGGTCTCTGGCTGCACCGTCAGGAAGTAGACGAAGGCACCACTGGCGAATCCGTAGATGTAGTAGATGTCGAAGTGGGACACCAGCGCCAACGTGTCCGACGGGATCTTGACCAGCGAAGACACGAAATCGGTATGCAGTTCATAGTCCAGCATGGCCGATGACTCTGGATCCCGGGGCAGCTTGCGGCTGGAGATGGTGGGGAAGTAGTCCTGCTTCCCGCCTACAGCCGTGCCAATGAAGAGCGTGCCATCTTGGCCCTGGGAGGGGACGATCACCCCATACATGGTTCCAGTCTGGTTGACACTGGAGAGGTAGTGCTCCTTCTTGTGTGAGGGCTCCACCAGGATGAAGAGGTCGTCGAGTCGCAGCAGTTTGCACACACCCTGGTAGAGACTTCCGCATGCCAGCAGTCGGTTCTGGGAGTAGTCGATGAGCAGCAGCTTGTTGATGTTGTCGGTGGGTGCCAGTGGCTCTGAGCAGGGCTGCACTATCAGCGGAGGGTAGCAGGCTTTGTTGTCGTCCTCAGGGCCCGTGTCGTGGGACACCAGTAGTGTCAGGTTGCCCGTGAGCTTGTAGACCCGGTTGACGGCGCCAATATACAGAGCCCCTGTTTTACGGTGGACGGTCAGGTGGTTGAAGGCCCATTCCCGGCGTTCCGGGTGGAAGCTGGTGAAGGGCTGGCCACAGGCCAACTCGGAAAGAAGGATCACGTGGAATAATAGCGACCAGCGCAGGGGCCAGGCTAGGCTGCCACTCGGGCGAAGCGTCAAAGTCCTTCGTGGATCCAGCTGGTCTCCCATGCTTTGTGTGTAGCCCACCCAGGGACAAGCAAACAAAACAAAGTGTTTCGGGAAGTAGCGGGAAGATGAAACGCCCCCCTCCCCGTGTGTTTGCCGAAGCCTCAATTCGCTGTTTGTACCCCGTCCAAAATCTTCACATGTTTCTGAAAGACAAAGAGAGACAAGAAAAATGTTAATAGCCATGAATCTTCCATCCATCCTTATTCAGGATAGGGTTGTGGTGAGCCTGGTGTCTATCCCAGGAAACAGAGGGCACAAGGCAGAGTCAAAGAGTCAAATTCAGCTTCACTGCTATTGTGCACATTCACAATGAAATGAGGTTGTAGGCTTTCCTAGTGCAAGCGTCCTACATAGTAATAGTAACACAACAGACAGGAATACAACACCTAACACCATCACAAGGCAAAAATTCACACACACATTGGGTAATTTAGAGATCACACTTCATGTATGTATTTCTGGACCACCCACAAAACACACAAGCATGCAAGCTCCAAACACACGCCGACCCGGGACAGGACATGGCCCTCAACCCTGAAGGTGAGAGGTAACAGTGCTACCTACTAAGTCATTATGGTATACATCCAAAAAAGTAACTATAGCAGTGTTTCTCAACCCAGTCCATGGGGACCCTGAGAGTCCATATTTTTGCATACACCCAACTCCCAACACACCTGTCCAGGTATGCTGTGTTCTTGATTGGCTAGGAGCTGGGAGGGAGCAAAAATGTGGGCTGTCTGGGGGTCCCCAAGGAGTGGGATGAGAAATACTAATCTATAGTAATGGAAACACGGCAGAGCTTCTTCGTGTCAGTGGCTCCTGGCGCTCTGACCAAGCTCCATAATCCCATGGACACTAGATATCACTCCATAGAGATGGACGACACCAGAGACAAGGCCAGGGAATATTAAGCTTGTGTCTATTAACAGTTTTCCAAGATGTTGTCGTACTGGTACAGAAGAGGCAGGAAAAGAGAGGTGGGCAGGGTCAAGGAAAAAGCCTGAGAGCTGAGTCCCACTCATCCCGTAACCACAAATCTTCGAGACAGAGGCGGACTCCCCTGCCAGGGAAACCGTGGCAGCATCCCAGGCAGAAAGGCGTCACGGGTGATGGGGCAGGAGGCCACTGACGGGCGTCGTGCTTTTTTAGCGACATGACGGGTGAGACAGAGAAATGCATTACCACTTCTATGGGAACACGGGGAACTACTTAAAACGGTACAAGATAAAGGTCTGGCGGAGATCAGACGGCTAACAAACGAGGCAGGCAATCTCCTGCAGGAGAAAATATATAAGGGAGTGACGTGTAATAACTGGGAAGTTTTTAATATTACATATATCTTCCAGTTCGGATTCCGCAGCCTGTCATCTAAGAAGAGTGAGCACCGGTATCCTAACCACCAGTGCCCCCCCCTCTCCGCGCCCTAGTCTTCCATCCCTATCTATCTCTGAAAACATACATCAAGGAGATTGTGCGATTTATGCATCTTTCCCGGGGCCACGCAGTCCTCGCCGTCGCCGCAATAAATCAAGCAGGAGGCCGTATCTGGAGTTTATCCCTGGGAGTTAATTATCAGCGCAGCAGCCAGGGACGCCCGGATCTTATTACCGCCACAAAGGCAAGAACAAATTGGGCCGCGGATCCCGGCGCCCGCTCCCGGGATCCACTTTCTCTGGGGCTTCTGGGCGCTCTCTCCCCGCTCTCCCGTTTCACCTGCCGGCTCCCATCGGGCCGGGCCCTGGAAAAGCTCCGGCTCCGGCAGCAGGGGAATCAAGCCTGAGCGAGGTGGCTCACCACTGTGGCACTCTGGCTTCACGTAGAGGTTCGTTTCAGGGGTTTGGTAGGGGTGGAGGATGAACGAGGTTGACTGGTAGAGGGGAGGACAAGAGTGTTTCCTGGGAATTGTGACAAGGAGAGCTGTGTCATAAAGTGGGGGGGGGGCAGAGGGGTAGGGGTGTGTCAGAAAGGGGCACGTGTCCATAAGGGGCCTCTGGGATTTTTCCAAAGTCGTAAGACAGCACAGTTGGATATTCTGTGCAAGGCTACAATGGGCCGGATCGGGGGGGGGGCAGCCGGGACGTTCTGGTTTCACCCGCAGTGCATTAAAACCGCGTGTCTGCGAGCCGGACATGTAACCTTTTATTTAAATGCTTTTACCTCGGGTGGGCAGAGGCAGGGGAGGTGGGGGAGGATGTGACCTGTAACCGCTCCAATATCTGTCCTTATTAAACCAAGGTAAGGGATATTGATCGAACAGAGCAATAAAAATAAAACTGAGTGGCTCTTCCGCGGGGGGGTGGAAGAAGCGAGACTCCAGCACATTAACACGGCCATAAAACAAACGCCAGCATACAGCTGGCTGGCCGCCCCCCCCAGTGGTGCCGGGAGGATCCCAGGAGGTCCACGGTTCCTACTGAGCTGGAATCTCCTCCCTGTCTCCCCCTCGACACCCCCCCATCTCTCCCTGTGCCCATTCCCTTGGCCTGTGATCTCAACCTCACCTGAGTCGGCATGGAACGCCGCGAGTCTTCAAAGGCTCTACGGGTCTCCTTCGCAGGGAAGGCGGACAACAACATCCTTCTGCACGGAAGGTTGGGATTGACTCTTTGCTCTGAGGGCGGCTGAGGGCGACCAATCAGCCGTGATGGCCAGCAGATCAGAGCACCCGCCAATCACGAGCCATGTGAGCCAACTGAGCTGCTCGATGGTGTTTCTGGGCCACGGTTAGGTCTCCTACTAGCATTTTCAGCATGCTTATCTTTGCGCCTCACACGGGGTGTGAGTGCATGCGTGTGTGTGTCCCCTGTAATGGACTGGCATCCCATCCAGTGTACCTTCACCGCATTCCCTATGCTTCGTGGGACACTTCAGCTGGGTACTGGATAAGCGCTTATGAATGACGGAGTAATCAATGATGGACAGAATGTGCTATGTGGGCCATTGCCGGTCAAGCGCACTACCCCCCGACCATCGCCCCCACCCACGCTTGGTGACCAGAGAGGAGTGGGGCACAGTCTCAACGCCATGTAATTCCCCAAGCTGAGCCAGAGACAGCGCGGGATGGGCCTGGTCCATCCCACTCCATCTGTGAGCCTGGATAGCGTTCCCACAGCTGAAAGACATCCCGCAGGCCCTTGGCGTCACTGTTTGGGGGTCCGCTCACTCTCTGTCCTGAGTGCTGCCCCGACTTCCTGTCTGCCGTCGTCAGGCTCTGCATGAACGGCCCGTGGACCAGACACAATTTCTGCATCCAGACAAGTGATGCTCTGCTGCTCAATGAAATCACTTTAAAAAAAGAGCAATGCTGGCTGTAACCAGTCTATGAAAAAAAATGGTCTGATTCTCCCTCCCTGTCAAGACAAACTCCAAAATCCACAGACCAAGTGTCGGCGGTGCTTGGTAATCCGTCAGGAACTCCCAAGACTGCTGGAGAATCAGAGACTCACCCCCAAGATGTAGGAGATCATGGGGAGGACCTACACGCTGGAGCAACAGAGCTTCCCACGTACGTCTGGGCTGAAGGCGGAGCCCTCGGGGTGGGTGTGAAGTGCACCGATCTGAAGGTGGTGCCCTGAATACTGTCCGCTTCCTCCACCCACGTCCCCATCACTAGGCTGCCGGCCCACCTTTGTGCATCCTGACATCCGTGCCAGAAGCTCCTTCGCCATGCAGCTCCGCTAAGTTTGATCAATTCGGAATTTATATTTACAGAGATTGTATGCCGCGAGATAAAGGCCACAAACGGCAATCCGGTTATCCCGTTAAATCCCATTAATAGTTATGGTGACAGACAGGAAAAAAACAAACAAAATCTCCACACACTGGCATTTCATGGATCTGACTGATCCTTCACTTCTAGCCAGATGAATCCAAGGCATGGAAATCATAGACGACCCATCTGGGATTATCGAGGCCACAGATTCGCAAGGTGAAGGGCTTCTAAACCCCAGACAGAAAGTTCCGGAAAAGGAGCGATACCCTATCGGCGGATTCCCCCCCCCGCCCCGTTCATAACACATATGTGTTAAAAATAGAAGAATAATCTCGCCTAAAGCGGACACAATAAAAAAAAGATTAGTGGAAGGGGTTAGCCAATTAGTCTTTATACGTTAGCTGGCGATCTCCGCGGAGGTAACGGGGGCTTTTTATGTGGCGCGTGGCTGAGCTCTGATATTTAAAGCACCCTTTGTCTCTGCACAAGTGCTGGCTGATGTACTGATGCCCGTCCGGACCAGCCCAGAACCAAAATATAGGCAAAATATAATGGCTAAAAATTAACAGTGAATAGGCTCATGTGACCAGTGCCATTCCAGGATGGGGGGTGGGGGGTAACCTCAGGAATGGGAGGTGGGCAGCAGGGTACTTAGTGTCCAGACGGCCTTGGGGAGGAAGCTGTAACTGAACGTGGCAGAAGTGGCTGGGGCCAACCAGGAGCAGGAGTAACGCTCCTTTTGGCTACATCGCTGTCACTAGCCTGCTAGCCTAACGTTATCTCCGAGCCCACATGCAGAACCGCAACAGTACATCTCCCAGCCTTTGGTCTTGTATGCAAAAAGCCTCCAGCAAATTAGTACCCCCCATTCAAGTTTTTAAACACTTTGTTAAATTTTAGATGCACCAAAGTATGGCAGCTGATTTATTTATTTTTAAGAGCAGTGCCAGCTAAGCTTTAAGCTATGAAAAAATAAAGTGTACACAATGTTCTAAACTGAGCCCCCCTTGAATCACTACTAATTACACACAACTAAATTGTTTGTTTTTCTGAATATTATTTCGAGTGCTTTTCTTTTTTCCAGTGCCCATTCCGGAGACTTGCAGCAGGGCCCCCGGGTCCTGTCCGCCCCCACTTTGGGTTCCCTGTGGTCTCTCAGCCAATCACAGAGGCCCTACAGACCCATATGACGACTCCCAGGTTGACATGGCGATGGAAGATAATTGACCTGGGGTTAAAAACCCAACAGCGCCATAAAATCGGCCGGGTGACCTCGCACCAAAGCAGCGCCCAAGAGTGTAATTCAGATCAGATCGGATGTGCTTTCACCTCCAGGACGATACTTGACAAGTCCCACAAGGGAACCATAAAGTAATTATCAATTTTACTCTCCGAATCGACCCATCCTAAATTCTGTGCTTGCCGTAAAATCGCACACTAGTACAGCAACGGCGAAAGCCAGGGCCTCACCGCAAAGCCCTGCCCACCGCCCCCCCCGCCCCATCTCCAAGGTGACATGCTCATGGCAGCCGGCCCATTTAACATGCATCACCGTCCTTCATATCGATCGGACGTGCCGATACCTAACCTAGAACCATTTCCAAACCGGCGTCGCACCTATGAGCAAACACAGGCAAGCGATCATACCCATTCTAATTGGCTGTTACCACCAAGTGTAGACCCCTCTCGCCCATTCTTCCCATCAGAGGCCTGTCGGTGATGAGTAGGGGCGAGACGTCAGCCCGCGGAAGCTACCATGGAGCGCCACCATCACCGCGGAAGCCACCATCACTGCGGAAACCACCATCGAGTGCCACCATCGAGCGTCACCATCACCGCAGAAGCCACCATCGAGCGTCACCATCACCGCAGGCGCCACCATCGAGTGCCACCATCACCGCGGAAGCCACCATCACCACGGAAGCCACCATCGAGCGCCACCATCACCGCGGAAGCCACCATCGAGCGTCACCATCACCGTGGAAGCCACCATCGAGCGCCACCATCGAGCGCCACCATCACCTCCACCAACAAGTTGCTGGGAGACAGATGACATCACCTTTATCGTGGCAAGATACCGGCGAAATAAACCTCACCGCGTCTCGGTGACACCGTTACTGCGAGGATGCCGACTCTGACAAGCACCTGCAATAGTGACAATCACCCACAAATGACTCTGTCCCAGATTCATCGGCATTTCGGAAGCAGATCAGGAATCGGAAAATTCTCCTGGCGCTTCTGAAGAGAGATGTGGGGGACTTTACAAAAAAGAGTCAGGTCACATCTCTTTGTTACATTTTCAATGAAGTGGGGCCACTAGCAGGCCAAATCAAAGTCATAAGTAAAAACACACAAAAGCGAGCTGATAAGGGGCGAGAGCCAGGTCTGCTGCAGCCTTAATGAAGAGGACACACTACAGCCGCACGGCAGGCCGCTTCCCGACAGACCACCCGCGTCTCATCTGGCTATCGGCTTCCCCAGTAAATCCTCTTCATTACGGCCCGGAGTAAATGGGTCCGTTTCCGATCGATTTTACCCCCTTGTGAGGAAACAGGCAATTTGAGGAGCTATCTGGAAAAGAAAACGTGCAGACGAGAGAGGTGGGGAGCGAGCGGCTCCATGTCGGCGTGACGTTGGGACCGGGATGGGGAGTTTTTCTGACCAATAGCAGAGCTTGTCAGAGACGGTTAATGTGGATTGGCTGGCAGTAGGTTGCATAAGAGAATCCAGTGTTAATCTGCCATCAGAGAGGATCCCACAGAGGGCATCCTACACCAGCCCAAGGAGAACAGGGGGGAATGCGGGAATGCCTTCCGGATCCTCTTAATCTGCCATTTCATTTATCTGTCAGTCTGTCTGTCTATCTATCTACGCCTCTCTACACCACCATACTCTGCCACACTCACTTCACCCTAGCTAACCCCCCCTTCCCATAACATAAATATTTCCCAGCAGCACCTGGGTGACAGAGGCATTATGGGAACGAGAACAAGAGGGAGAGAAAAGTAATGGGAGAGATCGGAACGGTAGTCCATTTCCTCACTCTAAGTGTGTATGCTTTATTTCCACTTCACAATAAACCTGGCAGCGTCAAATATTACTGCAGTAAAGCGGGCCTCTAATCCGCTACCATTATGTAACCGCGTGTTTCAAGGAAATTAAAGTGCACGCCTCAGCGTAATCTACTGCTAAGGCTGGTGATGCCCTGCTCTCTGTTGAACACATGGATACTCAGGTCAAACAGCAAGAATGGACAGCTCCAAAACCGAGTACCCCTCCCCCGAACCTCAGCACACACCCTCCACCATGCCAGGCACCAGCTTGCATCTCTGCCGCCGACACCAACCGCCGGTGCAGACGGCACCTGCCCTGCCACCCCGTGCCTGCCCTGCAGGGGGCAGTCTGTCTCTCCCTCTGCTTGACCACGCCTTTCCGCTGTCTCCACACTTGGCGGTCTGGCTCTCCCTCAGCTCAACCATGCCGTCTCAGGCACACCCTATGAGTGAGACGGTGGTCGCCGGGATGCAAGGGAGGGGGGGCTTCAGATGTGACTTCTGGGCAAATTGGCCAGATTCTTCTACATGTGTCGTTCTTATTACGCGCGTCTGCTGTCAGCGGTGGCTTTTATTAATAGCAGCGGCGGAGGCTGATTAATCCCAGAGCTTGCTTTCATCCTCCTGCTTTGCACTCGCTTCGCTAATCTTGCGCCGTGGCTGGCTAGAGCCTCTATTACTAAAAGCATCAACCGCAAGGACTCACGCTGGGGAAGGCACAGCAACGCCAGCCAGGCCATTACGGACCTGCGCGGAATCTCGTGGAGGAACCACAAAAATGTAAATGTGGAAAAAAAGATAAGCAAGGCCTCTGTTTGGTACTGACGATTCCATTAAGCGAGCACTTAATAAAGCTATCGATAGAGATGATTTGTGAGGAGGTCTTGTCAGAGGGAGCCCAGCGGCTCTGCCAGGCATCCTTAAAGGAAATAAGTTTTCCAAATGATGAGCTCCGGAGAGATTCCCGCCTTTAAGATTCTGTTTCCGTCTCTCACTGGCATGGCCAGGCCGCCCGTCAGACAGCTCCAGACGTCCATTTCTGATAACTGGAATGGCAACCTTCAGGCGCGGCCAGGAAGCGGCAGGCTACAGCTGAGCACAGAAAGCTCCGGGTCGGGAGCGCTGGGGGCCCGTGGCGAGATGGGATGGGAGCGATGGGGACCCTTAGCAGGCAGGGGCGCAAAATGACCAAACTGAGGTGGAGAACATGGGAAATTTCTAGAATTTCGAGAGCTCGGCGGCGTTCTGACACGCTGTGCCTACGATGGAGAAAGCGTAATGTCATCCAGGGTGGTAAAGTGTGGTGGTATGAGCTACAGCGCCTGCTACTCGGCCCGATATCGCTGGGAGATGACGGGTAATGACCGTGCCTGAAGGCTGGGGGTGTATAGCTCCCCTGGTGGACACTGGAAGCCCCACCCCTCGTTGGACCATGGAGAGAGAGGCTGGGCTACCTGAACCTCATCCAATGGTGGCAGAGGCTTCCAGCCCCAGCCCGCCAACTGCTAACTGGGGGCGGGCTGGGGGGAGGGGCGGGGGAGGGGCGGGTGGGCCCCGCGTGTAAATAAACGATGCCAGGTAGCGGATTGGATAACTCTGAGCTGGAGGTGGGAGCCAGTCGAAAGGGGTAGGGGAAAACACACA
>JAODKM010000099.1:5921985-5932326 GCA_026780845.1 Petrocephalus sullivani | reverse complement strand
GGGGGGGGGGGGGGGGGGGGGGGGGGGTGGGGGGGGGGGGGGGGGGCGGGGGGGGGGGGGGGGGGGGGGGGGGGGGGGGGGGGGGGTGTTGCTTGCCACCGAGTACATGGTCCCCAGAATGCATTGGTACAGTTCGCTTGCCGAAAAATAGGTCAAGGATTCTGTCCCCCTACCACCCCCACACAGCTCACGCACGCTGCCGCTTGTCAGAACCTCTCAAGTTAAGCGGGGACGAGCCGGCCTGCCGCCGAGAGCCAGGGGCCACCGGGGTGCGGAGGGAGGAACGCGCTGGTGCCAGTGCGCGGGCTGGGGACATGTCAGCTGCCGCACCCTGTGTCCACTGCCAGACTCCAGCAAAGTGTGGCTTCGGAGGCTGCTGTATCATTAAGGTTTCCGAGGCGATGCTCCAAGCATGGAGTGTCATGACCTAAATTGCCAAGGTCAAAGGGGATTTCGGTAGGGGGCGCACTGTCCTTGCAGCTGTCTCTGCGAGAGATCAGCACACAGCTGCTCAAACACGCAGCGCAAGACTGCGCGCCTGGATCGAGCCGAAAATGCGACAGGGTAGGCGGAGCACTAGGGGGCACTGGATAACAGACCGGACAGAAGAATATCTGCAAACTGAGGCCACAGGTTCAAACATGATGATCACATCTGGGCTGTTCACTCATATGCGAATTGTGCACGTCCGCACCTGTAGGGGGTGCACTCGAGCTGCTGTGTCGCAGTCTAATGGCTGTCTCACGATGACATCCCATAGAGGTCCTACCCAACACACTTAGCCTGACACAAAGACACCAGAACTGAAAGGAAGCAGTAGGGACAAATTGCCGAAAATCGCACAGCCCCACCAAAATGGACAATCAGAGCAGGGCAGGAAGCTTAGAAGGGTGCGACAATGGGACCAGAGTTTAAACAGAAGCCCCAGTGACTGATTGGATCGACCACTAATGCCAGGGAAGGACGTTTCAGAGAATGTTGGGGGCGGGGGAGGGTAACAAAGTGACGGATCCTAAAAGATGCCCTATCAATACCTTCCGTGGGGTCTTTCATTTAGAGCACTGCCCATAATGCTTTGAGGACTCTCAGCTATGCTAGCTGCAGGACGGACATTAGTGCCCTGTCCCCTTCACCAAGACGGGGACGCACAGCGATACGGTAGGCGGAGGCGGACCGGCTGCAATGGTGAGTTTGGTGGCAGGGGACATTGATGGATGGGTTACTGCTTTGTTCTGTACTGGGGAGGGGGGCAAGCCACACACTAAACAGCCTGTTTCCTGCTAATATATACATATATTATTATATATTATATAATACCATATATTTTTTCTTATTCCTAGTATATATATATATATATACACACACACACACATATATATATATATATATATACACACACACACACACACACACATATATATATATATATATATATATATATATAATCCTCTTGTTCCTGATGTATATAATATGTATAAGCTTGATTCTGACACCCGGTGTATAATCATATGTATGAGACTCTGTATATATGATAGATAATCTTCCAGTTTAATGTTGCAGTGTCAAATGAATATGGGTCACAGCAGCTCAGGCAAACAATCCTTGAAAAACTCTCCAAATACAAAACAGCAGATTAGCAGGATAAATGTGCCGTTTTTGGCAGGTTTCAGAATGTCGGCCTTCCTTGCAAGTTTTTGATTATTTACAGAATGTTTAAGGGACCACGACTTAACAAGTAACGCCAAAATAGCCCGAAACCTATAATTAAACCTTTGATTTTAAATACCAGAATACGTGTGGTTTGAGCTTTCACACTTGTTTTGTGGATCCTTAATTAACCAGGGAACCTCAGTATCTGCTGTTAGGAGATAGTTACAGCAGAACCAAACGACTTTTTGTTCTTCATTACCCAGTAATCTTGTAAAGGACAAAATGTTTTTTATAGCCTTTTGTGGGAAGCTATTTAAATTATCTAAGAAGATCCTGTGTTATATACTGTGTATGCTGTATATAACAAAAAAAAACAGAGTTCTATTGCAAGGTCACTGCAGTTAATAAGCACTCTGCTGAGAGTTGATGCGAGATATTTTAATGTGAATATCGGGTAATCTGCCTCTTCAAACAACAGCTATTTCCGACAGAGTCAATATCAATGCAAAAATGACTTTGGAGCACAGGAAAATGAAGATTTGCACGAGCATGTGCGCTCTGGCCCCTATGGCGGAGGACGTGCATCTTCTGAATACTGTATTTGTCTACTTGACAACAAACTGTCTTTCATTTTCCTTCTAGGACCTGCAGGTCGTCTCCTGCACAACAAAATGAAATCAGCGGGGCAGTGCAAGGTTTTTGTGGGATGGACATGAAAAGATGTTTCCAGCTGAAGATATTACAGGAGCCCAGGCTTCACTTTCTGCTGCGGTGCACTGTGTTTGGACACGACACACAGTTACCAGCACAAGACACCGCTCCAGCCCGCGTCTTGAAATACATATCAGAATTCTCACACTTCCAATAATGCTTATATTTTCTAGTGTCGAGCAAACGTCAATAGGCCTATCAACGGCATAATGAAGGGTGACAACAGAATTAAGAGAGCAACTGAAGACTTCTTAGGTGTAGCAAAAGCAGACGAAAGTTTATAATTAATGTCTCACTGTGGTAAAGCCGCCCTTCGTCACCGTACGCTGGTGACACGCATCTAGCGCCAAATGCATTTAGTCCATGGGTGTCATCGCTATAGGAGGCAGTCAGGGAATAACAGGCAGATTTACCCTCAGCACGCAAAGGGTTCCTAATTCATAAAGACAGCCACTCAACAAGGAGGGACAATGAAATCCAAAATAGCACCGCTGCACCATGCAGCAGGTTAGTGCATCCCTCACGCCGATAATGCCATGAGACGTTTGTATACAAGGAGAACGTATATATCAATATCAAACAGCGACACAACGCAATTAATCACAATTACTACACTTCTCAACACAGAATTATTCCAAAAGGGATCAGACCTTACATTGCGACGCAAGAAAATAAAATAGCAAAGCTTATACGAAAGAGGACGCACGTCCACGGGAAACCTGCTTAAAATCGCCAAAAAATAAGTAGAAATAAGAAAACCGCTCCGTACCATAAACTGAGCGGAAAAATTGGGATTTTAACGCAATAGGCGTGCAGCGCCATTCAGTAAGACGTGGGGACATTTATTTGACTGTGTCCGTACGCAGTGGCCTTGGGTTTAATATAACCGTGGAAATCAAAGGGTTTTATTGGCATTGGAGGGGTTGGGAGAGACGTGCCAGCCCCGCTGTCAGTAATAGTTAACCCACCGAAGCAGCGCTGTATATGCCCGCGCCAGTCGCTCATGCAATTAACAACGTGCAAGCCAATATCTTTCCCATTTATTCTTATTTATTAATCGGTATGACCGGCAATTTATCCTGCAGCGAGAGCGAAAATGCACATTTGTATCACTCACCTTATGCTATCAATGAGGAGGGACTGGGTTTTCTCTCTTGCTCCGATGAGGCAACTTTGGTTTTTCCCTCTCAGATCCTATTTTGTGACATATATGCACGCAAATACGTCTATATTCATCCACACCAAAGTGTTCCGATGCCACGGCTAGTCCGGCGAACGGGGCGATTTGGTGTTTCGGCTGCCGGGTATTCCTCCGGAAACGTGTGGAGAATGGGGATGCAATACGCCGTTTCATTCATAGGGCTCCGATGAGCCCGGCGAGTCAGCGCAAGGTGTCTTTACGCGTGATCGGCTCCTAGGGCTGCACTTCTCGGTCCCTGCGATCATCTGACACGCAGAGCACTCGTGTGGAATGGTCCTTCAGAGAAGTCCGCCGTCCGCACGGAGCATTCCTTTAGTTCAGGCGGCACCGTTCCCCGATGCAGACCCCGTACACCGGCTTGGCAGCGTCCATTCTCCTGCGCTCGGATTTCAGCCTCGCCGCAGAAATGTACGCGCGTTTACTCCCGGTCTCTGAGAGATGTGCTGCCAGACTAAGCCCGTCAGCGTACTGTACAACTCAGGGAGCACATCATTTAAAGCCAGCCCCCTGTATTCTCCGGGCACTCGGCCTCATCTGCATATGGCATGTTAACTGTTTCGGTACGAGATGTACAGGAGCACTGCCTTTCCCCCCTGCAATATTTTACCATTAAATAAATGGAACATATTAAATCAGGCAATTATGAGAGTTTGCACTAATAGTTTTTTTTCCCCCACCTGCTTTTGCTACCTCTGCCGGGCAACCCTTTAAAATTGAATCCGAATGAAAAGATCTCCCCTAGGACATCTTTGATAATGCATTAAAACATTTCGCAAATAAGCGGCCACTATTCCCACTCGTACAGTTTTTTTTCACTTTCTGGCTCCTGCCCTTTGATTAACTGATTCTCACTCACCTAAAAAGAACTCGCTTTATTTTGCATAAAAAAATTTATAAAATTCGAATAAAATATTCCGAGTGGTTGAGGAAATTTAAATGAGGAATCTCAAATAATCAGTCTAAGAATTTGTTTGACTGTGCATCACCCATAACAAAAACAATTATTTATAATTTAATATATAAAATGTTTTTTTCAGATATAACACAGAAGAGGAAGTAGGAACATGCGCTAAACACAATCATCCCATTGTTGTTGAACAAAAATAGAAAAAGGTGATTATGAAAATAAGGAAGTTTCGTGGAAAATCCAAACGCACTATCATAAAATGTAAGGCTTGCACACTTTGTTGTGGGGATTAATGGACCGCGGGGTTTAACGACAGTTTCTCAACTTGCATTCGCTGAGTTTTTCAGGTGTCTTAGGCTCACCCGACGCCAATTTGATATCCCGAACCGAATTGCCATGATAGTCTCACAAGCAGTTCAGCAACCTAATTGCTACAGTACTTCGTCTGTAGAGGTAAAGTGCCGAGAATTAATGACAAGAGCCGCTTGATGAGAACCCCGACTGATATGATTTCTCTGTACGGTAACCACATGTGCACCGATAATAAATATGTTACAGATACTTACATATGAAGTCATTCATGTCAGCTGAATGTATAGTGCATTTATAACATATTCTCTGGAGTGGGGGTATATATATGCTGAAACTTTAAGATGATGTTAGATCCTCTTCAACTATTCAACAGTGACACCTATGGGTACAAATGTGTACCCACAGTCAGTCTTACTTTTTACACTGTTTACCGCTGCAGTAATGTTTCATTGTTCATTGTTGTTTTCCAGCGTGCGAGTTTGTACCACATTCACTGTACATTATTACTAATGCAATTTATGGCAATTTACAAATGATCTGCAGGGAAGTACATATAATTACTGAACACAACTAAGCTAGCCTACTTACCTAAACGACAGGCCCTTCTCACGTATTCAAAAACTAATAAAATGTTACTTCCATAAAATATTAGGATCCATGGTTTTACTGTTTAGTGTATCCCGGAGGTAAAAATACGCCAAAAATTTAAATATGTCATTAGCATGCCTACGGTGGACATGATGTCATTGTGGATAGTCCGCTGACGTAAACGCGGAGCTCACGCGCTGTCGTTTGGGACCGCTGGGATTATATCAACCGCGTCCACTTCCGAAGTAGGTTATATTGCGTAGGTGGTTTGAATGCAGTTCGATGTATAGTTAGCGTGTGTAACGTGCTCTCCTGTTTAAATTATGGACATTAACCAAGCTGTTGCACACTTAAACTTATGAGTAGGCTGATATAACAATGGTGAGCCTGCATTTGCGGTACTTCAGCTGGGGCGCGGACAAGTGCATGCAGATAGGTGTGCTGCACAATATCTAAATGCATACGGAAGATTTTTTTTTTAACTTAAGTAAAAGATAAGCTGGGGTCGTTGTGTTTGTTTGTTTTAATAAAATCATTCGGTGGGGTTAATTATATTTGTTTTCCCGATGATAAATGGTTCCCTGTAGTCTGTACCCTCTAATTCCTTACAGGGCTTCGTGCAGCATTTAACTGTTTCACAGTCCTAATCTCCCCGACAGCGTGAGTTTGAAAGCACGGAAGTTTTTAGTGCTTTGTTCACCGTGATAATTTTATAACTGCGTGGAGAAATTTGTAGAAGTAAACTTTTTTTAAGAGATAAAGTCAGCAGTGCCACTGGGTCTTGGACTCGTTTAAACTGAGGATAAAAGTAAAATACGGTAATTGTGTGTATTTCCCAGAAAAAAATCGTGAATAGACGCAGTATTCAGCAGAATTTTGGCCTTCACGTTGGCCATTAATGCTTCCGAGGAAAGTTTGCTTTACTTCATTTTTCCCTCTTTAAGGGGAGCAATGCGCAATGACAAGGGCGCCCATCTCTGAATCTTAAGGGTGTCCAGTTTCTCATATTTTTAATGCATCCATTATTTGCATATTGTAATTTACATCTGAATTACAACTGAGACGCGAAATGAGTTAAAGGAGAAATAGTATCTGTATTAAAGCAATTGGTATATGATGCTAAGTGGAATCTGACTCTTATCCAAAAGCTTAGAGAGGCCACAGGTACAGTAAGCTGGGAGCAGTCATTTGGGTTTTATGTTTACAGAAAGTGCTCCCGCCTGACCCAGAACTGGCAGTGGGAAGACGGATGGATCTGGTGTCTCAGTGGGTTTTTACTGTGACCTCACACCTCTAGGACTCTGGGTTTGATCCCCGACCTCAGCGCTGCTTTTTTTGCAGACTTTGCATGTTCTCACTGTGGCTACCTAGGTTTCCACCCGCATTAAAAAGTAAAAAAAAAAAGAAAAGCATGCAGCTAGATGAATGGGTGTCTCTGAAATCTGACCTGAGCACATGCCCTGTGATGGACCAGCATCCCACAAAGGGGGTCCCCTGCCTCATTTGCCGTCCCTCCTGGGATAGGCCTCATGCTCGCCGTGACCCTTTACTGAATAAGTGGTTATGTAAGATGGATGGATAGCTATCATCAGAAAGAATGAACATTAATTTAATCACGATCTTGGTCCCATTCTACTGTCATTTAGTGAACGCATTGAAGTTTATTTTCTCCTAATTTCCTGTCAGCCAGATATTCTTATTTGGCATGAAATGCTAGCTGCATATCCCCCCTCCTTTTCCGCCTGCGGGGTGGCGGGGGGCTCTCTGAGTTAGGACTCCCTGCCTGTGATCAGAAGGCCTCCGGCTCAAATCCCATGGTCAGCAGAATGATTTTTACCACGAGCAAGACCCTTAACCTTCGATTGCTCATGGGACTGGCTGACTACGCCTTGCCAATTGTGTCACTCTGGATAATAGCACCTGCTAAATAAAGTGATTTAAGAGACGCAGCTGATGTCATCCAAAATGCCCAGCCAGGAGGATGACGGCACAGATATGTGCAGTTTGTGAGCAGAGTGAAAGCAACGGTTGGGTTCAAAGGCACTGTCAACAGCCGGAGGCCAGCACCCAGTCAGTGCTGCGCAGCTTGCAAAATGCAAATTAAAAAAATGGGGAGGGGAGCTGGGGGGGGGGGGGGAATCAAATGCAAGCCTGGCGAAGCGATTCACTCCCAAGTCACAGAGGTGCGATCTTTTTGATTAGAATATAACTCGGTTATGAAATGGAAGGAGGTGGTTGGATTGATTCGGTCCTGGCTCAATGCACGTGCTCCCCGCCGGTATGGGCGGGGCGGAAAAGTGGCCACGGGCCATCTGTTAAATTATCAGGGCGCTTAATGGGAGATTGAGTCCCAGGGAGCCCAGAGTTGGTCGCTATGGAATAGAGCAGTCTTTCCTAACCCAGTCATTGGGGACCCACAGAGAGTCCATTTTTCTGCTCCCTGCCAGACAGTCCACATTTTTGCTCCCTACCAGGAGCTCAGAAGGAGCAAAAATATGGACTATTTGCGGGTTCCCCGAGGACTGAATTGGGAAACACTGGAATAGAGATTCCCAACATGGTATTACATACATCAGCAGCTGGCTCTCATGACGTATGAAGGTGGTGGATGCGATGCGCTCATTGCCCTAGGGACGGGCCCTTGCACTTTCCAGATCGCCAAGACATCCCGGTCGCAGGAATTTACGGCGCTCTGCCGGACCTGCGTCTGCCATGCAGCTGAAATCGATCCTCTTAGTGTGATTACAAACTGAAGCGCGGTTTCACTTTGCGACACTGTTGTTTATTGTGACAAATAAGTGAGCCTGTGAGGCTTGGCTAGCTAATCGCACCATACATCACCCCTGTGGAATTTCAGCTCATGCCTGTTACTTCTGTTGGAGACCTATTTAGCATTTAGGTATTTCAATTTATCAATTAATAATTGGAACCTCTGAGAAAGAACGGCATTTGTTAAGGGGGTTGAACGTTGACCTCACTCAAAGAAAAGAGCATTTTCCCTTAGGCTAGCTACCAGCAGTCTAGCTAAAACAGAAATTGCTCTAGTTCGAAAATAAATACATCTAAAGTCTTTCACTGTATAGGTAGATTTTAATTTTAGGTCTTGGCAATTCCCGCTGCGGATATAAATAAGCCTGATATTGCCGACGTGGAGCATAGTCCTCATTTTCTCTTGTGTGTTTTGCTGTTGACCTTTTTTGGGGCTGGTATTATTCTTTTGCATTTTGAACACAGTGATTGTTATAGAGCGACCAGGGTAACAGCTTTGGCAAAAAGGTTAGAGGTGGGGCAAACAGGATAACAAATGGATAGAGAATTAAGTCGCCGTGAAAGATGCATGCATTTCAAATGAATTTCATCTGATGGCATCAAAAAGAGATCACCTATGTTATTATTGCGAGGCTCTGAAGACGTCGGTAGACGGTATCTCTGGTGCCGGGCGATAGCAATAACTTGCAAAGTAGAGGAAGCCACCAGGGTGAATAATCTGCAGCCGGAATTGAATTTGTGTTTGCGGTGCGGCAGCTACATGAACTCGAAGCCATTCACTGCCACAGATGATTCGGGGAGATAAGGGTGGCCCCGTCTGACTTTGATGCCTGGAGATTAGGAGAATCATTCGGGGGTGGGGGGGGTATCTCACACCCTGCCTCCCCTCAGCTCCCTGTATCTCTCCCGCAGCTCCATTTGGCCCTGTCACCTGCTGCAGCTGGTTCTAATTGGTCGCTCCGTAAGTCGCGGAGATCTGCTGTCAGGAGGCTTCCATTACGCCGTTGGGGTGGAGCCCCCAGACAGTTCTGCTTAAAGCATGATGGGGTTCTCTTTTTTTTTTTTTTTTTTGCGGACAATAGCAGTTAGTAAACAGGAAGAGCCGGGTGCGCGGTCACACCCTATCAGTTTTCTGTCTCCGGGGTCTTTCTTCTTTCTTATTCCAACACGGTACCTGTTGCTCTCCCCGCTGAGGCCTGAGTTTCGGAACGTGCCGGCTTTGGGTAGTCTTGCAGCATCCCTGATGGGACAGAGAGCTGATGTGAGCGGCCGCTCGGCTATTTGAGCAGATGACACATGGTGGTAGTGGTGGTGGGGGTTAAGAGCCATATATTGCGATATGGGCCAATGGCTACCGCGGACACTACCGCATGTCCATGACGTGATCAAAGCCCATATGTGATGCGTTTGGAAGCTGGCAGTCCTGTCACCTTCCCCGCCTCTAATTCAGTCACATCTGAATATATCGCATAAGCTCATGGCAATATTTTTGCCTCAGTTCACCTACACACCCCCAACCCTTAATCAAACCTATAAAAGCAAGAACCGCAAGGCAAAAATAAGAAGGCCGGATGGCGCACCCCGGCCCTATGGCTGAAGCGGCCTGTCGTGGGCGCACCCTGGCCCTATGGCTGAAGCGGCCTGCCGTGGGTGCACCCCGGCCCTATGGCTGAAGCGGCCTGTCGTGGGCGCACCTATGGCTGAAGCGGCCTGCTGTGGGCGCACCTATGGCTGAAGCGGCCTGCCGTGGGTGCACCCTGGCCCTATGGCTGAAGCGGCCTGTCGTGGGCGCACCTATGGCTGAAGCGGCCTGTCGTGGGCGCACCCCGGCCCTATGGCTGAAGCGGCCTGTCGTGGGCGCACCTATGGCTGAAGCGGCCTGCCGTGGGCGCACCCTGGCCCTATGGCTGAAGCGGCCTGTCGTGGGTGCACCTATGGCTGAAGCGGCCTGTCGTGGGCGCACTCGCTCTGCCACCGGGAAAGGCGCTCCTTCGCCGACATCCAAGGGTGAGCAAAAACCCGCGCAAATGGCTCACATGTCGCTTCGCAGTGGAATTGAAAATGAAAGTCAGCAGTTTTCTGGGGATTTTGCTAATCAGGACCCTTGTGGAGCGTGTCGCTTGTGAACGCGGGGAGGCGGGAGTGCCGATACTCGTGTTGGGATTGGCAGCACAAAGCCAATGACTCGGCGCTGACTTGGGGC
>JAODKM010000099.1:5882139-5895111 GCA_026780845.1 Petrocephalus sullivani | reverse complement strand
TTCAAAATCAACTTCCCTAACTCGGAATCACAGGGCGCGTTGTGGTCTTGGGAAACGCTTATTAAAACCCCACCCCCCCCCCCCCCGCACACAGGTTGTTATTAATAACAGGGACACTCTCTTTGTCAGTAACAATAATTTACATTCCAGTGTTATGGTGCGACCTTTGACCTGCATGTGTAGAAAAGACGAACAGTCTTTACCCTGCTAACCCAAAGCAGCCCCCCCCCCCACCTACACACCCATGGCCTTCAGCCCCAGCTGCTTCCTTCGGCTCTGCAGGTCTCCAGAGACGCGCAGCGGCGCGGAGACGGTCCATATTGCAGCTTGTCAGGCGGGGGCCGCGCTGTCTGCGAGGACGATGGCTGTTTCGCCCGGTGCCGTCTGCCACCGCGAGTCGCAGAGGCGGCTTATCGGCGATCGATGGGCTGCAGGCGGCCAGGTGGAAGTCAAGGACAGAGCGGCGTCGCCGCCAGTGACATCGCCGGCAGGGGACAGGAGGCAGGCACGGGCAGCGGCAAAGAGACGCACCGGGATGCGGTTCCGGAACAAAACTGACAGGGTCATGAAAGGGCAGACGGGGAGATGCGAGACGGTCATGATGACAGAGTGACTTCCCAGCAGGCTGCCGCACTTCAGGCCGCCGCCTTTGCATGGAAACATAATGAAACAGTTTTTTCTTGTTTTTCTTCAGTGTCCGGATTTATTAGCCCCCCCCGCCCCCCCGCTGTCAGTCTGTCACCAGTTGGTGAACCGCCGCTCTCCGGCTTTTGCTTGCCTTCACCATTTCAGAACCTTTGTGCCAGTTAGCAGATAATTATTTCTTTTTTTTTCAAATTTTTTTTGGGGAGAAAAATAAAAAAGGAAAAGAAAAGAGACTGCGGCAAGTCGCTCCCGCATTTTCCTGCGCATTTTAAATAATGCGACCGAGGGGAGAAGAACCTGGCAGAGGTGGAGGCTTAAGACAGGCAGCGATTCATTACAATTTTAAATGAGAGCACTGTCGTATGCTGGGCTGCTGCGTGGACCAGGCGGTGACAGGGGGGGTTTTGGCCCCCAGGGGCCGAGAAAATGGGACCTGGTAGTAGACCGCCTGCAAGCGCACAATGTCATCGCAGGTATCGCCCTGCGATGGCCTGGGAGTCAGTCCCCCACCTTGCCCCCTAACACAGGGATGCACAAACAGAACACACGTCTGCACACAAGCACACATAAAAACGAAAGCACTCACTGTGGATATATAAAGAAGAGTTGAATGTCTTGGTTGGGTCACAAGCCCCACACAGATCTGCTGCATCTGCAGTATATAGATCTGCAATAATATGCAAATCTATGCATAATATGCATGCAAAATTGTGCGCACACAAAACGATTTCCATCAATGCTAATTGTTTTGTTGTCATCTCCCGAAAATATGTAGCCACCCAAGTTTAAAATGATCTCCGCAAAAGCCGCAGAGACTGTTTTCCAGCAGGATGTATGTGTGAGCTTCGGAACAGGGCAGCGATCTCGCACATCCGTGCACGTCAGAAATTTCTAAGCAGCTGTCACTTTAAGAGCGCTAAGCTTGGCACGGCGTGAAAAAGTGGCGACGCTTTGGAGCCCGTGCGCCGATTCTGCAGAATGGGCATAATGACCCCTGAAAGGCAAACATGAGAAGGACACAATTTGCATGTAAATATGTACTAATTTTAATGAGTTTACTTGCTACACATTTAACCTTGCATCCTTAGCTGGCTCTGGCTGAGTACAAAAAGCGAGGATTCAATACAGGAAGAGAAGATACCAACCTGTATTTTGATGCTTAGACGCTAAAAAAGCGTCAGCGGCTAATGACGCGAGATTAGGCCAGAGAAGGCCGGGGCCTCGGTTTGCACATGTTCCCGTCGATTTGTGGCTTCTGAGATCAGAAACGGAGACAGTGGACCTATTTGATCAGAGGAGGATCTGAGGAACTCTGGACGGAATTCCAAGAAGTCACCCAAGATGAGTCTGAGAAAAATCAAAGTTAATGACAAGAAGAAACCAGAAAGTCAAGAACGATTTAGATCTTATGAAATGACTGAACTACAGATTGTATAAAGCTGTTAGAAAAGACAAATGCCAGCGTCACGGCACCATTCTCTGAAAGAAGAAATAAACAGCCCCTCTATTCCAGAAGATCTGTGTGATTAAATAAGAAACCTCAAGTGAATAAAGTGAAAGATATCAACGAGCAAATAATAACAGATGGAGCAAAGACCAAGGAGAGATGGAAAGAATCCACACAAGACCTCTCCAGCATCAGCAACTAACATACATTTAATGAGGTCACATACATGGAAGGACCTTCAATAATGAAAGAAATTAAATTAGCTCGGAGATCGCTGTCGAAAAGGAAGGCTGTGGGAATAGACGGCATCCCAATAGAAATATCACAGGCAACTGAAGAAGAATTAAATTGTTGACCAAATTATGCCAACAAGACAACAACTCGATGACCTACTGACTGTTATGTATCAGTTTTCAGTAAGTTCCAATACCAAGGAAAGGCGATCTAATAGGATGTGCAAACCGTTGTGTAATTTCCCTCATATCACATTCCGGGAAGATTACGCTAAAGATCATTCTACATAGATCACAGCCCTACATATACTGAGAAATTTCAGATGTATAAAATGAATCCAAGATGGAAACAAGAAACATTATTATTGCCGACGCACAATGGGCAATCAAAAAAAAAAAAAGCCAGCAATGCCAGGCGGAGTTCAAGCCGTGATTTACTGTCTACAGCAAAGCCTTCAGTTTTGGTGACCATGGCAAACTATAGCATATTCTTAGGGGACTGTGCCAGAGCAACTAATGGGTGCGAATCCACAGTCAGGACAGAATATAGAGAAATCAAGTAGTTGTAGATTGGTAAAGGACCTAGACAAGGGCGTATACCTATTTAACTTACTTTAACTATATGCAGACACATAATGAAACATATGAAACACATAATAAAAAAGTTGGACTAGAAGATGGCAGCTGAGACATCAAAAACTGGGCATCATACTTATAGCGGGAAAGTCTGAAGATGCCTATAAGGAAAGTGGAAAAGGAGTGGAACAGATGGGACTTTGGCTAAATGAAAAGAAAATAAAGGTTATGGCCCCCGCGATTGGCAGCCACTTTAGTGACAGACAGCTTCGGCTTTCTCGGAACAATCCCCAACAAAGGATCCAGCTGTTAGGGAATATGTCACAGGCCCGCGCTTGACAAAGCTGCAGTGGACCTATAAAAAAAATCTTCAAAGTACAGATGCAGATCTAAGAGCAAAGATCAGAATTGTTCAGAATATACTATTTTCTGTGACTTCTGGATGCGAAAGCTGGACAATGAAGCAAGACAGGAATCGATGCCTTTGAACTTCGGTGGTAGTGAAGACAAAAAAAATATAAGAAAAAACATGAGGACTAGTGATCAAATCACGCCTCGTCTTTCAAACAATGCTCGCATGCCGAGTTATCTTTTCTGTGCATTTTATATGTATCACAAGATGACCCAGTGGATTGTACAAGACCATAATGATTTTAAACCTTGAAGGTAAAGGGGGACCTTCACCAGCAAGATTAATGGTTTCAATCATCAAACTGTTACGGTAACAGGACACAAATCCATTGTACTCTGCAGCTGCAGGTTTGAATCCCTCTCTCAGTGGGATGCTAGCTTTATTATTCAAGTCCCAGTACTTATAGGAAGAGATGTCATCGCTGGGCACTTGAGGGGCCCTTAACCCCCAAATTCTCCATGGTCTGCATTTTATATATATATAGAATATATTCCATATATATTTTATTTATTTATTTAATTATTCATTATTCTTCAGGCCAGAGAGGCATGCAGAGCGGAATGCAGAGCGTGGAGAATATCGTAGGGATATATAAATGTAATGAATTACATCACACCAGGAATTAGCACTGTCTCAGGACCTTAGCACCCAAAATAATGATGGGTACTGATACCTTTTCGGTCATGTCCTGTGCTTCTTGGGATAAGCACAAGTCTAACTGCAACCCTTTCCTGGATAAACACACAGATGAACGGACGGGTCCTTTGTACATTCCTTCTGGAATTGCTACATGAATCGGCGCGTCCCGGAACACAGGCGTAGCCGAGAGCGGCAGCTGTGGTGCACAAAGGCTCCACGCCTGCCTAACGTGAGCAGCTGGCCTCCCTCTGTTCCACACAGAAGTGCCTTTCGGCCCAGGAGCCCCAGCGACAGTGAAAAGCGCATCACAAAACAAGGACGGGGTCACGGAGGCCGTAAGAGCAACACAAAGAGTGCGTGTTATTTTAATGGCTTTGCTCAAAACGGCACAAGTTGGGGGAAGCAGGGGAGGGAAGAGGCGAGCGTAAGAGCCGGTTAAGGGAGCATTCATACCTGACCTGGCCTGCAGCGATGAGCGGGGGCCGCAGAAGCAAGTCATCAAAGAGCCGCAGATATGAAAGCAGGGGCACTGTGCGGAGCAGGAGCCTCCTGTCCTGAGGGGGACACGCTACTTCATCAGTACAAGTGACCTGGAGAAGATAAGGACAGGCGTGCTAGAATGCACCTTTTAAAAAAAGGCCAGGACCCATCCACTTGGAGATTCTGCCCAAGAAGATGGCCGATCTGGCCCGAAGAGTCAGCCAGACACGGGCAGGCACCGAACAGGACAAGCTCCATCAGACCCGTGTGAGCAGGATGCATGATTGGACATTGGCAGGGCTGGCATCTAGCCGTGACCAGGGCGGCATTAGAGGCATGAATTCATGCAGATTTAGGGGACCAAGACTTTTACAGGGGCCCTTGAATATATAAAATGATGAATTTTAATGGGCAGGGGGGCCAAGGTCACATTTTATCAGGGGGCTCAGAATTTCTACCTGTGCCTCAGGGTGTGACAATCATTGATGTGGTTCTACCTGACGCAGAGAGGGTAAAGCTGGTGCATGAGATGCAAACCCTTGAGAATGAAACAGTAGGACCTCACAGGCTCAGAGGAGGTGGCCACCTGGGAGGAAGCTTGTCAGATTTGTGGCCTTGCTCATTCCTCCCGGTCAGCGATGTATCTTCTGTCGTCGTCGAATTAGCGAAGAGCGAGACTGGAAGACAAGAAAAGCCAAGCTGTAAGCAGATCCCCCAAATCTCGCTGGCCCACAGCTTCTCCTCAGCTGTTAATCACACCCCCCCCCAAAGCATCGCCACCCCCCAGCCTGTTTGTCTCACTCCGCCAGCACGCTGCCTGCGCTTGTGTGGCCCACACGCTTTTAATTACCGTTTTTTTTTTGTCCTCCGCGCTGTGCCCGCAGTGAGTCTGCCAGACTGGGACCAGCACTGCCGGTGGTGGGGTTCCGCCGTGGGGCCGGGGTGGGGGGACGAGAGGTCTCACAGCAGGACACGATCTGCTGTGCCGTCCACCGCACTAAACCTCTCCATCTTTCCCCTCCACCTACAACCTCCTTGTCTGATCCAGCACCAGCTACCACTTAGTGTAGAAATTGAGACATTAAGGCTGTCTACGTGTCTCTGTGTCCTTAAACAAACGGATAGACAGACAGAGCTCATTTTGCACTTGGGAAATCACCCCAACAACTCTAGCTCTTGCCTCCAGTCTCATGGGACGTGTGGGTCACCATTAAAAGAGAGAGGGGGGGCATGCATTGCCCTGCAGCCCTGCTGCTTGTTCTCCAAAGACGTCAGCCAACCAGGGCATTCAGAACGTACTGGAACGGTCTCATTTCCACCTGTGAAATTACATTTATTAACTCGCTAAGCGGAATTAATCCATTGCATGACCTAATTGGTGGCTAGATTGTGCGAGTCCGTCCTCTTGTCCTTGCTGTCCGCCGCCCCAAGCCGGGGTGCGGAATAAATACTGCAACAGGACGCAAGAGTTTTAATTCTCTGCGTTAATATGAAAGGGACCCTTTCTCTCTTTGGTTCTGTGACGTAGACTCTCATAGGCTGAGGATTGCAAGCAATAACCTGCAACACTTGCTGACAGAATGACAGGTCTCGCTCCTTTGCGAATGGCACTGGGACCAGCCCTCCTCCTGTTCTGCTTGTACACCCCTGTTTCCAAAAAAGCTGAGATGCTGCGTAAAATGTAAATCAAAACATAATGCAATGATTTACAAATCATCTAAACCTATATTTAATTGAAAATAGAACACAGACAGCGTATCAAATGTCGAAACTGAAAAATTCTGTTGTTTCTTTACAGATACACTATATTGCCAAAAGTATAGGCCAAATAATTGAATTCAGGTGGTCCAATCACTTACATGGCCACAGGTGTATAAAATCAAGCCCCTAGGCATGCAGACTGCTTCTACAAACATTTGTGAAAGAATGGGTCACTCTCAGGAGCTCCATGATTGGTACTGTGATAGGATGCCACCTGTGCAATAAGTGCATTCGTGAAATTTCCTCACTACTAAATATTCCATGGTCAACTGTTAGTAGTATTATAACAAAGTGGAAGTAATTGGGAACAACAGCAACTCAGGCACAAAGTGGTAGGCCACGTAAAATCACAGAGCGGGGACAGTGCATGCTGAGGCACACAGTGTGCAGAAATCACCAGCTTTCTGCAGAGTCTATAGCTACAGACCTCCAAACCTTGCGTGGCCTTCAGGTTAGCTCAAGAACAGTGTGTAGAGAGCTTCATGGAATGGGTTTCCATGGCCGAGCGGCTGCATCCATGCCCTACATCACCAAGTGCAATGCAAAGCATCAGATGCAGTGGTATAAAGCACACCGCCACTGGACTCTAAAGCAGTAGAGACGTGTCCTCTGGAGTGTCAAATCACACTTCTCTCTCTGGCAATCTGATGGATGAGTCTGGGTTTGGTGGTTGACTGAATTGTGCCAAGTGTAAAGTTTGGTGGATGGGGGATTATGGTGAGAGGTTGTTTTTCAGTGGTTGGGCTTGGCCCCTTAGTTCCAGTGAAAGGAATTCTTAATGCTTCAGCATAAAAAGCCATTCTGGACAATTTCATGCTCCCAACTTTGTGGCAACAGTTTGGGGCACAAAGTGCACAAAGCAAGGTCTATAAAGACATGAATGAGTGAGTGTTGTGTGGAGGAGCTTGACTGGCCTGCATAGAGCCCTGACTGCAACCCAATAGAACACCTTAGGGATGAGTTAGAGTGGAGACTGCGAGCCAGGCCTTCTCGTCTAACATCAGTGCCTGTCCACACAAATGCTCTCCTGGAAGAATGGTCAAAACTTCCCTTAAACACACTCCTAAACCTTGTTGAAAGCCTTCCCAGAAGAGTTGAAGCTGTTATATCTGCAATGGGTGGGCCAACTCCATATTAAAGCCTATGTATTAAGAATGGGATGTCATTAAAGTTCATGTATGTGTAAAGGCAGGCGTTCCAATACTTTTGTCAATATGGTATATATAACCTCAATTTGAATTTGATGCCTGCTACACATTTAAAAAAAGTTGGGACAGTGGCAACAAATGACTGGAAAAGTTGTTTAATGCTAAAACAGAATGCCTGGTTGAATCTCACAACTAATCAGGTTAATTGGCAACAGGTCGGTAAGGTGATTGGGTATAGAAAGAGCCTCCCAGGGAGGCAGTGAAGATGGGGAGAGGCTCATCACTCTGAGAGACCACGTGGGTAAATAATGCAACATCCCATACATTTTTGTAACCACTTGTCCTATTCATAGTCACAGGGAAGTCCTGAGCCTAAGGAAGGGAACAACCCAGGAAGCTCATTGACTTGAGAAACAGTACAAGTAAAAACTGCCCCAATACCTTTCAGAGTCATTTATCATTTCTCTGTCCAGATGTCACATTTAGGTATTTTATTACTCTCTTGGCCAATCTATCCCTATACATAAAAATTTTAAGGAAAAGATTTGACCAAGAAATACTGCTTAAATTTTCTCATAGAAACTTACAAAAAAACGCACTATGTAGCAAAATAAAATTCTGTAAATAAAATCGCGCAAATCAATGGCAGAAACCCACCATGGAAATTAAAGTAGGGTCCCCACTCATCTGGTCAGGTGAGGCTCCAATAGCCATATTTCAAAAACCATTAAAGATAATGATTTGAAATTGTGTCTTTATTTGGTGTCAAAACAATGAAACATCCTGATTTATTAAAATTACCCTAGGCCAATTTTCACCTGCCGCTACCTAATGATGCTGGGACAGGCTCCCCTGGGCCAGGTGAAGATGCTGCTATACCGCCGGGTAGCGTCATCCTGCACGGCACCACCAGTCAGTCACTCCCATGCCCAGACTGCCATCCATCGAGGTACCACACACGATTGCCAACAGAACGCCAGAATCTCTCCGTCTCCAGATGGGGGACCGACATGCGTCATCCATCAGACCTCTCCCCCCTTGTGCTGATTGGCACTGACAGCCTCACACGCTGACATATACAGAGGAATTTGGACGCAGCACCCCATATGTGATCAAATGTGCTGCAGCACATGTTACAGGCGCTCACCTAAATACCTCCACACAGCCCACAAGCCCCAGGGGTGTCTGTCAAATGCACAGATGCCTATTAAAAAGGAAGCCTGCATAACACATTACAGGTCTCACATACACCCAGGATATCAGCTTTTCACTGCCATAAAGAGGCCTGTGCAGAAGACCCACATCATCCAGATTTTCACCAAGCAATGGATCAACAATGAGTTTAGTAAACAACTTTTATTTAATTTATTCTGGCAAAAGAACATTTACACGCTTTTTAAGCACACAAAAGACTTCCCTTCTTAAAAGACCCAATTAAAATGTAAACTTTTAATACCACAAGTATCACCTGAAAGACGTACAAAAAAAAAAAAGGAAGTAAAAAAAATTAGAAGAAAGTTATTAACCAACAGGGCACCTTGCCAAATGCAAAGGGCGATGGTTCACTCTGACGCAGAGACACCTCGGTGTATTTAAAGCTGTGGGTTTCGGCAGATAGACCTCTCCCGTCCTCTTCTGAGCAGGAGATGCCGAGGACAGAGCACTCTCTCCGGGTCCTTATTCCCAAGCACATTAGTCCGCGAGGAAGGCAGAGCCACATTGGGTCAAGCCGCGCGCCGCAGAGAGACTACAAGCCCAACGCGCTCATTAATCAGGAGGACAAGTAGGCTGTATGGGGTCGTTGTGTAGCATGCAGCTGAAAAGAAAAGAGATGGAAGAAAGCGGATGACGGTGCGTACGAACTCCTGAAAACAAAAGCCCATTTCTAGCATGACCTTAAACCACAAAGGAAACCTCTTGCTTGCTTTTTTTTTTTTACTGCTCCTTTTATAATATTGATAAACCATGCCAGCCGCTCATCAGCGCTGTGCCTGCAGACGCCGCACTTAATGAAGTTCAGCTGGCCTTGATTGGGTTGATTGTGATGATAGAGATAAGTAGAGTCAGCTGGGTGAAATCAGGGGCCTTTTCTTGCAAATGTGAGGTGTGTTCTCAGTGACATGGTTGGGGGTTGGGCCTTTCTCTTGTGCTTTGTAGATGTTTGATTGACATCGGACAGGCCCCCGGACAGGCCACATTTTTGCAACCACCCAGCTCCTCGCGCTCCAAAACTAAACAATCAAGTAATGAAGAACTCTGAGTACCAGGCGCAGGTGAGCTGGGAGGGAGCAAACATGTGGACTGCTGCAGGGCCTTGAGGACTGGGTTGAGAAGCACTGTCTTAAGAAGTCTTGACCCTAGTTCAAGTTTAATTCTTTTGTGTGCTTTACGTGCTATGCACCTTTTCTGCTGTGCTCTTGCTGCCTGGCCACGAGCATTAGTCAGGTCTCTTGGCCTGGAACAAAATGTGAGGAGGCAGCTAACACAGCACTTAAGGACGGGGAAGACGAGAGGGAGCCAGGCTGCTGAGCCTCTCTTCCGGGATGCAAGATCTCCCGTGTTCCCGCAAATGTCACTCCGCCCTTGGGAAGCGCAGCTCTCAGGCGAGAGCCGTCTGTCCAGATGAATTTGAGGAAATCTTCTGAAGCCCCACTCCTTGAAGAGCAGGCTTTTTTTCACTTGTTATTTACCAAAAAATGCAGACCCTATGACTTTGTCTGGTGCTCCCAATCTTGGATTCAGAGAGACCAAATCCCATAACAATCCCAAAGTATCTACTGAAGTGTAATATGTCCGGGGTTAGGGTTAGGGTTAGGCTGGGATTACTTCACCACATCTTGTCCAGTAGTTCAACACAGGTCATCTGAAGCTCAATGTTCTCATACAGTAAACAGGGAATTATCTTATTGTACCATTAGCTGTATTCTTCTCTTTGGAAAGGTGTAGGTAGTTATCAGTGACCATTGCAGGCAATAACCATGACAAAAAAATCAATCTATTTCTGTCTTCCTGACATCTCAGTTGGAGCATCAGCCAAAAGTAGGATGTGATTTTCAGATGTTCATTAGCTTGATGAGCTGACTGTCTTGATATATGATATATGATATATGTTAGCCTAGGTAGGAGGGGTTGTGCAACATAGGCACCAGGTGGAAGTAGTTTTGTCCCAGTCCCAGGAATTATGCATGGTGCATTGTATTTTGTACTCAAGTCTGTCTTCTGTGTCACAAAACCTATATTAGTTACAAAGCAATATTTGTATAAACGTCCCAACAGAAAAACAGAGGCTGACAGGCATTCATGAAGCTATCTACACACTTCCTCCATACCGAGTGTTACATGAAGACGAAATGACTTCCAGATCCATTGCAGCTTGGGGTGGGAGGATGGGTGTCCCTGTATCCCGTCGGGTCAGGTGCTCCGGCCACCGGAAGAGCATTGGGCTGGCCTGGGAAAATTTGGGAAAATGTCTTGTGAAGTGCACACTCATTACTACTGTTTGAGATGAGTCTCTTTGAGCGACGGGGCGACGCAGTGTGGGGGCAGGAAGGCGAGCAAATCGAGGTCCTCCCATGCGTTTTTGCAGCCAAAGCTGGGAAAAATGGCTCATAAATCAAAACGCCCACGGAATAGCATTTAGATTTTCGGTTACTCTTCACATCATTAGGTATCCCTCCCCAAAATGAATACATTTTTACACCAGCTGGCCCCACCCAGCCCCCAGTGAGATGCAAATGTATGCTTGTACCGGAAGTTTCTGTGATAGTAAAATTTAGAATTCCAGCTGCGTGAAGGTGTCAACACGTGAAGGTTAATTCCTTTTACATTTAAACCCCCCAAAAACCAGGCTACCTAAATCCTGCTCCCCTGGGACAGGGGGATTGGGGCAAATTAGCATGGAAGTCCCCGAACCTTATGTAACCCCCGTCCCACCCCCTGCCACTGCCTGTAATATGAACTGGCCTTGTCTCTACTCCTCCAGCTACGCAGCCCTGGGGCTCAGCGGCTTACGACGGCAGGAGAGGCGTGCCTCTGCCAGAACCGTTGGGTTGGGGCACTCCCTAACCCTAACTTGGACACGCCCATTGGTTCCTGCTCCTTATTGGCTGATCAGAAGTTCCAGCTTGAACACAAGTAAAAACTGAAGTCAAATGAAAAAGGATGCTATTAGCAGCCTGAGATAAACTCCACCCCCCCCCCCGACTCTGACCAGAATAACTCGCTAGAAGATAAATGGATGGAGCCACTCCTTCAATTTATGGCAAAGGAGGAGCTTGTTTCTCCGCAGTATGTTAAGCGTTTTGTTCTGATTTACAGGTGGTTGTTTTCAAGCTGTCGTCACGTAGCGCTTTTTTAATATAATCTGTCGTGAAGACTGGTGTGATTTGCAACTTTATGATCTAAGAGGACAGCGCCAACAATAACAATCAGTTAATCAATGGGTACTAATGGTATCTGCAATTAGACCAGTATCGATTCAGACTGGTCGCAGGTCTCAGAAGTGCAGCAGATGTCCATGAAAGTTTATATCGGCACTCGTTTCGCTAATTTACTATGGACTCTTTTTTTTTTTTGTTCGTTTGTTTGTTTGTAAATGGCAAATGTAAACATAGAGCCTCGGCCGCTGTATGATTTATGTCACTGTCGATTGTGTTCCGATTAAAAATAATCCTTTTGATCTAGAAAAACAGAAGTTTTTGTTTTTATTTGTTACGGGAATGCCCTAAATTCCAAACACGAACCATGAAAATACCCAGGAGAATTTTGACGGAGGCAGCCCGCCCAACCATTAATCCGTGCTGGCTTACAGGCGTTTAGCCCGCTCGTGAGGTAATAGCTGCCTTTCTGTCCCTCTTTCTGTAGTGTGGGCTCGCTGGGCCATAGTGGCAGTGAGGAAATCACATTGTGCCTGTTACTGGAGCGTGACAGCACCCAGACACTGTCTACTCCCTCTCCTCCCAACTCGCCTATCCTGGTGAGGCCTGCACAGACTGTCCTTGCAGGAGAGCGGGCCCCCCCCCGCCCCCCCACTTACCCCACCATGACTCAGCGGCAACACCTGCTGGTCAACTTTGCACCTTTAATTTGATTCTTGGTCGACGCTGCCGGATTCTGTCGCGGCATTCTTAATCGCACGTCCCGTTGTTTGTCTCACAGTCCAAAGAAACCAGGAAGAGATTCCCGTTATAGTGATGGACTCCCTACAGGGAACCGGAACATTCTACACTTAGTAACCGGGACAGGAGGCACTGAGCACACTCTAGTACATGCCCCTGGGAGAGGGACGCCTTAATGCACATGTTCGGTTTTGTTAGCCGTGTTATGCTTGTTTCCTGGGGAGAGGGGGTGTTGACTCCCTGCCAGGTGGAAGAGTTCAGCGTCTGTCCCTCCTCTCCACTCCACAAGGCCGGGCTGCCGACCCCACGGACTGCGAAGGCGTAAATGCGACGATGATACAAGGTGAGGTTTCCGGGTGGAGAGGCACGGCGAGGTCAGGTTAGCCCGGCAGGTGCACACAGGCAGAGATGGGATGGAGGGAGAGTGATGAGGAGATGAGCTGCATGACCCCCACGCCCCCCCCCCCCCCCCCCTGGACGGGCTGCCCCGCCGCAGGCCGGTGGGGGTGGGGGG
>JAODKM010000099.1:5849163-5872842 GCA_026780845.1 Petrocephalus sullivani | reverse complement strand
GGTGGGGGGGCTGCCGTCTATGCCCAGAGACAGGGTAGAAGGTGTGGGGTGGGTACTGCACAGTTGGGGAGGGAAAGAGAGGCGGTCCAATCAATAGGGTGGGTAGCATTCAACATCAAGGCTCTTCTCTGCCCACCTTGACGTAGATGTTTTGACCCAATAAAGCACTCAAATAGTTCTCAAGTCCTTCAAAATGTTTCACTAGCTGGTCCCTTGTGTTTTTCTTTCAATTTAGAAATGACAACCTGGGTGGCCACAATGCATAATAATGGGTTATCTTTCCTTAACCAATTGTACTGGGGTAACACCTCATTTGGGATCAAAGTCACAGCTAAAGACTCGCATTAAACATCGAGCAAAGTGGTTTCACTCACACTTAAAGCCGAATCTCACAGGCACCGCAGCTTTCCAGAAACATCCGCAGCACATTAAAAAACAATATTGCAATGTCATTCTCATTTTTACATAATCATATTCTTTACAATTTACTCCACCGGAGAATACAAAAACCGCACAAACAATACTTGGTTGCTATGCAACAGGAACATCACCAGCTAACTACTACCAGTCTGTCTCTCTCACTTGCCTTTTAAATAGGAGAATGATGTGGAATCATTCTGCGGGGAGATCTTTGACAAAATGCCCCAAACAAATAGATTTGTGCCAGGTATTAAGGAACTGTGTAACACCTCTGGCCACATTTATGGCCAGGAGCTTTTATGAAATGATCTCTTTTGGGCCTTGAAAGCCGCCAACATTTCAATTAAAATGTCAGAAAGAGGATGGGCTGTTATATCATTTTGCACGTTTGAAAGGAACCGTTGAATGCGACGTGTTCCTCTAGGTGATTACAAAATGTACAAGGACACGTCGGCGCCCGTTTGGACACTGCCTCTGAGGGTGAAGGAAGACTTTATTAGATTTAACCACCAGCGCCCGGGAGCTGAGGCAGGGATATAAGGAGGATTCCAGAATTCCGGAAAAAGGATTTCTCTGTCGCACTTTCATTCCCATTCGCTGCCGGCTTTAATATTTCACAGTGTACCCTGTCAAGTGCTGTAACTTTCTGGGTAATTCTGTGCCATTTAAGGCGCCTTGATGTCAAAGCAGTCATACATGCGCATGTGTCGCGAATAAGGAAAAGGTGTTGTTTAATCACCCTTCACTAATCTTTAATTAGCGAGCCTTACTCGCCTAATGACTTCTGTCTTGCATGTTTCCCCACTTAAAGAGCGAGATATCCGTTGACCATTTTCATGTGCACTCCTCTCTTAGAGCGCAAAATCTTTTGTAGTCTCATTAATAATTAGAGCCACATATATTATCTTTTACTATTTCCACTTTAAATGATCTGTTTGCTGCAAAATATGTCCCTCGTTTGGATAATTAAGTGAAAGTGATTAATTGTCATTGTTGACACACCACTGCACAGAGCAATGAAATGTGTCCTCTGCATTTACCCCATGTGACATCGTCACACAGCAGGGGACAGCTAGCGGAGTGCCCGGGGAGCAGTGCTTGGGGACGGTACCTTGCTCAGGGTACCTCAGCGGTACTTGCGGGCTCAAATGGGAATCTTTCGATTACACGGTCGCTTCCCCTAACCATTACGCCACCTGCCTGCCCCATTAGCTTCATAATCTCAAAACACATTATCTTAGGACTACTGGGCAACACAGTACTGCATATTTGAAACAGAATTTAAAAATCAAAAACAATACGCAAATAATAAAACTAGGGTTGGTCAATCTTGTAGGTGACATAGGCAGCCACTTACAGTAGGGTGCCGACTTCTGAGGGGGGGCTGATTTCACTTTGCCTCGGACAGGGGGCACCAGGGGTGATGCTCACCTTGGCCACCACATTGGCTAGGGCTGGTATCTGAATGAAATTATAAATACATCCTCCATATTTTCTAAATGTACAAAGAATCAATACCATTTTTTTCCTCAACAGGGACTTTTTTTCCCTTCCCATGTGTTTGCCTCTCACTTTGTTTTATGGTTGCGGGTTTAATTGCTTTTCATAATTAGTTCTCTTTCGTCTAATTAACCCCAGGTCATCTGGTGACGTCGCAGTAATTTAGCTGATTAGTTGGACCTAAGTGGTTGGCAGGAAACCTTATAAGATGCAGCATAAATGAGCAAACGAGGAAAAGCTTGTCATGTGAGCTGCGGGGGCCCCTGCTTATTACACAAATTATGGGCTTGCGTACCCCCCGGCTTGGAAAAAAATAAAATAAAGAACCGAGCTGAAGCCTGAGGAAAGTTCATTTAGTTTCCGTGATATTGAGGAGAAGTGGGCGTCCCTAAGCATCTGTACTCAGTGGGTCGCTCCGTTTAAAGGCACAGGTGCCACTCCGATAGTCAGTCAACGCGCAGCCACACCAATGCGAGATGTGATCATGGAGAACAACACGCCAGTCAGGTGCATAGCTAGAAATTGTGGGCCCCGTATATATATTATATGTATATGTATATGTATCAGAAATTCAAGGGCCCCTGTGAAGTGCTATGCCCCCCGCATCTGCCAGGGTATCCATGCCCCTACTGCATCCCTGATACCAGTCCCGCAACATAAATGTGAGTTTCGCCAGGCCAAAACATACCTCCTGCAATTTCTCAGAACCACTTTCCCCCACAGACGAGGCCTTTTGAAGATGGGCCTCTATCACAGACACCACACCCCCCGAGTCCATATTGGGTTGACTCAAGACGAAGAAATCAAATATAGTCTTCCTTTCAGATTTCTTTCAGATGGAATTCTACTCCCTGCCCCGCCCTCCCAAGCTGCTCCCCATCAGGTAAGGCCTCCATTTCCATCCAAGCCACACCCTCCTCCCGGCTTGATACGCCGCTGGGCCGCCTCAGTGAACAGGCCCCACATCAGAGCCGGCCGCGTGCCGCCTGGAAGCTCGGGGACCGTCCCTCCCATGGCTCCAAAGGCCTCGTGACCCAGCCGCCCTCGTCTGTCAGAGGGAGAGAGGAGCGTGCAGCAGGGAGATAACCTGAGAGGGACGGACCCCTGGGCTTGCCGTGCCGTCCTTGACAGGCTTATTAACGGGGGCCTAGCGGGGGGAAAAAATGTCTATCGGCGAAAGCATCTTGAATAAAACCTCTCTTATCTGCAGGACACCGGGGATTAGAGCCTGGGCCTTTCTGATAAATTAATTATTCACTCTTATCTGTCAGGTAAAAGGCTGTCAGACAGGCCTACCTAAAACTGCACTACTGGGGGGGACGGATTAAAAACTGGGTGGAGGAAACAGAGGTGCAATATTTTGTGTATAAATTAGCCACACTTGCAGGGGGAGGTTTTCTCCGGGTCTAATCTGCCAACCTCGACTCCATCGGCATCGCGATTTACTTCCCTGGCCGCTAATAACTTTCACCAGAGGGGAGCGGAAGGGAGAACACAAACGAAATTAACGAGTCTGGACAGTCGCGCCCCGCGGTTCGAGCCGGGAACTCCCCGTGGGGGAATTTTGCACTGCAACCCTGAAAAGCATATCATAATAGTGATAAAGAAAACAATTACAAATCTGTAAACAACACCGCTGGATACTGTTTAGATGTTTTTTTTTTCTTCCTTTCCTGGCCACAGTCCAAGCGAGGCTTATCGGCGGTGTGCTGTTTAGCTACCCACCGCTCTCCGTAGCCATGCAGAGAAGAGGCTCAGGAAGATCTCCCGAGGACGGCAGAATTACAGATGGTGCCGAGATACCCGTCCCTTTAATCCGTACAAACAGCACTTTGAATTATTAAACGGACTCTTTCGTTTGAACAATTAATTGTGGGATATTGAATCCCGCCAGGGCGGCGATGATGATCGTCCCGCATGTATTATTTATCCGGAATTCAAACTCTCCAGTTCCACTGGCGTAATTATAGCGATTGTGTTTTACAAAATAAACCACTTTTCTAATCTTTGTTCACGTTTTACAGCATAATAGGGCATTACGCATTCAAAGAGCCATTTCTTGTGTAATCCGAGGGAAAATAAAATATCTCGAGCCCTGTATGAAATTGCGTTAGACTTCTTCAGCTATGCAATTCTAATTCACGGTGCTTAATGAAAATGAATCTAGGATACAGTTGTTTAAGAGTATTTGATTTTAATGTCTTTTTAACTCAAGGAAAACAATAAAACTTAATGAATTAATCATCGATGGTATTAATTCAGTAGAGAATAAACTGACAAATATCTTATGGACCTGGAGTGTCAGAAAACATGCGATTTTTATCTCACAGGTACTTTTTTTGAAGAAAAGTGAGCCCTTTACACCAGTGAGGCGATGTTGGGAAAGTTGGCCACATTTCTGTCCTCTACACCTTGGATCCAGTTGCATCTTTGTCTTTCGGGACACTTCAGGTTTCAGCTAAATCACTTGAACTGGGGTGACCTCATCAAAGCCCCCCCAAGCCCCAACACTCCGCTAGTTAACCTGCCACAGACCCAAGACCTCGTCTGCTCCTGTACAATGGAACAACTGCAGAAATTTACATATCTCCATACTCGCGGTTGTAAATTACAGAAAAAAAGAACAAAGGATGTTTTTTTTTTCCTGTGAAAACGTGTTCCCGTGAAGACTGCGTTCTGCGTAACGAAATCACAGAAAATAATAACCGTCTGCAGTTTGTACAATGTATAAATAATTCTGAGCTGTAAAGGTGCGCAATGGAATTCCAAGAGATTGCGTTGTGTACAAAAGAATGAAATAACCGCAGCGGTCCTTGAGTCAATTGAGGGCCCCCTCGCCCTCCCAATGCTGTTCACCTGGGTTGCCGTATCTTTGAGGGGGGGCCGCCCCGGCAGCAGACGCATCAATCTGCAAGCTGATTGGCCGCAGGAGGTGAGATGAGCGGCATGTAGTCCCAATGCAATAAGCACAAAATGAGACGGCAGCCAATGTTAATGACCTTCATATTTTATTAATCGGAATCCATCACCTTTCCGATGGGGCTTTATGAAAAGTAAACATCCGTTCCAGAGCTGTAATGAGGGTCTGAAGCAGAGGGGGGGAGGGGACTCTTTACTTTGGCAAGGCGGAGAACACAAATGTTTGACAGTGTAACCCGGGGGACGTTTTGTAGGGGTGAGAATCACAGGCGCAGTTGTCGCTGCTGTGCCGACTTTAACGTCGCGGTGTGACAAGCTGCCTTCCTCTTTCATGTTAAACGGGAAACTCTTTGTCGAGTTCCGTGGGAACGGGCTGTGAGCGTCGCCGAAACACATCGCTTACGACACATGGCTCCTGCAAGCCGCTAACTGTTGGGGAAAAAATGAGTGAAATCACGAATTACCCGGTATAGCCCTAAACTAAACTCTTTTTTATGGTACGTGAACTGAAGACGAATACTGAGTTATCGAATATTCACCGGAGACGGTGTCTTTAGAGTGAGCCAGAGCGAGGAGCAGGTTGTGGTCAGAGAGTTGCTGGATCAGATCCCATGTTAGCGGAAAGATCACACTATTGAGCCCTTGAGCAAGGCCCTTAAAGCCCAATTGCTCCACCAATTGACTGTCCCTGCTGTCTTCAAAATAAAAAAGAAAAGAAAAACTACTATGTTGTGTTCAGGGGCGCTGCATGGGGCGGAATGGGGAGGTTAGTTGGTAAGATTTGAGTGACGGGGGCCCTCTGTAAATGGGTTGGGCTGGGATAGAGGTCCAAATCGATGGTGCTGCCCCTGGTTAAATAAAATGTTAATAAATGTAGAAATATGAAATGATTTTAAAAGGGTGCATCTTATGTTAATTGAATTGTTATCTAGCATTGATGTAATCATTTTCAGCCAGCCGTTATATGCATTTTTCTTCATTACAATATAGTTCTGATTGCCTGAGGTGAGCTGATTAAAGATAAAGTTCACGATAAACATCATTAAGTTGTAGTCTCCTTGTGTGTCTGTCTCGTATCCTCAGATTATGATTTGATGGGAGTTTATTTGCATATGAAAAGCTACATTAATAAGTAATTGCCTGAGATGAGGGAGGCCTCAAAGTGAAAAGGACATCACCCCAAGTTAAAAATGACTTAAAATAACTAAAACTAAAAAAAAATAATAAAATAATTTATATTATTGCAAAGCCAAAATGTTCAATTTATTTATCAGGAATGTTCAACATATTATGAAATTGAAATGGTTCAGCTTCACATTTTCTGGAAATTCTTTAGGACACAGCAATGTCCCAGCAAAATAATCTTCATATAAAAGAAATTGCCGTGAATCTCGACGAGCGCTGAATGAAAAGCCATGCTTCCATGTATATTATTTGTAGCTGGATGGGAATATTTTAATAAATTACACACAGAAATAATTCTTAGAATGTGCTATTTGGTTATGCATATTAATTGTACTACAAAGTCACCAGATAAGTGTATACATAGAAGGGGAATTTTTAGTAATGCACCTTTACAATGCATTCGTGGATCATTCGGTGCACCTTCAAAATGCATTTACAATGAATTTGTAGAATATTCATAATCAGCATGTAAGTAAGTAGACCTTAAAATGTCTTAAAATTAACACTCATAATACATTAATTGAACAAGGCATTATAGCGAAAATATTATCACTATAATTCCTCACTATTATCACTATAATACATTAATAGCAAACATAATGGTATTATCATATTCTGTTTGCTATTAATGTACATTAAAGTTGTTAAGGCATGTTAGGATGCTTCTAAATGTTCCATGAATGCATTATGAAGGTGCACTGAATGTTCTATGACTGCATTATAAGGGCTCAATAAATGTCCTATGAATGTATTGTAAAGGCATTATGAAGGTGCAGTTAATGTAAAGCATTATGGAAATGCCACTGACATTGTAGTTATGAAATGTGTGGAATTTGGCAGGGGGGTAGCAAGAAATCCCTGATAAAATGTGACCACGGGATCCCTGCTAGGGTTGCCACTTCTAGTTTGGATTGATTATACCGAGTGGATCTCTCCCCCCAAACTACAATTTGCTGGGGGGTGATGGTACATTTTTGGGCCCCCTAAATCTGCCAGGGGGTCCATACCCCTCCTTCAACCCTGCTTATGGGAAATGCGAAAAGACTGGATATTTAACCCTGTGGTAACGGCCTTCAGCGGAGGACAGCCGCACACATCCAGAGTACCCCTCCAACTCTGTGTGATCTCCCCGTGTTTGCATATGTTCCCTCCCAGGACCTTGGCCCGTAGCGCATGACTGCGTGCATGATCGCATTCCCTGCGACAGCCCGGCATCGCATTCAGCGTGTCGCATGTCTCGCATCCTCTTCCTCCTGGAATAGGCTTCAGACTCACTGGAGCCCTGCACCAGATAGGCAGCAGCGTGCTGAATGGATGCACTTTGCGTTTGAAAGTTATAGCTATGTGGGCTGTGCTCTCATTACAGTAAATGTCACTGCGGTCCTCTGCCGTCCCCATCGCGGTATCCAAGTAACAGGCCGTTATTCGCCAGCGAAGCAGCTGTGCGGCGGGAGCCATCTGAAGAACTTCTTAGCGGCTCCTCCGTGAGAGACGTGTGCTGGGATGTGACACTCCACCCGGGATCGACACACGGCCCCATCAGAATCACCGCGCTCGGAGCCGACAGCTGAGACTCAGCCGTTGTCCTTTACAAGGAGATCACGCAGCGAACGGCGACAACGAGATCCCTCCTTACCAGCAGGGCTGCCAGGCATGTCGGCACCGGGCTTCTGACGCCGCCGTGGCAACTCGGCCGCAGACGGCCCTGCGGTGATGCTCAAGGCTCACTCTGCCACACCGGGCTGCAGCTTTTGTACTGATCTCTGCCAGACTGCCATGGTGTTTTCCAGAACGAAACCATGTCCAGAATCCATAGGTCCTCAGAAACAAAACATGCACAAAACCATAAATAAGACAAAATGAAACTTCCATTGAATCGGCTAATATCACAAATCCTGCACACTCTCACCCAGACTGCTGCAGCATTTTCAAGAATGAGACCATATCCCAGAATCCTTGGTTCCTCAGAAATAAAACATACAAAAAACATAAATAAAGAAAAAACAACCTGCCACCCAATCAGCTAATACCACAAAACATGCACAATCTGGCGACGGCAGTGACGCCTCACCCCGGCAAAAGTGTGATTAAATTTAATGAGTGCTGGAATGCTTTAGTGTCACAGGGCCTGACCCCCGACAGGTGGAATCCTCGGCATTAGTATCTCCATTACGATGAACAAGAGCCCAACTGTCGGCGGTAAAGGCCACGGCCGCCTCAGGACGCCGGGACAGGCGGGCCGCCACGGGGACGCTCCCACTCTGCCGGTGCTCCTGTAATTCCCAAAAAGGTCACGGCGGTATTGGCATTAAGCCCCCTTCTGTGTTTGCCCACGTCCCTGACAGAGACATGTCCACACAGGCTAATTTGCCCTCCTGCTATTACCCAGCTTCTTCTCGTCAGCATCCCTGTCACCCATTGATATGTTGATGACCCCTTGGTTTTCCGGAGCCTTCCGCATTCCCACTGATTTACATTCAGCTGCGGACGGCTTTATCCCAAGGGATTTGTCATCCGCTTTCCATGAGAGCTTATGTAGTGGCGGGTCACTGTGGCAGATCTCAGGGAAGCACAGGGCACAGAGCGGGGGCATGCCCCACACCAGGATGCCACCCTGGGGAGATCACACTCACACCGTCGCACAGTATGGCCGAGTCTTTGACAGAATTCATTCGTTGATTTTAGGCTTTGGGAGAAAACCGGAGACACTCTATACAGGGCCTGTGGATGGGACTCCAAAGTGTAGTGGTGTGAGCCTTCAATGCTACTATAATTATTATTTTTTTAATTACACAATTTTCATAATAATAGATACTTTATTGATCCCCGTGGGGAAAATCTCCCCTAACCTCACCCTCCATGAGAGCAGGCCTGGCCGTGAAGGGCGGCCGCCGTGTGTGGTGCCCAGGGAGCTGGGGGTTAAGGGTCTTGCTCAAGGGCCCACAGACGTGCCGAGGCTGGGCTTGAACCAGTAACCTTCCAATTACTGGCACAGAGCTTAACCCGCTGAGAGGAAATGACCCAGCTCAATTCAATTCTATACAGCTATACAACAGGGCAATACATTATTTGTATATAAACCATAAAATATTCCTGATACAGAGGAAAAAGTTGAAGGAAAAATCCCAGTAAACAATGGAGGAAAAACACACACTATGTCCCAAACTGCTACGTCACTCCTCTTGTCCCGGCTCTCACTTTGGAGAGAGAAGGTTAACCGGATTACTTACAATCTTAGAAGGAGACAGCACACTAAAAGGTCTTGTTTCTAACCTCAGCACAGGCCACAGCCAGGGCAGATCGATGCCGCTTGGCCAGCTACTGGAGTGAGCAAAGCAATGTGACACTTGCACTGATACCAAAGAAAGGTTACAAATAGGCGTCTGACTCCTTTTTATACTGCAACTGTATCTGTCGCCGGGCGAGGAACGGCTTCCAAACGACCTCCACGATCAGAGCTGGCGACGAGGTGCCCCCCACCCCCCAGCTAGGTGAAAAGGCATAATTTTGTCATTTGGCGATTACAGGACGGGACAGGTCTCTGCACAAGTGGTGACAGATTTAATTTAATATCCGTCACCTGTCTCTCAATTTCCATACATTATTAACTTATTAACTTACATTTTTATACATCGCCTTCACCAGATGAAATGAGGTTAAGATGGAGAATTCTCGCTTAGAGAAAGGTTCATTTTTTTAAATATATATATTTGCAATATATTCATGCACGAGGATTAATTTTGTCCAGAGGGATAGGTCAGGGAGGCTAAACCACATTGTGAATGATTGGAAATTCTATTAACATTTAAATTTGACGTTGATTCGACGCGGCCTCGTGACGGGGCATGAGGTAATGCCCGAGAAAGGCTTCACCATAATGATGCGGCAGACGGCTTGACACCGTTTGATTCAAGTCGGCTGCTTTAATTACTTTGGACTGTTGTCCTTGTTCTTCACACAGGTAATTAAAGCTCTTGGTCAATATTATGGCGCGATCAAACTCCCATTTGACTTCACAAGGTGGGTGACGGTAGACGCTCTGTTGGATGATGAAATTCCTCTGCTGGTTTGAGAACTGGCATATCGCCCATGAGCATGTCAAGCTAAGTTGAATGGAGAAGGTAACAGAGAGGGAGCAGGTCATTTGACAACAGGAAGTTACCTACAAAGGTGGACTTCACATTAAAAGGAATGCACAGGACAATGGCAAGCTCTGGCCCGGTGTCGTGGTCTAGTCCTCACTGGAAAAGAAGAAAATTCCTTTCTCTTCAACTTGTTGTGTGTTGTTGCTTTTTGAAAATCAAATTATATCTTGTGGTTACCTCACACCTCTGGTGACCAGGGTTTGATTCCCCACCCAGGCTCTATCTGTGTGAGTTTAGATGTTCTCCTGGTCTCATTGTGTGGTTTTCTCTGGTTTCCCCCACAATCCAAAAACAGGTCAAGGTGAACTGGAGTTGCTATATTGTCCATAGGTTTGAGAGTTTGTTTGTGTGTGTGTGAGTGTCTTTGCATGCGTGTATGCAGACAATTTATATTACGTTGTGGGGACCCAATGTCCCCACAAGGTGATAAAAACCCGTTATTTTCTACCATGTGGGGACATTTTTTTGGTCCCCATAAGGATAACTTCAGTTTTATAAAAAATATGTGTCTGCAATCAAAAAACTAAAAATGCTCTCATATTTAGTTTGGTTACTTATGGTTAAGGTTAGGGCTGGTTAGGGTAGGGGTTAAGGGTGTCATAGTTGGGGTCAGGGTTATGCCCATAGGAATGAATGGAGTGTCCCCATAAAGATACATGGTATGTGTGTGTGTTTGTCTGTTGCTGATACGTGGCACCCATGGGCCTGTTGATTCCAGGATAGACTCTAAACCCCCATGACCCTGAATATATACAAATATATGAATATGAATAAATATAAAGCTGAATAGAAGATGAATGAATGAGTAACATCGCCTGTCTAGCTCTGAAATTAACTAGCAGACCTCACAAGGCTTTTGCATCAGAATATCTTCTATAGGGACCATCAAAAGACAGGAGGCGCGCTGTTTCCTGCAAAAGGCATGGCTTTTGCATGTTTTTTCTTGGGTCCTCACTGGTCTTGAGTTACAATTTCGCTTGGCAGAGATGCCTGACATGGCACGGTCATGGTGCCACGCTTTCACAGACCGGCCTGGAGGTGAAAAGACAACTTTTTAATGTCTGCTTTGTCCTGAACCCAGATGGCATCTTATACACCTCTTTGCAATCCTAGGATTTAGGTCCATTTTTGTGAATTTTATTGCCTAAAAAAGGACGCGTCCTTCCACTGGAGGCAGCTGGGGCAGGCTGGTGGAGCAGAATGGGACGGCCTGAGTGTGTGGGCGACCGGCTTCTTTGTGTCACAGGAATAAAGGGACCCTCAAACCCCTCCATTCGGCTCCCCTTTTTTTCCCTTTATTCGACATAATGAATTACGGTTTTGAATGAAAGAGAGAACTATCATTGGCGTGACAACAGCGGACTGCACGTAATTACTGGTTTGAGGCCTTCATTAGACACTGGGACTTCACCAGGTGCTGGGTGCCCGAGACAGCTGAGGGTGGTGGTGGGGGGTGGGGGTGGAATGGGGTTTGAAAGTGTGAAAAAGACGAGTGGAAAAAGCTGGGGTAGGCGGGGACCACGGGGTGACCTTACACGAACCCAAAAAAAAATTTGCTTTACACCACACCTGGACAACATGCTCGGTTGACTTTTGCCCTCTGAGGGACCTCAGAGGAGGGGGGCTCAGCAGAGCCCCCCCCCCCCCCCCCGCTTATTACTCCAAGCAGACAGGCAGGATGCCTCACCTCTCCAAGAATGACACACCCACACGGCAGCGAGGCGACACACTTCACAGGGAGCGTAATACCAACGGGCCTTTTGATCTGCCGCTTGTAGCCTGAGGGGCAACACCAGAAGTAAACACACAGAGGACATCATGGTAAGACCTATCAAGCCGTTCGTTTAGTTTTATTCGATTAAGCCCTCAAGCACTGCCACACGCCAGCCGCTGCTGAGCTTTAATGGAGATGTTAAAGACGCAGCTGCTGAATGAGTGCTCCAGTCAACCATCTAGGGCTAACGACTCACCGAGCGGTAATGCTGCTGTTAGAGTCGCTGTGTGAGCGCTCCGGCCTGCCATCGAAGGCTCCCTGCGTGAACAACTCACCGAGCGGTAATGTTGTGGTTAGAGCTGCTGTCTCAGTGCTCTGGCCGGCCATCGATGGCTCTTCACGCGAACAACTCACCGAGCAGTAATGGCGCTGTTAGAGCTGCTGTGTCAGCGCTCTGGCCTGCCATCGAAGGCTCCCCACGTGAACAACTCACCGAGCAGTAATGTTGTGGTAAGAATTGCTGTGTGAGCACTCCAGCTGGCCATCGACGGCTCCCCATGTGATCAACTCACCAAGCAGTAATGCCGCTGCTAGAGTCGCTGTGTCAGTGCTCCGCCTGGTCATCAACGGTTCCCCGCGCGAACAACTCACCAGTGGTAATGCCGCTGTTAGAGTCAATGTGTGATCGCTCCGGCCAGCCATCAACGGCTCCCTGCACGAACAACTCATCAATCGGTTGTGGTTAGAGCTGCTGTCTCAGTGCTCTGGCCGGCCATCGATGGCTCCACGCATGATCAACTCACCGAGCAGTAATGGCGCTGTTAGAGCTGCTGTCTCAGCACTCCTGCCGGCCATCGAACAGCTCCCCACGCAAACAACTCACTAAGTGGTAATGCCGCTGTTAGAGCTGCTGTCTCAGCGCTCTGCCTGGCCAGACGGCTCCCCACACAAACAATTCACCGAGCGGTAACGCCGCTGTTAGAGCTGCCGTTTTAGCGCTCCGGCCAGCCATCGACGGCTACCTGCGCGAACAACTCACCAAGCGGTAATGCTGCTATTAGAGCTGCTGTGTGATTGCTCCAGCCAGCCATCGGTGGCTCCCCAAGTGAACAACTCACCGAGCGGTAATGCCGCTGGTAGAGCTGTTGTGTGAGTGCTCTGGCCAGCCATCGATGGCTCCCTATGCTAACGGCAGAGGGATAGATTATGGAAACCATATGGAACCAAATCATGATGGTTCATCTGGCCAGCAGCCTCTGGAGAAGGTCCACAGATCATCATATTCAGGAAAGTAATTTAATTAACAAAATCCATAAAACATAAGTACTAATGCAGCTTCAGATTAAAAGCAGGAAAGCTAAAAGATGTGGGAAGAATTTTCCTGATGCTGGAGCTGCTTGACTGAGGATGGTGATCCTACCAGTAAGATGGACAGGACCCACGCTCCGTCCACACATGTGCCTGCACTCCCGTGGGGGGTGCAGGTCACTCATTAGCTTGCAGACAAACAGGCCAGCATCTGCAGCAGGCTTGCCTGGGTACCATTGGTCCTCATAACTACCTCCCATGAGGCCAAGTAACTGCCACTCACTCCATCCCCGGTAATCCAACAAAGCTCCCATTAACAACCCAGCCATGGCAGACAACCCCTTTTCCCAGGGGAGAGGCCAGCCTTCCCAGGCCAAAGCGAGAGTCCCCAACTCTCTCTCAACCCTCTCTTTCAGAGCCACAGATACAAAATATAAGCAAAGCGCTCAATCTGTTGCAGTCTTAACCTTTATTTTCATGCCATTTGTTGGGTTAAACACTGCAAAAGGCTCAGACCCCCCCCCCCAGAACCTTAGAAAACAGTTTTTTCTGTTATTAGATGTCACTGGTTAATATATACCTCCAAATAAATCACTGCTCAGTCACACTTTTTATCTGTGCCTCCACTCGACAGACTGCATGTCACTACGCAGAGATTTGACATCATCCATTTTTATGAGCATTAGTATGACATAAATAACACTTGCTGTCTTTAAAGGACAGAAACACAAGTCTATGAAGTCCAGGCTTTTCTATAATGGTGGCTACTATTTACCAAACTGATTATTTATACCAGTCGATATGAAGACCCTCCACGGATGATGGGTAGACTGTAACTCACTTGAGTGTTTATTGTAAGGCTCCCTGAACACTGAATGATTATAAATATTAGTTAGGATTGAGAAAGATGGGAAAGAAGGCCATTGTTATTGTTCTGAGTATCTGATCCAACCCTTCATCTCTGTATTCATGTGACAGCGGCCATATTGTCTTCTGACTTTGATATTCTGAAGTCCTGGCTTATGGATTCGGCAAGGCTGACTCTAACGACGGAGGCCAGCGGTGAGCGTGTAGCAGGCACACATATGGAGACCTCTGCGGCTCCATGGTGCGATAAAATGCCTCAGCTTTTCTCTTTTTAATCCATCAAAGACCCCCCCCCCACCACCACCACTACCTCCTGGCTGCAGCTAGCCGCTGCAGCTCTTATGACCGTTACGGGAAATAGGGGCTGCCAGCGTAGCAAAAATTACAGTTCGGATCGTGGGAATTCATCAGGGGTAGAGGACGGTGGCCGCTATTCATGTCGCTGTATAACATGGCCCGTGTTGTCTGCAACGACGAGATGTAGAGTGCCCCCAGGCACACCACTGAATGCATTATGAGGTTCGGGCCTCATAAATTAGATTCTGTCCCTTGTCATTGTTAGGAGTCGATGCCGTATATTTTCCTAGCGGATAAAAGCTGCTTTATGCATTCATGCCCAGAAATGATGCTGGCTCAGGTTCCAGCTACGCTTAAAAAACAGTTTAGCATGCGACCTGTGGAGGAACAAAGGCTACTGCTTACATCGACACTTCCAATAAAGGAAACCAGATAAAGTCAAGATGGCAGCTGATCTGGAGCCTGCGGAGCGAGAAATGCGATTCTTTTGATGCCGTTGTTATTCGTGGGTCGACCTTAAGGTGGATGTAATGTCTTCCAAATAATTAGGCAATGGATGGAGGTAATTTCCTTTTACTGAGAATCCCACATGCATTTTCAACCTATACCAATTAAAGAAACTTCATATTTCCGGTTTAGCAAATTTAAAAAGGTAAACTAATGAATAATTCTCAAACTGTAGGTCATCAGTATAAATATGTAAATAAACTGATGACAGAAGTCATTATATTGAAAAATGTCTACTAAAGTACTCTCACACTAACATTAGAAAGTTGCCAAGCCCGTGAAGACCATTTCAGTAGGTGTCCATCTGTTCATTTTCTGTACCCTCTTGTCCTATATAGGGTCATGGAGGTTGGGAACCTATCCTGGAAAGTATGGATGCAAGACAGGGAATAACCTAGGATGGGGTCCCAGCCCATCACTGCTGAGTAGATATTTGAACTGTAAAAAGATGTCACAGAGGATTGGTGTTTTTCTGTGTACCTTTGTTTTGCCCTGAGAGTCCTCATTTGACTTTCTCCCTCATCAAGATAACAATTAGACGCTCAAAACTTTCCTGGTGGAAATTCACACATGAAAGGCACACTTGCTTACACACCCTGGATTATCATCAGCGCTATCTGTCTATTAACACTTAGCGGCTTCATTATCATCCCTGCGGCACGTCGCCATGGCTGCTAAAATCGCTGCGCACCTTTCCTCCGTCATCCCCACAAAATGCGATGCCTTCGCAGTCGGCGTCGACCTCCATTCGCATGCTAGATGAGACCTACTGTTTTATTTCTCCAGCCGGGCCTGAAAAGCCTCCAGTCAGCTCCACATCTCCGGCTTCCCTGCCTGGCAGTCAGACACGGCCTGTGGGCTATAGGAGTCTCTCTTATTAGAAATATCCATTAGCCTGGTGACAGGACTGCCCTAATCACTGCCTCGGTCGGCCTGCTGAAACGCCTGGCGTACAAGGGGCTTCATTTCAATCTGAAAAAGGCTGCGAGAGCTAGAGGCCCCTCAAACCTGCGATCGAGAGGCCTTATCGGAGGCAGGAATGACATCATGTGACGCTGCTAGAAAATGTAAGCTGAGAATGGCCCTCTTTAACCCCTTCTCCCCCGTTTGGAATGTCGATCGGTTCATAGCAGAAGTCGAGCAGGGTGGATGAAGTTCAAAACCGAGGCCGGATCAATGAAGGATCGCTGCCGCTTTCGAGCCGCATCGTCCACGTGGATGCCACTTCAAGGACGAATTGTGGGCCTGGACCTGGTTTTAGGAGGTGTGATGTTCCAAAATGAGCGGACTGGCCCGGAGGGGATGCATGCGGCTGTTAATGATGTGACTGTAACAGCACAGAGGACTTAAGCCATGTAGATGGAGCCAGACATGTAGACTAAGATGTTAAGTCTAGAGGGATGGTGTGGTGCACTGACGGGGACCGTGGTGTGAGGGAAAAGGGTGCTTTTCCTGCTGTCCTGGTTCTCACATGCACCTCGCATGCAAAATGTCCCCAGTTTAAAACTAGACTGAATCATTGGGGAGTAGTTGCTCAGTGGGCTAAGACACTGTGCCTCTGATCAGAATACTTGCTGGTTCAAGTCCCAGGGTTGGCTGAGTGAGTTTGCCATTGGGACTCTGACCAAGGCCCTTAGTCCCAGTTGCTCCAGGCACTGGCTGACCCTGTTTTCTCAAAATATATGTTGCTTTGGACAAAACCATCTGCTACAGAAATAAAATGTAATGGAAAAGCCATGGTGCATGTAGCTGAGGGGTAATATAGACCCAGTGCCATCCCCAAAGATAATGTCTCTCATTAGCACAAGCACTATATCCAGCTGGGGCTGACTTCAGTTACTGTCTCCTTAGAAAGATGATCTGAAGTACTTTAAATTCATCCAAATGCACAATGCCAAAAATACACTCTTTATCAATGCTATTGTGATTGCTTGTTGAATCCCAGCCCCTGTGTGTGTGTGCACGCACGAGTGTGTGTGGCTTTGTAATTATTACAGTGTGGGGACTCAATGTCCCCACAGTGTGATAAAAACCTGCTACTTTTTACCTTGTGGGGACATTTTTCAGTCCTCACACGGATAACTTCAATTATATAAAAATCAATGTCTGCAATCAAAAAACTAAAAATGCCAGAAGTCTCATTGCGTTTGGTTACTTATGGTTAAGGTTAGGGCTGGGTAGGGGTTAAGGGTGTCATAGTTGGGATCAGGGATATGCCCATAGGAATGAATGGAGTGTCCCCATAATAATAGGAATACATGGACTGTGTGTGTGTGTCTGTAGATTTTGCACATTCTGCCTGGGTTGTGTGAGCTTCTTGGCTTTCCTCCTGCAGTGCACAGATGTATTTAACTTGAGCCCCTAACTTGCCCGCATTGTGTGTGAGTACTCTGTCATAGGCTGCTGCCCCATCCACGGTGTCCTCTGCCTCATGTCCTCTTCTTCCTCAGACAGACTCCAGGCTCACTGCAGCCCAGCACATTATAATGCGTGGCAGGATGAATGGATGTCTGTTTTTTTGGAAGAAATGAAGGTGGGAAGAAAGGGCAGTGGTGGCCCGATGGGTAGGGAAGCACACTTGTAATCGAAATGTTGCTGGTTTGATATCCTGACCAGCAAGTTACTGCTCCCTAGGCACTGGATTAGCTGCCCACTGCTATGTCACATCGGGGTTAAATGCAGAGGACACATTTTGTTGTTGTGCTGTGGTGTGTCAACAATGACCATTAATTACTTAACAGGAAGGACCTTGCATCCAAATACGAGATACAGGAATCCCATGTGTAATATAGACATTTTCACCCCGCTGCACACAACAGAGCGCAGTTCAGACAGTTCAAAAATTGATTTCAGAATCATACTCTCAGATGAGGAAGCGAAGCCTTGGGCTAGGTCTTAGACAAAGGGACTTCAATCAATCAGCAGGAGACTGGGAAGAGTCGTATCTGCTCCTCATTCTAAATTAAGAAAGGAAGAACCGGCCAGTAAAAACGGGCTGGTATGGCCCAGATGTGAGCTCATTTAGATTTTATTGCTTTCTGCTCTATTCAAGAAACAGAAGTGCCGTCGCACACATCATCTGATGTCTTTCTGCATAAGCAAAAGGGTTGGGAATGCCTGGATGAAAATTTGAATTGTTTATGTCTGTAATATAGATTTTATGCGGCTCCAAGGAGGACAGAATTACACTCTAAATTGCGGTGATGTCTCAGAGTGCTGTCAAAGGGCTATTAAACCACCTACCAGGCAGGATCGCCTGCCTGGTAGATGTTTTGGGGGGGTGGCTTTGAGGACTGGGGAATTCTGGGTATCCCCGTCTCTGTGAATGGGACAGGCATGGAAACATCACGCTGTCAGCATTAGCGAGCTTGTGTGGTAATTATCCGCACTCCACACTGTAGTGGGGACTCAGGAACGGACGTTTAATTACTCTTTTATTGGGCCATCCGAGATAATTATCATGTTATGTTAATGCAGACTCTGCCCGTCTCCCTACGGCCAGATAGATAGTGAGTTCTTCTTTTTGCCCCTTGCACAGGACTCCATAAATGCACCTTTATTTCCATATGTATAAAATATTAATTTTATTGTTTGACTTTCCATTGGCAAACATTGTACTGCGATAATGAGCATATAAAAAAACTCACTCTGTGACTTATTACCAGTTCCATGCTTGCCAAAAGCCCATATTCATAACAGAATAATAATTCACAATATAACATGTTTTCCAAGCATATCCTGGTTATTGTGAAGCATTCAGACATTAAGGTGGAAATGCTATGCCAGTGTTTGGCATTAATGAGGGGGCTGGATAGCTAATCATCTCACCATTGAGCCTTTGAATGAGGCTTTTAACCTTGACTGCTCCAGAAGCTCTGGATGCTGGCTGACCCTCTGCTCTGACACCAAGCCCTCCTCTCTTGTACGTCGCTTAGAACAAAAAAACATTTGCCAAATAAATGTACATATATAGTGCTGAAGGAGTCTCATAAACATCTACAGATTAGCATCCCACAGAAACTACCAACAAAAGTCAAAGTTGTACAAATAAATGCAGTAGAGCTTCACATCAGGTTGTTCTATTTGTTACCAACATCAACCACTTACAAATATGCTGACTAGTTTCATACAAAAATCCACAATTCATAAAAATAAGACACTTGTCTTATAATGTGACTCTTCGAAAACATTTTATAAGGTATAAAGCTCCTGATAGTAAAAAAAAAAGCACCAGAGAGTATGAAGCAAATTGTACCATGACCCCAAGGGTGCTACTTTTCTACCCTGATCCATTCTAGGATGCTACTATTTCTCTTCTCTGTCCCATCCCAAGGGTGCTACTTCCTCGCCCTCTCCCTCGGCCAAGAGTGCTACCTCTCTTCCCTGTCACCTGTTTATGGTGTTATTTTTCTACCATATCTTCTCCTAAGGGTACTTTTATACACTGCCCCTCCCAAAGGTGCTATTCTTTATGCACTCCCTGGGATACTACCTCTCTACCATGCTTCCCCCCCCCGCCCCCCACCCCCCAAATGTCCTTTTATCAACACCGTCCCTAGGATGTATGCTCCAGCAGGGGCGCTGACTGAAGAACCACAAAAACTAAGTGTGGTTAGCTCAAATCCAGGCACCACTGCCCAGAGCCCACCAACATGCTATCCTATCCTTATAGCCAGGCTGTGGTGCATTCCCCTGCTTTCTTCCAGAGGGACAGTCCAGTTCATTGTCAGTGTTGGACCTATCAGTGGTCCATGACCATAATAAACTGCATGTGATGTGTCACTATCAAGATATACCTGTGATGAACCTCATGTGCACATCTTACGCTGTCGACATTAAGCGTGAGCATGGACCCTTTCAGTTCATCAAGCCATGCTCGTCTGTAATCACCTTACTCCCTCTTTCATATCCGGCACAGGCACCGAGTACCCCACCAGGACAGGCACCGAGTACCCCACTAGCACAGGCACCGGGTACCCCACCAGCACAGGCACCGGGTACCCCACCAGCACAGGCACTGAGTACCCCACCAGCACAGGCACCGGGTACCTCACCAGCACAGGCACTGGGTACCCCACCAGCACAGCAAAATACAGGGAAAAAAGGAAAGGCTCAAAGACAGCATTCCAGCATAAGACCACCAACACTTTTAGGGGGAAATAACCACAATATAATACAGTTTGGCAGGACAGGATGAACATTACATGACAAATACGTAGTATGATGTAACAGGGACTTTCACGTACTTTAAATGTCAAGAGTCCTCCTCTTCTGACCTTATTAAAGTCTAAAACCTAAAATAAAAAAAAAACTATTTAAAAAAAGCTCGCTTCAAGCAAGTGCTGAGCTGTTCTTGAGAATTCTGCTGCTAGTGCTTTGTAAATGAGTTGTTCTGGGATGCCCTCAGCAGACATGGCTGGCCTTCGTTTTGCCATTGCTCTTAAAGGGCACCGTCAGTGAGCAGGGAGGACATTGATTTTTAAATTAGGCCTCAACAATGCTACTGCTCGTAGCCAACAAAATGACGTAACACCGCATGGTTGGTGAGCGGGCTCGAGGTTTTATATTTTACAGGCCGTCCTGTTACAAATTACGGTTGACTCGTGTCAGGATCTTGTTTCCTGAGTGCTGTAAGTGGGGTCCGTGGGTGTGACAGGCCGCCATACTTTCATCTGCTTCAAACAAGGCGGGAGAGCGTTGAAGGCCTTGATAGCCCGTCCTCAATCCCTCTGAGCAGCCTCTGTGCCCTGAGGCCTCACACACACATCACGGAAAGGCCACCATCCAACACCTCGAACCCTAACTCTGCAGTACAGCTACACCCATAAACCAGGGATCATGGGAATCAGGTGCTAGAGCCGTCTGAGCAAACGACTTCACTCTGACTCTATACTGTACCACTGATCTCTCAGATGCTGCTCATTTCTGGTGCCGCTTGTATTTGGACTTCATGTGGAACCTGCCTGTGGATTGGCTGGCATTCTGGGGGAGGGGTACACCAGCTTTGGGGATCCTGTGCTGCCTGAAATATGCCTATGCCACTGTGTCCAAACGCAGAATGAACGGTTCAAATATCAGAATCAGAACAAAGATGGATGGATAAATAATAATTTAAAGTGACCAGTGCAAGAAAAGCCTGGGCACAGCTCGCATACCACTGGTTTGCACAGAATAGTGTCACTTGGCAGCCATGAGTGGCCCTCCCCCTCAGTATGGCAGAGTGGCAGGCATCCGTACAGTAGGCAGAGGGACATTTATCACGAAGGCACCCCATTTTTAAGGTGACAACCTCAGCGGACACATCTGTGCTCACTCATGCTCAGAACCCTGCCCCCATCCCCGCAAACCCACCTCTTCTAAAGTCCTGAAAGCAGTTAAAAGTAACCCCCCCTCACCCATCTCCTACCCCAAAAGGTTATGAAGAACCTTATAGGGGTTACCTAGGGAGAGAGGAGGAAATTTCAGTTGTTTTAGCCAATAAGAGATGCAATTCTCTGCAGACTCCTGAGACTCTGGCGGCGTGATTCCCTCCGCTTGCGTCATGTCTGCCTGCCAGGCGTGCCGCCATCATCCCACCGGACGGTCCATCGAGCAGCACGTCGTGCACACATGACATTTACATTGAAATTTACAGAGACGGCCGCATTATTTCATGCGGGGCGTCGCTTCTGCCAGAACGTCCATGCCGTTGTTCGAGAGTAAATATCGATGACGGGGGCTGTGAATGAATCTGATTAGTTTGACATTGGTGTTCTCCAGGAATGATGAACACGGTGCCGCAAGAAAGAGCACGTCTGTAATAACTCTGATCAAGAGGAACTGAAATGATCGCCAGTTTTGGGGGGTCCCCCAAGTACAGCTTTGCCTAGGGGCGCTGAAAAGGTAGAGCCAGCCCTGATGATCAGTATCACTACATCCATCCATTTTCTGTACCCGTGTGTCCTATGCAAGTTCAAGGGGGTCCAGAGCCTCTCCAGCAAGCTATGGGCACAAGGCAGAAAATAAACCAGGATGGGGGTTCAACCCATTGCAGGGCACAGATACCATTTACACACACAATCACATTAGCATGATTTTGGACTGTGGGGGGAAACCAGAGGAAACCACACGATGACACAGGGAGAACATGCAAATGCCACACATGTAGAACCAGAGTGGGGAATCGAACCCAGGTTTGAGGTGACTGCACTAACCACTGCGCTACATTAAAAAGAAGGAAATCATCTATCTGAAGCATGAAATAACTCAAAAAAATATGGGGGGAGGCCTACCACTGGAGTTGTAGATGATCTAAAAGGATACATGCTCACGCTTAGCATATGCTAAAAGTTATTATCTCTTAGCAGACATAGATTACAGAGGTCAAAAGAGCATCCTTCACTTTGAGGTTAATAGCACAGAGAATAATGATCCCCTCTGTGGGAAAAGTAATATTTGGAGACGGAGGATCTGGGTAATGGCGAGAGACCTGTACTGCTCTCTCTTGGCCAGCCTCGATCTCGGGGCCTCAGGATCGTCAACGTGACTGTGACATTAACAGACCCCTGTGCAGAGGGCCGGCTCAAAGCCAATTAACAATTTCTCATTAATGTAATTAGGGAACATATGCTTTAAATCACTGCTTGCAGACCCAGAACCAATTGGGAGATTGATTTTTTTTTTCCCCATCCCGGAGTCTTGCCACGGTGAGTGTGAAAAACCGAAACAGGCAAAAAACTGGTTTCAATCCTAAAAGCTTTGCAAATCCATGTCTGTCTTGCTGAACTTCCAGGCCAAGGAATACTTCTGCCGGTCCGTAAGGTGCCACGCTGTTACAGATACTCTGTAAGTTAATTTGTGGCTTCTTCCTCTCCCCAGATGAAGTTTTTTAACCAGCAAACTCCTGGAGGTGACGCAGAAGCACATTTCCACTCCCTCTGTATCACTTCAGGTCCTCACGGATTTCATCCGGCTTAATGAAACCCTGTTAGTTGCTTAGTGTCCTTTCAATTCCCTAATAAAACACTATCCCAGGGGTGCTGAGTGCCGTGAAATCCAACGCAAACTATCGAATTCGGCTTAAGAAAACAACAGCCTCGCCTGATCACGTACAACAGCGTTTGTTGGGGGCATTTCCTCTGTCATTTCCTCTGTGCCAAACGTGTGAACATTCCAAATGATTCAATCTCACCCCTTTCCAATTACTTCATTAATGGCGCTGTGGTCACGCTCGTCTGCGGAGACCAGCGGTGATGCTTCCTCTGGAAATATTAAGCAAGCTCCAACGACGGCAGGAGGAGCAGAAGGGATTCTTAAAAATAGAGAGCGGCGAATAGCCTGAGAAATTGAAGGTCAGCCAAACCGACCTACCGGCAAAGCAATCAATCAGCACTGAAGTTTCAGCCAATTGTAATTCTACTTAAGCAACACAATCCTGATTACAAGGCATTAGCATCTCGACATCATCGGAATAAAAATGACTACAGCTCAGCAATCATGGCCCGCAAGACGTCGCTCTCATTTGGTCTACGCTGTGGGTCCTGGGCAGAGAGCCGGATATGTAAGAGTAACATACTGAAAAAGAAGTGTTTGGCATGGAGGGGTCAGTTGCCATGTCCGAAATTAGCTTGTTGGCATTGCTCTGAGGGAAGTTGATATTATCTTTCATGGTGGTCTGTGGCTATGGTGGTCTGTGGCCTCACACTGTTAGGGTTATGGGTTTAATTCCTGGGTGATTCTAGGGCTTAATTTTAGTGGGGGACATATAGTAAGAAGAGCTATAATTCATACAGAGGGGCCAATCTTATCATTAGCCAACATGTTTTGAATTGGTGAGTG
>JAODKM010000099.1:5832434-5849153 GCA_026780845.1 Petrocephalus sullivani | reverse complement strand
TGTAAAGAAACGGGGGATGAGTTGCTTTTGTTTGTGAACAGGGCTGTGGTTTGAGTGGGAGAGGGGGGCGTGGGTCCGTCGCGCACTCTGAGGGCCAATCAGGCTCCAGGCCACTGTATATGTCCCTGTTCAATTCCTCTTGGCACGGTGTGAGGCTTCAGTAGTCTCCCCAAGTCTCCATCGGCTTCCTCTAACCTTCCAAACAGAGCTGCAGGTTTGATTAACACCTGTCTCTAAGTGGGACTGAGTGTGTGAACTGAGTGGTATGAATGGATTATCGCACTGAGGCACTTGGGTCCAGTGGGTCCCACCTAAGACAGGAAGGGGAAGACCCATTTGGCATTGCAAGATCACATTATGAGTTCATTCACAAAAGGGACAGCAAAGGAAGTGAATCTTCCATCTCCGAAGGTACAGTGCCAAGAGGGCATCCCCCAGTTTGTCAATGCAAACAGGGCCTGCTCTAGATAAAGCCAGAATTGGCATTTGCTCCTGATCCCCAAATATCCTGCTTTATGGAGGAAGTGAAATGATCATCGATTTTCTGGGTAGTGGGGCCTCCCAAATAAAGCTTTGCCTTTTGCCCTAGACAAGGTAGAGTTAGCCATGGAATCAAAACACCTTTGAAGGTCTGTGTTTGACCAAAAAGGGTACACACTCCGCCCCGTTTGTGACACACCTATGGTAACCATGCAGCCATCTGCGACAACAGCATAGTCATCCTCCTGGAATAATCTGTTATTATGGCCGACCTTGCATTACAGACTCAACTTCGGCATCTCAGACATTGCACCTCCGATGTCAAACAGATACATTCAAATGTCAGCCAACAGCAGCAGAGCAGAACGCCATGATATTACCCCCATCCGTGCATTAAATGTGCCCGTGCTGTGTAACTGTCCCCTGCTGGAGCTGGCAGCCGGGCGGGGGCATCAGCATGACTGGGCCTGGGGGCACTCTGCCGGATAATAAATCACAGGGCTGACAGGTTCGGTAGCCTTTTCAACACATCACAGTTCAGCCTGCCCCCCTCCATATCTGGCTGGACACCCCTTTAAGGTTCTGGGAACCACAAGAAAACCACTGGGTCTCACTACCACGTGGAAGTTGACAGGGCATGGGGGTTTGGGCGGCCCGACGCTTCTGGCACCTGTCAAACGTATTCTGGAAATTTCCACAGAATACAACATTGACCACGAATCCCTCTGTAAGTGATGGCCACTCACTATCCCCAAAGTGTGCAGAGCCGTGAGACAACTTCATGAGTTGATGCTGTCAATCAGCAAGACAGAGACGTGCACAGGAGGCAGACCGGTGGCGAGCAATGCAGAACTCAATCGGTTCCGACCATTGGACTATCGATTGCGAAAGTTAGTAGCACGATCGTGGTTTCCTGAGCTAGCGTTGCACGCTGACACTGCTGCTGGAATTGTGCCGAGGGTCCATTTCCAGATGAAGAAAGACATGAGAACCATCTTCTGCTAACTCTGGAGCAGAACCGGGAGGCCCAGGGCTTTTAATGAGAGGCCAGGACGGCATGTGAAGTTTCTCCAGGGGTGACAGGGTGTGGACAGCAGGACATCAGGGTCATGCAGAGCTAATGGTCCAAAGCAAATGTACCTGGATTGGGGTGGGGGTGAAGTGAGCCCAGGGCTTTGAACCACAGCTGAACCCATTTCATGGTGTCTGCCCGGGGGGCTGGACATTTCCTCATTCACGGTGATTGGATTCTCCCCAGTCAGAAGTGTGCACCCTGGTGGTCTGGAGGACAACTGCACGGGTCAGGATCGATGTGGGAGGTCTGGGATGGAGTTGGGAAGACAAGTGTATACAGTGTTCCCATTTTATTTATCCGGGTTCTCCAGTGTTGCTTGGGTCCAAAGAAAAACCCTGGACCAGGGAATGTTACATAACAGGACACTGTGACAAGAGGGCTAGACGGAAACGCTGGCGCATGCTCAAATTATTACAAACAGTAAACTGTTGCTCTCGGTATTAGAGCTATTGAAAGTCTTTCAGTGCAAAAATCCCAAAGGAAAAGGAAGCGAACGGACATGCCAAGATAAATTTTGATTCATAGTTCCCCAGGAAGGCATTACACAATAATTCAAATCAACGAATGAATGTTTGACGCTTAATCATTATTTGATTACTTGATTTTTTATGTCACTTGTCAGCTTACTGCTATACTGCCGGAGATTTTTTAAAATGTCTTTTATTCCTGTGTTTGCAATATTGTGATAGGAACTGTGTATAAATAATTTAACATATTTATGATCTGAATACATTTTATGATTATACCGCCACATACCATATAGCTTATAGTACTGTACCAAATATGTATGGTGCCCAGATGGAAAATAATGTGTGATTTGCTAATCCTGGAGAACAGCTGTATATCACGCCACAACAATGTCAATTAAGGATCCAGTACTAAAGCTTGAGAATTGTTGAGATGTATAGCACAGGCCTATCATAAAACATATAAACCAAACATATGAGCCAAGAATTACGCCACACCAAGAAGGGCTGCTTCCAGAAAATTCCTGGAACTTTCACTTGGATTGCGGCGCACGTTTCTGACACCAGCGCCTGTGATTCCCGACGAGCCCCCATCCTGCGCTGGTCTATCTGGCCTGATTCCTGATTGGTACAGTACTTGTGTGGGCCTCGAGTTTTCTTTATTTATTTTTTTGTTTGTTTTGTTTTAATTGAATCAAACTCCCTCCAGGGCCACTGCTGCACAAATAAGCCATTTAAATGTTAAATATTTCTACTGTTTACTTTTCTGAGGAACCTTATTTGGAGACGCCGTTTCGCTCGGTTACGTAAACTTTATTTTCTTAAAACAGCCACGGGGCTGCAGGACGAAAACACTCCCTGCCCTGCCGATTCACTCCCCCAAGATATGAGTACGGCGTTTAATTATGTCTGGCTGTGCTCTGCTGGCCCACAGAGAAACAAAGTATAATTCGAAATCCCTTCCTGATAAACAGAATATATCACAACTCAATTTCATCACCGCTTCCTGACAAACGTACTCCCATTCTCTCCGAACAATTCCGTTCCCTTAACCATACCATTTATTTTGTGATATATAATTTATGCTGGGGGGCCCCAGGGAGCCTACCCCCCCACCCCTCAGGGTTATGTCATATAGTGTTATTTCTCCCTGTTGTGCTGTCGGATCGTAGGGGGCACGTCTGGCCCATGTTTAAATTTGTTGTTATGGAGGCACAAAGCTCACCCATCACTCAGCAGCAGAGTGCCACATGGGGATGCAGGGGCGATTCTGGGGGGCAGTGGCCCCGTGACAACATACGGGGCCCGCCCCGTGGCCCCCCAAAATACATATGCTATTTGGGTTTGAAATAAAAGCATTATTATTATTCCTTTTATTATCATTTACATTTATATATGTGTGCTAAAATTTGGTGCATTGGGAACATTGTATTTAGGATAACACAAACGTAAGCACATTTTCTTGTCGGCTTTTTAAGTCGGGTGCGCCGGACGGTTGAGCCGCGTTCACCAACATACTGTGGCGGGGTGGGGGAGTGTAACATTTCGATACGTTTAATCACCCAAATCAAGAACCGGGGTCGCACAGGCCCCCCCCCACGCGTTCCAGGTTGGAGGGACATTAATTAATCAGCTGCCATGCAGATGTGACATTTGCATTCGCGGGCTCTCGGATGATCCGCAGGATCCCACGTTGTGCCGATGAATTCGCTTAGTGCTTTTTGCGCGCGGACGGCGCGAGCGCCCAGATCAGCCCGCCACCCCCTCCGGCCCTCCCCGTCTCGGCGCGGATCTCGGCTTTTCATGCATAAAAAATTAATAATCTTTTGTTGTACCGAAACCCCGTAAAGGATGTTCAGCGCAGGCCGACATGCACGAAGCGCAAATGGAATATTTCAAATTCGCCGCCACTGAGAATATCGTGTATAACAAAATATAACGGCGTGTGATTCTGTTATGTCGAGTCACCCGCACCCGGACAACTCTTATTAATAATTACATTTCAAGTGTGTATCCAGGGTTTTTTTTTGGGCGTTAAATATTTACAGGCAGGAAATTCCAATTCACGGCCAATCCGGCGAACAAATAACGAGTGCCATTCTGAAAGCAGGAAACCGCTGACACTGAAAACCGCCAGGCAGTCGAATAATGATAATTAAAAAAAAGAACCGTCCGAACTGTTTTAACCCATCGTTATAAGAAAAAGAAAGAGAAAGAGAGAGAGAGAGAACATCGTAAATAATTTAGCTTCCCGCCTGATGCAGCCAGTCCCAGCACATCAGGCCTGGACGACTCCATGCTTGCTGCAGACGGAGTCAGATGCATGGGGCACGCGGAGAACAGCTGGGCTAGGAAGGGCGGCAGACGTCCTTAAAAAGGCGCACGCGCCGCTCGCGGAGAAAACGACCCGACGTGTAACGTCGCGGCCTCGTCCTTAAATACCACCACCAGCGAGTGCTTGAAATGTTAACCGCTATTCCGCTAATAAAACTGTCAGCATTTGAATGTCAGTCCCCTTGCCTTAAAGCATACAGTGTTTTAGTACTGAACCGCTAGTAATGTACAGCACGCCTGTCATCCGCGGTCTATTTATTTTCTCATTAGGAGCGAACAGGAAGCATATCCTATGGCTCAATTTACACGTTATATGTCATTTCTAGACACCGATTTGTCTGTCAAGGAGAAATAAAGCCTCCGTGTCCACAAGGAGGTAGTCTGAAATCTTAATTCATCAGCAAAAATCCAAAAGATATACATCCCTTTACATACTGCTAAATTTTAGAGGCATGTTTATTGTTTAAAACAAAAAAAAAAAAACAAGGTTGTTTCTCTGCTCAATCCTCTGTCATCCTGGTAATGAAAACAAGATTTTGGGGTATCTAGCTCCCTGGTGTGGGCCGCAAACAGTAGGTCAGTTCATGTTATTTTTTTTTCTTCTAAAGACCTCATTTCTTGCCATAGTATCTCCTGTATTTAAGTGCTGAATAACAGCGTATCCATTGTGGAGCAGACAGCTAAATGCTTCGGGCTGGGAATTAAATTACTCTGTTGTCATTTTCTGCCTTAAACCTGAGTCAATATTATACCACTGCTGGGTTTCCAGTTGCATCCACAGCAGTGAATTGTCCTCTTGCGAGTCAGTTAGACCTCTATTGGTGCATGTCAATGAGTCTAATAAAACAAAACTGCAAGGGGGTAGCAGTAAAATAAACAAAATGAGCTGATACATGTGTATAGACACATGCGCACACATACTGTAGTAGAGCAGAACTGATAAACAGCAGTCCAGGGGTTTAAGACTGGTAGCCCTGATGTGTTGAGATCCTGCTTTCAGTTGCAGGTTTTGGCGGGGGGGGGGGCACCATCAGACCCTCTGCCTCTCTGTCGCCTCATTAGTGCCAGACTGCCATTGGCGCGCACAGCAGATCTGTCCTCACCATGGCAACCAGTCACGTGACTCACATTCCCATCATCCCGCAGGACACAGGCCGACGGAGGCGAGACAGAATATGGTGACCGACAAGGGGAACGAACAGCTGTTTCCAGAGACGGCAGGTGGTGGAGGTGACGTGTCCTGTATCGTTTGTAAGCTGACAAAGAGCTCTTGAAAGTATGAGGACAGAGTTTAATGGGATTCTAAATTAAAGTTCCTAATCATTAAAAAAACCCACACTGTGTCTGGCTTGTCTGGTGGCAAAACCCAGGATTTAAGATGCGTTCAAGAAATATCCTTTTTGCGGCCATCGTCGTCAGAAAGGCTTCTTGCCAAAAGGCTTCTTTTTGTTATGTCATGAAAGCTTGCCCATGGCAAGTTTCATCACAACAGTAACAGGCTGAAAAAACAAGTTGAGCATTTCAAGCAGATCTTTGGACCTTTCAAATCAGCCAGTAGTCACTAACGCCGGAAGAGGATGGACTTTAAATTGTTCCCGTTAGCTGAGATTTGCGACATCAAAGCCTGGAGCTAGTGGCCAGAGCAGGGAACGGACCCCTAGATGCTGCGATGGAGTGTGCCCATGGAGCAATGGAGTGTGCCCATCCTCAGCTCCTCTGCCTCTTCAAAGCTAGCAGCTCTGACAGCATGCGGGTCCCCCTGAGGATTCTGGGATACAATGTGAGCCAATAAGGAAAATAAGCCGCGCGCCTTATTAAATTGCCACTGAGTAGCAGCAGCCGAGCCTCCCTGGAGGATTCCCGTGCTGTTTACTTTACGTCGTTCCTGACATTTCAAGCTTGGAGATGACAGGGGCGTTACGGAAAAAGCTTCCCTGCTCGCCTCGCTCCGCGACTGTCTTTCTTGCGCAACCCCCGTAAGACGTCCCAAGAAGCAAACACACAGATCAGAAGAGACATTAGGGAAGTGTGGGTCTCACTTGGGGAGCCCAAAAAGGGCATGTACACACTCCCCTGCATCGTCAGACAACATTTAAGGGATCTTGGAGGTAAACATTGTCGGGGTAGATTTATCAATGGGAATTCAGCTTGTGAGCTAGAAGCATATAAATCCTGCGATTACCCATCACTGAGTAATTTCATATTTCAAACAGGCACTTGTTGATTCTATTTAAGAAAAAAATTAGCTGTCACTAAACCTGATGGATATTTATAACTAATACAATGTCGAGTAAACATCTGTCTTTTTTTTTTTAATTAATGAACAGATTTTTAAAACTCGATATGCACTGTCTAGGGGTAATAGTCTCATGAAGGGTGCATATATCTCAATAATCCATGGTTAAGTGACCTTGGGTTGAGTGAATACCACAGGAAGTGCAGGCTAAAAATGACAGGAAATGATGCCTGCCTTCCTGGTGGTGTCTGGCAGTTGTTATATCCTTTCATCTATCCATTCATCCATCCATGCATTTTTCATAATCGCTTATTGAGCAAAAGCAGCCCATCACCGGACACGCGCATTCACACATCCAGTCATGCACTAGGTGCAATTTAGAGACACCACTTCCACTTGCCATATGTCTTCGGAGTGCTGGAGGAAACTAGAGTATGTCTAGGAAGTCGGGTACGGTGTTAAATGATGGAGCTAAATGAGATCAAGGATCCGAACGCTGATAAGGCTATCGCATCTTCACTAGTCTGCAAACGAGAGTGCTGCTCTGAGCCTCTGACTGACATTAACTGACTGGGCCATAATGTGTTCCGTTAAGATCGAATTAGGCTGACATACGGAGAGACGACTGTGCCCTCCATAGATACAGTCTGTCCTGTACTACACAAAAAGGCTGACTGTCACAAAAGATGCCTTTGGACAAATCCCCAGAACCCACGAGGTCTGTCGAGCAGTAGGATTGATGAGGCACCCCGATTGGTCCACCATTCCTTCCTTATTGCGATGCGTCGTGAGAGCATGGAGTTGACAGCAAATGTACGCAGGAGTACTGCAGACTGCAGGGCGAGAGTGCCCGGGCTTGTGGCTTATCACAGGATCGGCAGCTTTCCCAGGGCACGTCATACCATCTCAGCTCCATGGCTTCTTTATGTGGTGGTGGGGGGGGGGGGTTCATAAAGGGGTGGGGCCCTAGGGGCACTGGTCCGAGCTAACAGCTGATTGGCCCATGGAGTAACTGTCCCCCTTTGTATAAATTATGGCCTTTCTTATGCCCCACAATAAAAAATCTAACTTCATCCCTTGGGGGTAATCTCCTTATTCTTCTCTGGGTCATCCATTCCTGGTACCCTAACATGGCTCTGACACCGCCAATGAGCAGTCAGGAAGCTTACATTGTGAAAATACGGCTGTGTCCTCCATACAACTCAGGGGGAACTTTCTGGATTTCTGGCACATTCTGGAGCTTTGGCCCAGTGATACATGGGCATTTAGCACATGTTCTGCTGCCTTGCTGATGAGTACTCGCTGTTGGTGGCAGCCAGGGGCAGCCCCTGATGTGAGCACATTAACCTTCAGCTTAATGCGAGGAGCTCTGTACTTAAACCTCCCCCCCACTACCAGGTACGGCGAACTCCCGTAAAGTGTAAAATCAGCCCTTTCATATTTATTTCATCCACCCATCTATTCCACTCACCCGCTTATATGGAAAAGGGGCTCTGAGCTTATCTCAGGAAGAATGTGGCACAAGGCAGGGGGCACCCTGGACAGGAGACCAGCCCAAACGTCCTTCCACACACTACGGGCAATTCACTCGATTGCATGTTCTTGAAAGCACATGAGAAACATGCACGCCACAGCTCAGAGCCGGGAGTCAAACCCCCAGCTCTGGAGTGGGGGGGGGGTGGGGGGTGGTCACACTCCGCCGCAAACCACAAACCACATGCCACTGTTTTTATTCAACTGTGGGTAAACGCTTTATGAATTGTGACAAGGCTTTGAGCTCCCAATCTGCCCACTGAGGTACAAAGCTCGAAACCTACCAACAAACGGTGCATTTGAATAATACAGGGCTCAAATTTAAACAGTTATTTATCTTTGTGAATTTTTTACCCCTTAGCAGAATTAAATCGCTTTCCGCTCACGATGAATTAAAGCGGGCTGCTGAAATGTAGATGTTTGTTCCATTAATGAAACAGTTTATATCATGTCTAAATTGTTTAAATTAATTTAAGAAAATAGAAAATGTCGTCCGTATTAAGTCTTGACAGCGGTACTTTAGTCACACTGAAGTATCGCTTATGTGCTCATCCTAAGACATTTCCCGGACAAATTAAGCAGAAGACGCCATTTAGATAAGCTGTCCGCAACTTAATTACACGAAAAAAGGCATTTTATTTCATCCTGTCTCAACAGAACCCTTAAGACTCACCAGCACTCACGGCTTGACATCCCATAATTTCCCAGAGCCGCCTTTCCACCGAAGCCCAAGCACATACCCACATTAACAAAAAAAGAAAAAAAAAACTAATAGCTCACATCTCATTTGTGTGTCAGTGAATAAGTGTCAGTGCCCATTCCTCTGCAACAACCAATGAAAAGTTACAGAGTTAACAGCTGCACGCATATTTAAATATCCCCACTAAGAAGTAATTAAAGGATTTATGCCCGTCCTGCCTGATGGATCGTAGCCTGGGCTGGTGTTTAAGCTCATCAGCTGGGGATGTCTTCCCCCACCTTGTCTCAGACATGTTGACAGGTGTATAGACCTTTAAAATGTAGTCCTGCGAGCAAACAGATGGGCTGTCAGGAAATGCAAGGAGCGAGGGAAAGATAGAGAAGAGGGGAGAGATGGGGATAGTTAGGGGACAAAAGAGAGACCCAGAGAGTCGGGAGAGAGAGAGGGAACGAGGACGAGAAAGAGACCGAAAGAGAGAGGTAGAGACTGCAATAACTGTAACAGCCTGAATTCCCCCGTCGTGCAAAATGATTCTCCTGCAATAAAATGTTAAACACCTCCCACTCTCACGGCACAGGGACGAAAATAAGAACCAGCCTGCGATGGCCGCACGGCTCATGAGAAGGTGGGAAGATTGTGTCAGACAGCATGTCTCTTATGCAGCACAGGCGGATTCAGTCAGCCTGGCAAAGGGGAGAGACTTAGCGACCCACCAGCTGTCTGTTAAACATCACTCACTAGTGCATTTCACATCACTCACTAGTGCATTTCACATCACTCACTAGTGCATTTCACATCACTCACTAGTGCAATACAACAAAAACAAACATTGCAAGGGAAACTGCACTAAAGCACTAGAAACCAAATTTAAATAATGAAAAATAGATTACGCCCAGCTTCATTTGAACCTAGACGCCATCTAATTAATGTGCAGATACTTGAATCACATTAAGTCAAGTTTTCCACTTCCACACATTTTAAAAGCCACACACTGGCTTTTTCCAAGTGGAAATAAGAAGCTAAATCGCACTATAGTCCCTCAATTTTGACCATCACTCCCCGCATACCAAAGATAGCAATAATGTTAGCAATTTTTGAATGACACTAGGAGCAACTTTTTTTAGAATCCAGTGGTTTTATGAAACCAAAATATAGTAAAACGCCACCAAATGAAATATAAATATTATTGAAAATGGTGGAACAATTCGGCAAAGATCCTTCCATATCTGAGAATGTCATCGGTTCAGATATGAGAAGAAAACAAATCACATTCACATAGATCCATCCGGCCGTTTTCAATAACTGCTTATCAAATTAAGGTTGCTGTAATCGGGAGACAGTCTCTGCAGGGGTGCCAGTCCATTATTATTTTATAAACTTAGCTTGATTTTGAGATCCTGTCAAACTAGTCAAGACGGCAAATCTCCCACATGCAAAGGCAAAAGAAATATATTTTTATAGCACCTGTATATAAAACCAAACTTACCATTCACGTCAATAACCTGAACAAAAGCACTGCTAGAATAGATTCAAGACACTGTGTCATTTTATGACGATGTGTCATTTCTGACCACAAAGTGGTAGTCAGGGACAATCAATCCTATAGGTCAGACAGGCAGCTGCCCTCAACAGCCAACTTCTGAGGGGGGGCTGACTTGCCAGCCAGTTTCACTCAGAGGAGGGGCCTGGCAGTGGTGCCACCGTGGATAAGACTGATCCGTGACTGACAGGGGCCCTAAAACTGTGGAACATAATTGGAGCGGCTTCGGGGCCCAATACAATATGCTTTCATTGGCCAGAAAATCACACAGTGTCCAATGTTGTAAATTAAAAAGAATTGCATACATGCAGCTGGTAAAGTGGAGGAAAATTGTTTGCCTAGACTGCACTGTTTTCCAGTCAAAAGATTATAGCCATTTCAGGTCATTATATTTGTTAAAAACGCACACAGTAACTTTTGCTCTCAGAAGCTAATTGTTTTCATCTACACCTATCCGTGGTTCATCAAATTAACACATAATTAACACCCTTTATGCACCGATTTGTGCTTGCAGGTGCATATTTATTCAATAATATACTAATCAGAAGTAACACCTGAATATGATTTAACCTAATACAGAAACACCTGTTTGTTTAAAGACCCAAAAAAGGCCAATTACCTTCATTAACGACGCAGTGTCATTTTTTAATAAAGTGGCGTTACGACCATGAAGAGCATATGGGAAACGCCGGGAAGTGCCAAACGGATGTACTTATGATGAATCAGATCTATTATCAAGATCCTGTGAGGTCTCCAATGTAGGTCCACTGGTTGTGGCAGGTGCTACCATCGCAAAGCCCAGTTATGAGAGACCCTGCTGCTTTTAATGCATGACTCTTATAGGTTTATACTTGCTGGTTCACTAAATCCATTAAATAAAATCAAGACGATCTTTGTTTATTCAGAAGACTGCCTCTAACAAGATCTTGCCGTGGATCAAAGAGGGCGTCTAATGTTTCTTGGCTTCTTCTGCTCCAGTCAATTGCATCATTAAGGGGACCTTGTAAGCATGGGAAGGACTGCTGTTTATCTGTTAAAGAAGCAGATGACCTTGTGACCCATAGAGCTAAACCAAACAAACACACAGGGTCACGGGGTAAAAGCTCACTTGGGACTAGAAAGGGAGATGCCTGTTTCACACTCTGCCTCTAAGCCTTAAGCTAAAAAAGTCTCCTTAGAGCAGGGCTGATAAAAATGGCGGTAGATTAACAGCCACCTGACAAGGCGGAGGCTCTGTGGTGATGAGTGAACTAGGGCAGAAGTTCAGGCAGTGAGGAGCAGGGACAGAGGGAGGAAGGGAGGGAGAGATGGAGGGAGTGAGAGAGAGGTGGCAGGGGGCGATAAAGACTCATCAACATGCCGGCCCATTCTCCCTCCGGGACAGTCCACCACCCCCAAGCACCCTTCCGTCCAATCCCAATTGAAGCCCCCTCCCTCCAGAACCCCCCCTCCCCCCTACCTGCCTCTAATGCCCTGTCAACACCGACTGTCACTGCGGGGCTGACGAGCAGAGCCAGGTCCACACTGCCTGACACGAGCATCGGAGCCTGTTTGATCGCCTGATAAATTAGGAGTCGCAAATGTTTGCGCAGATTAACCTTGTGTGAAGGCGGTGATGGGGGGGAGGAAGGGGGGGGGGCTTGTAATGAAATATTCCATTTCAGAGAGAGAGGGAGAGAGAGGGAGAGGGAAGAAAAAACACAGGAAAAACAGGTCTCTGAATGCCAGTCACAGTTTGAAGAAGGGAACTGGGAGAAGTTGTGCTGAAAAGGTCATGCTTTAACCATGTCGAGCCCCCACCCCCACCCCATATTCCTGTGGGGGGGGGAGGGGTGGCCTCACAGCACATCAACAAAGTCTGTTTTATGACATATCGCACCCGGCAATACACCGATGTCAGCACCCACGTTTTTCCCTGTTTCAGTTTATGACAGGAGGACACAGGATCTCAGTGCTGCCAACATGGCCTGACGGACGGACGGGCCCACTGTGTCGTACCGACGTGGGTCTTCCAGCTCCCGGGCCGGTAACAGTAACAGCAGACCCACACGGATGGCTTCGGAGCACGTTTCGAGGAGAACGTCACCCCCTACGCCTTCCCAGGCTGTCCTCGAGTGAGTAGGTGCCCCTGTGGGCGATCAGCCTCTCTGCTGTCAGAATGTTCCGGAGAGTGGTCCGTGGCACTGCTGCTGGACCCCCGAAGCGCTGCAATGAGGATAAGTCAGTGTGTCAGGCTCTAAAAATGGATAGATGGTTGGGAAAGCAATTCATACAAAGATCAAAGCATATAACTATGTACTTATCAAAAACGTTTAGACGAAACTGAAAGTAATGCATGATGCATATACAGTACTGGCAATACAGGGTGCAATAATTGCAGCCAAGTGCAATTAAAATTAAATAAAGTTATACCTACATATAATGCAAGAGCAGAACAAGGTTTATTTTAGATTACTGTGGTGCTAATTCATAGTGATCGTGAATAAATGGTGAATGTGAATAGTGAACTAGCCAATAAAACACTGAATAGAGGATGAATTGGTCATGGAGTAACCGCTCCACCATCTTTCTCCACAATGGGCTTTCCATGTCATGTGACAGACCCCAGGTGAAAGTGAGTGCGTGTGACACCAGAGTCATTAATTCAATAAATTCACGGCCTTTCACAGCAACTGGCCAACCGGTCCCCCCGGCCCCAACGATTATGGGGCGTAACTGGTGGACTGGTCCTGAATTATTTGGTCTGCCTGTTCTATAGCTCATTTTATGCTAAGACTGGTTTGTTTTTCTTCTTTTTTTTGTAATCTGCTGTCATTCTGATTGAAGACGGGGGTGTTGAAGGCACATAAACAAAGGCGGTCTGGGGGTAGGCGCGAACCTTCTGTTCGACAGAAAAGAGCTAAGATGTAGTGCTTTAATTAGTACAAAACTATTAGCGAAGCATTTCCTGAGCTCAGACTCTGCTGAATTAAAGCTCAGCAGACACTGTTTTAATGAGAATGTGTTGTATAATCCTTGTGGTCCCAGGGCTGAAGGCCTATTACACTCACTAAAATATTAATGATTCTCAAAGTAAAAACCATTTAAGGCCTCCTCCCATGAGAGAGCAGGAGGCTAGCACACTTTTCCCGACTCACGAGATGTTCTCCGTCTTCACTCGCATCTCCACGTGTGGCCCGGTAAGGGGGGTGGGCTATGTTCTTGGAGGGACAGGAACCATAGGAACCAGACCTGGGAACCTTCAGAAGCGTGGGCTGTCTGTGTGACATATATCTGTAGACCAGCTGTCTAGCACATGTATATGTACCACATGGCTTGACAACACGAGAGTAGATGTGCCCAAGTGTTGTCACTGACGCCTGTCAGAGAAGGTACCGAATTCAGAATTCACTGTTTTGGCTAAGTACACCTACATGTACTAGATATTTCTCTTAGCAGTATTGGTGCATTTATTCACAGACGACAAAGAACATATTTTAAAAAAATAATGATTAAAAAAATCTGATTTAAAAATATAGCACACAATGTAACATTATCAACATACTGTATATCAGCAGTCATTTGATGCTGCTTTATTAAGCAAAAAAAAATGTCATAATCAGGGTTTTTTATGTATTTAACTGACACTTTAATCCAAAGAGATGTATGTACATTTTATTTCCCTTGAGAAAGCCGGGTCAGGCCATCCCTGAGGTAAACATGGTTAGGGGCCTTGCTCAGGGCCCCTTTGGTTAAATAGCTCTGATAACCATGGGATTTGGACCAGCAACCTTTTGATTATAGGTATGGTCGCTTATCCTCCTGGGCCACACACAGCTCCACTAAGCAGCCTTAGAAGTCATTCATATGCTTAAATGATACTTGCATGGCAATTGACAGAGAAACCAAACCGGTGCTTCCAATTGCTGTAAGTGACAGGCATGTCTGGACTTCTAAGCGCTTGCAGGATGTCCGTCCAGCTCGAAGGGCAAAGGAGTGAAGCGAATCTCACACCTCATTGTTCAGACATTGTTCAGTATCTCTGTCCCATCAGTTGGGTGTTTTGCTTGCAGGAAACACACTCCTTTCACACGGTGTTGCCACGGCACAGATGAGACGCGGCCAAGCTGTCAGGAACCTCGACAACTCTGAAGGATCCACAGCCCGAGACGCTTCATCTGATGGTGGATGGGCCGTGGCCTTCTGCACACCCCCCATGCACCCCAGGGGAGATCAGTCAGCCGTGTCCGCTCCGGGCCAGGCCGTCTCGATGGCTGAGTGTGGGACTGAGGGGGGTTGGACTTGGGCCGGGTTGTGTTTAGAGGCGTTCTGCTGGACTGTCACCGGAGCCTTAATTACAGAAACGGGAAATAGATGTAATCTGGCCGTTCTGGTCCTCGTCTCCTGCGGAACGCGGCGAGGCGTACAGACTATTAATCACCTGTAGGGGGCGTGAAGTCCTCCGGCACTTGCTTCCGGGCATCCACTGCACAAGCTGCTGGCAGGCAGACGAGGGCGACGTCGGGCATGCAGACACAGCAGGGACTGGGGGTGGGGTGGGGGGGGTGGCGTGCAAAGAGGAAACCCATTAGCCAGACGCGGTGGTTTATGTTTTTCTGACTAAAGGAGTTACGGTCCGAGTTTGACGCGTACTTACAAAGCACCCGAGCGTAATTTACGACTCCTCGCTTGCCCGTAATTAGAAAACAGCTCGCCCCTTTTTTTTTTGCGGGGATCTGGTCCTGGCTTTCAAAACGGCCATTTTTTATCCTGCTTCCCTGCGTCCCGCATGCTGTGGCTGAGCGAACCATTTGTCCAGCGGCCGAAGGCTGACAAAGAGACGATCTGGGCATCTGGTATGGCGCCTTGGGTTTAATAAACACGGTGTGATGCCTGGGGGGGGTGGAGGGGGCATCTGGGGGGGAGCGCGAAGGTTCATATTTTGGGGTAGCAGCAACATTTGTTCTCTCTGACACAGAGAATGTTAAATTGTCTTTTTCAATAACTGTAGGGTGTGTGATGAAACAACAGTGACCTGGCCGTTATGACCCCGCCCCCCCGGTAAAATGAACCCCTCACTACCGTCTTCAGATGTTACAGTGTACACGCAGCAGGAACCTGGTTTCAAAAAGCACTGTTCAGTTACTTACAGAACTTTCCACCTTCGTGACATATTTATGTAACAGTAATGTGTTTATGAAGATACCGAAGATAGAAAATAAATCAGAAACATTTCCTTTTTTATGTATAACACCAGCAATTATTTTCATCATAATTAAGTTGAATCATCTAATTAGCTATTACTGTCTAATTCCCAAACCCAGGAGAATTTACTAGTGAATGATAATAAATAGTAAGTTGAATACTAATCTTAACCTCACACTTTGACAGGTCATTTTATTTTATCAGCACAATTTTTCCTGTACTAGCTACATCTAAATCAGTAATTTATACTTTCCTTGTCAAGAGAAAATAATTAAGAGGATGGTCAGAACAAAATCCAGCAAGCAGAAGACCATAACAGCGAGAAATCCAGCTTAAATTCATTCATTCATTTATTTTATTCTTATATATGTTTGTTTGTTACTAGCTTAAGGGGACCAAACTACCTGTTGGAAGTTAAGTGTATTAACTTGCTGTGTTTCAGGATTAATTTGGAGGCCGTTTGAGTAGTAGGCTAGGAATTTTTAAAGTGGGGGCACAAGAGGGACCATAGGTGATATACAGGGGCCAACCTTAGGATTAGCCAATGTTATGTTTTGAATCCATGAGTGACAGAGAAGGGAGCACCCTGGGGGCCAATCAGTTTTCAGCTGGGGTCAGTGGGCCTATGGCCCCGCCTCTGATTAAACATCTGGTTGGAGGACCACCAATAGTAGATTTGGGCCTTGTCCAAAGTACACAGGTATTTTTATAAATGGTGTTTATCCTCCTGCATTATAGAAAAAAACTTTGTCCACATGAAAACTCTAAAATGTGCTGTCAAGAGCATACCAAACCAAGAGGCCAATTTGAAGCCTTATTTCCAGTCCGGCTAGGCTAAAAACAGCCAATGCAAATACTCTGATGGCAAACAAAGTAGATAATGGCACACAGTCTGATGTCACAAGCCAAAAACCTGAAAATCTTCACCTTGGATGGAGTTCTACAGAAGCTCCGTTTTTCGGTGACCTAAAACGCAGTTTGCATGTGGACGAATGGCCAAAAGGACCAAAGGCCTTTGTACAAGGCCATAGTATCCTAGATGTAGAGCAACACAACCTGGACCGGGGGGTCTTGGATAATATAAGGTTTGACTACCCGACCCTTCTGCCCCCCCCCCCCCCCCCCCCCCCCCCCCTACCACTCAACACTCACCTCCTACACCCCTCTTCA
>JAODKM010000099.1:5784597-5815404 GCA_026780845.1 Petrocephalus sullivani | reverse complement strand
ACCACGAGAGGCAAAAAAAAAACCCAGAAGATAAAAACCCAAAGCAAAAAAAAGAAAAAAAAAAGAGAGAAGAAAATTTGGGGGGGGGGTTGGGGGGGGGGGGGGGGGGGGGGGGAGGTGGGATGCAATTGCAAGAATTTTCCAGCTGGACTCATACAGTGCCTCAAGGAGATTAGAAATTAAAGGGAAGAAATTGAGTTTGGAGTGAGATTTTCATTCAATTTCTGTTTAATTAGATTCCCAGCTCCTAACCGACTGTCTAATTTTTCAATTAGCAATCAACATTAGGAAATGATTTTCAGAAAGCACACTGAAGCCCTGGCAGACTAATCAAAGTGGTGGAGGGAAGCAAGACAAACAGACCTCGATAAAAACATCAGTGCATTTTCCTCTCCTTTTTAATCTGTTTAACAGTGACATTAGCTTTTGAGTAATTACCCCGGGCATTGAAATGTCATAGCATAAATATACCTCAGACAATGAAAACCTCAACTGTAAAGCCTCTCTCTTTTTTTTTTTTAGCAGTGAGTTTAACCCATTTATATTTAACGGCTGGGTGCACGATTCCTTCATCAAAGCCTAGGCCCTCTCATCAACTCATGCTAATTCACTTCATCATGCAGGACTATTGACAATTAGAAGGTGATAGAATTCTAGATGAGGAAGGGCTCTGCGTCGCCGTTACCAACAAGGGCCCCGCTCCTCACGCACTGTGGCATGTGCCTTTTACTTTTTTTTTTTTTTTTACGAAGATGTGTTCGTCTGCAGTGCGCCGAGAGTTTGTTTCAAAACCTGGCACATTTGTGAAGTTCCCAGGAGGATGCGGAGCTAGAGTTCATCAGGAAACAGAAGCCCATCAGCTGTCCAAATCAAGGCCAAGATAACAGCTAAAGAGTCCTCTGTGTTTGCCCTCAAGCTAACACGCCATGCCGCGGAACACTGGGTTTGCTACTAAAACAATGCTAATCTCCTTTAGACAGCTCTCAATTACAGGCGTATATTAATCTATATGAAACGGTACTGATTAATAAGTTCCAATAACTATGTGCCGGCAGAAAGAATATTAATGGCAGCATTATGGAGAAAGTTTGGCATCAGCTGTACAGAGGCTCCCCGCTGTGCCATTTTGGGCTCCTCCAGCTGGGCTGGCAGGAGCAGGGCACCTCCTGGGGGACCGGAGGGCCAATTACACTGGATAATGATTCATCACCAACCGGTAATAAAGTCCCCTTCCTCATCTGCACTAATTAGAAAGTATGGATTTCGGAAAGTAGGAAAGAGCGTGTGGCGATGGGTGTGGGTTACGGGTGGGAGGGGGTGGATTTGTCATGAGTGCATGGAGAAGGCCCAGTTCCCCCTGGGAGGTGAACAGGCTTGCTATTGTGGGAGGTAATTGATATTTCCGTGAAAAATTATTTGGCTGAAAGATGACAGGAATCCTTTTGAGCAGCTGGATTAACGAGCATGAGGTGCAGGAAACGAACGCGTGTGGCGGGACGGAGATCCATCACGACATGGCCGGGACGGGCACGACTTTACCCCCATCGAGCCTCGCCGTGTCTGCGAGCGAGGCCACGGCATAGCGCTGCCGACAAATGTTATTGAGAGCATGCGGGGGAGAGTTGGGGTGGGTCAGGCGGCGCAAATCGGCTTGACTTAATGACGATAGGAGATTACAGGGGCCGGCACCATGCCTGCAGTGGCAGGGACTGAATCGCCCTGTCAGCGCAGTCAATGAGGCTAACTGTCTATGACGGCCCCCAGCAGTCAGCTGCAGAGGCAGCGAGTGAGAGAGAGAGAGAGAGAGAGAGAGAGAGAGAAGCGGCATGATCTTCATTACAATTAGCCCGTCAGAGCATATGCTCATCTTAAGTGCTGCAGTTCAACTGACTCCCTCCCCTGGGCACACTTACCCCTCCTATCCTCACAGCCAGAAACAGGTCTCGGCGCCTTCAAGGACATCGCTGGATGTTGACTTCAGGGTTGCCAATGAGATGTCAAGAATATACTGTCCAGATGAGAGATACCCCTTAAGGATGATCAAACTCGAGGATCTAGCATTAGACAGAAGGGACGCCGTGGCACCCAACCCTCTCCTGAGATGAATTAATTAAAGCTGAATTAGGATGGTGGAGCTAAGAGACAGCGAAGGCCCCCGCTGAGATTCCTGATCGATACGGGCGGTGCAGACATTAGGCCTCAGGCACTCTACCCTGGCTCCCTGCTGGAGATCCACTCCTTAACAATCCACCTGCACGCTGCTGAGATACACATGGGAGAGCTGCATTGCTCAGTGGGTTAGGATGCTGTGCCTGTGATCAGATGGTTGCCAGTTCAAATCTCAGACGCGGCAGCTCAGTTTCACTGTTGGGTCCTTAACCCCCACTTGCTCCATGGACCATCTGACCATCCTCTACCAAAAAATATGTCACTTTGGATAAAAGCATCTTCTAAATAAATAAAATGTAAATGCACTAGATGTTCCGCATAGACCTCAGCATGTATGTGGTCACCACAGCCCATCTGGACCACCAGGATGGGCTGCCTCCTGCTTGTTCCGGACCTCCAGAGACACAGTCCAGAATATTAAACAGACTATCCAGGAGAGTTCTTGGGTTTTTGGGCAAGAAATGGACTGTGTCGGAAACCTGGAGTTGAGGGCTTTGAGTAACAGCGGCCATAGTGCTGATGAGGACACCACGAGTTAATGTCCCTTTCCATGGAGAGTCTATTTAAATTGATGATGTAATGTTAGTGGGAGGAGCTTAGGTAAATGAGGGTAAAGTGTGGAGGGGGCAAGAGGGAATTGGGAACAATGTGGACAAATGTGAGCTTCGTCCTTCATACCAAGAAACAAATTTTATAGCGCAGTGCGTGGAGGATCATTGATTATTATGGATGCCTGTGGTAGCTGCCATACGATGAGTTCCTAGGTTACAGTAATGCTTGCTAAAGCTGTCAGCACTTCTTGTGGCTTTAGTGCAGCTTTTTCTCCTTGCCTCGACCACGCGGAATTATTGCATTAACCATGTCTGGCATAGAAGTGCGGTACATACCTGCTGCAATTCTATGAGATGACCACAAGGGGCCGTAGTTCTGCCCTTGAAGTCAAATATTGAAGTTCCTACTCTTCAGCCACACTTACTGGAAAAATAAGCATTAGACTTTTTTTATTGAGCCACAAAACAGGTGCAGATTTGTCAGCCATAAAAAGAATTAAAATGTCTAAAATAAAATGCGGTTTTAAAATATTACAACTGATATCATAATGAATGTGACTGGACTGGTGTTCTGAGAAGAACACAAAACAAAGTATCATGTAATTTATCTGCGAAATTTTATATAGCAAAGCAATGGTTCTGGGAGCACTGAACTACTGAATTAATGAATTCTGGATATCGATGTGAGGTTGTATGGAAGCTGGCAAAGTGATTCACTGTGGGAACAGAGGCGGGGCACCCTTTAAAACTTTATACAATTTATCTAATATTTCATATCAGTGAGCTAAAATTACCTCACAAAGCCAATTTTGCCACAAAGAACATTTACACAGAGATATTGCTCAACATTATTCATTGGAAATAATTATATTGCAGTTCTATTATGTGACAGTAATATGTGAAAGGAGTGATGGCGGCCTTCTCCAGTCACATCCCGCCCCCGAACTAACATATTCCCAGCAGGTGTAGTTAGCCGGTGGAAAATTGCGCTAATAATGTTATCACGCGGCAAGTGACTGTTATAAGCTGTCAGAGATGAATAGCTGTCGGCACAGAGTGGCCCCTCAATATACACCAAGCGACGCGTTCCAAGGATGAAAGGGCAGTTGCACGCCAACTCCAGCTGACTGGCTGACAGTCTGCAGCAATGTCCAATCAGCTTTGGAGCTTAATCACATTGGCGTTTACCTGTATACAGGCCCCATTTGTGAATGCCCTGAAGGCATTTAAAGTGCCCAGTTTGTGCAGTGAGTATTTGTTCATGTCCATAATAATTTAATGTAAAACCGATAAAACATTATCAATAGAAGACTGAATTATTTGTTTATTTTTTTTAACAAAAATGTGATTTTTTTTTGGTGAGGCAAACAGTATTGATTACTCACTGAGTGTGATTTTGATTCCTACCCGTCTGCTGTATTTTTAGCCTGAATATTTAATGTTATATCATTGGCAACATTAGCCGAATCTCAACATGCATTGTGCGGCAAAAAACTGTTCCCTGTTGTGAGCAGGCATCAACAATTTAAAAAAAAGAGGCAGAGTTTTTCAAAAGCAAACAAAAAAGCCGACGTGTCTCTATGCCCAACCTCCACCCTCATGGCCCCCCCTCGTTCCCTGCTCCGGGAGTATGATACGGTACAGTGCAGCACATATATAGCAGGTGACACAATGCTAGCCTAATTCTGGAGCCAGTGCGCAGAGTGACGCGGATCCGGCTCAGGTTGTGGGCTGGACTGCGGGCCTCCACGTCATCTCCCTCCCCACACTCGTCGAGGGTGATTATTCCAAGGCCTCTGCATTGACTCGGCCGTTGCCAGTCCCTCAAAGTGCCGTGGCTTCCATCCCCAGACCTCACTCGGGGCATTAGAGGGCTCCCAAAGGCCTCTCTGGCGCTACCTTGGTCGTTAAAGTGGACAATAAAATCGAACCTGGGAGCTGGATGAACAGACTTGATGTTCTCTATAACAGGAAGCCGCTTTTTCTGAGGGAAGCTCTGCCTGTCAGTGTAAAACTCCTTCACCCCCCACCTCCACCCTCCCTGCACCCCGACTCAAATAACAGCCACAAATGTCTGCAAAAAAAAAGCAATTTAATGTAAAACGCCCCGGCACCACTGCCATTTAAATCTCATTCTGGTCAAAAACAAATGCAGATTTTAAAAAGTGATGATCCCACCCCCCCACACCTCTGCATTATACATCAGTGTGAAAGAAAAAACACAGCCGTTATAAAATTCTTGCCAGTGTATCTCTGCGTATAAGAGGAAACTTTATTTTATTCTGTATAATTAGGAAGGAAAACGGCAAGGTTCATTTTTATTCAGTGGGAGAACTAATGGGTCTCTCATGGTGATGAGATTTGCCCCTTAATAAAGGAGGTTTGTATTTCTGCTAACGGAACTCGTTTGGGCATAGAACAATGAAGCACCATAATGGAGGCTGGGATTACGCCGACTTCTCCTGGAAGCTTCTCTCTGGTTGCCAGTACTTGTCAGACTGGCTTTATTAGCACCTTGAATACAGCCGGAGGGAATGCTGGGTGGACATTGACCAAACCAAAACATCAGTTTCCTTAAAAAAAATAAATAATAATAATATATATATATATGATGCCCAGTCAACATTTATTCAAAAAGCTCAAGCATTTACCTATTTGTAGAGCTGGCTATTGTAAGTACTGGTTTAGCTTAATGGCATCAGCGCAAGATCACATCAGCCAGGAACTGTCAAAGCTTTACAGTGGCCCAAAATGAAATAACAGCATGTTATAAATTAAGCACTGGCATACTGAGCCAGAGACGTGCACTAAGCAGTTTTAAAAATGGTCATTTGTTGACAGAATCAGCAAGAAGTTCACTGAAAGGAATTGTCACCTTGTGTCCAGTACATGCTGACAGTACTTAAGGTCGCGTTTCCATTTGTCACTTACTTATTTGCTGATTTTCATATTGTGCCCCAAAGCACATTTTTTGTCACCGGGGTTTTTTTGTCCTTTCTTCTTCGAGTGGAAACGAAATACTGTGGGAGCTCAAGTCGGACTTATACCTCAAAGCGTAGCTGCAGTCTGCCGTGACATCCCCACTGGAGAGGAACAGACCATCATGGATGTCCGCGGGGTGGTGGGTCTTCTCAGCGACAGCACGTCTCAGATGCTCATCAGCCTCGGGTGTTCGTTGAGCGATGCTAAGGGGGATGGGGGGGCTCGACACTGGAGGAAGACCCTCAACAATTCATGCAGTGCCTCCAGTGACACTTCCGATAAAAGGCAGGCCTCCTCCCATTTACCACAATCATCACAAAGCCCTAAAGTTCCCGTCATGGACGCCTAGGTTTCTCTGTGTGGCTCCTTGCATTATTTTGTTCTCCCCAAACAAGGTGAGTCGAGGCTGCAGGAAGAGATGCCATTTCAAAGCTATTAAATGCTGACTCAACAATATGCATCTTTCTCCCTGGCCTCCCTGTTTTTTATTGACATATCGATGTCCAGTCATCAGAAAAGCAAGCACTGGCTCAGCACATTTGCCCATGACTTGCCGAGATCATGGGCTCAGAGTCTGCCAAATTTTTTTTTTATAAATTCGATTTCCAGTGAAATTATTGGAAAAACGTCAAAACTTCAGTGTAATTACAATGGCTTCCACTTTCTGGCTCCCTTTCGTCCCTGACTTTGCTACTTTGTCAATGACAAAAAGTACTGTTTTTGTTCACCCACCTTCTGTATTAAGTATAACTTAATGCAGGATTGAAGTGCTGTATTCATAAGGATGGGCATGTAATCAGAATAGCGCTACACCAACTCAGGAGGACTAGCAAAGCCAGGATTTGTTTCTAGAGTCCTTCCCCTCATTCATTAGTGGTGAAGCCTTCACATCTGGGGCAATTCTAGGGCATTTTTTTTTAAGGTGGGGAACATAAGAGGTGGCATAATTCATACAGATGGGCTAACCTTATAATTAGCCAATGATATGCTTCGAATCTGTGAGTGACAGGAGAGGGGTACTACAGGAGCCAATCAGCTTTCAGTCCCTGTGCCCCGCCCCCGTATACACCCCTGTGTGCAGTGAGGTGAATTTGTCAAAAACACAAGAAACGCAGTGTTGACATCATACTCGGCTCACATTTCAGACTGATTTCCCCCACTAACCTTCATACCTGCTGGGGAAGCCTTGTGGAAAACTGGAGACTCCAAACCACATTAAAATGAGACAATCAGGGATTACCTGAAAGCGATATCATGCTGGTGTGTCAAACGGGTGGGAAAAAAAACCACCCACATGGTTCCCACCCCCATTAGAGGGTGTGCTGAGGGATGAGATGTGACAGGGGATTCACGTGCCTGGGCTGCCGGTTGGCTGAAATGGTGTAGGTCAGGTAACATGCATTTTATAGGTGACTGGAACACCTTGTGGGGAATGGTTGACATTTTAAAGAAAGATGGTGCGGTCCAGTAGTCTAAGTAATTCAAACCCATAACTCATAGACAAGGCCAGACACAAACTTATTGTTTCCACTGATATGTGCCAACTTCACTGAACTACTGATTAGGATTTCATACTATGCACTGTTTTTCCAGACAATGTAAAATTAATCAGTTCAAACCACTCCATTGTGTTTTTTTTTTTTTGCAATAACTGTTTAATAAATATCCAGTCCTTTGAATCAGCAAGTCCTATAAGCAGCAATCTAGAATCATTAAATCTAAGATTACGTAAAACTAAACCAGCTTGTGTATACAATAATTATTGACAATAATCTGGTTATTTTAGGACTGAATCCTAGATTTGCCCTAATGATGACTCAACTTTAATTTGGCCCTAATTACTCAAAACCCTTTCATTACTAATTACAAGGATAGCATTACTGTAATTTGCAAAACTGGTTTTGGCTGAACTCCAAGAACTACACAGAAGTTTCATTCTTCTGAAGAGCTTGTCTAGTCCATTGGCCAGACTCTGAGGGTAATCAAGGTTTTGCTTCCCCTCACTGCTTCTTCTTTTGCATCCATCTCCATGGTTCCTCGATAGTGGTCACCTATAAGGAATTATTAACGGTCATAATGAAGATCCAGATGATAATCTTATATTCACAGTTGCAAACATTATTAAGTCTCTTCCACAGATGTTCAGTGTAATAGGAAGTGATGTAGCCAGGAGTGTATCGCGACCAAGACAAGACCAAGACCAAGGTAGGGCTAAACTGAGACAAGACCAAGACCAAGGCAGGGCTAGACTGAGACAAAACCAAGACCAAGGCAGGGCTAAACTGAAACAAGACCAAGACCAAGGCAGGGCTAGACCAAGTCAAGATCAGAAACAGACTAATGTTTGAGTCTACATAACACACTATAAAATGTGGGGCATATGCACCATCCTGGTGCTAGGCAGTTTGGCCTAAAAATTGTGTCACATTATAATTTGAACGTTAGATTTTTTTTCTTTTTAAATTTCAATATAAATGCTTCTGGACAGGTAAAGCACAGGTATGACTACTGCATGAAACGGCATAGGTTTGGTGCTATCCAAGAACCAACGGGCACAAAATAAGGAATAACTCAGGGTGGCTCACAACTCATTGCTTGGCACACACACCATTCACACCACGGACAATCTGGTACATCCAATTCACCTTAGCATTCTTTTTTTGGACTGGGGGAAAACCGGAAAATCCAGGGTAATGCTCTGGTGACACTTAGAGAAGAGAGGTGTGTGGTGTCCGCGTGAACCATGGTGTCGCCATGCTATCCTTATAAACATACAGAACTACAGAAACTACTTCAGATAACTACAAATAATCTTTCAGATGAGATTCTAAAAATGCAGTTCTGCTGCTCAAATGACATTTAGATTGCTAGATCCTGACTTCTGGTGCCTTTTGGTTAAAGATAATCCAGCACAACACCAAAGATGAGAATTTGCTGCCATTTTGGGTTATAGATTAATGTGGCACCCTCTCAAATAGAAATCTGAGTGCTAAAAATGTACCAACTGATGTAATGACCACTTGGAAAGCAAAACTGCTTGACGCTGAAGTTCTAAAATCACAGCTAAGATAAAGTGTATGCTGGCTTCTGCTTACAGAAACTAGTTTCTGATGCATTTACTACTAATCTTGCTTCTTGTTATGCTCAGTATTTGCTTGTTGCACTAATTGTATTGAATACCCTACTTAAAACTTCCAAATCATCCTCTTGCTTACCGAATACCTACAAAGCTTATGGAAGAGCTTCTGTCTGTAATTGGAAAACCTATGTAAGGTATTAGAAACGCATCATTATCTTCTGGACATGTTCCCAAGTCTCCCAAGTCTATGACAATTGTAATCAAGGAGCCAAGCTTGGATCGAAAGGTCTCCTCTAATTAAAGGTCTCGCTCACGCCTTCAATTTTTATCTGAAATTTTAGATATGATGCCCACCATATATCACCTTACTCAGTTGGATAGATTAGCAGATGGTGATGTGTCTTATGATTTGGGTCTTATCCATCAGCCCGCTGCCAGTTTGCGTGAGCAAGCCTGAATTGCTGACATACTCATCAGTCACTTGCGGTGTTCGACAGTGCTCTTTGTGGGGCCTGTTGCTTTTCAGCTGACATGCAGTCCTCACACTCCCCGTAGTCGCGGCCAACAAGACCATGTCCCGCCTTGCCTGAATACTAAACACACCTGTAGCATATCTCCTGATTAGACAAATGGTGCTATGACTATAACCTCTCCAGATTGTATGAGGTTTTAAGCTAGCTTAGTGCTCCTGCTTCTTCCCTGCAGATTTCTCAGACTTCTCAGACCTCTGTCCTCTGACCCTGCTTGTGGATTGTGATTTGGATTCCGTGTCGGGACAGTTTGTCACCTTGACCTATGACCTATGATTCTTCTATCATGATTTTTGTTATATTGGAGCGCGATTCGTAAAACCTGATAACTCGGTCCCCGAATCTCAGACCTCTTTCATTACGCCGGGGGACTTTATTTGCGGGCTTGGTGTTAATTACCATTGATATGCAGCTGTCTGACACAAAACATCCTGAGCTGCAATGACTCAGAAGTGATGTCACGCTGACAGTCGTAGCTGTAATGCAGACCTCAAGTTGAATCCAGATGGCTTTTTAGGTTGACGGGGATACTTCTGTAAAAGGCTTTGCTTGTAAAATTGACAAAAACCTAGCATTTGACTCTTAAATCAGAAACATATCTAAGTGTCTTCCTTTCATCTGTGGAATATTGCTAGTCATAAAATTGCCATCTATGAATAATGTAGAGAAGCTGCTCCATGCATTCATTACATCAGAACTAGATTATTGCTGAGCTGCGGTCTGTCTGCACAGATGCCTGCTAGTGGCCAGATGCCAGTTGGGGAATACAGCTATGAGAGTTCTTACTAGAGATAAAGTGCATGAACAACCCTGTTCAGACCAGAATATAAAACACTGCATCCATCCATCTTATAGTCAGGAGTACCTGCATCCCATCCCCAGCAGCACTGAGCACAAGCCTGGGGTATACACTGGATTGGATGCCAGTCTATCACCGGGCACTTACAGTCACGCTAAGGGCAGCTTAACAGCACCGATTAGCCTAACTGTACACCTACAGGAAGTAGGGGCTGTATCCAGCAGAAACCCACATGACACAGGGAGAACATGCAAACTCAGAGCAGAGGTGCGAGTCAAGCTGCTAACCCAGGAGGTGTGAAACAATACTGGCCCCCCTGTGCCACCGCTGAATGCTGCAACGCACCTTTAATATCCTAAACAAAACCTGCATGCTCGCATCATGCAAATCGTCGTCACGATCCGCCATCTCTCTCCTGCCTCAGAATGTGCTGATGATGTTATTGTATCACAGTGTGAGGGGACGGAAGGACCTGGAGTTTCCACACACAGGGCTCCTGTCTTATGAAATAATCCCCCTATTTTTAAGGCTAGAATAAAAAGCAACTTCAAAGGTGCTGAGGGTTCTGACCACAGTCTCTGAGGTCCTTGGAAGCGGGGAGACCCATGGAGACCCAGGGTGAGTCGGTGTAGGGGTGGGGGTCAAATTTACGTTAAATTATCTAACGTAGTCTGATGAAACTTTATTAATAAACTATTTGCATTTTTTTTAAGACAAAAATGTATTATTTTAGCCGATACCATATCGGTTACTCTGTGAATGCTGCATTCTGAAATCTACCAATCAGCCATATTTTTACATTGTATCAAGAAAGGACAAGAGCCAAAAGGTTAAATCCGACTTTCTGTAAAAGAAACGGACGAGTGGACGTGACCCCATGTCCAGATGCTTTCCGTGGTTCATGGACTTCTAACAGTGACAACAACGAGCTGCCATCTGACTTTATTAGGTGGCAAGAGACTCTGGGTTTCTTCATAATTCCCGTTCATGTTTATATTACACTGTCAGAGGCGACTCTGTGTAGCACCTGGTTAACGATAAATCTGTGTAACCAAACTATTTATCAACACTGTACTCAGTCCCCAATTTCTTTTCACGCCTCGCCGTCTGCCTCCCGCTAGGGGCCATCTGGCCCTAAGCTAATAGATCATCAGCGGAACCCAGACAGTCTTGAGTCTTGGAGAGGTGTCCCGAGAATGGACCCGTGTGTTGGGATGATGAAGCTCTCTTACTTGACCCAAATTCAGTCCCCTGCCCTGATAGTCGGACCTGCTTATAAAAAGGCACTATACTGAAAAGCAGTACAGACATAATCCATTAAGTTCTGACTTGCTTTCTAATAACCTTTTCATATAATATCAGCAGGTGCGTGAACCACTGTACGTATCTGAACATGGGGAGGTGGGAGTAAATGGGGTGAGGCATAACTCATGTCCTATTCTTTGATTTTGAACAACTTAGATAAACCCTTCTGAATTAAAAAAAATGTGCGTGTAATTCTGAATTTTATTAATTAGTTCATTCATTCATTAAGCTTTTTTCTTTGCACGTTAAATTATACGTTGGTAATTCTTTCCTGATTGTCCATTCACTGCATTCTTAATGACGCTCCCGAAGTTGCCCGGCACAGTCCCGGCTAACGCCCCACCGGTCCCATGGTCCATGAGCATGGGAAAGTGTATTACCTACAGATGTACTTCCTGGCACAGTCTAGATGTTAAAGATGAATAATTTATTCAGGAAGCTATGGCAGGAATCAAGATGGAGGATCTCTCACATACTGGGGGCTGCTAATTGTCAAGTGCTCAACAAGCAATGAGCGTCCAACTGAGATTTTGCTTATTAAGCAACACTATAAGGTCGCTTTTTCGCATTTAGCCTGACGGGGCTTGCCCGGCCTCTGCCGGAAAAGGGGTCGCTGACGTGAAGCATGCACACGTGTGCAAGACCCGCCTCTGATGTCGGCTATAAAACATCAAATGTAGATTTTTCATAGAGGCTGTGTGTGTGTATGTGTGTGTGTGAGTGCGTGTTTGTGTGTAGAGGGAGGCTTACAGAATAGGGTTAGCGGGCTGATTTGAATGCGAGACGGGAAACATCTGCCTGCAGTCAGAAAAATTCATCTCCTTGTCACTTTCAATTCGAAGTGCTGCAGCAAAATGTTTCTCCCGTGGACTGTGTGAGGGAAGAGACACGGGGGGGGGGAAAAACACCCCTACCCCAATATTAATGAGGTGTTGCGCTGAATTACGATGTGCACCCTGATAGCAAATGCACCCTCTTAATGGCATCTGTAATTACGTTCATTAGCATTAATACCGAGGCTGGAGCTGTCAGCGCTGAAAGCTTCACCTCCCCTCCTCTACCCGCCAAAGTCGTGTCCACCCACGTCGGTGCGCCTCCCCCCCGGCGCATGCATCCTCTCCTCACCATTTTCCTGATTTTTCCCCTCCTAGAAGCCCTCCCTCAACAGTCCCTGGGTTTGGACGTCCCCCTGGTGCCCGGAGTGCTGGTATCTCATTAACTTGCTTTATTTAGCAGAAACTTTTATCTGAACTGATGTACATTTTTGTTTTTGTTATTATTATTTTTTTTTTACAGCAGGGCAAGCCAGTTCTTGGGGGTTAAGGGCCTTGGTCACGGGCGCAAGGTAAAATCACTGTACCGATGCTGGGATTTAAACTGGTAACCTTCTGATAAAAGCCTCCTAACCCGCTGAACCACACGGGACCTGAAAACAGGAGCAGGGCAGCTCAGCTCACTTCTCCCTTGGCCTGCAAAGACAAGAATCCTCAAATCATACTCTGCCACCACATCGATAGTGATTATGAGGCGAAATTAAACTCATCCCCCTCGGTAAATATTAGTTTGCAGCCAGGTATTAATCTGAACAAATAGGGGGGTATACCCACATATAGTATGTGATTCAAACTTAATTGCCTGTAAAGCCTCTCCTGTCTTACTTTAACACTTTCCTTAAGCAGGAAGGCTTTGGTCTCAAGCTTTTGGAAGCTGATCAATTTGGCTACTGAAAAGAAAATCTATCTGGCGCGTGGTGAAACCGCAGTGTAGCCAATCAGCTGCTGGCGCACTCAGAGGTTTAAGGAAGTGTCACAGAGAGATGTTGTCTCAATACTCTCTGAGTGGCACTTTCTGTCATAATTAACAGTAATAAGCTCTAATCTGAGAGTGAAATCAGCTGGTAAAAGAAAAAAAGTTACTGATTTAAAAAGTGAAAAAGGAACCTTTATAAAATCTAAACCATAGCATAAAAATCTAAACCATAGCATAATGAAAGAACAAATGTGAGGATACAGTCAAACATCTTTGTGAAAATGGAAGGAAAGACAAAACAAACATCATGACTTTGAGGTAACAGGCACATGTCATCTTCTCAGCTGGACTCGGGCCACAGTCACGAATCCCTCTGCAGCCTCTTCCATTACGTCGCCCGGCGGCGTGAGCCCCTCGTGCAGTTCGATATTATTTCCGTAAACAGCTACTCTCGTGTGTACGAGTCTCAGGAATAACACGTAACGTTAATTTGTCTGGCGCGGCGCAGGAGCCAGCAGTCTGAATCCCTACACAGAGTCTCATCTTTGATGCTTCAGTGTCGAGAATTAACCCGCGGGTCACGGGGCTCAGTGACGCTGCACCTCGGTGGGGAAGCTGATTAGGAGCACTCCTTCTCCAGCGCACAGCGATGGACGACCGCCGTCTACCTGGGAGTGTCCCTGGAATTGCTCATTAACTGGTTTATTCTATCCCAGTCTCACGGCAGTGACAGGCCGCTTGTTATCCAGGCTGGTGATTCACCCAAGCCCGCCACCGCCTTTGTTAAATCACCTGTCTGACTGACCCTTCGTGGGTTTCACTGGTAGGGGGTCCTGTCTCTAAATGACACTTGTTTAACTGGAGTCTCTGAATGATGCTGATTTAACTGGTGGAGTCTCTAATTGGTGCTGGTTAAATTGGTGGAATCTCCAATTGATGCTGGTTTAACTGGTTGGGTCTCTAAATTATTTCAGTTTAACTGGTGGAGTCTCTAAGACACACTGGTTTTAACTGGTAGAGTCTGTAAATGACACAAATTTAACTGGCAGAGTCTCTAAAGCTGTATGGGTTAAGCTTCTGAGCTTGTAATTGGAAGGTTGCTGGTCCAGGCCTCGCCTGAAAAGTGACATTTCTGTCAGGCCTTTGAGCCTAAGAAGGGTGCCGTAATAGTAGCATGAACCTGTACTTGGGTCCCAAGTTTATCTCTCAACTGTATGTGTATGTCTCAAAGAAGAGCACCATGGGATATGCGAGGAGAAGTGCTTGTGCAAAAGGCAAATAAAAGATCACTTCATTAAATGGCTCAGTTTTAAGTGCTGGACTCTGTAAATCAGCATTTGCCAATCCAGACCTTGGCGACCCGCAGTTGGCGAAATCTATGGAGGGGCACCTACTGGTAGGGTTGGCGAACATCCCATAAGATGTATTTCCCGCTACAAGGCTGACCCTGGCCCCCATGATGGCTACTGCTTCATAAAACCCTGCGGCCCACACTTTCACCTGCCTTAATTGTTCCTTTTGAAACAGAAGGAGAGGGACACAGCCCGAGCGAAATGCTGCTTGAAGGTTCCTGGCCCTGGGTCTTCTTCACCAATCTAACCTGAAAAAAAGCAGGGGATGCATTTGATGCCTGGGAGCACTGCTGTACGATGGTCTGGATAGGGAAACCCTTACCCTGCTCAGAGCAGTCACACCGGTGCTGGTGCACCCACCTTATTTTGATTCCGGTCTTACTGGCCTTCAACAAATCCAGCTTCCATCTCATAGAACTGAACAGTGATATTTTATTGATCCATGTGCGGAAATTGTCTATTCTCGTATCCCATCATGCTCCTCATGAGAAAAACATATGCAGGTGAGAGAATGGGGGGGTTGGTAGGTACAGCACGGGGTACAACACAGGGTCAGCACAGGGTACAGCACAGGGTCAGCCTGCGTGCAGCTGTGAAGGGCCTTGCTCAGGGGCCTGACAGCGGCTTCTATGTGCCAGTCCTGGGATGTGAACCAGCCACTTTCTAATAGGTGCCAAAACCTATCCCACTGAGACTCACACCACCCTACAAGAAGAATTACCTAGAACATTAACGGCAAACCTCCAGCACCCCCCCATAGCTATTGGGTGGCGAGGGCTTAGCATTTTCCTGGCTGTGTGTGTGACCCCTATTCATAGTTCCGGAATTTTAGCCTATTTAACAAAAAACAAAACAATACAAAACATTAGAGAGCTCAGATTCGGAATGGGGAAGGAGACGCTTTGCCCTAATCTTCTTAGGGGCTTTTCATCCGGTCTAAGAAGGTTAGTGTGGGGAAAGCAAGCACACGGACTCTGGTAAACAAGGTCACAAGGCCCTCCACCCTCCCTGTCAGGCCAGCGGAGTATCGAGACAACCGCCTGGCTATGAGCGGGAATCGACGACACGCGGCTACGGGCGGTATCGTTTGTCATTACGGAAGTTGGGATGGAAGGGGGGGCTTTGTTGTGGGCTGAGTGTGAATGCGATTTAATGATGCAGTGTACTCTTTACACAGCCAGCCTGGGGGGTGCGTTGGCGAGACGTGTCATTAGTATGGGGGGCACGTTAGCCCCAAAGCCTCGCTCCATCTCCCCCACCCTCCTGCCGCTGCTCAGGGGTGTGCGATGGTGTGGGAAAGATTAATGCTTCTCAATGCCATGCCGTGAAATCAAATTAGTGTACCCTCATCCACACGCTTGGAGCGGCTGTTCGGGACGGCATAGGGACAATTTCTCACTAATCCTTAACCCCCCCCCAGTCCCATCCCAACATAAGGTGGATAATGTTGCCATTAGACTGTGCATTGTTTTGTTTCTTCAGACTACATGCCCCCAACCCTATGCCCTCCCACCTTCATTTCCAGACCCCCCCCCCCCTACCTGGACCTGCATAGGTGTTCATTTGCATAATGAATTTGTTGGTGGGCGCAAATGTTTTCAGGAAGCCTGGGGATTACATGAATACATGTATGCGGATGTCGCCGTGCTGCCCCTGCCTATGAGAAATCTGCAGACCTTGCAGATATTATGATAAATGTAAAAATATATAAATAAACGTATGGTAATATCTAGTATCTAACCCACCAGTGGAAGCCTTAAATCAAACTACTAGTCTGCCAATACAATTAGATTTGTTAGGTTTGCTGCAGGGGCCAAGGATGATCTTGGCCGCCCATAAGTGTTGCGTAGGCTTGTACAATCCGTTACTTGATCACATATTGAAGATAATTCAGCAAAAGCTTCACAGTGTCGTAACCCTGAGCACTTCTGGCTGGGATCGCCAGCTCCGTCCTACAGGAGTGCTTCAGCTTCAAAGGCTTCTCTGCTGACCCCCGTGTCCTATATATATAGGCATGTAAGACTCTTGGGGGTGGGGTAGCTAACAGGTAATCAGTTTACCACAATGTCAGTTCCATAAGATGATACTTTATTGTCAGATTTCTCAGAAATCCGCTTTGCATTACAAGCAGTTCTGCTCCACTGTGGCATTCACAGCCATACATAAATTACACCTGGTTCAATAATGCACCCCCAACTGCTTACCCTCCATTCCACTTGCCCTATGACACCCAATTTTTAATATATGAGGGGACTATAGCTGCACTTAACTTATTTATGTAACCTGTTTTCTGGGTTAAGAAGAATTATTGCGGGATGAAACCTATCAAGTCTGGCCCAGGGAACTGTAAACCTTCTACTGGAAGGAATACCCTGATATTCCCTGGTAAGAACACGTGTAGAGACTGAATAAACACCGTGCACGTGTCTTCTCAGGCTCTGCTGGCTGGCCTCCAGAAAGCTTTGCTTAACGGTTTGCCCATGATCTCGGAACAGATGCATCGTAATCTTGCCATGTTGGTCTGGAGTGTAACAGGAAGGTGACTTGCGGCACAGTCCTGTACAACATTCTTAACAATAGATGTGGAAAAGCAATCAAGAAATGATCAGGTTGCTTACTCTAAAGGATCTTAATCCATGAAGGAAACACCTGACTGCAAACGTAGCCCTAACTGACGTATACAAAACATATATGTGAATCCAGGTATTTACAGGATGATCATTCATTCGTTCACCTTCTATACCTACGACTTCCCTCTCCCCGGCCACTTCGCCCAGCTCTTCTGAGGGAATCCCGAGGCGTTCCCAGGCCAGCCGAGAGACATAGTCTCTCCAGCGTGTCCTGGGCCTTCCCCGGGGCCTCCTCCCAGTGGGAAATTCCCAGAACACCTCACCACGGAGGTGTCCAGGAGGCATCCTGATCAGTTGCCCGAGCCACCTCATCTGGCTCCTCTCGATGCGGAGGAGCAGAGGCTCTACTCTACTCTGAGTCCCCCCTGAATGACCGAGCTTCTCACCCTATCTCTAAGAGAGAGCCCAGCCACCCTGCGGAGGAAACTCATTTCAGCCACTTGTATTCGCCATCTTGTTCTTTCGGTCACTACCCACAGCTCATGACCATAGGTGAGGGTAGGAACGTAGATCGACTGGTAAATCGTGCGCTTTGCCTTTTGGCTCAGCTCCTTCTTCACCATGATAGACCGGTGCTGTGCTCGCATCACTGCTGATGCCACACCGATCTGCCTGTCAATCTCCCGCTCCATCCTTCCCTCACTTGTGAACAAGACTACGAGATACTTAAACTCCTCCACTTGGGGAAGGACCCCCTCCCCGACCTGGAGAGAGCACTCTAACCTTTTCCGGCTGAGGACCATGGCCTCGGATTTGGAGGTGCTTATTCTCATCAGATTGGGGGGGTCGTTCTTCCCAATCACGCCACTCCAGGTCTCACTGTCATTGCCCACGACAAGTCCCCCAGCAGAACAAGAGAGTCCCCTGGAGGAGTGCTCTCCAACACCCCTTCCAAAAAGGGTGGGTATTCGGAACTGCCGTTTGACGCATAAGCAGAAACAACAGTCAGGACCCGTCCCCCCACCCGAAGGCGAAGGGAGGCCACCCTCTCGTCTACCGGGGTAAACCCCAATGTACAGGTGCCCAGCCAGGGGGCAATAACTATGCCCACTCCTGCTTGGCACCTCTCCCCGCGAGCAACTCCAGAGTGGAAGGGGGTCCAACCCCCCTCAAGGAGAATGGTTCCAGAGCCCAAGCCATGCATTGAGGAACCTCACAATCTCACGCACCAGCTCAGGTTCCTTTCCTGCCAGAGAGGTGACATTCCATGTCCCTAGAGCTAGCTTCTGCAGCCAAGGATCGGACCACCAAGGTCACCACCTTCGGCCACCGCCCAGCTCACACTGCACCCGACCCCCTTGGCCCCTCCTACGGGTGGTGAGCCCATTGGAGGGGGGACCCACATTCCTTCTTCGAACTGTGCCCGACCAGGCCCCATGGGTGCAGGCCTGGCCACCAGGCGCTCACCATCGAGCCCCACCCCCAGGCCTGACTTCAGAAGGGGGCCCCGGTGACCCGTGTCCGGTCGAGGGAAAACGTGAATCTCTGTTTGTACTCACCATAAGGGGTCTAGTGCGCTACACTTTGTCTGGACCTGTTTGCCTTGGGTGACCCTACCAGGGGCATAAAGCCCGGGAAACTTAGCCCCTGGGATCACTGGAACACGCAAACCCCTCCACCACGATAAGGTGTTGGCTCCAGGAGAGGTAATTTCCTTCTTGTAAGTTAATTTTGAGGTGTGCACGACTGAAATAGAATACCAAAATAAAAATTCATGTTTTGAGTATTCTGATGGCACCACTCAGCTAAACTGTCCGCAGTTCGTTTGGTAGACAGCATCCCAGGATCATCTGTTAGGATACTACGGTCAAACTGTCTTAATAATTAATAATTAACAGACCTCATTTTTAAGCCATTAGTCTTCAGTGTAAATAACGCATTAGTAATGATTTATATTGTCAGCTTATCAGCGGCACCCTATTTGTAAGAAAGGCCACCATTCATGATGGGCTTTTATTACACTGATACACAAACATGTGCAATAGTAACTTTTCTGTCCAACTTTGTTTGACCTCATAAATCCCTTCCAACTTAAGAACAAAAGTTAGAAATTCATCCGCATTTCTGCCTGGTTGGGAAGAAATGAAACCCACTGTTCTGTCACATCGCTTTCCAGAGGCAATCATCAGCACTGGCGGGCACTGACAACCAGCGGCACTGTGCTAACCAAAACCACACATGAGACATGAAAAATACACATGCACAGAGATTAATGGTTCCAAAACTACATGCAACTATTATGCATTCTAACAGGTCTTGCTGACCTTGTTTAATGCCACTGAGATGTGGGTCATGAATGTCACAACGTGACAACTCGTTGATGATGTGTAGAGTTATCGGTAGGAGACAGGAATGATGAGGAATAGGGGAGGTGCTTAAGAACAAGGAAGCTCGCTCACAGGCCAGGTTATCTAGACTATATGTGTATTGACATTCACAGTCAATGCAAGCACGCTATTGGTTGACTGAATAATTAATTTATATGTTGCACTTTTACAAAATATCGGGTAGGCACGTGCCTAAGCCCGGAAAGTGCCGACCTAGCTACCCTCTCTGCTTTATGCTTGATGCGCCTGTACCTCCTTTGATCTGGCGCAATTTAACTTCCCAGAAGAGCACGTTTATTCCACAACACATAACAACCAAATGCTGGGAGGGCTCCTATGTCACCATCAAAGTTAAAGACTAAAACAACGCGGCAGTACAGAGGCTGCGAGACAATGACACAGCTCGTTAAAGCTGCAGCCCGGTGCACCGGTGTCTAGGTGCTTTTGGAAGGATCCCGTTATTACTTGTCAGAAAATCAACGCGCCCATTATCGGGGCTTGAAGCTGGCACTTGGAGGTGAACGCTGAGGGCATCGAGGTCTCTCACTTTCCCGCAACGCTGCTTTGCATCATAAACGGCGGTCAAGCGTGTCGGGAGCAAATTATAGCAGGAAACAGCAAGAGGTTACGATGCAAAGCAATAGGAATCCACTGAAATTTCATTCGCATGCTTAAATTGAGAATAACCCAAGCAGAGAAAAAGTTGCTTTGTGGCGAGCAGAACAAAAAAATAATAATAATAAAAGTGAAAAATCCTAACAAAAACAATAGTGGCCCATAATACTACAGAGGCTCTTACAATTTTTTGGGTTTTATGCAAATTCTCCAAAACCAATTTGTGGAATTCCATCATGTCTACAAAACGAGTTATTGCCCTAATGTTTGTGAGAGGAAGTAACTTTTTAAATTAAAGTTATGTGGTGGAAATCAGACGTTGTGAAAGAAGCAGACATAATTTATTTTTCTGGGCTGATTTAACTGTTTTGAAATACTAATACCTCACACATCATTTTCACCCTAAGCCCTATCATATTGTTTAGTCATTTATTAGGTGGGCTGTCTTGCATGAGTACTAATAAATATATGATCATATAAATATAATCTAGGATGTGAAAACACTATTCCACTAAAACTCACCAGCTGTTATGGCACGTAAGTTCCCTAGAGTCTAGAGCAATGGGAACTGATTCACAAACAATTTGTTGATTGTTTTTGAATCAATAATTAATTCAATGGCGCGATATGTAAAAAATATGAAATTTATATGTTCTCCACATGTTGTATGGGTTTCCTCCAGTTGCTCTGGTTTTCACCCAGTTTGGGATGCAGTTGGGTTCATTGACTGGCATGGACCGGCATCCCGTTTAGTGTACTCCAGTCTTGCACCCTATGCTGATGCCTGGAATAACGCCCCTTGCCCAAAAACCCCACTCAGAATATGATGGATGGATGCATGGATGGATGGATAGATCCAGTGAATGGATATGTAAACAATGACAACCGTATACCTCCCCCTAATTTGAGATTTCTTCATCCGTCGTCATGGGCTAAACCCTGCCGAAACTTCATGCCTGTCTAAATCACACATAACTATGAACATGCTGACGCAGAGGACATTTGTGTGCGCTGATGCCCCTTCCCTACTCTTACTGTCTGACTGTCAGGCCCAGACAGTTTACAATGAGGGCCCCAGTCTTGAAGCTGGAGTGTAGGCAACGTGAGCAGTGGCAGAAGTTGAACAATCTTTAAATATGCTACTTATTTGCCTTATTAAATATGTACTGACTACAGATTGATTCCTGAGGCAGTCAGTCTAACTAACAATGAATTCAGCTTAGATAATGCTGCTCACATAATGGCTTATTTGAAATAGCCCTTGTTATTTAAATTATTCATTATATAATTATATTGTTATATAATTGGAGGTAATTATCAATTAATCATAAAAGGCCTATTAGCTTTTTGATGAAAATCTGCAGTACCCTATTTATACTGATATTATATAACTATGCATTGTACATTTTAACTTTGCAGTTGTTGGAGTAGCTAAGCTTCTTCTCCAGGTTTTATTCACAGATACATTGCCTGCAAGGTGAGGAGATGATGTTGCCAAGCAGTGTTGCCCAGCTGCCAGTGTGCACAAACTATCTCTCAACTATTTCGAACTATTTCAAAGGTCATGGTATTTGGCTGTATTTTCACTCATATTTGTGGCCTGTCACAGGCTATGCAGGGCTATGCAGGGCTATGTTTCCATCCATCCATACATACATACATAGCCATTTACTTGGGGATGCATCAGCATTGTTGAATATTCAAGAACATGGAAAAGATTGGGGGGAAAAAAGCCTTAGAATCAAATATTAAATGCCATTTTAAGTATTATTTACCAGCAATATAATGTGATGATTTATCCACACTCTCATAAGTTTGCAGTTTATTTTTTCAGAAGTTAACCTCAGCTGTTTTTGTGTGACCTCTGCATGCACTCTCTGAGCCAGACATAATCATTCTCACTCATAGTTGCACATAAGAAAGAAAGAGATATTTTACCAAAATGAGTTATGCGAACAAGAAAACAATAGCTGACTGCTAGAAGACATTTGCCTTCACGGTATGGAAATATTTTGGATTCCGTAGAGACGATATTGAGCAGAAGCAGGTGATTTGTTGAAACCGCTTCGTGTCTGTTAGCACAACTCGTGGCAACTCGTGTAAGAGAATCTGGTTGTGCCGCTGCAGTTAATTTTGCATGCACATTTAGGTTGTAATGGTTGTCGGTAACAATGTTCTTGAAATTCATGCTTTGAGATTTGTTCTTAATAAAATTATACAGTGAAATTGTAAGTGAAACATTGGCAAGTTGTGAACTACTGACTTTCCCAGTAAAGACAGATTATATTGGTAGATAATAAAAAGTCGTCATACACCAGCGGAAGGGAAGGAGCGAGCTCGAGCGGGTTGAAGGAGCAACAGTGTTTTATTAAAACAGAACAGAAGTAAAGTCTAAACAACAGAATCACAGGATATGCAAAACAGGGCCAAACAAGACCATGTGCTATACCAGAGAGCGACTTCAATGACAGAACTGGGGAGCACAGGACTGGGAGGCACTTAAATAACAAAGGGGCAAACAGGAGGCAGCTGTGCATGTTTAACAAGAGGGCAGGAACCAGAGGTAAGTCCAATGAGCCCCTGGTGTTTCAAGGCTAGTTCTACTGTCTTAAATTCTTAATTTATCTTAAATTGCAGCAAGGAGTGATGTCTCATTTTGTATTTAAATAGATTAATGGGGAGTAGCCTATAAGACAAAGAAGTATTGTTAGGATTGTTTTGCTAAAAATAAAGAATTCACTATGCACCGTTACTGCCCAAGGCACAGGCTATTAAATTATACTGTATGCTGCTGCACTTGCACATCTCCTCAGTTTAATTTCAGTTTCATTTTAATTTATCCAAGCTGCCTTTTTACATTTTTAAATTATCCTGCAACAATGGGAAATACCTCATTTTATATGGTAAGCAATAAGTATTTTGATCCACCCCCCCATATGTATTTTTTCTTTAAAAGGTCTGTAAAATCTGTAAATCATATACTGCTTTGTGTACTATATACAGGCCTGTAAAAAATTAAGGGACCACTTTATCTTTTTTTAATCCTGGTTTAATCCTGGTTCTGCTGCCGGAAGGCTACACTGAGCTGTAGGCTGCTGCCAGGCTCTAACAAGGTGAAGCAGGAGACACTGGGAACGACCAGAGTCCAACCAGGCAGAGGGTGGAAGCGACTTTCTAATGCCAGAGATGACCGTATGCGACAGTTTCTCATGAATCGGAGGGTGACATCAAGTGACCTTCAAAAGGAATGGGAAACATTAAGTGGTGCGAAGTGCACGGCTGGGACAGTTAGTATCAGGCTCCTAGAATTAGAACTCAAGTCCCATAAAGCAAAGAAGAAGCCCTTCAATCAGAAGCATGGAAGAGCCATGCTGCAGTTTGCTAATGTCGCTTATATGTGTGTGTGTGTGTGTGTGTGTGTGTATATATATATATTTCACAGACACACCCATAAACAGAATAATGAATGATACAAAACTTTTGCCGTGGTTCCTTAATTTTTTCCAGAGCTGTATATTTCATTTACACAATTTGTAATTTGTACATTTAATTTCGAAACAAAGTATCCTTTGCAATCTATTTGTAAAGGTTGTAAAGGATTGCATTGTCAGCCGTCACCTCTGACCTTGAGCGACACTTCCCGGTGGCTTTGCCTCTTTCTCAAGAGCATTCAGGCTCTTAGCCACAAAGAAGTGTTTCCATTACGGCCCAATTCCTAATTCCGAAACTGCCACACCGAGAAGCTCAGGCTGAAACAACAGGCGACACGGGGAAAGTAACAATTTTGAATGCGAGAGATTTCTACTGTTTGTTTTTTTTTTCATTTTGGTCTTTTACTCTCACACATAAGCCCACACGCTGCCTGCGTTATCAAATTCTGCCTTACAATAAATTTCATTTTTAATTAGACATGGGCTATACTTAGCAAATCTATTGTTTTATATGTCTTGCTGAGAGAAAAGAAATGAAGTGATATATTGGGCTTTGGGGTTGAGGTTTTTATACTTGTATGCTATTTTGTCGACAATACAAACAGGGGCTGTGTGAGCTAAAAATTAGAACTTGTGTACTATTTTATCATCCCACATAGCTTATCGTGGCTTGCGTTTCTATTTATCTTGTAGCTGCAAAACTTAGCACCCTCTCTAGCACCCCCATAGCACCTGTAACAGTAAAATGCTGGTGCAGCCATTGCATCCTCCATACTGGTTTCTCCATGTGTGTGGTGGGGGGGGGGGGGGGGTTAATTGACTATTATTCGAATAATGACTGGGGAAATTCAACTAGTGGTCCCGCCTGAAATGCTCATCCCAATCACTTATCAAATGCACGTCGATTCCTGAAGCTTGTCCGAGTGAAGTAAATTGGCCATTTCCGCTACAAGCTGGAGCTGAAGATTAGATCTTGTGTGGAAAAGTCTCAGAGTATAAGCAGCCATATAACAACAGCGTCCTAAATTTTCCCCCTCAAATTCCGCCAGACGTTCTGTCAGCTTGAGTTTCCCAGCTGTGTTCCCTTGTGACTGCAGCCCAGTGTCCTGACACTGGCCTGTGTGAATGCTGTATGAGCGCCACCCACAGGTGGCTAAAAAAAAAAAAAAGTCAGGTTAATTCGTGCCTTTATGGTGACCTTGAAACGTTCGAGTTGTTTGTTGTTTTTGTTTCGGCTGCTCAGATGTCTGTGTTCCCAGGGTGCCTCTCCTTTCTTGTTTGGAGACACCACATTCTGTTATTTGCCGGTTTGAGCATTTAATCTCCGTGACACACTGTATTTTGTCACCTCACTCCATATGTCAACGCCGTAAATGAAACCGATGGCCAAGAAGGTTGGGGGAGGGGGAGGTTGGGGGATTGCACGGCACCAGACATCAGACAGGTAGGTTTTCCAGCTTGGTGGCACTGGCACGTGTTCAATCATGGTTAAAAGGTTAGAAGAGCGACAGGCCGAAGGAGCTGGGGCATGACGTCGGTTGACCTCTGAGATCCGATTTGATTTAACTTGTCAATTTAATGAATTGATTTAGAAGCCAACGGCTAATTAGGACAAGATAACGGATGATGGTTATTGGCTGCTTGATTGGCCGAGGAAACCATTGTTATGAGTTGGGCTCTTCCCCCACATAAGGTCAGGGCAGATGTATTGACTGTCAGCACCTCCATGCCTTGCACCTCTCCACCCCCCCAACACCACCCCTTAGGTTTAGGCAAACAATCACGCTTCTTGTTTAGTTTCCTTCCACCATGTGTTGGCCCTTTAGCTAATGGGGGACCACAGCAGTAAGCAAGTGTGAGATGGAGGAGTCTGTCAAAATTTGTAGCCTTGCCAATAGTGTCTAATGTCTAATGACCCACAGATTTTATTTAACACTGAGGTGCATTAATTATTTTGGGCAAAATAGGTGTGTCAAAGCAAAACCACTTCAGAATTATGTTCACTCATCTTCTGGCCATTTAGGCTAGAAGGGGATGCAGGGTGCTTGGATGCGATCCCAGGAAGCCTCAGGCACGGAAGTCCAGTCCATCACAAGACACATATACACACAATGAGATATATACAGTAATACACCTAACACACAGAGGCAGCATTTGAACCCTCAACCCTGGAAGTGTTAGGCAACAATGCTGCCCATTGACCCAACTACCCCCGATTTTGCCCATCGCTTAAGTGCATGTTCTTTCAGTCCTTTGACAGAAACCAATACCACAAGTTCATGTGTGGAAATGAAAACATGTTTAAGAATTAGTTTGTACTGATAAACATATACTTAGTTTATTACATACCTCTAACAAAGCAAGGTTAATCAGTCCCTAGAGCAGTTGGGGGTTAAGGGCCTGATCATTCCACCACCACTGAGATTTGAGCCCATGACCTTTGGATTAAAGACACAGCAGCCAAACCTACTGAGCCACACAGCCTGATAGTGTATAAAGAAGACCAACACCTCCCATTTCAGGTTGTATCAATCGATGTGTTTCATAGATACATATGCCTGCATGAATAAAAGCTATAAGTTAAAGTGTCCGTTGAAGGTCCACCCAGCTTTCCACATCACCAATAATCATACAAGATTAACCTGCCAACGATCTCCACTATTAACGCACAAGACTCCACGTCTCCATTCAGTCTCCGCCCTCAGTTTCCTCCATTAATAAAAGGTGGCATCGCTGGGATCTGTGGAGGCCGGGCGGAGACAGAGCCAGAGAGCGATGGCAGAGGAAGAGGGCAGGCTCTGACAGTCACAAAGTGCCCCCGCACTGCAGGACTCGCGGCTGTGCAGAAAATCGGAGACGGGGCAATCCGTCTCCGGCGAGCCGGGGGCGTGGGACCTCACGGCAGGCCTAACAAAGACAGATTACCGGGCCGGACTGCAAGGAGGTCCTTGGGAATGGTGGCCCCGGACTGCAGACCAGTAAGCTAAGAGACGGGACAGTGTGATTTTAACACAAAGAGGCCAAACGGGTGAATAACACATCAGATAAGAGATTTTTTTTCAATATATGCTATTTTTTTTCTCCAGTATTCTATTTAAAAACATACAGTGCATGAAGATGACAGAAACACTCAAGGCACAGCTGACAAAGGGAGTCCTTTAACCCAGAGCAAAGTTGGGGGCATGGAACGTGCTGGAAGACAGCACTATAACACCAATCAAGGTCACCCTGAAGGGAGTGTACACTAACCAGGGTGTTTTATTTTTCCTACATCCTGCTGACATGTGATGTTAGTGGCAGCTTGACCTGATTTCAGGGGGAAAACAGGCTAACGGAATGTGGCCCGTTTGGAATTACCAGGTTTTCTGCATTAATTGGCCATACAATTCTGATTTAAGCTACTAATCTAAGCTCCTGTGATGAACAAACACAGTTTGTTTCAACTAATGACACACAAATCATTACATTGTTCTCTAACAGATTGAATACATCATGCAAACATTCACAATGAAAGCTGGAAAAAGGATGTGAACACCTAGTAATTCCAAAGGGTTAATAAGCTCCCTCTTGCCACTGTAACCGGAGGGCATAAGTAAAGCTTTAAAAAAATAGTAAGTCAACTGCAGCTCCCGGTCAATTATTATGGGAAATTGAGGGGTTTTCCAAACAACTGGACCTACTGGATGTAGTGTAGCTCCAGAAACACCTGCAGAATCTGGGGAGGTGGTGATGGTGTTCTCTGGGTTCTCTCTGAATATTTACCTCCTCAGCCCGGTGAGCCATTACAGCTCTGCCTCACCAGACATCGTGCTCGGGCGCATCCATCCCACCGTAAGATCACCTGGGATGGTGCACATTTGATCCCTAACAGGCAAGACCAGGCCAGCAGCCGTGACATGGAATTTCCGAGTTACGGCCTGGAATGATCTGCCATATTGAATATGCAGCATCGGAAATGGGGTTTGCTTAGTAACCCATCATATCTACAGCTTTCGATATCAAGCTTAAATATTTACCTCTGAACCTACCTACAAGGTCTTATTTGAAATTCAGGTCTCGTCTCTTTAAACCCATATTTGGTCTACCAGCCTCGTCCACAGGTTTAGTTCCCCTTTACCCTATTGACTGAGGATGAGCTTGTCATAGGATGCGGATTAAAGTCTTAAGACTATCTATAAAATAGCACGGGGGAGGGGAACTAGCTGCTGGGATGAGGCCTGAGCCTCATGGCCCATGTAGCAGTGGCTCCAAAGTCACCTGAAAGACGGGCTAATGACACATGGACATTTGTGCCCCCTTCCAGCAGTGATGGTTAATAATTGGTTCCTCTTCAGACCTGTGAACCACGCACAACCAATAAAAATCCACTGTATATCACTGTTGATGTCCGCTGGCCCGTCATGCAATCCCACTGCCTTGACTACATGCCTTGCCTGTCTTTTGTGTGGCGAGCTCTAAAAACTTCACTTCCTCATAATTACCCAAAATTTTAGGGTCTGAGATTCTGTCGGGCGGGGCGGGGGGGGGGGGGGGCTCAAATTGTGCCCATGAATGAGACGGAAATGTTCCTTTATGCAGATAACTTAAATCAAGCCGGCGAACAACAGAGCCAGCCCTGCAGCGGAGAGGACCCTTTGTCTTTGAGTCTGTGTTTGTCCCCCAGTTAATCCCCTTTAAAGCCTATTAGGAAAGAGATTTGCCCCGCTTACTATGATGAGAGATCAAACAGGGCCCCGTGCCTCTGTGCACACAAAATGCTAATGGAACACCCCCCAAACGGACGATTACAGATAAGGCGCAGGCATGCCTCTGGGCACCCCCCCCCCCCACCAAGATTACCTGCACAAAGAACCTGCCTGCAATTATTATTCGTGTTTACAAACTTTCATCTCTGGAGGACGCTGTGTTGGGACTCGGCGTGCGTCGAATCGGCAAACATCGGAGCGACGCCAAGGCAGCCGTTTATTAATGCCGACCACATGGGGGGAATGAACCCAGCCACACACCCCCTCCCCCCCCACTGCCACATGCATGCAAGCAGGATGCATTTACTAAGACGTTTCCATCGCACTTTTTCCCATCCATAGCAGGTGAGGCACACTGTCACTCCCACAAGGCTGCAAGGTCTACAGAACCCTACAGAACCCTATAGGACTCACGGTAACAGAACGGTAACGCTGTCAGCTGACTCCGCCATGAAAAGGTATGGAGACATGATAAAAATAAGAAATAAATAAAATAAAGTAGCTGCCCACTGGCTGTGGGGGAATCTCTCAGAGCTCGGCTGATCAAAAGCCGTCTGGCACTGCAGCATCGCACAACCAGGGGCCATAGAAAACCTCAGCGAATCCAACATCAAACTCCCGTCATTAGCCTCCCGCCCCCATCTGTGCCCCAATTATTAGTGCCTTCATTGCAATGCAGGCCGTCACGATGCCTGGGGCTTTATTTACAGACCCCGTTCGGCTCAAAAATGCGCAGTACTTCAGGTATGTTCACCTTTATGTGTTCATCTGTATGCGCACACGTGTGTGCCTGTGTGTGAGTGTGTGGGTGTGTGCGTCTGCGTCTATGTTTTTTAGGGTGGAGAGTTTTCCATTTTCAGTTTATTGATCTGATTATTGTTCTTCTTGTTTGTTTGATGTTAGCTCACCGGCTCGGCGGATAATAATAATTATTATAGGACGAGATTACTTAATTATCACCACCTGCCACGTTTTGATGAAGTTCTGAGGCATCCGGCAGAAGCTGTCAGCCTGGAGACAGAGCTTCTCCGGGTAAAGTGCGTCTTCTGTGAAGAGACGTGATGCCGGCGGGGACCAGCCGGAACGTTCTCACGAACGGATCCCTGTCATCCAGACGAGCCAAAAAAAACAAAAAAACACATCTTTTTACAGGCTAAAAGACCAGGGAAAAGGAAAATTCATATTTACATATGCCGTATATATCTATTAAAATCTCTGTCTTTGTTGTTTATTAAAAACCCTTTTCTGACTGATGGTGAGAGTCCAATAAAAATGGCAAGATTATGAACGTTTGTCTGGCAAACAGGAATTATTTCAGACACCTAAAGGCGCGAGACGGGAATCTCTTAAATGAGGCAGGAAGTGCATGCGGGCTGAGGTAAGGCTCATAGTGGCATGAAGAAAGCAAAAAAGAAAAAAACTCCAGATGAAATTTCTGGGACTACACCGCGAGCGCGTGGAACATGGTGGCCAGGCTGGGGGATTAAGGGCTGAGGTGCTCAGAACCCAGGGCTGGGGAAGACGGGAATCGGCCGGGTGCCCCAGGCACGGCTGGCTCTGCCAGCCTCGGGGGAAGGAATCAATTTCCGCCGACCTTCCAACTTAATCACGGTCTCGCTCCACAGCTGCCCTGCCAGAACCGCAAGGGCACTGAGACAATGTCCACGGGTCAGTGAGATTTCGGGTAGGGACATGGTGGTGGGGGTGGGGGTGCGGGGCAAGGGTAACAATTCAGCAAGTGGTACGACAGCCATAGAAAGGAAACAGACAAGTGTGTTGGATATTCAAGGACAGATCCAGAGGGACAAGCTTGGGACAGATCCAGAGGGACAGGCTTGGGACAGATCCAGAGGGACAGGCTTGGGACAGATCCAGGGGGGGCAGGCTTGGGACAGACTTGGCACAGATCCGGGCGGGACAGGTTTGGGACACATCCGGGGGGGACAGGCTTGGGACAGATCTAGAGGGACAGAAATGGGACAGATCCAGAGGGACAGGATTGGTTTGGCTGTAGACACACTGAGACCTTGAGTGACTACGATGTCCTCTGGGGTTGAGGTTCAGCAATTACCTAGGTATTATGGTTATTATTATCCATCCATTCAATAATTTTCCCACTTGTCCTATCGCTTGAGGCTGTGGGCACAATGGAGGAATCAACCCAGGATGGGGTGCAAACCCATCGCAAGGCACACTCACACACCATTCACTCACACATACACAGCTATGGGGAATTTGGTAACACTCATTCACCTTGGCATGTTTTTGAACCGGAGTACCTGGATGAATCCCCACAATGACACGGGGAGAACATACAAACTCCATAAAATAATAATAATAATAATATATAATTATTACTAAAATTATTCAGGGGCTCACACAGGGACACTGGGCCCAGCTGATTGGACCTTGGAGTGCCCCCTCCCCTGCCACCAGGGCCGCTGCTGGCCAAATGGGTGCCCTAAGCAGAAATGTACTTTTGTGCCCCCTCCCCCAAATATTACAAGGAATTCGATCATCATGTAAGTGTAACAACTGCATTT
>JAODKM010000099.1:5753824-5775008 GCA_026780845.1 Petrocephalus sullivani | reverse complement strand
AACGTGTGCCATCAAATAAATATGTAAATATGTCTTTGGTGGTCTGTTCCTAGGCTCACGTTTCATTCAGACAAGGAGAAATTAGGAACAGCAGGAATACAAAGTATACCAATGTGGTATCAGTGCTGTCAAAAAAAATACGGATGGGAACAGGCCCAGTGGAATATTCCGGGAATGTAGTAGATGTTTTCCGAGCAGGCATTTCTGCAGAACTCATCCGAAAGTACCTATTTTTCAACTGCGGGAAAGAAATCATGACCATCTCTATCAAAGGTGATGAGGTTTGGCTCACGCACCGGTACCAGTTAACCAGAGACACAATAAGAAATCAATCAGATGACTGACTGATACTCAGCATCTTAGTGTGGCCGACTGCCCTGTCGGTCCATGTCCTGGGTCCAGCAAGCAAAAAAAAAAAAATAAGCGAACGATCTCAGCTGGCATTTTACAAAACACAATGATCATTCACTCTGATGTTACGCGCGTGTATCGTTTGCTGATCAGGCGGGTGAAGTGCCACATTTCGTTTCACTAGGCTGAATTAAACGTCTTACGCGTCAAGATGACTCAGTGTGCCTGAGAGCTCTTCAGCGGAAGAGTATCCATTAATGGGATCTATCAGTCTGCTCGTCATGTTTAGAATGAAAATGCATGTGTTATCAAGGGCTGAACTCCCGGGGAAACAGCACAATTTATCAAACAAGCGGCGCTACTTCACTTAATATGTTTATGAGGAAAGGGTTCACAATTGTCTGGCCCAGCCGACTTAGCTAAAACTCCACTGGCAGTATGAATGAATGAATGAACATAAATAGGACTTCAAAGAGCAACCAAGCATATTTTTGGACTTACTGGTTTCACCCAAGGTGTTGATTGCTTTTCCACTCTTGTGATTTCCACCAGAAAGCCTTTTTGTCACATGTCAGGATTCTACTACACAAGCTAAATATACAGGTGAACAGGTATTACCTTCAGTGGTCAAGAACCTCTCCTGTCAGCTCATTCTGCGGTAGGCCAGCCTCTGATGGATGAGGGACCATTTTCTATGGATGGTGTTTATATAGGACTGATTGATCCAGTCGTGCAAAAACACGGTAAGTGTCCCAAGCAGAGGACCCTTCCTCCAGGGATGGTATATCCATGAAGTAACAACATCCTTTAAGACCTGATCTGGGATCATCTCCTTCTAAGCAATCCCCACTGAAAAGCCTGGAGCACCATGCTAATCTGCTTCAATTGGATGAGCCCCGATAATCGCATGAGTCAGTCCTCACCGGGAACTGCGGCACAGTGCCTTTCAAATAAATAAGACTTATTGCGGCGCAGACTATCCGCGCCACATTTCTCTCACAATTCCTGCAGAATCCACAGCGCGCCACGGTAACGCAGGCGCGCACCCCGACACGCATTTCCCTTTTGTGGGCCTCGCTGGTGATGCTCGTTCTTATCTGCCAGCTGACCCCTGCCTCCCCTTTCCTCCCAATGGGGGAAATAACAGCTGTAGATGGACTCCTAGTCCTCGATATCCTCCTTTTAAGTCGAACCAGGCCCATGTAGCTCCCCGCTAATTATGATTGAGGGGCCCGTGTGTGGGAGTATGTTTGGCGGGGGGGGGGGATTGTGCAGCTGATGTCTCACTCTCAGCAATTCTACGTGATATTAATCAATGTAGTGAAGAAAAATGATAGCCTTCCTCTTGCCTGGGGCTTTTCACATCATCAGTGTATTTCTTATTGCCTTTCCTTTTCTGCTTTTTTAATATCAAGGCCAATTTCATTTTAGTGCTGTGCCATCCATCCATACCCACCCCTGAGAAAAAACCAATCTTCTCTCTAAAGTCTACGAAGTCCCAGAGCAGCATTTGTGCACTGGAAATAAGGGGGAAGAAAACTGTATTTGTAAAATTATATTTTATGGAAAGTACTTTTTTTCACAGCACTAAAATGCTACTGTTAGCACACGGTGCCATGCCTCATGTAAACAAAGGAAAGGAAAATGAGCCATTTATGTATGACAAGCTGGCTGGGCGTCCAAATTACTGCCAAAGTCAGCCAATAGCAAATGTGACCGTAACAGTAAAAGCAGACATCTTTTTATGCATTAGCTATATATTTAGCGACAGATAGCTTAGCCGTTCTCTTTGGATTTGCAGGGTTCGTTTTGGTTCAGAATTGCATGGATGCTACTGTCTGAGAAGCTAAAGAGACTTTTCTCGGTGGAAACTCAGACGCCCAGATTGGCAGCCAAAATCCATGTGCCAACAGAAATTCACCTCAATTCATTTTTGCACATCGCCCTCAGCAAGAGACTGCCACAGAGCCCTTTCCAGGGAGAAAATAAATAGCTGAGATGATGAAAATAATAACAGACGGACGTATGATAACATTAACATGTATGATGCAAACAGAATGGCCTTGGGGCGGAGGAATCTCTGTGAGAGCGACTGGGTTAATAAGTATGGCTGCTTGTAATGTGCAGAGGGCACCAGCCTACCTGGCAATAAAGAGATAAGAGAGTTTCAAAACACACAAGCCCCACAGTTATATGCAGCATCGCTTAGTAGGGAGAGAAAAGTTACAGTGAAATAATATGTCTTTGAGCCGGATAGCTGGATCTACAGCCTCCCAGGCCTTCAGATTTGGTTTGGTACACTTGGTACACAGGTTGCAGCACCTGCACTACAGATTTTAAATAACTACAGGATATCAAACCGCATAGCCTCGTACTGTCATACAAAGGCAAAACACCAGAACTGCATATTTGATCAAATCTGCTTCATGACCAGAAAGGGCCTCTTAGGCTCTGTTTTACCTCATGACAAAATATCTTAGTTTAGCTATACTGGTATCATATTATAAAGCGGGGGTCTCAAACTCCAGTCCTGGAAGGCCGCAGCCCTGCATATTGTTGGGTTTACCCTCATTTAACACACCTGATTCAACTCACTGTGCTAATTACCACACAGCACTTGAGCTCAATCATTTGCGATGGACCAGGGAAAGAATTAAGCTACACGGGACTCTGGCCCTCCAGGACTGGAACTTGAGACCCCTGCTATAAAGTGTCAGTGTAGTTACTGTGTTTAGCCTTTATAGAGCAGTGGACTGCGTAAGCCGTTGGAATCTGGCTGGCTCGCTGGATGGGAGATATCCCGCATTCAGTAGCAGTAGTGTCGCATGTTTTTAGCTGTAATAATCTTGGCAGGCCCGACTATTTTGTATCGATCTTGTTTTTCTGTTGTTTCCTCCTAATCTGCAATAGCCAATCGGGGCCAGCATAAGCCTGTTGCTGCCATATTCCCAGGTCTGCTGGGGAGGGGCAGAGTGCAGCGCACACCTGCCCAGATGTGCACTCGGCTCACTTTAGGCCCGGAGGGGGGTGCTATCCCACAGTCCTGCAGGCAGCTAAATGTTGCTGCAGGGCAGGAAGAAAGTTCAAGAAGCTAGCCATCAACCCCCCTGTGATGGATGCTTCATGTTGACTGGACACTCTCACCTGGATGTGTCATACAGGGACTGAACCCAGGTCCTGACTCTGAGGTGCACCAGGAATGCATCGTTTTGCTTCACGATCAGTATTTTGAAGCTGGTTCTGTCTTATGTATGCACCGACGAGGGGTTATGATTAAATGAAATCATGAATATTTAATAAGATTAAGCAGTTATGTAGTCTTGAATAAAGACTAATCTTAACCTTCTGATATGCAGTGCTCCTACCTTACACATATTTTAATTGCTTTTTCCAAGGAGATTAGCTCTGTTAGTCGTATTTAAACGCGTGTGGTATGAAAGCACGAGAATCTGGAGAAGGAGAAGTTTGAGAAATCCTGTGCTAGATGCTTTAACAATGTGTGTTTCAATCATGCCTACAAAAGATTTGATAGAAAGATTAATCCTCTTTGGGAATATCATTTACTATTGTAAAGAAATCCCCAGGTGGTCAGTTAAGTGGACAGACCAGAAAACTTCCAAAATATTAGTCCACATGGGCAGCCAATTTGAGCCTTCTTAAGAGAAGAGAGATACGACTCCTCCCCCAAGAAGAGGATGGCGTGGGGTTTCATGCAAGTATTTAAAGCTTTTTTAAGATAAAAACGGATTCGGAATTAAAAAATGATGAGATTTGCAGTTTAATGAAAGCAATCGCTCTTGAGAATTGCTTTTAAATAATTGAACACGGCAGGGGCGTGCGGCGGGAATAGGCTGCAGACGGAGTGGAGGGAGAGTCACTCAGCTTCCATCACCGTTTATTACAACGAGGGAACGTGGGCAGATTCACACCTGGATGCACGGGACCTCAGCGTTTATTATTTATAACCAGAGTTAAGGAGCGGATCTGCCTTTGGCCCAGTGTGTGGGATACTTATCCATATGGAAATCTGTCTAAATCGACTGTAATGACCACGCGGCCATTCCGTGACGTATGCTCAGCCGGGCGGAACATGCAGTGACATCTATCCACACGCTGCTCAGCTAGGCTACAGGGACTTCCTAAAGCTTCCACGAATTCGGGATCAACGCTTTCATCGATATCAATGGATTCTGCCTTTTCGTTTCCGACTAATTGGGGCCAGACCACGGGGGTAGGTGAGAGGGCTGTACTCCACCTGATTTATTCTGCTCATTCATAAGCTCCGGTCTGCTCTGCATGAAACCAGGAATTAGGTACAGATGTATTCCAGGGAGACAGCTGTTAGGGGGCACGAATTTTGCCGGATTTGTTTCTGTTCGGCTTTACAATAACACGCCTGCCATCCCCTCTGTAAAGTTTTTGCTAATTGAAATTGATTATGTGAAATTTTCGGTGCAGGGTAATTGCAGACTTCGAGAATTTACGTAGATTTGTTTACCAATAATATGCCATGGCTTTGGTCACAGTTCACTTTAATATACCTTCCGGCATTATGACAATGGTGCCCAACCCAGTCCATGGTCCTGACACACATCTACTCCATGTTTTTGTACTATTTCTATGCTTGCGTGCCTAATCCAGGACTTTTAGTTGACTTGTAAAATCAGGTCCATAGGTGGGAGACCAGAACAAAGATTGCAGCTTTCGTAACCATATGTGCATGTTAAGCTTTGCGTCTCATAGTGACTCTGCTGGCGGGACACATTTTTGGAGCTGAACATCTTTGTCTCTGCTGTCACTGAGTCTCGGAGGTGGGAACGTGTCCCCGGAAGCCGCCACAGCCTCCCCGAGCCGGGAACGGAGCAGGAGCATCTGGCCAACACCTCGTTCTCACCAGTCGGAGGCTCACTCCGTCCGTCCGCCCGCTTCTCCACTGCAAGAGAGGAGAGGAGCCCAAATTGGACCCATTTTCACACAGTTTTATTTTAGCTCAGGAGTGCCGTAGTGTCAGCACAAGCTGTCTCTCTCCTGCTAGCGTATAGTCATGAGATTGGTCCTTGCTGGATGTGAAGAAAAAGTAGAGCAACCCTCTATAATGTCATAGTGAGGAAGTTCAGGCAAAGTGGCAAAACAAACAGATCTTTAATGACTTTTGCTGATACATTCTGGTGTGTTTGTACAAAGCATGCAAGTTGTGCTGGGGGATATTGTGGGATTAAGCCTTAACATGTGGGATAGTGTGACACCATCTGGACTCTGGAATGTGCAGACACAGGGCTGGATTTGGACAGGCCTTTTAAAGGAGATGCCAGCGAAAGATCATTCATGGAATTCCTCCCAAAAACGCTTGTCCTGACACAGCATGCACACCAAACAGCCAAACAACAAACATGACTTTTGGCATTTTTAGTTTTTTGAGTGCATTCACAGATTTTTATAAAATTGAATCTCCCCTTTCACAAGTTAAAAAACGTATAGGCATTCATCACATACTGGAGACATTTGATCCCCACGATGTGTAAATACAAACCTACCCACACACACATTTATCTTCATATGTTTGTGGGGACCATCCATTTATTTGTATGGAAAAAAACCTAATCCCAACAATGACAACCTCAACCCTGCCCCAGCCCTAATCTGAAACATAACAGCAGTAACCAAACAAAATATGAGTCTTTTGGCATTTTTAGTTTTTTGATTATTTTATAAAATTGAGTTTGCCCTTATGGTGACCTGGAGGGTAACCCCTACAATGTCAAAATAACAGGTTTTTATTAGATTTTATAATATTAATATATTATATTTATTATATACATAACCCCCCCCCCACACACACACACACACACACACACACCATCAGGTCTGTTTATGTTCATGGTGATATCTCACTAGTAGAAGTGGTGAGTATATTTGGAGAAATTTTCTTCTGGAAACATCTCTTTGGAAAAACAGATAGCTGGGGTTATTTTGCCCTTAAATGTATAATTTAAAAGCGTGCTGTGCTGTGTGTTTGTCATCCATGAAGAAATGACTCCATCATCCATTAAGCTGCACTAGAGGAGAGATTGCAGGCCCCCGATTCTCCACCATCCATAAAAAAAAGAGTTGTTTAATTTCTAAAATGCAACTCAAACTCAATGCAACTGTGTGCACTTTAATGCAGCACTTCAATGCATGCCATTTGACACACGTATTCCAAGGCCCCCTTCATCTATATAATTAAATTGGTTTCTAAACAGACTCTTGAACATCTAATGGTACTCCACCAAGATTTATTTACAGGCAGCAAAATAAAAAGGAAATTGAATCACACACCAGATTTACATAGTGACGTCTGATTGGTCTGAGGATAGTTCTCCACGCTTCTCAAACAGAGAGCCACTTAAGAAAGCACAAAGGGGTATATCATTTTTTTCCCCAGAATAAAGTGCTCCGTGTGGCATTATTTTATACGGACATATTGAGTTCTTCAACTAATTAACTTTCTTCAAGGGCACTGTATGGAGTTCCTCCGGCTGAGTCTTAAATCTCTGACTAATGGTGGACGGAGCTAGCGAGGCAGCTGGAATTAAAGGGAGCCCGCTGCGTTTTGGAACGACGCCTCCGCGTCTCAGGCCTGGACTCTGCAGGGCCGTCCGGCACACTGTAGCCGCCACACTGTCACTGCACAGCTTTACCGGCATGCAGCCGCGGACTCGCCAGAGTGCCCAAGGGAAAAACCAGGTGCAGTGCATTTGTGCACAACTATCTGGGTGGCTAACAACCTCCAAATCCTCGGTCCGAAGGATTATCTGGACATGCAGCATGGTGTGCCAGCGAGGAAAAACCCAAAACTGAGCAGTGTGTTTACTGTGCTTAAGGTGACACTGTAATTGAACCACCCAGCCACTTGAACCCAGCCATAATGCCCCCCCTCCCCACCCACCGCAGCTGACACAGTGCGTGGAATATTCCCAGCATATGATCCAGGCTAGTAAACAGAACGCCAAAGTCAGAATGACAGCAGACGGTCTCTGTATGTACATAAACAGGAGAGCTGCACTGGGGATTGCAACATGACTGCCCGCCCCCACAAGGGCTGGGTGAACACTGCAAAGAAGTGACGAGCAAGGGTGGGGGAAAGGCGTACCCCCCCCCCCCCCAACCAGGATGGAGTGGCGTGACCCATCTCGTCCAGGGAGAAGCAGACTCATTCCAAGACACCCATCCCCCTGCAGAGTTTCTGTAAACGTGGTGACAATGTTTCCTAGGAATCTCTCAGCGTGACTTGTTCAAACTCATTCTGGAAGCCAGATCAAGGGGGCTGGGGGGGGATATTTTGGTTCTGCGTGCATCACGAGCTCATAAGTAAACCTTCCACGGCATCAGAGATGTAGACTGTTTACCTTTTATTTCACACACGTGCATACAAACATCGCCTGCCACCTGCACGCATCCGGGAGCACGTCTTACTGTCCTCTAAAAAGGGCCAGAATACCCCCGAAAATGCCCCACGGCTATTAAAAAGGACAAGAGCCCAGTGTGCTTGTTTTCCAGCTCCAGCTGGGATTCTTCCTTCACGCTCTTGCAAAAGCCAGAACGCACAGGCACTAGGATGGCGGTTTCATTATGGCCTGCTGTGTACGCTCTCCTCCACTGCTATTACAGATGAGGTTTAATTACAGGATGTTCCTGCAGCAAAAAAAAACAGGAGGAAAAGGGGATTTAAACAAACAAAAAAATAAATAAGTGCAAAATTAGGAGGAAATCACAGGTTCTGCGTCTCCTGTGGGGAGGAATAAAGGCACATTCTGGAATGTCTTTTGATAAGAACTAGGGCCCCCCCACCCGTCCATCATATCATGCCAGTGCAGGATCATGCTTTATTGAACTATTAAACTGCTGGCACCCACAAATAAGAATCTTGCTGAAAAGGGGCTCATCCTCCACCCAATTAGTTTTTGTCTTTTTGTTGGGGGGGGGGGGTGAATTTTCCCTTATGAAGGAGGGAGAAATGAAACGATCAGAAAAACAGCGTTCCTTTATTTTCTCCACCCCAATTCTTAGACCTCCAGCCCCAAGTGCAGCGCAGGTAAGCAATGCATCAGCTTCAGGAAGGCAGCGCAGGTAAGCAATAAGTTAGCTTCAGGAAGGCAGCGCAGGTAAGCAATGCGTCAGCTTCAGGAAGGCAATTTCCCATCCTACTGCAACATGCTGTAAAGCGTAGCTGGAGTAGCTGGAGACGTCTTGCTATGCCCTCCAGGTCGGGTGGGCTCAACGCAACCCCCCCCCCCCCCAAGCTTACTAATGGAAGTTCTAATCTGCTACACCTACTCAGAAGAAAGCTCTGCACCCCATGAGGCCAGCTTAATCAAAAACTGCCCGAGAGTCCCTCATTAGTTACGCTTAGTCATAATTCAAATTTTTTTTATCCACTGTATATTTCATACAGTAATATTCTGATTATAATAGACATACACAAAATTCTTACGAGTACACATAAATCATGTTTTGAAAAAGGTGCCTCTCATTTCCAAGGAAGGAGAGCGCTCATTTGAATTCCTGGCCCGGCGTCCCAAATCTACATTCAAATGGGGAATGAAATATTTATGTTGTAAAATGATGGCACTCTTCATTGTCAATTTACTTGGACATAAAAGTGCATTAGCGGCCGGGGTGCATTCTGACATAGGCAAGCCGGAACAGGCTCAGCCAATGGGGTGTTGTGATCTAGTCATTCCCCTGGCGGGAACAGAGAGGCCCCCACTGGCGGTTGACTAGGGGGGGCGATGGCACTCCCCAGACAACACGGCAATACAGGCATCCCGATCTCAAGCACAGAAGAATAGCTAGCAAGCTGATAATGATCTCTTTTAAAAGACGAGCCATTAAATGACTCTCCAAGGGGAGGCTTGTCTCTCAGAGGCCGCTGGGGTCAGCACACACCGGCTTTCGCTTGCTAAATTCGGCAGGTGGGGGCGGGCAGGCCTCCTGCAGCAGGCTGCCGGGCTTCGCTTAATGTATGAGCGGCTCACCAGGACCGGGATAATGGATGAAAACAGCTTTCGCGCAATCCAACTGCCCTCGCCCACTCCATCGCCGGGCCTTCAGGATCTCAGAAGATGAAAGCTGCCTTTTTTAGAAAGGGAACAGCCGCCTCAGAAGAGAGACCCGTCGCAGGAAAACGGCACACGCAGAGGGGACACAGTACTCGAGGGAAAGCTGAGGTAATATTACTCTGCAATTCAAGCCGTGTGTGTGTGTTTTTTTTCGCACCCCTGCGTGTTACCAGAGTTGATTCGGCTTGCGTAACATTCTCCATAAGCTCCTCTTTGTGTGTCCTGAACGAGAAGGCATTCTTCACCAGACGTGTTAAGGCAGATCCTCCTCTTTACAGCCGCCTCTGAGGAAGGGGGTGTTGACATTCCTCTTCCTCTTTCGACCCGTCGGTGCGGCTAGGAGCCTTTACAAGAACCAGCCCCTGAATTAGAGCCTCTGTGACCCCGTTTGCCAAGCCGCCCTCACTCTGGCGGAAAATGACCCCGATGAAAATGCACGGCTGCTTGCATAGCTACCTGCCTTCGACAGCTAGCAGAACGTTATCCTCCCTTTTGTTGACAAGCAAATAATGCCCCTGTTCTGTGTTTCCGCTACCTGACCTTCCCTTCAGTGCAAACCGTCAGGTCAACATTTGTTATTCATTATATGCACATTGTTTCACGGGATGATTAAAACCACATTTTGCACCTCGGTGTAAAAAAAAAAAACACTCCTCTGTCCCTCTAGACCAATTATTATTGAACGCATCATCATTAAAATGGAAGTCAAGGGCTCGGATAGCTTGTGGTCGGAGGAGATTAACGGTCGACCGCAACGTCATAACGCCAAAGGCAAAGAGAAGCAAACTGCAAAAAGAGACACATGGCAAGGTTACCCGGGACTGCAGGATGACCTTTGACAGGGAAAATGAGACAGGGTGGGGGAGTGGGGTTCCTAAACTAAACAAATTTAATTCTCAGACAGAAAAGCTGATGAGTGATTGGTCGGATCAGTCAACACTCAGTGAGGCCTCCATTCCTTCCCCATTCAGCGGCTATGAGAACATGAGCCGAGTAGGAGGACAAGCCCCAACGTTCAGCTGCCTTTGCAGCTTACATAACACGACGGGCAAGCGGCCTGGGAGCACATCTCCTCTCAGTGACACGTTGCTCCACGCGGCAGAAATCCTAGAGAGCATCACAAGGCAGGAACATCAGAAGGGAGCATAAGGAGGAGACACTCGGCATGGCCTCGTGACAGCACTGAAGGGTTCCGACCCATTGCAAAGGCAGTACACAACCCAACCCCCTCCCCCCCCGACCACAGACAGATTCTGTAGCACAGGCACAGGCAAGAATGCTGCAAGAACTGTCAAGAACTGTCAAGAAGAACTGACTGCAGCAATCCAAGCCTTTCAAGTAAAGTCAAAGGGAGGCCATCTTACCTCACTAGCCAAGCCCACCTACATTTCAGATAGCTAGATGTAAACAGGGCTGAGGTGGGAAGGCTATCAGTTAGATATTTGTCCAAACTTAGACTGTTTCTGACTTACTGAACTGAGAAGCCTGAGAACTTTGGATGTGGAGCACAGCATTTTCAGTTTCTCAAATGTTTTGATATTCTTATATCCTTATTTCATATTTGTTTGAAGAGTGAATAAGGATATAATGGTAAAACGTGAGGTGGGGGCAGTGTGTGTCTGTGACACAGCAGATTTAGTGTGAAAAACTGCCAACTCGAGCACAAACAGCGTCACCCTATCTCAGGACGGACAGCTACCTGGTTTGCCTCTGCGTCAAACTACTGTCAGCCAACAGACAGGCAGAGGCCTCCCGGTGATGCCGAAGCGGAGCCAATCAGAAGCCAACAGGGCCTAGAGCCAGCAGCCCCAGAATGTGAGACACGCAGGGCCTGGCAGGTGGAGACTGGCCCTGCAGTGGCCCCAGGTACCATCAGTGACCTGCTAACAGGCAGCATTCTCATACCCTGATGGATCTCAGCTGGCCAGTCTTTTACAAACAGCCACCTGAAAGTCAGCTTGTATGCATTATGTGTGATATTATCTCTCTGATTATTATTATTGCTTTTATTATTATTTCCTCGCCTTGCTTTCTAGTTCTCAGACTTCCGGCAGTGAGTCGCACACCCTCTCTGACGCCCCGCGGGCTGGGTGTGCATTACCCACTGTGTGTAACACACCACGGCTCTCGTATCGCCACCGGCCACTCATGCGCACAGGGAGGCTGTACAGCCGCTAACCAGTCCTTCACACCAGCAGAGAAGATTTCCACTCATGCTCCAGCTCCGGGACTCTCCTGATCATAGCTGGAGATGGCAAAGAAGCTAATACAGAGTGAAAAAGCGTCTGACCAACACTCAGGAACAGCTCCTTCAATTAAAATGACTAATACCCACTATGCCTATGAAACGGTGCTTTTTTCATATTAGTCACTTATTGCTGCATTAAAAACATCAGATACATAAAAGTATATGCATAAAATGCACAGTTATTATCTGAGAGCTGAGTTCACAGGGATTAACGGCAAGTAAAGTCATTCTGGTGTGTAGATACGAGCTAATGGGGGATAAAAATTTTTGGGGAACAATCCAGCCTGCACCTTCAAGTCGTCTTTAATCATTCATTCTTAACTCAAGGCTTCCTTTAATTTTCAGTTGGGAGATTTGGCTAGGAGATAATTCACCCTGCAGGGCGTGGATCCATTTGCAGGCAGGGAGGGGGGCGAGGTTTGCCTCAAATGCTGAAAAGCCATTGGTCCGTGCTGGCAGGTCAAATAGCAATACCTGGGTCAGGTACACAGATAAAGTCAGACTGACAGGAGAGGAGTTTGTAAGTACTACTCCTCGTCTCTCTCATCTCCCGGTTGGCTTCGGGTATTTTTGTCTCTCGTGTCTTTCTTGAATGAAGGCAGACATTCAGAGGCCAACCAGAAGGCTTTTCATTCACTTGCAAAGATGCTGACTGTGATTTCTTGCCTATTCAATGCCTTTTAAAACTTCTTAAAGTTTTTGAAAACTCTCCACACCTTGCTGCTTGAGTTGTGCGGTGATTTTCGCAAGTGCTTCACACGTGGATCTAACGGGGGAAAAAAACAGGTAAGTGACAAATCTTAACGTAAGGATGGTGACAGTCATGAGAAGTTGTGTTATACTGTGATTCTGAACTTTAACAGAATGTTCACTCGGTGTGCATTTGATTGTATATCCCGCTCAGCAAAAAAAAGAATAATAATAACAAAAGATCACAATTCATCTCTGGTGAGGTCAGATGAGATTTCAAATAAATTTGGCTTTTTAATCACTCATCCCCAAAAAATAAACATGTGGAAATTAATCTGTCTCTGTATTCAGCAAATGGCATTTCATTATGGAGACAGATTACTCCAAGCAGAGCCACGCATTTTTAAAGCGGCCCCCGCTGAAGAGCGCTCTGCATTTGTCACGCCGCAAGACGGGAAATGGCAAGCGAGTCGCGCAATTCACTTATGAATGTAAAAGTTCATGGCTCGCTTGCAGAAAGTGAAACATCACGATTAGTAACATATTGCTGGAATCAGCACTGAGCCTAAGACAGCAGGCTGTAATCAAGAAGCTAACAGGACATTAGCATTTTTATGTAGGAGGCAAGTAAACCTAAAAGTAAGAGGAATAAAAGTCTCAGGGATGGAGTGTGGGTTGGGTTGGGGGAGGGGAGGTGCTGCCTACAGCTTCCAGAAAGGCGACGTGAACATTTAAAGGCCCCATTTTCGGGCCTGAACTTGTCTACCACATCCCACAGGAGGCCGTAGGAGAGGCACAAAGCGTGTCTTGTCTCGTTCGGGGAACCACTCCCTGTCTCCAGGCCCGGTTATGTGTACGGTGCAGAGTTGGGGGGAGGGGCAGGGGAATAAGTTCCGGTAACATTTTGCACTGATGAGCATTCCCGTTGCGGCAGGCTGCTCGCCTATACGTCCTTTCGGGTAAGCATTAACAGCGGGGACCAGTGTATTAATGACATACGAATACTAACAGGGAGAAGCAGCTGGTGCCCCCAGTCAGCTGATTTTTTATTTTCACACAGTGCTAATGTATATCGGCTCTCTTCCCGCAGCTCAGTCCCGATGGGTTCCTGGCTCCACCCAAGCGGACCTGGAGAGGACAGCACAGCGCTAGCCGGGACGACGTTGGGCAGGAGGCCACCTCTGTCTCCTTGTGTATCCTATCCTTCATTCCACCGGAGTCTGTGTCTTTCACTGATCAGATTTCAGTGGTGTGAAGTGTAAGAAACACAGGGCTCGCGCCTGGGGGGGGGGGAGATGTCAGCAGGAGCGCCCCCCACGCACGCACCACCCTGCGAGGCCAGGCGCCATTCCACACCGCGCAGTACGCAACGCAGCCAGGAAGCAAATGCCGCAGTTGAGGGCTCACGCCCAGACATGTCAGCGCTGCATGTGCGTGCCTGCCAACATTGCCTGTGCTCAGTAACACCCAAAAGCATTACAGTGCCTCAAGCCTTACGCTCATAGCTGCGCAAGAGGTAAAAACCCATGCACGTTCCCATTAAGAGCCACATTCATTTTAAATTGCCAAAATATGTTGGGGTCCTACATCGATTTCCCGTCCCCCAAACAAAGGAGCATCCGGCAAACTCTAAGCTGATCCGGATTTGTGTATTTTAGAGAAACACTCACCCAGACTCACCTTCACAAACCCATTTGGTTTATGCTTGAATTAGGGATATGGGTCTCCCTGGAGAAACAGCCGTACAGGTTAAACATAACATTTTCATGCCCTCCCTCGCCTCCCACTTCTTTGCTTCTGTAAATCAGCCATAAATGACTTTTCTCAGGCAATGACCTCTCACATGAAGCCCACGTTGACGGTGTGGCTCGGCCTGGTGGCTCAGAGTGGTTCCCGGGGAATCCGTCTGTCTCCTGCTTTCAGTCCATCAGTCAGATCACCCCATGAGAGGAGGCCACTGAAGAAAACGCAGAACGTATAACCCTGACGGCAGCAGGCCATGTGTTCCCCTCGGACCATTACCCAACAGACAGCCCTCATCCTATTGCTTCCATAAACACCCAGAAAAAAATAAATCTATTAAAGCGGGCATTTAGACAACATCATAATGGCTGCCTTCCACGCACAATGTTATGTTACACAAAGACACTAATGCCATCCTGTCAAGAAAGCACTAGTGGGATAATGGCACTGTGCTGTAAAGAATATAAGTGACTTTCTTTATTCTTCAGTACTGAATCCCTCCCCCTCCCACCAACATATGTGAGCAAAACCTGAGGACATCTTCAGTTTTATAAAGACACCACCTTTTTACCAAAACTGTCACCAAAAAAGCAAGGCAGGCCCAAAATTACAAAAAAAAACATTACCAGGGAAACGAATGCAAACATGTATATGCCTAGCAATTAAAGAACCGTTATTCCAATGGGGAACCACCCTCCCATGGCATTTGCCCAGCCTGAAGTTGCATTAAGCTCAGGACTGGATAAGCCACACCCACCCTGACCGGTTCAGGGAGCTGGATTTGACGTCAAGGTTTGTGGTAGACAAACCTTGACAAAGGGCTGAGAGGGGAGTGACATCACTCATGCAGTCATTTGTGATTGGATAACGTAGTAAAATGACATCTAAATAAATGTCATTTAAAGTAACACCTTCTTTTATTCACTGGTTATATGTTGAGAAACATTTAAAACAGAGGCACCCAATCTTAGCCGGAAAGCGCCGGTGTGTATGCAGATTTCTGGGATAACCTTTAGGTCAGCTGTTCAAGCCCAGGTGTGGGAACTCTTCAGCTAGTCAGTCCACTAATTAGTAATCTAATGAGGGAACTGTAGATAAAATCCGCATTCATGACAGCCCAGTCTAGATAAGACTGTCAACCCCTGATCTAAAATAAAATCGGTTGGCATGAACTGCAGAAAATGTCAAACACTGGTGACAGAGCTTACAGGTGCAGAGGTAAGAGAGGCAGGGCTGGAGGTAACTAACGGGTCACGTGATGCTTGAGCCTACTGAGCTTCAGACACACGCATAGATTCAGGTGAGCCTACTGAGCTTCAGACACACGCATAGATTCAGGTGTGTAGAGGAGCAAACCAACCCACCTTTCTGGTACCTGTGACACCATCTTGTCCTGATGGTAGCCCCCAAGCAACGTGACACACATGACTCAGTAATTATGCTAAATTCATTTGCATTTAAATATACCAAAAGATGAAAATATTCTTTTCACTCAATAAAGGTTTTTTTTATAGTAATAAACATTATTTCGGAAGACAATATTTGAATAATTTCATGATATTGTTGATGGAACTGTAAAGCAGTTGAAATAGTTTAAATCTTCTACAATAAAAACAAACATTAAGGAAAAATAATTAATACAAAACTATAATAACATGCATTCAAAAATTATTGTTATAATATCGTATTGTGTTGAAACTGCAGTTTCACGAAAACATTTACAATTTTCCCTCAACATATAAAATATAATTCATTTCCTGATAAATTCATAATGTAGACAAACTCACAAATTCTAAAATGGTGAATTATGAAGAATGACATTCAATATTGCACGGTCCTAGAATCCAGGCAAAAAAGAGGATTCTTAATGAAATCCTGTGCGCACAGAAATCGTGATCATGTGACCATGTGAATTAAGGAAGCATAGGGCTTTTCTTTATCATGGTTGACCATGGCCTTGGGGAGGACACCGGTAAGTGCAGAGATACCCAAAGCATCCATGAAGACATATATCTACGGATATCTCTTAGGTAAAGCCGAATCCTTAAGTTTATGGAAGCACTAATGCAAACATGTGCCGGGATGTACATTTATGCTGTATCCGATTTATGGGAAATATCAAAGGATTTGTTTAATGGTTTCCTTGCGTCAGAAGAGCTGCTTGTATCATATTTAATGTTCTTTTAGTTCGTTTTTATTATTTAGGTGTGATTGTCTTCATGCACAGTTGTGTATTACTGCAGTCATTTCATCTGAGATTATCTCTAGTGGAGCTTCTTTATTTCCGCATGTGCACACCGACTTCACCATACAGTTCCAGTCTAGTGATTCTTGTCCTTGGTGTCTAGTCTCATTTAGGACATTGGAGAATACCCATATTCACCCTCATTCACCATAATCTTCGTCTTCCTAAGACAGTTAAATGCTCTTGACTAATAATAACTGTGCAAATCTTTGCTCTAAATGTTCTTTCACTCTGTATATAACATATGATGATTGCATTCCCAAAACTTCTGGAATATATTAAAAGTTTTGCAAGGCTGTTTTGTAATCATGCTCATTAGAATTATAATATAGTGTTCAGCACAGGCAAAACGAAACAGTGGATGAGCAGTTATGCGAAACGGCAGACAAATCAGAGATACAGGGGTTGCTGAGCACCACATGAACATTGATTTAACAGAGACTGTAGAAATGTGTTTGGCATTTTGGGCATAACACGTAACGGCCTGGAAGGCAGACGGCACCCTGTCTGCCAAGGTCATCTTCATATTAATGTCCATTCATTTCAGACCTTCTCTCTGCACTCTTGAGACCACAGCCCAACATCTTTCAGGGGCCGCAGCTGAGCTGTCGGGGGCCCAGGCATCACTGTTGTCTGCACTTGCCTGTGACACACAGCAGGCAGCCTGGGGGGTTATTCCACAAAGCAGGATCTCTTCATTAGCCATATAACTTAAGCCAAATGTATGGATTGTCCAATAGGGATGTCGCTTACCTTTCCTCCTATTGGACAGTTTTTACGTTTGGCTAGGGTGACCAGATGTCATCCCAGACACTTTGTGTCAGGATCGCTGTCCATCTGGCCCTGCCCCATGTGTGAAAAGAGTGAGACTGGATGGGGATCACTAAGATCACTGGTGCATGTTTTTTTAAGGCCTCCATGGTGAGAGGGAATACTTAAAAATCTACACTAAATTTGTCAGCCAGTGTAGTTAGACGACTCAAGGGCTAATATGTTCATACATTTTACATCTAGTAAGCTTTTGATACCAGTTAGAAAACTTTTAGGGAGGCGTTTGTGAATCCAGATGGCAGAGCACTACAGTAATCTACTTTTAAAGTAAAAAATTTCAATTCAAAGACTGGAAATTTTCTCACAAAGACAACATTCCACAGACATTTATTGAGTCGAAATATTTCCCTGTAGCAACATGCCAGCTTTGTAGTGGAAATGAACACAATGGCTGTGGATGATATGGCCAATAGGAAGGGTTTGGACTGGGAGAAGCATAAGGCATAGGCATAACATAGACCACTGTAGATTTCGTAACTGACCAATGAGCATCAAGGACTCATCATTTACTGAGACAAACTGGTAATGATCTGACAGATAAGATCTAAACCACATCCAACCCACAGAATGTGCCTGTCCATTGAGATCAACAGCACTGTCTAAGAAAGTGCTGTGATCTATGGAGCTAAAAGCAGCACTTCATTTCAAAAGCAACAGAGAGATTACCACAAAGAGAGTCCTTCATTACAAAAGTCCCCTGAAGTTGGCCAAACTTCAATTTGTCAATTACACTTGGGCAGTAAAAAAAAAACATAGAGCATGTGAGCAGCATGCTACAGTAGAACACTGGATAGAGACATGTCTCAGATTGTGCTTTGTAACTAGATAGATCAGATTTGCTTTCCTGAACAGGCACCATCTTGCAGAGGTTTTTAGAGATTTTGGAACATGTCCAGCAGATAATGCTGCATTTATAATATCTGAGAGAAAAGGTGGGTTTTCCAGTGGCAGGTAGATGCTGCGTGAATGGCGTGGTAAGTAGGGGATTGGGTGAGCCAAGTGGGTGATTTAGGAATTTTAGATATTCTAGTCAGTTCACTTAGCGTAACAGGAGCAAATACTGGATTTTTGTAAAACCAAGATTTGCAGCACATGTAAGACACATTTGCAGCACATGATTAGACAGAAGCTATAAGATCATGGCTTTGATCTAAACTATGATATTCGGAATTTTGCCATCAAAGAAATTCATAAAAGCGTAACATTTATAAAATAATTAGAAGTGTTATTTTAGACCAGCCTCAAGGCCCCCTAGTGGATAATCAGGTAGAATATAGCTGGATGGATGGTTTTATAGATTCTTTTACATTTATTTTATATACTTTTTATTATCGTCGTCCATTACATTGGAGAAGAACATTGAGGGTTGTCATTTATATGCAGATATAGTGCCTCAAGCAGAAGTTTAGTAGAGTGCCATATTAAGAGGGTGCCATTCGTGTTCTTAAAGGAGCCTACTTTAATAAGTGAGTCTGGTTATTATGCTGTGGGTTAAACAGTTAGATTTATTCCATTTTCAGGGTTCCGAAAATATTCACAAAGGCCCTTGTGAATCAGCAATTCAGGAGTAACTCCGGTAACACTTTCCATGAAGCCCATAATTCATAAAGCCTAATAACTGTTCTTATAATTCATTGTAAAACATTCACAAAGTACTACATTATGAGACAGACAAGCTCTCAGTATCTACTCCTTTGTTTATGACAGCATCCATAGTATATTAGGTTATTTACATCGCTTGCAGTCTCTGCACAAATGTAATACTCAGATGTTCTACTGGCCATCTTCCCGTTTCAGGGACGAACCATTTTTGGGGCACAAACCGCAGAACAAAAGACCTTCCGAGCAAACAAATGAATAAAAAATCCATTTGAGCGGGGCATGAAGGACATAAAGACTGCAGATAAAAGCACCCCACTAAGGGGGTTCTGGTTCCTCATCCCGGTTACTGATGAGACGAAATACGACAGACCGACATGTACATTATGTCAACAACAAGGGGAAGGTGCAACAAATCAATACGAACAACTTTATCCCCCCCCCGCACTCAGAGACAGATGGGGACCTGCCCCCCACTTTATCACACTCACTAAACTATCGTCTTCACAGTGGCAATGACCAAAATTTGCGAGGGGAACTAGCAAAGTCCCCAATAAAGCCAGAACACGGGGCTTGAGGTCCATAAACAGTTAACAGGCAGAAAGGACCACGAGCAGCACTAATACTTACTATTACAAGGGGCCGGATCTGTGGATAAAAGTTACGAGTCATAAATTACAGCAACATTGATGATTTATTTACTCTTACATCTGCACTCTTTATAATGCATGGCATACACGTGTATAAACGGAACGCAATAAAACTAGCCAGCGATAACTGCATCGAGGATGCATATGTTTATATTCTAATGAACAATTCCTACCTGTGACAGGTAGCCCCAATACAGCGTTACACATTGCCAGTAATTTTATTATGCTATTATGCCAGTATACATTACACCGGGATACAGAGAAGTCCTTGTAAGTTTTGTAGACCATCAGGGACTGAGATGTTAGTAATATATTTAGTTCATATGTATTATTCTCATGGCCCTGACTTCTTGTCCTTTGAAGATCCCCAGGTGAACCAGGGAGGTCAGTTATAAACAGGACAGTGCCATTCTTTTCTTCACTTGTGTGTGAGTGTGTACAATATGTGGGTTTGCATAGATCACATTTGGGGACCAAAATGTCCCCACAGAGTGGTAAAATCTGAAAGATTTTTTCAGGTCCCCATTGGATGACCTAAATTTAAAAATATTCAAACTCAAAAATATAGACTCAAAAATATTCCTTATCTCTCTGAACTGTGCAAAATATGTCCTCTTCTTAAAAGTGCAACTGAAATTAAATAAAATATTGTTTTTTAAAACAAATCCCACATCAAAATAACTCAACAAAAAGTTATTCAAATAAATAAATTAATGCTTGCATGTGCAGCTTCAAATTTACATGTTTTTTACATGTCTTAGGCTGATGCTGAGATCTCTGTGAATCTGGATTCGAAAAACCCCTTTCACTAGGGACAGAGATGGCTGGTGGGGTGAGGTATGCCTTAGCTAGAGGAGAAAGCAGTGGGTATAGCTTAGCATTCTCCTTCCAGGAAAATAGATGTTTCTATCTAGACGTCTATTTCTATATAGATAGGGTGACCAGATAATCCATGTCATCTGGGACACTTTGAGCTAGGACGGGATTTGTAAACTTCAATTTCAATTAAAAGAACATGGATTTCACTTAAGCACTATGTTCTTGCTGTGTGCTGATTGGTAAGTCTCTGATATTCATGCACGTATCACAAATGTTAATGTGAAATAGCTGGATAAGTCTTAAGGAAACAAACCAGTCAAAGCACAAGAAGAAATTAACTATTTAGCCAAGCAAAGGAGCCTTTCAGGTTTAAAGTAGTTTGTAAAACCTGAAGTAGCTCAAAGTGTCCGGGATGACATGTATTATCTGGTCACCCTATATATAGACGTTTCTATGTTATCAGTCTGTTACAATGTTTGCACGCTGTTTTTGTCTTGTCTGTAATTTTCTCACCGTTTTCATATGAAATTACTGAAAAGCCGAAATGCTGCCACACTGCTGATCTAAAGCTGGGCGGCGTGTCCTCAGTTTCAAAGATACTTGCCATCTCCCGTTCCGTCTGAACCAAAATCGACGCTGAATACGCAGTGACATTTACACCGATTTTTAACCGATTCACAATGCATCGTTACATGCCTGATGTATGGTGTGGGTATGTTTGTGTGTGTATGTGTGTGAGTGTGTGTGTGTGGTATGTGTGTGCATGCGTGTATGCCAAGCAGCCCTCATGAAGTGGCTTATGGGAAACAGGAAGAAGATATACTTTGACAGGCTGTACTAAACCCTGCAGCCGATTGGCCAGATTGACATTGCCAGAGTTCAGAAGCATGCGTGTGTGTGTGTGTGT
>JAODKM010000099.1:5737760-5753724 GCA_026780845.1 Petrocephalus sullivani | reverse complement strand
GGCTGTACTAAACCCTGCAGCCGATTGGCCAGATTGACATTGCCAGAGTTCAGAAGCATGCGTGTGTGTGTGTGTGTATACAGCACAGTCCCAGGAACACCAGTGCAAACAAAATGCACAGGCTTAATCATAGGCAATACAGCAAACATTTTACTGTCATCGTCCTCGTACGAGTCCCATTTTCCCATTCCACTCAACACTCTTCCTGTCCAGGAACATGGGGTCAGACCCACGAGAGATTCCACAGTCTAGTGGCTCTTCAGATACTGTGAGACGCAAACCACCTAATGGCCTGATTCGCTAGAGCTGACAACAAATCCTGCATGAACCATCTGTTCCTTTCATCATCCAGCCGAGCCGGGATTGGATAAAAAAGACGGGTAACGTGACAGGCAGAGAACAGTAAATATTTCAGTGAGAGCAGCGAGGGGCGAGGTATAAGATATGCGTGCCTGCCTCACTCTTTCAATCTAAAAATACCAACCAAAAGCTAAACCCTTTCTTTTTTTTTCTATCGCAGAATTAGCCACTAATGAATCGGAGCAAGAGGCAGGACTTTCGTTGCAGAATTTCAGCTGCGTTGCTCTGAAGCTCAGAAGCGGTCCTGGAACTTCTCTCGAAACGATTCCCCTGGAGCTTTCTGCCCGTTTGTTTCATTCGCACGCTCGGCTGATCGTGCCGAGGGGAGGTCTATGTGGAGGACACGCATCTGTTTCTTTGTACAATTAAAAATATCTGAGATGTGCTTCCATCTGTCCATTTTCCATAACTGCTCATCCTGGAGCACAAGGTGGGAGACGCCCTGGTGAGGATGCCAGTCTATCATAAGGAACGCAATTACAAGCTACAATCCATTTTCAGACATCACTCGATCACTCACCATTCTCAGGCATCACTCACATGTTTTTGAATGGCGAAAGTAATCTTATGGGAACATGGACAGAACATGCCAACTAAACATGCATAGAACCAGGGGCACGACATCCACAACAGCATCACCCAAAAAGTGTAGGAAATCTTTGACCCGACACCCAGAATGAAAAATAACAGTGTCCTGAATGCAGTGCAGTATGTGTGCTTGGTGACGTCTCTGCTGAAAATACAGAATCTGCAGCATTATGTGAAGGGCTGCCACCAACAAGAGCGAAACATCAAGTCCACAGTTCTGCAAACGGACAGGATCCAGCAGCCCTATGCAGACCGACAGGACGCCATAAGACTGGGTACCTTAGAGTTGTCTAGCGCTAACCTCCAACATAGTGTGCTTTGCTTGCTAATGTGGGAGCATTGCGAAAGCTGGTAGCTAAAATGTGCATCTGATTAATGCATTCCACCAATTTTGGTTGCAGAATATTAACTTGAACCACTCATCACATGGGTAATCATCGCACACGTGGTGCTTAATGACCTCACACTGGCAAGCCATTCTCAAGAGCACCAACAATGTCTCTCCCACTCCAGCTGAAATGTTCTATTTGCTGGCTGAAAGTGAGCATTTCTCACCCTACCTATTTACGGTAAGGGTGATGTCAAAGTCACTGGCATTGCAGTGGAGTGTGAGAATGGCGACTCACATTCCATGCTGGTTCTCACTGGTAGTTTGCCTGGCTTTCAGGGAGGGAACTGACCCAGAACATCCCGAGTCCTGCCGTTGAGCACAAGCAGCCCCCGCCCTATGACTGGCACCCCCTGGATGGGGCCCTGCCCCTGCTATATGGTACCCTGATAAGTGTAGCCAGCACCATCCCAGTAGGAGTCACTGTCTGACTCTTTATGCTGCGCAGCTCCAGAAACAACCTGCAAAAGTTACAGCAGCACGGGGCCAAGCAGAATTTTGGGGCATGAAAAGAAAAACTTTGTTTATCTGTCCTTCTTTGTGTATTCAACGGTAGAATAGGAAAGTGTTAATGAAGAATCAAATAAACAAACAAAATAAAATGGGGACAAAAGTAAATGTGTACTCTCCAGGACAGGTAAATAAGGTGCCTTGTTATAGTGGTGCTCATTAAGACTCTATGTGAGTCTACTATCGGAGTAATTTCCCCAGCGAAGTCGAAGCAAAAGTGTGATTAGTCCTTAGTTGGTCCCTCTGCTCTTCTTTACAATAACATAATTATATAGCTTCGAAAAATGTGTATTTTTTGAAAAACAGAGATTTAATTCCCAGTCATGAAGCACTCGTTAACATCTATTAACATCCTATATTTTGGAACCACCCATCTATCCATCCATCTTTATAAAATGCAGTACAGAGTCATGCTAAACCAGGAGCTTGCCCTTGACAGGATGCTAGTCCATCACATGGCACACGTTCAGCTGTATTTATATCGTGCACTTCCCAGTAGGGTTGACCCAAAACGGCCTGAGTTATGAGGTCATAGGCTGACATAAAAGTTAATGTGGTACAGCAGGTAACACATGAATGGACCAGAAGACACTCAAGGGAGTTTTACTTACACAAAGGTGTTCTGAGGCCAGAACAAAAATGATTGGTTCAGAGAGATACCCAATTAGATCTTGTGTCAGATGTCAGACTAACCAATCAGATGTCTCGGTCCTGCCTCTTCTAGTCGCTCATACCTGCCTGCTCTACAATCTAATTGGTTATCTCTCTTTTTAATTCTGCCCTCAGAACATGCTGGAGTAGGCAAAACTCCCTCGCCCAGAAGACAGTAGAGGAAAGGAACTGACTGCTTTGGTAGTTATATATGGAAGATATTTAGCACCAAAATTCAAATTGCAATTCATTTTGCAACTGCCAATTCAATGTGCAATTTCACCGTGCAATTCATGATTCAGTATGCAAAGTGGCATTGCAACCCTTCATTCATTTAAAATTATTTTGAATAAAAATTTGAATAACATTTTATTGAATTGCATTTCATATTGCCATGGGTTTTTTGCCTCTTAATTCAAATGGCAGTTAATTTTACAATTGTTAATTCAGTATGCAATCTGATCCTGCAGTTTGAAAATATATTTTGCAATTGGCAATTCCATATGCAAAGTCATGATGTACGCCTTAATTCATTTAAAATTATTTTGAATAAATGGGATGGGATTTTTGCCTCTTTATTCAAATGGCAATGCAATGGCACCCCCAGCAATTGCATTACATGTCACCACACTCTTTTTGCACCAAAATTCAATTGAAAATGCAATCTGTCAGTCCGCTCATCAAGGCGGGTCTTTCCTAACGACATCACTTCCACGTTTAGTCACCCAGCAGAATCCATTCAGCTGTTTGGTTCCTTAGCTTATTAAGTTAATGTAATGGCAATGGAAGAACTTATTGTAGCTCTTTCTGCTCTAGCAGATGACCTAGAAAATAACCGAGCATCGGCAACCGATGTGTTGGATACATTGCTTATGCTCTCCGAAAGGGTAGACGAACTTCCATCTTAACAGGACTTGACACTAACGGGGTTCAAAGCAAACTGACCCAGGCATGACAAGCACTATCACAGTCAGTGGTGAGCAAAGTGGAGAGAACTAGCACCTGACAAAGACACAAGCCTATCTGAAGGTGAACTCGCAGTGTTATTCTTCTCCTCAAGCGCCGGCCCCTCAGAGAAGCCAGGCTACTGACTTTTCCATTTTTTCAAACTATGATGGAACATTTCTAACCTTTATTCTATTCAAGCGAGCAAAGTAACTTAACATAGAAGTGATGTCATTAACGCAGACCCGCCTTGATGAGAAGACTGTGGGGCAGTTACTGGGGTGCTATTGCATTACTATCTGACTAAAGAGGCAAAAAAACCCATGGCAATATGAAATGCAATTCAAAAATTTTTATTCAATTTGTTATTCAAAATAATTTTACATAAATTAAGGATTGCATCGCCAATTTGCATATGGAATTGCAAATTGCAAAATATATTTCAAATTGCATGGTCAGATTGCATATTGAATTGACAATTGTAAAATTAACCTCCATTTGAATAAAGATGCAAAAGAAACCCATGGAAATATGAAATTCAATTAAACTTTATTCTATTTCTTTTTCAAAATAATTTGAAATGAATTGAGGATTGCATTGCCACAATATTGAATTGCTAATTGCACACTACACGATCAGATTGCATATTGAATTGTGAATTGCACACTAAAATTGCACATTAAATTGCCAATTGCAAAATTAATTGCCATTTGAATTTTGGTGCTAAATATCTCCCATAGTTATAGGAGGAAAAAACACTGGGATTCCAAGACCAATTGGCTACATACCCACCTCAGCTGTGCTAAGCATTTATACAATTCAGAAATAAGTGGATGGGTATAATTGTAAAGAGCAGTGTTTCCCAATTCAGTCCTCGTGGACCCACAGACAGTCCACATTTTTAATGGTGATCTCCTTAGAACAGCCATTGATGGTGAGCAGGTTGGCCGGTGGTGCCGCTATGCTGTATCTATGATGTGGGTCAAACATGCAGGTCAAGGTTCCAGGCTGATATGAGCTCTGGCTATAAATGGCAAGGAGGGAGGAGGAGAAAGGTATGGTGGGTCAGTACTAACACCCAGGCGTGATAAATGCATATAAAGTCATATGGAGGCATGTTGGGCAGTAGCAGCAATACCAGTTACGGCTAGTCAGACTCCAGTAGTCAGAAGTAAGCAGGACTGAAACAAAGCCTAGCGATATGAAAGGAGCCGTCTCTCACGTGGTTAGAGGGGCTGTTTCAGAAGCCAGCAGCTCTGTAGCTATAATGCTTTAACGGCAGTCTTTTGAGGGAGCATAAAGGGGCGTATCCTTTGAACATGGTCTGGACAGTAGATGCTAATCAGCCGACCTCTTTATGCAGACACTCTGCCAATGACGTCTTGCCGTTACTTTGCATGAACTGAGAATGTCGACAAGGTCAGGTTTCAAATCCCATAAAGGGAGCTTCTCTTTTTAAGAGGTCCATCTCGCGAGGAGCAAGTGCCCTTGTAATATAAGCAGGTAAACGTGCAGCTGAACTGAAACCTGGGGCACGGAACATGCTTTGGAGTTCTCTTGGCTGGCAACACTTCAATATTCCAACAAACCGCATGTTAATGACCAGTTAGAACGGCAGCAAAGATTATTATGGGATGGGAGTGTGTGTCTGTTGGGGGGAGGTGGGCGATTAAAATAATTACTTTTTAAGCTGTGGTACATAAGTATAATAGTATTATCTTGGACTGATATTTCATGGTTACAAGCATTTGGGGCAATTATACTGAGAAGTGGCACCTTGGGATCTTGCCTGCTAATGACTTTTGTCCCTTTGGGATAGACACTATGAATGTACCCAACCTTCCCTGAGTGTACAGTCCCACTGTCATGTATTTCTTTCATTTACTGTCGCGGAGTACTTACACCCTCAGGACAGGGGGTAGAAAGCATGGTGCCCTGCACGCATTTGGGCCTAAAAAGTCTACCCCTGCCCTTGGGGATTCAGCGGTACCCAAGTGAAACTCACAGAGCTTCAACGACAACAGTCCAATATGCCTCCGACAGTTGTTCCCCCCTACCCCCTGCCATCTGCAGGGTCAATTAACAAACTTCATTAGGAAAGTACATCAGGAATGGGAATGCTTCACCATCCACTGGCAGAGTGCTCACTTGCGTCTAAAGGAGCATTCCAAGTGATGGGGCAAATTAATAACTCTTACATTCATTACCGCAATGAACTGAGTAAGAATGGCATCTCTATGGCTTCCGCTGCACGAGGGACAGGGGATGTATCATATTCCCAATCCAATAAAGCCAAAACAAACTAGTCAACGGGCCCAGCTGCCTTCCTCTTGAGGGTTTACGATACAATCACAACTTATAGGAGAAATTCCAAAGCATCAAACAGCATCGGCTCCCTTTCCGCTGGGGTGATTAAAAACGGGTCCTCTGATGCATGACAACATAAAAGTGCAGAGCCGGAGGTCCAGAGACAGTTCATTACCCCAGATCCCACACTTCACAGTGTCAGATTGTCTTTGTGGCAGCTGGGACTGTTAATGTACCTGCATGGTGCAATCCGTTTTTACGCAGATCCCTGTAATTATGTGCTCAATGATGACGGCAGTAATAGCGCAGTCAGGTTCTTTTTTTTTTTTTTTAGACGTTATTACATTGTCAACGACAGTCTAAGTAGCAGAGGCACCTGTGCTGAAGAAGGCGAGTTATGGTGTTAGCGTCGCCGGCAGCCCACGTCTCGCTGCCGCCCGTCTCCAAGCGGAGACCTGCCATCGCATCGCCAGTCTCTTCTGCCAGCACCTTAACAGCTAAATCGGGAGGCTAATAATTCTGAATTCTGTGAGCAAAAGACAGCTCCCAGTTTTGGAGACAATAGTACAACACACACAAGGGAGGGGGGCGCAAAGTGATGTCAAAACCTCCACCCCCCTACCAATGAGTAGGATCACCACCTATTCTGTCAGAAAAGACACTGTGCCACTTCAGGTTTTACTAACCACTTTAAAACTGAGAGGCTCTTGTGCTTGGCTAAATAGCTCAGTTCTTCTTGTCCCTTGACTGGTTTGTTTCCTTGATTTAAAGACTCATCCAGCTGTTTCACATTAACATTAGCAGCACATGCATGATTATAGGAGACTGACCAATCAGCACATAGAAAAAAACTCAGCGCTTAAGGGAAATCCATTATTTCTGCCTGTGGGCCAGCATATTGCACTTTCGCTGGCTAGCTGGTTATTAACACCTAAATTCATGCGTCAGCAGCACTGGTGAAATAAAAGCCGTCGCCTCCCACATGCATTCCGGATTTTGGTTCCAAAGACGCATAAGAAAACAAGCTAACATGCATGTCTCAAAACTGACATTCTTACAAAGAGGCTTTAGCTGCACGTTTTAAAAATATAATTGCATTATGACATTCCATCAAGAGGGACGTGGGATGTTTTAATTAAGACTCCTGTCCCCACACGGAACATCCACGCTGTTTACCCAGGAGTTCTCTCTTTTATAAAAGTTTCTGTCACTCTTTTCATACAGTCAACGCCACGGCTGAACTAATTATTTTATTAAGCTAACATCATCTAATGTGCCTCTCAAAAATGGACTATTCTGATTAATAAAGGTGTTGTGCTGTAATTATGCACAATTAGTTAATTTCTTAGCATCTGAACACAGACGTGGGTAGAAGGAGAGGAACTGAGGCACGCTCCGGACGCAGTAGGAGGCCTCCTACATTCGTTGCAGGATCAGTACTTAGCCCTTAAAGTACTTAGGCGTGCAATGTAATCCAACGCAACATGCATCCTATGGCAGCATATTTCACTAAACCAGTTTAGGATTAAGTTTTCAGTTATTCAGAAATATAACAGCAGAGAGCCTGATTAGACTTAAACCTTCTCCTTAACCACTGAACAAGTGAATACCTTAATTTACCCACTGCAATCCCTTTCAAAGCCTAGGATTCTCAAGAAAAACTGTGTAATTATATGAATCCCTGTATGTTTCACACAGAGCACATAGCAGGTTCTGAATCAAACGGCCAAGTATTGCAGCCTAGTGCAAAGGACGTGGCACACCAGTGCTGAAAACGAAGAACCCACTTCCTGAAACAAGCACGACTGTTAATAAATGCTGCAATTTTCAAAGCAAAGATGCATCATTTTTTTGCAATTTTGCAAGCAATCATAATAATATAATAATAATAACCTCAGCCTGTCCCTGAAACATTCAAGGTTAAGGGCCTTGCTCAAGGGCCTAACAGTTACATCACTTTGCCAACCACGGAAGATTGGAGACACAGAGTTCAAACCCACAGAGGCACAAACACTTCTTTTGAGTAGGTAGCTCAGGTGGCAGGGCTGGAATACACCTTGGCTGCCAGTGCTTGAAACAAAGAAATAGCCAAAAAACATTTCTAGTGACTCATACCAGTGATGTAATTCAATAACGACAGCAATATTGTCTAGCCGGCTTTGTACCCTCAATCGTTTAAAGGCTCCAAACAATGTGGTAGCCCATTAAAGAACAAATCATTTATTGACCAAAAAACTACCCATAGGAAAAATAAATCACCCTTCTATGGGCTTCTGCAATTACTAAGTTATTTCTGAAGACAAAAATACTCTTTTTTTATTACAGCACCAGCCCACATTTTAGGTATTATTCATAATATTTATTCCCTATTTTGTGTCTAACTCATGACCAAAGAGCACGATTCATTAGATATTATTTAGCTTGACGCATTGCTGAGGATGACAGTAGTGGTATTTGGGCGGCCATTATTTTCCGTGCTGTGGATTTGCAGTAATTTATTGCACCGTTTCGGGCATCATAACTGCGTTTATTTACTCTTCACGCTCAGCAGTTGCTCAGCTGCCAAAACTCCCGATAACGGTGACCAATTCAGCATTATATAAAAAAAGAACCTTTTTTTCAGTTGAAAGCTTATTCAGTTAAATCAGTTATGTGAGTAATTACATTTTATTATAAGAACGTTTCGGGTCTGGTATTCTAGTTCAATAAAAGAATTCAAAAATTTCTTATCTTAAGAATTTTACCATGGGTTGGCAGTTATTGTGCAGGTATGAACAAAATATAAGTGGGCTTTTGCTTTCTGATGGCAAAATACCACCTGTTCCATTTTAGAACACTGGCCTCATGATAAAAAAGTAAAGCTTTCATTAACATGCTTCCCAACAAGCATGGTTAAAAGTTACATATTTCCAGTTCAACGTCACTAGTCCTTGCAGGCGAACATTATACATACCTTCAGGTAGGTGCATGTATATATTACAGGAAAACTCTTACCAGCTGCATCCTGCATACCTAAGGTGTGCCATCCCTTACACAAGAACATACGAAATGTATAAACGAGAGGAGGCCATTCAGCCCATCAAGCTCGTTTGGGGAAAATTCCACTAGTGGCTCAGAGATGTTAAAATCTTGTCTAGCTCTGCTTTAAAGTTTCCGCTAATTTCCAACTACATCTTACCAACAACATCTTGGAGTAACCAGAGGACAGATGTAGACTCTGCTCCAGTTAATTAGTGAGAAGTTTGAAAAAGTAGTGGAAAAAAATTGTGAAAGTGAGTTATACCTGTGCAGCTGGTGTGGAGTCTGTCTGGTGATGTGAGGAAGACAAGGTACCCTCAAACAAACCTGAAGGTATTCACTTTCAAACAGCACTCCTGCTTGCCTTGACTGGCAACATTTTTGACTGGCAAATATTAATTAAATTGGAAAGACTTTTTTGTGCAAGCCCTTTGGAAGCCCTTTGGAAACACCTGGATATCCTGACTAACACATACACAATATTTTGTCAAATACTGGATGCAAAATTGTGAACCCTTAAGTACTAACTAGTGGTTAATTGGCAATAACCTCAACCAAACAGTTCTGTTTGGTTGCTCTACAGAAAATGGTTTCAGTTCATGTTGACTTTTGAGATGTCTGGTGCAGCCTGCGTCAGATCACACCACAGTACTTCAACTGGATGGAGGTCAGGACTCTGACTTGGCAATTTTAATACACAGAATGTATTCTGCTGTTGACTTACACCTTCGGTTTGGATCATAATCGTGTAGCATGACCACACTTTCTTTGAGTTTTTGAACACAACAGACACTCTGACACTCTGCTGCACAATTTCCAGATACAGCTTGGAATTCATTGGTCCCTCAGTGTCTGCCAGCCATCCAGGCCCTGAGGCGGTAAAGCATCTAGACACTATTATAGGCCCTCCATCAAGCTTCGCCGGGAGAATGAGCACCGATGGTGCTGGTAGTCAATGGTTTGTTCCACAATGGTGTAACACTGTATACTTCTACCAAAAAGTTCGACTTTGTCCTTAGAACATTGTTCCAGTAGTAGTCCGGCAGTTCCAAGTGGTCTTTAGCAAGCTTGAGATGAAGAACAGTTGTTTTCTGGAGAGCCTGGTAACCTCCCACTAAACACCATGCTTGTTAAGTGGATTTATTTTTTTATGGTACACACACAAATATTAAGTGCAAATGGTGCCTGTAGATCTGTAACTAGGGTATTCTGCAGGGGTGGTTCTAGGTTATAGGCTCAGCCCCCAACAGGACCACCACCCCGTGCAACTGAGTTGGGCGGGGTGGGGGGTTGTGGGCTGATTTGTCAACTGATGCAGGATTCTACAGCACGCCGTAGACTGATTTCTGTAAGACACTCAGGGAAAGTGGAGGTGATGCTGAATATCTTCCATTTGTAACTTTTCTTGACTGTGGACTGATTGAGGCCCAAGTCCTTAGAAACCCATTTGTAACCCTTTCTACTCTTTGGAGCCTGAACCGCTCTACTGCTGAGGTGCCGCACTTGAATGCTACACTTGAGTAAAACCATGTCGCAAAGAGCAGATAACTTGTATTTTGTGCTTTTCTATATAGCAACAATCAAACCCACGGCTGAATTGATTGGAACATCTGACTCCTATTACCCTCAATTACAGATCATTATCCTAGAAGGTCACATACTTTTCCCATCAATGACCACGGTCTTTTGAACCATTTGTTCAATAAAGATATGAAAATGTAAAACATCATGTGTTGCTTGTTTAGACTATCTGTCCATTATCATGACTGATTAGACCACATTTCGGAAGCTATTCATGCAGAAAACCAGATAATTCCAAAGGGTTCACAAACGTTTTCTCTGGACAGTTAATTAGGAAAACTAAAAACTAATTCAGCTCGACAAAAACTGAATTTCTCGTTCTGCTAAAGGACCGAGAGCCATCAAATTTAGTGTCTTTGTAATTATTTACGTGCCAGCAGATTAAAAAGCTTTTCAACCAGTGTTGTGTGTATGTTGCGGGATAGTATTCAGAAACATCTGTAGCAAAAATGAGGTAAGGGAGTCTTACCTGGGTGGCTTTCCGTAAAGATTTGTGCAGAGCAGATGGCATTAAAATCTTAGTGATGCATTTTCTAAACCATCTAGCTGTAGTTTTCTGAGCTTCTGCTAGGTTTTGTTGTGTCCCATCTGATTTGATAAGAGTGGATCACAAGATAAAGATTATATATCCTCCTTGATGAGGATCTATCGTTTTTTTTATCACCAAAGGCCTCAGGTTGTGCCGCTCTGTGTTGCTTTCCTTTGGGAGGAGATAAAAAAAAACTGCTAGGTTTTACGGTATGTTTGCGCAGACAGGCATATGCCAACACTGCCCTCTGGTGGACGACGTCAACCGTGTTGTCGGGAAAATGGACGAAAGCCCTCCGACTGTCAAGAAGCATCGTGTCCAGAATTACTAAAGTCAGTCGGACGTGGACCTCATTTAGCATTTTTAATCACCTATAGAAATATACAACTAAAACTGAACACTAATATTCACTTACAAAGTACACCCCGTTTCCAAGGCGCTCATATTTCTGCGTATTCCCGTGGGAATTTGAATGCCTAAATGTGGTAAATGTAAATTAATGGAGATGTATTTAAATATTTAAATAATGTATTTAAAAACAATATCCAGTTAAATGTTTCAATGAATGCAGCATTTCCAGCTTTATATACTGTATAGTGTGTAGTATTTTCGTGGTTGTCTTTCGGGTTTCCACTTTCGTATTTATCGATGACTACTTTCTCACGTACAGGAATTGTATTGCCACATAATTATTATATGTGCATCCACTGTGCTATTTCCAGTGATAGAACCAGCGCCCCTCCAAAGCCAGTGTGTCAGTACCCTGTACCAGATTAGCGTAATTGTTGCCAGTGTCACCGACACAGTACATCAACTGATCCAAAGGTCACCCCTGCCACTTTATTAAACCTTAATGCTCTTTTCCAGCTGCCCTTTGCCGCGATGCGCACTCGGTCTCTGAAACAGCAGACTCCCCCATCTACCAAGCTCTTTAAATACCACGGCGCAGAGCCGCCGGCAGCCCGTGCCCGCTAGCCGCAGTCCGCGCACCGGCCGTGCCAGTGGCGTGGTGCCACCTGTCAGCCCCCCCCCGCGTGTCCCAGTCATCTGTGATCCAATCAAAGCCTTCGCACTGGGCTCGCGACATGCCCCGTGGCTCCCCGCCACTAATCGCAATTAATTAGCGTCTCGGAGTTTTGACGCAGCCAAGTCTGGCGGATCGGGAGAGCCGCGAGGATGGCGCTGTCTGATTGCAAGCGGTGTCAGTCCGTCTCTGTGACGTGCTGCTTTGTAAATAAATGATGATCCGATAGTCTCTCTGAAATTAAACTATGACAGAAACGGGCGATGAACAGACCCCCGACTCCTCTTCTCACGGATACAATTGAATGTTTTTTTTATCTAACAAAATAAACGTTATGGAAAATATTTTGGAATAATAGCCAGAACTTTGGGTAATTAGACCTGTACTTCACAGTTTAACACGCTAAGGGCTAGTTGGACTCACAAATAGATTCACCTGTTTGAACTTCGAGGAGAATCTGGAGTACTTTAGGTAAATCTCCGTACGTGGAAAGTACCTGCAAATACACTCAATCGGATTTAAACCCATCACTCAATACTAATTAATAACAAAATCTGTTTAAAATACCATGTAACTGACAGTGGTAAACTATATAACCAATAATATGATTTGTTTCAGATCCTGAAGACTCCAGAAAAGGCACCCACTTCAGGTAACTGCATAACTTTCAAGCTATATCTGCTTTCATATACTTGTTTAAATAAATTCAGATACTGTTTATTCATCTACTACCACACCCTGTTCAAATCTTACCCAGCATGCACCCTGATGTTTGTGTTGGGCGCCATCCTGGTGCCACATTCACACTTGGGAGTATTTTCATTAATGCTAATAGTAATGTACAGACAATTGCAGACACTCATAAATGTTTTATGTGTAATCCTCTCTTGTTATTTAGTTATATTATAAGACAGGTGAGGGGGATGTTAGTGTAGCTGTGTTCTAAATCTTGCTCTAAACACAGTGTTATTTTTCCATCCTTCAGAGATACAAGACCCATGTGGACCCATAACGTTAATTTTTCAAAAAATTAGGCCTGAAAAGTCACAGCGGATCCAACGTAGATTGCGATAAACTTGAAAAGCGATTTAAGTCCTTGAACTTCATTGTGGATGTCCAGCAGAACCTGAAGTACAAGGTAAGTTGGTCTCCCAATGCTGTATGTGACGAAGCATAAACTCATTGGCAGATGTTCCACATGGGCTGCTATGTTATACAAGTACAGGTGACACTACGGGATGCAAAGCTGCCCTACATCTAGTTGGCTCACTCTTCCTATACGTATGCATGTTTATATATTATTTGCGCACATTTGTATTTCTATCTCGATTTATTTTGATTCTGTTTATTGTTTTTTTGCCTTGGTGGTATGTGTATCTGTACACTTCTTGCCACCTCCTGCACCTGGACCTTCTGTAGTTGGCAAATAAAAGGATTCTGATTCTGAATATTAAAATTCCTATACACTCCTTACTAGTGCTTACAGCTTAGTAACACATTGCAGTATTTGTCAGGTTGACTGTTCTGTATACTGTGAGAATTGGTTAAATGAATTTGCCACCATTATAGGCTCTACACTAAATTCATTTTCTGTACTGCAGCATTTGTGTGTCCAGGTCAACAACAAAATTGTGCAGAATTCTGCTGAAGACAAACAGATTCCTGGCTCCTTTTGTGACCGTTTCTCTACATCCAAGTAAAGATATTCCTGGACCAGATGGGTCTTGAGTTGTGTCTTGAAGGTGGTAAGGGAATCTAATGACTGGACATGATTTTGCGGTTTATTCCACCATCAGGGAACCACACATGACTCTGGAGTGTGGTGGACGGATCTCCAAGTAGCATTGGTTTGCTCTCTAAAGAGGGCGAGATGGAACATAGGCTGTAAGGAGTCTTTTGATGAAGATGGGTGCCTGTCCATTAATGACCCTGAAAGCCAGTACCAAGGACTTGAACTTGATGCAAGCACCAATAGGGAGCCAATGATGAGAGACACAGAAGGTTAATCATCCTGATGTTAGCTGAACAGCAATGTCAGGTGTATAGTAGGGCTGGCAAGGATGACAAGAAATTTGGGGTTTAAACAGATTTAAAAGGAGGTGGTGATCCCCCATTCAGGCTGCGATGTCAGCAAGGCAGGTAGCGATCCGAGCAGAGTCTGTGGTGTCGTCAGGAGGGATGGTCAGCTATAGCTGGCTGTCATTGCCATAGTAGTGCTAGGAGAAGCCATGTGACTGGATAATCAGAGGTAATGTAAAGGGAAAAGAGGAAGGGACCTGATGGGACTTGGATGCCTCTGCACCCTAAGACACTTGGGATGATCTGCTGAGTCTGCATCAGGCCAGAAAAGCCCCCGTGATGCCAAGCTGAGAGACAGTACTGAGGAGAGTATGGTGATTTGGAGGGCTGTGTGTGGGTGGTGGGTTCAGAAAAATGGGTGCCACCTTCTCATGGAAGATAGTAGCAAATTAATCAGAAGTAGGATCTCTCCTGTGACCTCAGTCTTGCGACATGGGTCAGAGTTCTGTGGCCGTGGTCTCCAACTCGGCCACTACTCGTTTTAACTCACATTTTCTTCTTTGTATCGCTTCCTCGGCCTGTTTGATTTTGGGCTGAGCTCTGCCATCAGAGTTCCAGCCTGTCTTTCATCTTCTTCTGCATGCTGATCAGCATCCTTCTCCAGGCTGTAAGATACCTGGAGCAGAGTGTCCTTCTTGTTCCTTCTCAGCAGCTTTTCACTTCTCCGCCTGGATATTAGTGATTTCCTCCCGCTGTTGTTCATCTAGGCACATTCTATATCTAGGCAGATCAGTCGCTGAGGGATCATTCTGTCCTCTGCATGAAATCATTTCATCAGCTCATTTTTAGGTCTCTACCTCTTTCTTTCTTTTTTTCTTCTCTCAACTATTCCCTGCCCATGGCACAGGAGAAGAAGCTTCTTACAAAACCTCCATTGCTCAGGATAGCAATGACTCAGGACATCAGTGAGGAACATATCTAACCTTGGCTCTGGGGACTGGTAGCAGGAGAAGGTGTCATTCCTAGCTTCACCAGATAAGTCACCAAACTGTTAGGTTGTCAAATCACCCGCAATAAACAACAGAAAGGAACAAATCTAATCAGAAAAACAAATTGAAAAAAATTAAGTTTGAATGAGATGTTACATTGTTACATAGGTTGTTAGCATTTAGAAGCAGATTGTGTAATGATGTCTCCTGAAAAATGCTGGTCTTACTGAAACCTCTCCACCAAATTGCCCTGGCACCAATCTGGATCAGAGAATTTCACACTGGAGTCCAAACAGGCCACCTGCCCCATTGTGGGATACTTTAAGGGGCTCTCCTTCTGCACACTCTGAATAAGTTCTATCTTTTACTGGCTTTGGAGTTCCTGACAGGGTTGCACTGAATGAGTTATCACAATAGCCAGCTATCCGCTTTATTGATGCGGCTGTTGTTGATACTGAAATATGTGAGGGAGAAGCACTCGGTAGCACTGAGCCGAATGGTGAGAACTGAACAGAAACTGGAGAAGCCTGCTGTGTGCTGGCAGCTCTTCACTGTTGCTCTGTGTTTCTCACCCCACATATGGGATCCCACAGCTTTGATTCCTAATGTGCTGAGTTTGATGAGCTTCTTGCATGTTGTACAATGAGCCTCATGTTGATCATCTTTATCAGGGTTCAACTAATGCTGGGCGGAATACCGCTTCATACCGAAAACCGGTGTTTATTTCTGTTATGATATGAAATTTTCTAATACCAGAAAACCGGTGAGTAGCTTAAACAATGTTCAGACCCTTTTCACTGCTGCACCCCCGAAACGCACGCTTAGGGCGCACAGCTGTGGCTATCACTGCACCACAGAAACAAATGCTTAGGGTGCACAGCTGTAGCTATCACTGCACCGCCAAACACATGCTTAGGGCGCACAGCTGTAGCTATCACTGCACTGCCAAAACACATGCTTAGGGCGCACAGCTGTAGCTATCACTGCACCGCCAAACACATGCTTAGGGCGCACAGCTGTAGATATCACTGCACCGCCAAACACATGCTTAGGGC
>JAODKM010000099.1:5719885-5735236 GCA_026780845.1 Petrocephalus sullivani | reverse complement strand
AAAAACAAAGACTCCCGCCCCCCCCCCCCCCCTCAACACGCCACAAACACCCCCCCCCCCCCCCCCCAGTCTCATTGTATTAATATACACAGAGCATTTCCACAATCAGAAGATCTAAGGAACATCTGCCTGCATTGTCAGCATAGATCTAGATCTAGAACAGTGCTGCTCAGCATGCTGGTCGCCTTCCCGGGATTCACAGCATTTTATTCCATGGCCAAAACTTTGATCCTTTAACAAACCCATTAACTTTACACCTTAGAAATGGGTACGGATCCCATCAAAGAATGACGGACTCAGGCGGCGAATACGGTATTACACATTCAATGAGCGGCCGTGTACCTGTCCGGCTTTCCCATAAAACACGAATGACTCACGGCATCATTTTAGTGCTTCAAAAGATAACCTGCATCCATTACAATTAAATTAGTCCCGATAGGTAGCCCATAATGAACTGGTACGGAATATCCTGGAGCTATTGATAGAAGGCATCGTGCTCCCCCCCACCCCCCAAGCGCCCAGCGCTGTCAGAAAGCTCTTATAAATTATCCCTTTAAATGGCACCTTGCTCATAATTCATCCCCAGTCACAGAACCATAATAATTTATCCATCTTCCCTTAGATGTGCACCTTTTGACATAAGCTGTGTTTGAGTGCACTGCGACCTTTATTCATATAGTCTGGTTGTTCTATTTTTTATTTACTATCCCTCTATTGTTCACCTGCTGGACAGTAAATTAACAAGCAGGTTCACAACGCTCTGCTGGACTGCGTCTCTAATGAATGATCTGCGGTAATGTATTAAGGCACTTCAGAATGAAAAACCATATCCATTATAATTAATCTGTTCCCAGCTGGTATGTAGCAGGAGGACTTTAAAGTGATAAATGTACACTAGCCAAGCCAGTTTGTGGAACCTCCATCGTCTGTGTCTGGCGGAGGCGGATAGCGTGCTGGATTCTTTTTTTTTTTTTTTTACCAACATTATATGGAAAATATATTAAGTTCTAAATTCAGCTTCATTTCGAGCAGAATGACAGGAAGTAAGTATGAAGCCTTGCTGTTGAGAACTTCAGTTCTTATTGCGCTTGTGTTTGTTGCTGTGCACAGTATGTTCCTCTGCAAACTATTTTACCCCAGAGATCAATGAAGCATATCTTATCTAATCCTGATCTCACCATCTCTTATGGTAAATTAAATGGAACTTACAGCTTACAACATCACAAACATGCCGGGGGACTTCACTTTTCATTTTAAACCATGAAAACAACTCAATTTAAATGACTGGAAAACTGAAGGAAGGGTGACGATGTCTGTGTAGCCAGGCTGACCTTTGTCACTCTGTGTCACTCTTTGTGCCTCCACTCGATTCACTTGCTGACCTTTTCACAAGGGCTTTCTGCCCAAACAGCAGCTGCGTTCCTAATTAGTGACGTACTCTTGTAGGTATTACGTGTGCATAGAAACTTGCATAAAACAAATTGAAATTGAAAACTTTAATGCAACATTACAGTAAACAAGTGCCCTGACTTTTCTCTGCGTTTGAGCCGAAAGGAAAACAAATTAAACAGTACATTGCATTAAGCAGAGGCCTGCCGCTTAATTGACCAATAAGTAATTAACTATCCTTTTACCAGAACCCACCTCCTTAGTTCTTTGCATTAATTAATCACCAGGGCCCTCTCTGAATGTTTAATCACCCTAGGAAAATCGACAGCATAATTAATATTAGCCTTCAGTGGACTGACGACTTCTAGCACTTCTGTAAACAAATGGCAGGCAAGTGATACCTTCTGCTGTGCCGTGCTGCAGTCAAGACAGAGGATTCCTTGGTGGTGAACTTGTACGGGGACAACCCGCCATTAACTGAAGACTCCAGAGGTGTGAAAATTTAAAGACGTAAACCCATGGATTCATGCAGAATTTCATCTCCTTGGCTGCTGAAGTCATTTTTAGAATATTTTCTCATGCTCTGAGTACAGGAACTTTTTAAGATGGCCCAGGTCCAGTGTTTAGAAGCAAACGGACTAGCTTGGCTGGTAATTGTAGGGAAGTTAATTAAACTGCAGCAGATACCATGCTGATCCACCTCAGGACAAAATCATTGAGGTGCTCTGGTAGCCTACGGTTCCTCTGAGCCCTCCTGGAACCAGCTAGTCCCGGTGTAGAGCAGCGGTACAGAGTCCAGCTGCGAAGCTTATTAGAAACACCACATGTGGTACCTGGTAGAGCAGGGGTAAAGCCGGCTGCTGGACACTGTACCGCTCCATCTCAGTAGCTATGTTTTGTCTGTGGACTAGATCTTCTGTCTTCACATCTGGAAGGGAAAGCCGTGCATACGGTGCCTGGAGGTCCCACTTGCTCCTCTCGCTGGGCCCAAAAACATCATTAATGCTACAGGAGGGTAGGCACTCATTTTAGCAAACAGATGCCCCATCCTTTGTTGGGTCATAATCCCCTCCTGTATCCCCACACCCCTCACCATCTGCAACTTGGGGCTCCTTGTAGTCCAGAAGCCAGGTGAGCTGAGGGTAATTTATCCTCACCTGAAACTTCTCCTCAAATACGTAGGGCTGGAAGACCTGCAAGGGTCTTTACCACAACCAGGAGCATCTGCCACAGTAGCTCTTAAGAGCATAGGTTCAGTGGTAGCAGCACATATGGGCCCACAATCTGTCTGAGCCCTCCTGGGACAAGGCCCCCAGGCCCCTGTCATGAGAAAATAAACCACCCATAGCCTGCAATCTAACCCAGAGCATTGTGGAAAGGGGGCAGGGGGTAAGAGAGCAGATATTGTTTACTCTACTATACTACACTATAGTGGGGGCCTTTAATTGCCTGGAGTCCACAGAGAAGTGACAGTGCCCATCCTTCTTGTTAACTAACACAGCAGGGGCGGGCCAGGGACTGTCAGACGGCTCCATCACCCCTGCTGCTGCCATCTTCAGCAGACAAAACAAAAATGGGGGGAATGCATAACATTCAAGGTCATTTTAGCAAAGGTTACCCCCCCCCCCCATCTAGCCAAAGATCGGCACAATCACAAATAATTTGCATCATTTATTTACACCACAACATTGGCTGGTTACCTGTTGGCCAGTCAATAATGGCAGCTGGTTTATTTCATATATTGTTTGAGCAGTGAGGCCATAGGCTATTTAGGCATCATACAACTACAACTAAATGCATCCGAATACAAACATTATTTCATTAGTGCTAAGTTTTGTTGGGTTGGTAACTGATTATCCAACACAATAATTCATCCTTAAACTGATATTCATTAGCCAGGTTTTTCTTTTCATTAAAAAGCAGAAACGCTTTCTCAGTAATTAACATCCATCCATTCATTAATTGCTGCATATTGCATAACCATAACCTTTGGTGCAGTCTGGAGGCTATCGCTGGACACGCAAGGCCCCCGGGTGGCCGGTCTATTGCAGAGCAAACACTGCTGCACACCATTAGATACTATGGGCAACTGAGAGATGTTAGTCCATCTAAATGCGAGGTTTTTGAATGTGGGAGGAAACGACTACAAACAGGAGAGGCTGTGAACTGCAGACACAGCGGCGCAGGGAGAAGGGAGAAGACTGAAGAACAATATGCTAATGGATGAAAGGGCGATTGTCTGAATGTGTGTGTGCGTGTGTGTGTGTGCGTATGGTCATGTTTATATTACGTTGTGGGAACCCAATGTCCCCACAGTGTGATAAAAACCAGTTATTTTCTACCTTGTGGGGACATTTTTTGTTCCCCATAAGGAAAACCTCAGTTTTATAAAAATCTGTGTCTGCAATCAAAAAACTAAAAATAAAAAATAAAATAAAAAGTCTCATATTTTGTTTGGTCACTTATGGTTAAGGTTGGGGCTGGGTAGGGGTTAAGGGTGTCATACTTGGGATCAGGGTTAAGCCCATTGGAATGAATGGAGTGTCCCCATAAAGATAGGAATACATGGTATGTGTGTGTGTGCACGTGCGTGTGTGTGTGCGCGCGCGTGTCTGTGTGTGTTGTTTCTTCAGTTTTTCTTCTAGTATTGTCCTGTAAGAATAATTTCAGTAGAACTATATCACAACATACAAATGTGTACAAATGGTTTGACAGGCAGAAAAGCCCGTCAGACCCCCTTGAAGTGGTGGTCATTGCCATAATCCTACCTGAATCATGTTAAGCTTAATCGGTACTAGTTTGGAGAATACGATGGTCAGTGTCCATAAAGCCCTTTGTGTCGTCCATGCTTGGTTGTGCAGGACTTTCAGGAAATGTCTTTGGACAAGGTCACTATTTAAAAATGAATAACGCCATTTAGCTGGCCCTGTCAGTCATCTTTGTCTTCTAAAGCCAATTTTGAGCTGTCCTCAGTTCCACTCATGTATCCACATTATGGTTTTTTGGTAGTAGATAGTCTCATAGATAAGTCATCACATCAGCTATGGGGACATCACCCCCTCCACCAGAGTCCCCCTTTCTGTTAGCAAAGGCACAACAAGCAGGAATGCTGCACCTACACACGCCTGCATGCTCCACTGTAGAACGTCTTGCTGAAAACCGCGAGCCCTTAGAATGGCTAACGTCGTTGGCTTTCTTTCATAACTCACGTAAAAAAACACTTAATTCGACGTGAGGAGGCATTGTGTTCCAGTACATAGGGACACGGAGTATATGGAAAGATGCTACGTTCAGTATAATGCAGATAAATGGATTTGGGCTGGCTCTCTGGAGACTGAACAGTCCCTCTTAAATCTGTGTGTGTATGTGGCCCCAACACACAACCACTACTGCCAATGTGGCTGAATACTCCCTACAAAAAGCTTTGCTGCTTGACTGCCATTGTTGTCTACGGTTCACTATTCTCAGCCAGACTTAATTCCCATGCTAAATAAGCAGAAATAGACTGAGGTATGGTGGCAGATTGTGAAATAATGTACACACACAACTGGCACCGTGGCATTTTTTTCCCCTTTCGGAAGCGTCTCTGATTTCCGTATTCAAATCGCAACAAAGATTCCAACATCGCCGTGCAGAGTAGGACTTCTCTCTCCCTTGTGCTGCTTTCACGGTGATAGGAAGTCACTTGCTGTTCCTTTCAGTTTTCCCAGGCGGAGAGCCCGCGCAGGTGACGAAGGGAGAGAGTACAGCAGGTTGCTGGGATGAGCCATCAAGCTGTCATGCAGAGCGAGGAATTAGCCACGGGAAAAATGCAAAGGAATCTCAGGGAATCTCCCACAGCTCCTAATTAAAGCTGATGGCCGGTGATGACATGCAGGGCCGTCTGCTCCGGGCAGAGGTGGGCCGGAGGGCCAGGTGTGTGATGGGATGTTCTGGAGCCATTTTCCTCGGCTGCTTTTCCTAGCCACTCACACACCTTCAGCACGTTGGCAAGGAGGCACATGTGGGTTTCATGATTAAATTCCCGATTCGCCTCATTCCCAGGATGTACAGTGTCTCATGGAAGAGTCACTGTGTTCCATTTTCACACGGCCCCATTCGTTAAATGAAGGCTGACAGTGTTAAGGAATAATATTAAGCAGATTTTCAAAATGTGCCAAAATGTCCACACCGCTATTCCAGGATAGTAAGTAAGCCCTCATGATCCTACTGTGCCCGTGTTACACACCTGTATTTCATGGAGCCCAGTATTGGGATTCAGGAGCTGCAAATAATTAATGTATGTCATTTGATACTTCATCATTTGAGAGGCTGGAGTAGAATTAAACAATCTCGTTATTCAAATTAACCTTTTCTGCAGGATTTCAGTCCTGGCAAATAAGAGTTCTAGTGTTTTACTTATGTAGTTTAAGTGCTCCAGTGTAGTTCAGTTTTAGGCCTTTGGGTCTTATTCATTACTCAGGACATCTGGTTTGAAGCTGCTAGCAGCTCAAGGGGTGGAGGGTGTTGATCCAAAACAAAAACAAGGCCTGTACCTTCATTTATAAGTTTTAAACATGGTCATTTTATACCGGGCATGTTGACCCAAGTTTGAACCTGCTTTTGTAAATAATTTTCGTTTTTGACCCAGTATTGAACACAGCACAGGCCAGCAGTGATGAATTGCAATGAACATAATTGGCAAAACAGTAAAGGGGAGTGAGGTTTTCCTTCCATGTAAATATACACTTTCAATTAAAATGCCATTAAATATGGTAGAAGCAATGCATAGGAGAATTCTGTCGTCAAAAGAAATGAATATCTCTACTCATTATGGTGACTAGAGGGAACTTTTTTAATCCACAAATTTAAAGCTGTCTCAACAGTTGTAATTAGGGGATTTGACGTTGTAGTCATTTTGTGTTAATACGTTTTTCATTATTTTCTCATTAATTTGGTTTAACTGCAATTATAGGTGCATGCGCGGGGAATTGAAAAATTCCGGGGCCGACTGCCTTTTTATCACTGTTCCTCTGCCCCCGCCTCCAGCGCTCGCACGCGCGCTTCATTTTCCCCGTTGTGCCGCTCTTGCATGCAGGTGTGAGGGGGATCTCCCATCTCCTATCTCCTGTGCTGCAGGAGAGCCTCGGACATATTAGGTCCTGATTTCCGAGGCATGGGATACCTGAAGTTCCATTAGGTGGGTGCATACATACATGTACACTGACGCTTCCCGGCAAAATCACCGATATGGATGTTCAGCTGCTATAATTACTAAATTGGCGGTGGTGTTTGTGACCATGCTGACTTTCGGCTGTGGGTGCGTGGGAAATGATGCATGTCTATTTTTGAGGTTTATCCATTTTCTAATAGTTGAGGTCGTGAAGTGATTAGTTGGGAATTGAAATCCCGCATTTTACTGACCTTGCTGGACTTGAGCTGCTTTAGTACAATTTCTAGCTCTATAAATAGCTACCATTTAAGTGTTTATTTCCCTCACTGTGAACATGCTTCCAGGGGTAGCTTCTTAGCTACAAATAAACAACAGGGAAAGGTTGGCAGCATCCTGGGACATATCTCTTCAGGATGAAGACAATTGGTGAATATGGACCCTAAATGGCCCGCCTTCCCAGATCCATCTGATTGGTCACGTTCCTGTAGTTATGCCTGCAGTGATACGATAACTTGAATTTGCATATATTAAATGTCACAGGCAGGGTTTTTCTCGTTGTTGTTGTTGCTTACTGAGCGTCATTCATATGTTAAAAAACCTTTTGTGCCTATGCAAGCATTGGCATTGAGGCTAAGGTACCGACACAGCCACAGTTTATGTAAATTGAGACCTAGAAAAATGCATCAAAGTCAGAAATGATTGCACGGGTCTCTCTCTGTTATTTTAGGTATGTGTGTTTTTAAATACGATTTCCGTGCTAGACAAGAGTGTGAAAAGGTTACTTTAATAATGTACTTTCCAGTGTTTGCTTTCAATAAACAGCAATGACTTACTTATATAGGCATGTTGACATTTATTTTTTCCATTTTAATTAAAAAAAAAAACAATTTGATTTGTTTGCGGCTATGATTCACTTGTATGTCATGTTTTAAAATATGATTTGCAAGCTGTATTGTCAGGGATGTCAGGACTCCGTCACTGTGCGCTGTGGTATTATTCAGTCAGTGAATGTGACATGACAGCAAGCCCTCTATCGAGATCCAAGCCTGCAGGGCCCCCACTGGTCAGTGTAATTAACTCTGCAATATATAGGGTAATTAGACAGTGGTAGAGAAGGCTGTGGGCTTTCTGCAACTCGCATTTGAGCAGCCATGCCTGGGAGGGGGAGTCAGAATTGGGGAGGGGGGGGGCAGGAGAGATGCCCTTTCTCCATTGTGCAGCTGCAGCAGAGCGGGCCGTAGGTTAATTACACAGCTTGCATCTCTGCCTAATCAGCCTCTGCCCAGACACACTCCCTCGTGGATCCAGTCCGCCAGTGTTTGCCACCTCGTGCTCGCTGTCTGACATCAGCTACACGACGTGCCGCTCCTCCGAGTGGAGCTTCTCTTCTCTTCCCTCTCATCTGAGGTGCTCATTTGTAGAATATGGAGTAGGACTTTCTGATACACCCCCCTCAAAAAGTGATGATGCCAGACAGATGATGATAGCATCATTATTTTATACAAACACACCAGTGATCAGATTTTACTAATTAAGGCAAGAAATAGTGCGGCGGGTGAGCAGCTTAACGAGAGATCACTATCTGGTTAGTTTAGATCCCGATCGGGGACACCTTTTGTTAGACATAAGGAATATTCCTAACATGAATATTTAAAGAAACATAATACTTAAAATGATTTTGTGACACTCTTACAGCAAGCATTATGTTGTTTAGAAATTAATCATTATTCATTGCATGCCAGCTGTTAGAAGTGTCTTACTGAGGCACGATGTTCTGGCCAAGCAGGCTATTTTGTGCCCATGTCTCTGACCCTAATTACCCCAGCTATGCACAGTTACATCTCACAAGTACCCTCTAGTGGCCGAAAGCTTCAAAAATAATTTCCAAAATGGTCCCCTGAGCAAACGGCACTTCTGAATGCAGACTATGTCGTATTCCTGCAGTTATCAAAAAGTCAACAACAGAAATGCAGGGACAAGAAAACAAATGAAACAATCGATTGTTGGAATTGTTGGAATAATAGATGCAATGCAGTACTGTGGCCTGGATTTTTTAGGAAGGACTTTCTTGTCCCTTGCAGAAAAATAGAGATCTAAAATATGACCATTGCATCATTTCAAAAGGGTTTCATTTAACAGGTCGTTTAATGATTTCCTTTATTTTAGGGTGCTGTTTGTTCAGGTGTTGAGTTTGACAGGGTCTTAAAGGAGAAAGCTATTAATTTCCATCCATAGACACAAATGCCGTGGCCTGCATATGTGAGTTTGAGGCATAGCTGCACTTCTGTGTTACTGTGCCTTGTATTAGTGTTGAGCATCAGCGGCCGTAATGCTGGAAAGGGTGACTGTGGTGCAGCGGCTGTGACCATGACAATGATGGTGGCCATCACCAAGCCTATATCCGTGGGGGTGAGTGTGTGAGCAGCAGTGGTGGTGGTGATATTGGGTGTGTGAGAGACCACGATGGTGGCTGTGACCATCGCCTCAGCTACAGCCAGTGTGGAATTCACTGTGGTCACCATTGTAAGCATGGTGGTCCTGACAGGGATGGAGCTGCCTATCAGGGGAACATATCCTGGGAGAGTAGAAAGGAACGCAGCAGTTGGGTGGAAGGAAGCTATCCTATTTGCATAAGGTACCAGGTCCAGGTCTAGTGAGCACACCATGGCCCCACCATGGCCCTACAGCCACGCAGTCTGCAGGGAGACAGGAAGCAGGGGCAGCAGGCGAGACATTCTCGACCGATGCTCTGCTGTGCCGTGCCTCCTTCCTTTGTCTGTGCTGACTGAAGGTTCTGTTATAAGTCAGCCTTTGTGGGCCCTGGAGGTCTTACATAACCAAAGCAAACAAAAGGGGGGCTATTCTTCACCTCCGTCAGGTACTTGAAACACCCAGACTGACATGATCAAACAAATGGACTTTTTCTTTCTTTTTTACAACCAACATAGAGGGGAGGAAGGAGGAAATGCATATCTGAGAACAAGCATTTGAATAAAGCGTATGAGCAAATAGGTGCAGTTTCTTTTCCATGAAAATGAATAGGAAGGGGATAGAGAGGAGGGAACCACACCAACATCTGCTTGACTTTTCCTAAAAAAAGTTGTATACTTCACTATATGCAGGCTATTTGCATCATAGAAAACTTGCACGAGATCCTAATGCTATAGTTGTCATCTTCCTTCCACTCTTGCAGATGTGATAGGACAGAGGTCCTTCCTGGGGATAGCAGCATCTATTTTGCTTTGTTAGAAATACTTATATCAAATGCATTTTCCTTAAGGCTAATAAGAAGACTGACAACCATTAAAAGTGTACTTAAGTGAAAAGATCATTTAAAAATATTAGTCTTCAACAAAATAAAATAAATATTGTAAATGAAGATATTTTAACAGTGTATTAGAATTAGATGAACCAAGTAACAATGATTCCTCGCCTTCCCCCTCCATTAGCTTCCTCATGTTATCTTCCTCCGCTTACTGAACAGTTCGATTTTAGCTGTGAAATCTGGGATTCTGAGTAACGCCCTGACCGAAGCTCTCGTGCTGTTTACAATTAGGATAGAATACTATTAGTTTCTATAAAAAATCTTTAATGAAGCCATTTATTACACACATTAATAAAATAATGTGCATCGATATAAATGGAATTGTATCTTATATCTTGTTTTGAAAATATATAAATAGAAATGTGCTTTTTCCTATGCCTTTTGGATACATTGCCCTACACCCCCCGGCTCTTACTAAGGTCCCCTAGAGGGCTGCAGCCCCCCGTTTGAGAACCACTGCCATAGACCACCGCAAAGCCAGGGGAGTAGGACATCCTACACAGACCACCGCAAAGCCAGAGGTGTAGGACATCCTACACAGGCCCGCAAAGAATTGGGTGGACACCAATGTTCAAATTAGATGGGATTGGTGACAGTAAAAGTACACACCCCCTGCCCACCCATTGCCTCACCCCTACACAGAAGTATATAGGGTCAGCTTCCAGGGTTCTGGATTTTGGGACAGCCAGTACTGTGGTCCTGGGTAAAAATTATAGTGACTTTGAAGTATTAAGCCTTTACTCCTTGGATGAAAGATCATCGATACCCATGAACAGCTACTTGTTTATCCCTTTGGGTTTGACCAGAGTAAAAATACATTTTAGCATGTATTTGTAAACTACACCATGCATTTAAAAAGTAAAGTGAAGCCTTTTCAGGCAGTTTCAAATGGCACCATCTCTGAAGCAGATGGTGGCCAGCTTATGCATCATAAGGAAGACCAAGAGGGTGATGGAAAACTCCAGTGCTGAATGCCTGGTCCTCTGACCATCAAGTCTGGCTGCTGAGGTGGCTTATGTGTCCCACTCTAGCCATGATTTGGTCCGTGGGTGCTGAAGGTCTACATAGCAGCAAAATATGAAAAGAGCTGCATTGTCACCCAGAGAGTACAGTGTAGAGCTTATATCATGGCAGTTTCTAATATAGTAATCCAATTATAGCTGCCATTGGTTCATTAAATAAAAGTCATGCTTCATAGGTTATTTCCTAAAGGCACAACATGGTATTCTTATGCATGGAAATATGCAGAGTTAACTGGATCACCAAATTATTTCAGCAAGCTACTGTCTCACATAATGGGGGTATTAAGCTTTAGTGCTTAGCTCAGCAGGGTTGTGGGTTCAAATCATATTCTCTGTGTATGCAGTTTGCATGTTCTCCCTGAGCCTGTGTGGCTTTGCCCCTGAAGTAAAGAAAAATGGTGTCTTGAAATTGCATTATATTTTGATCGCATGCAGTAGTATGGCTTGAGAAGGATCCTATCTGGGGTGTCCCCTACCTCATACCCTGTGCTTGCCTGGGATAGACTCCAGGTTCCCTGGGTAAATTGGTGGTCTTAACTTGGATGCAGTCAATACACTGCATGCTCCATGACTGTGTTCCTGTGCACCTCCAGGCCACAGAGGGGTGCAGCAGTTCCTTCTTGGAGATGTGTGCCTCACAAGAGCACCTTTGTACCGCTCTTGACCGCAAGATACAAGCCAAGGAATCACATCTAGAGCTCTACAGGCCTACACACAAAGGTTCCTCAGCCAGTTCCTGCACCTCATCTTCTCAGCTGGCTCACCAGGAGCGGCCTTCAGCAACAGAATATGGCAGCAACATATGAAGGGCTGTAAATGGCCAAATTACCATCGTTTCAAACCTTATTGATGATTACATGTAATTGCCTAATATTATAATAATTAAAAGGGAATGTAATTTGTTTTCCAGAGCTGTTATCTTGACTAATTGATGTCAGTGGTTAAGTGGGTCTGCTGGCACAGGTTATGAATAACCATTTTGCACCCTGTTACATCATAGTGTTGGCTATTGAAAATGCTGTCCATTTGACAAGGAAAATACCTGAACTGAAGCATTGGTTCGCTAAGATTAAACTGAAAAATACATTAATAAATCAAGTTATCATTGAAACAGATCCCAATCTGGCCACAGCTTGTATATTAATTGCTGGAAAGTCATTCCGCCAGTGAACACTGGAAGCCTTTTGGCTCCCTTTTCCTATTCATCAGCTACTGTTCTCCCTAGATGCTTTTCAGTCCCCACACTGATTTAGAATGCCACACAAATGTAATGCTTCAAAAAGGGATTGTTTACATGGAATTGCAGGCCTGAATGGTTCTATTAACAGACCAGAATTACATGGTTTACCTGCTTTATTGCAAACAAAGCCCACTTAATCTGTGCTAAAATGTGCATTATTTCACTATTCACTTAATTGTATTCATTTTTACATTTTCACTTTTGAAAGGCCTAGGAATTCACAAACAGATTTACTTACAATCAGATGTTTAGATAATCCATTCTTTAACTCAGACGTCTAGGAATTCTGGGTAGATCAACCTCAAGGTCATCGATAAGTGAAGCATCAGCTCATAGGCTTACCAGTCATGCCACATTCCATTTACCTTGGAGCTCTGAAGTCAGAGCTGGGAATTACGTCACACTCGAGTTAACCTCCTTCCCGTACAAGTCCATAAGCCATTTACCCATCTCTCTAGCCAGGTCCATTGTTAGCAATATCAGTCTACAACAATGCATCACGTGGTATTTTGCACATAAAAACACCGGAGCGACGAGTCCACAGGTAGCAGTTGGACAGTACTGTGCATATGAGCGATTAAAAGAGACACAAGGAATGCATAGCAGTATAAAGCTACTGCTTTCACTTCTGCTGATAAAGGGTGCAGGTTGAATTCTGAGTTCAGTGTTGCAGAGATTCCTCCAACTTCTGGGGGTGCTCCAGTTGAAATTTCCCGCTAGGAACACAGCATAATCTGCAGTTCTGTGCAATGTCTTCGTCAATCAAAGAAAATGTTTAAAGTTATATATTTTGTCAGTAAGTGTAGATTAACAACAGCTCCCTGTGTGCGGCATTTGCAGATTTTCTCTGTATCATTTTGGGTTTTCCTCTGAGTTCTCTGGCTTCCTCCAACAGCCCCCGACAGGTAAAGTGGAGTTAGTAAATTGTGTGAGTTTGCCCTGCAGTCTTGTGTTGTAGGATGGATGGCTCATCATAACGATAATAGTACTAATTAAGGTAAGAGGCAGTATAGGAACAGATCTCCATATGTATCCAACATGTAGACATATGGCCAGCGACCAACACTCCTGATGTCCTCGTCAAAGGGTGGAGGTAGCTGGGGTCACCCTCTGGTGGGGGCTTATTTCGTAGGTGTTATCAATGTCAGCAAAGATGACATGAGTGCAGAGAAAAGGACCGACCTTGTCCGCCGTGAAGCTGGAGGCGCCAAGGCCATGCGGTACCACACTGCTCACTTAGCAAACCACGCTGAGCTCCTACTGGGCACACGAAGCTGCAGGTGGCCACCTGCCCTACATGGCACCAGCTAATAGTCTAGGCTGCAATGAAAGAATTTGCAAGATGTTTTGCAAAATGTTTCCTTCGAGCAAGTGCGGTATGGTTGGGGTGCTGTCTGAATTTATTGCTTAAGGATGACTTGTGGTAACAAAAATAGCATTTTATGAAATGATTACCCTGAAATTTCATCAAAAAAAACAACCTGCATGTTATATATATTTAAGCCAATCAATATACTATCATTTACCAGATTAGCATTAATAAGTTACATTAAAAACAAAATCTAATGTTTATTTTTCCTTTAAAATGAATGTAGAATTATGGAACTGCAGTTATGTCACATAAAGAAGAGTTTTCTATAAGTGAAGCTGCGTGGGATGGTAGTGTCTGATGGTGTTAACGCTATCTGGTTCCATGATGTGCGAGAGCTATATGGAACACTTTAAATTGGCTGCATCTTGTTAGGGATAGTTTAACCACAACGTTAGCCTGTCTCTTTGGCAAATTCCGCCAAGTAACATTTGTTGCCTTCAAGATGTAATGAAAATGCTTGACCATAGGTTTCTGTGATAAAGGGAGAACATGGACATCTATCCTCCTCATTTTCATGTCCCTATATATTAACCCCAATCCAAAGTCCCCCTTCATGTCTGTCCCGAATGGCTGTTCTGCGACATGCTTGTAAGCACACACAGCACTCCTCTTTTTGCCTTTTCCAGCCAAGCTGGCACTTTTTTTTTCCCAGAAGAGTCTCTCGTTACCCTTTAATGTATCTTGATCAGATTCTTTCTCTCAGGTGTTACTTTTGAAAAAAGCTGTTGCTTGTCCTTCTCATTATGTTCCTATTCAGGTAAAACACTCCTGAGTTCAAGACATACTAAGTGTTGTTTTAAAGGATTTTCTTTCTTTACAAGTCATGCCGTCATAAATCAATGCTATATATAAAGGATGAAAATTGGCTCTCTCGCTTGAAAGCAATCTTGCAATTCTGTATCTTTTGGCATAGAACTAACATTTCAATGGGTTTTAGATAAGAGTGCATGTGGGGTGTTCTTATGTTAAAAATCCTCTAAATTTGTAAGTGTTGTTGCGTGGATTTATTATTAGTTCTGGTATAATTCCTGGGGTAGCTCAGAAAAATATGAGGGTCAGCCTTCAGTCAGCCTTCTGAACTGCATAAAATAGTATCCTCCTATTCAAATGCACAATTCATAAAAAAGTAATATAAATGATTAAGCGTCACTAAAATTGCTTGTCCGCAGATAGGAACAGGTGATCACTCAAAAGCAAGAAGGAAGAATGCAGTTTGCAACAAACGACGCTGGCCAATGGCCAAATGACCATCCATTCAACAGAACACCTGTGTGTGATATGAAATTGAACAGCCCTTTATTAGTTTTGCATTTGCAAACACAGCCCTGTAACAGACCATTTAGCTTAGAAACAGTGATGTATGGAAAGTGCTTTTAGGCAAGGGTCATGTTGTTGAATAAGGAGAAAGCGTGTCCAGTGCCAGGCTGCACGGGTGTGTCTCGGTGAGGCCTCTTCACAAGTCCACATCCGGTAATTCAACACAGGAAAGGCAAACAGTGACCGAAAACACAAGCAAGGGGATTCAGAGGCTTGTTGTACAAGCCAAAAATGTAATAACTGCCAATAACGTCTTTTCATTTTTAATGTAATAAAAGTCAATAATGTAATAAATGGCCAGTAATAATCCAATACCTTTTTTGACCAATATTATAATAACTTTTTGCCAATAATGTAATAAGTTATTACATTATTGGCCAGTTATTACATTATCAACTAAATCAGTGGTTCCCAACAGGGGGGTCCCGGCCCACAAGGGGGCCTCAGCGAGCTCTGTGGGGGGGTCGCGTCATATTTAAAAAAAATTTTAGCAGTGGGCAATCAGGAGAACGATTGTTGCCTTAGTTAATTTTA
>JAODKM010000099.1:5700970-5714240 GCA_026780845.1 Petrocephalus sullivani | reverse complement strand
TTCCTCTAAGACCAGGAATCATTCTTGTGGCCCTACGCTGCACCTTTTCTAAGGCCGCAATGTCCTTTTTAAGATAACATATGACATATCCACAAAGACATTATTCACACATCTGTTATAATATACCGTATAATTGAGCTGTATCAGAATTGCCCTGACTGATTGCAGTGCTTTATAGCAAAAACCTCACATGCTCACAAACCTTTCATGCTCACACAACTTCCCCCCCACGCCTGCCCCTCCTCACCTGGGTCTTCATGGTGACCAGGGAGCCTCCCTTCCTCTTCCTTGTCCCAGTATCCTGGCTCTCACTCTCCTTCAGCTGCTTCTTCAGAAATTTCTTCCTTGCTAAGAGCAGTTTTCCTGGGTCCAGCCCAGTCTGTTCATTTCCACAGACAGACAGATCAAGGGAAAAAATGCACTGTGAAATTTCATAGTGAAACTGTGAACTTGCTTGGCGTACTTACACAGTCTGACCGTGAATTTTTACACTGAATTGGCACACTTTTCATGGTTCTACCATGAAGTCTACACTCGAACTTCAAATTAAATAGCCATGCTGAGATGAAAATATCGTTAATGACAGTCCTGTTGATTTGACCCTCCTGTACCATGACTGACTCCAAACTGACTGGACAGTGTTACCATCAACTCCATGGCAGAAATGATGAAAGTTAATATTACATAGAAATAGTCATAGTTAACTGTAAACTCTTGATAATCAAACTATCGTGACTGAACTTCACAGTTCCATGGAAATATTCAGTTACTGTAAATGTCATGACTATAGGATAACTGTAAAAATACTGTCAAACTTGAACTTCACAGTTCAAATATATCAAATTCATAGCTGAAGGGTAAACTTCACTGTCAGAATTATTAAATCTGAACATTTCTGCAGGCATTTTCAAAATAATACTCCAGTTATGGACAAATAATGTGTTCTGCTAGCAAAAGAGCCTGGACACTCACCTTTCTAATAACTTTTCGGCGGAATATTTCTGCGTTGGCAAAGTAAATGGGAGAGCAGTAGTTGACGATTTTAATTCCCTCCACAAATCTCACCTATGAGATCAAAGCATCACAAGAAGACACAGTGAACCTTGAAGCGCAAACAGGTGTTGATGATCTAATGAAAACTACATATGACTCAAGAGCATTAAATGCAGATCTTAATAAAAACAGGCTAATGTGAAATGTCTTGTGCAGTAGAGGAACCTTTATGTCTTAGTAACCAAGTGAGGCTGAATGAGCAGCATTCCAATGCACCTGCTGCACATGGTTTGAATCTTGAATCTTACCTTACTGTAGACCTTAGGGTTCCTGTATAGGTCGCTGTCAGCAATCTGCCCCACTTCTGAGCCATTTCGGCTATAAAAAACATCCATATACATCCGACATGTAGTGTTGCGTTACATAATACTAAAATGTGTAAGAAACCTGTTATTTACTTTTCCCACTTTTTAACAGTGAAATATCATCTTATTAATTAATATAGCTGGATACCAGCTAAAGTATTTAAACATATTTACAGTACATATATTAAAATCAGGAAAATCCTTACTTGGTTAGCTTATTACCAATGCAATATTTTTTCTGCTTTGTTGACAGAAATAAAATTTTTATTGCCTACAGAGATGATGAGATGTGAGGGAATGTTTTCTTACATTACAGGTGATGAAATCCTGAGGATTTGCAAAAGAAGAAAACTACGGCATTGGTTCCACTCACAACTGTGTCTGGAAAATGACCACGAGGACGGAGAATCCCACCCCGATCACAACTCCATAAGGTAGACTGAGGAAGAATGTGGCCAAGAAGGACACCACCCACACACACTGAAGAAGAGAGCAAGGAGGGAAGGTGGGAGAGGGATGAAAAGTATGTAAATCCAGATGAATATATATAGATATTTACATATTTTTTACTATTGTTATATATTCATTTAGGTAATGAATATATATTATCAAATAACCAAATATATTTTTAAGCATTTTGCCCTGTCTAGGATTATTCATATATACTTATAATATTTAGCTCATGGAAGTTTGACTCAGACGAACAATGTTCTAAGGGCAGAATTATTGGTTCAGAGAGATAACCAATCAGATCGTATGTCAGATCGTATGTCAGACCAACCAATCAGATGTCTTGGTGCTGCCTCCTCTAGTCGCTTGGACCCGCCTTCTCTACAGTCTCATTAGATATCATTTTTTCGTTCTGCCCTGAGATTATTTTTGTGTAAGTAAAACTCCCATAAGCTCTATTTCTGTTATGAGATCACCATTTGCTTAACTCACACAGTCAAGTTTGTTCTTCCTCCACATGTAGAAGGGGTCTGAGAGTTGAAGGAGCGTGTTCTTCAGGTTGACGGCTATTAGAGCACCAAGGACGGACTGCGGACATGCGATGACCAAAACGCAGAAGTACAGAGCAATACAAGCATGTGATTTAGCAGTTAAATAAGTTCTTGTACTTTTTACATTTTATTCTCAGTGTAGCTGAGTACCGTTGATTTTTTTCACTAAGAGAATATATATAACCTTTGAATAATCAGTATTGTTTATCAAGCTGAGTACCATAGTACAAGCTAGCCTACCAATTAATCCACAGTCTATTGTAAATTGCAAAGAGTTTTAGTCTGCAGTTATTAATTATAATCTGGGATGTCCTCACCTTAGGTAGTGCTTGGAGGAAGGCTCCCAAAGCTAACATGGTGATCATCACCACCAACATAACACATAGGCTGGCAAACTAGAAGGAGATATTGTAACGTGAGCAGAAAGCAGAATGAAAAACCGCTTATCCTTCCGGGTCGCGGAAGGTCCGGAGCCTATCCCAGAAGCTACGGGCATGAGGCAGGGAACACCGCAGGACATGGGGGCCAGCCCATCGCAGGGCACGCTCACACACCATTCACACCTATGGGAAATTTAGTAACTCCAATTAGCATCAGCATATTTTTGAACTGTGTGGGAAGCCCAGAGCACACAGAGGAAGCCCCATGACAACAACATGCAAACTCCTCATTTACTTCATATATAAAAAGGTCAAATGGCAGTTAGTCAGGTGTCAACACACTACTAGTGTTAGTCTTCATGGAAAAGACCTGATCATTGTCAAGCCTAAGTACCATTCTTGTATTATTATCCAACTCTTACAACCGTAAGTTTCTTTTCTCGACTGCCTGCTGAGCTCCACCTCATTTTATCGGGATGATGGCTCACCTGCGAGGTGCCACCAGCGCTGTCCACAGCAAGGGTGACAGACAGGGCGCAGCAGATGACATGGATCTTAAAGAAGGAGCCCAGGAAATTACTGCAGCCCAGGGCCAGCATCTCCTACACAGAGACAGGTGCATAGAGTGAGTGCAATGTATGCAATGTGGAAAGAGGCGGGGCTTCAGGATACAAAGAGGACAGGCCTTGCAAAACAGTATGACCTTAGACTCATAAGTCTTTGTGGGCAAGTCTAGATTAGGAGTGGCACCTAAATAACGATGCAATGACGTTATTATTGCCCCACTCATTATCTTACTCCCAGGCTGTTCACACCTGATTGGGGTCCACATCATAGCCATGCTTAGCTGCCAGCGTCCTGCCCATGGCCAGGTTGATGACATATCCTACGATGGCCAGAGAGAAGGCTGTACTCAGCATGACCTCCCATTCACTCACATTGGGGACCATGGGTGTGGGGAACCTGGGTGGATTGGGTCAAAGGACACTATTGGCAATATTTATATTCCAGTGAAAATCAGAAGAACCAGCTTTATCGCTGGGCGTGCCCTCACCCGAGAGGAATCTCTCCAACGATGTCCATGTCGTATTTCTTGTGCATGTCGAGAGGTCCAGAGATAGCTGTAGCAACCACCACCTACGTGAGAGAAAGACACACTGAGCGCAGAAACAGAAACCACAGTTAATCCCGCTAAATCATTCTTTTAAATGTCTTTGTTGTTTTCAATCATTCTCATTCTACAATTCAGTCAGAACAACAATCTCTGTGCTTTTAAAATAAAAAAAATCATTATGAAATTGTCATTTTGACAATTTAAAAAGTGGAAGTTTCAATAATTTCACATTTTCAGAAACAAAGTAGCGAGAGTATAACATTAAAGTGTAACTGCTGACATTGGTAAACTGAAACTCTGGTTGCTTACAATTAAAAACAAGTCACATGTCTATGCAAAGGCAATTCCAGGAGGCGGGGGTGTAAAAAGGCGGGGCCAACCTTATGACTGGCCGATTGGCCAATTGGCTCAGTGTTCAGACTATATTCCTATTCACGATCCATTATGAATAAAGTAACACTGGACTTGTGGGATTCCTTTTTGATCCCCTGAACCCCTCCTGCCACTTTCCCCAGAGTAAGTCAGTCTTGCTCACTATAATGATCTCCATGGGGATGGGGAAGGGCAGCCGATGGCGGTAGCGAGCACTGAGCTCCTTCACAGTGAAGAGCACCACGCTGCTTATGAGGGCAAAGACCAGGGAGGCCACATTGGCATGGGGAAGGCCGTAGACAATGTCCACCAGGGTCTAGGGCACAGAGTATGCAGGTCAGGTTGGGTGAGTGGAAAAATGGGCAGGATGGTGTGGTGCCATATTGTAGGGTCAGCTGTCCGGAGCACACATGCAGAACGATGTGTATTCTGCACACACTGGAAAAGCTGTGTCTTTCAAGACAAAACATCTGAACAGATTAATTGCACATTGCTTCAAAGCAGTGGGGATTGTCCCCATGGTCAACATCTACATGAGCATTCATCATGCAAAATGCTTTTGCACCAGTACAAACAGTGTTATAGCTTTGGTTGACTGTCATTGGGTTGTAACTATTTTGCAGACTTTTCTCTCCCACCTTCACCTCATCATGCTTCATAATTCAATAAAAAGAAGAGCAAGCAGGCAGGGACTCACATAGATGACTGCAAGTGGTCCACTGTAGGGCGGGACTCGTATGCCAAAAATGTATTTAAGCACAGAGATGAGAATCTGCAGCCCGGCAGCAGTCATAAAGCCACGGACAAAGGATTCAGACAAGTAGATGGCCACAAAGCCGAACTGCATCAAACCAAGGCCCATCTGCTCATAGAGGAAGAAACAGACACCATCTTTAGCTATGTATCATCAGGCTCAAGGGGACATTCTTAAAGGAGAAACTTGACTTAGATCAGCAGAACATTCAGTTGTTGATGAAAGCATTTCTGTCATCATATGTAGATCACAATAATAGGAATACATGATATGTCCAATCATCAGCTAAGCCACTAAAAATGCTTTCCCATCTACACTTCTTAGCTTTCATACCTGTATGATGGCAGTGAGGCAGGCTAGGGTCCCTGAGATGCCAAGGCGAACCTGGTTCATCCTGTCTTCATCCACCACAGTTTTGTTAAGGGTTGTGTTAAAGTGGCTGAAATCAGAGTCAGGAGCTAGGCTCAGGCACACCATGCCCACCATTATGCTGAGGACAGCAAAGGTACCTAGGCAGAGAGAGACCTTTTCATGACCATGGATCACACCTTCCAAAAGATGCTACTCCAAAGCTCTGCTCCAAACTTACCAGGGACCATTTGGTGGACGGTACCCATGAAAAAGTAAGGGATTAGAGGGAAGAAGGATGAGTAGAGTCCATTGACTGGAGGCAGGTTGGCCAACAGGGCGAAAGCCATTCCTGCAAAGAGAAAAAGTGTGCCAGTGAGGCGTTAAAACCGATGTGCAAGTGTAATCTAAAACTATCCATCTGGACAGTAAAGATCATTTTCTAACTTGTTTTGTATGTTTTGTGTTTCAACTTTCTCGTTAATCTTTGAAATGATACAGGCAGTCTGTTTTTACATCACAACAATCATCCATGTGTTATAGAAAAACATAACGTGGTAAAAATTATAGTGAGGACCTTGGTGTCAGGATCTGTCCGCCATGTTCCTTTTCAACTAGCAGGTGTTTCTGGTCACCCGGTCCCTTCCTAATGTGTCAACCACTTGCATCTGCCTCTCCTTAAACTCTCGTTACCTATGTATATATGTGTCTGCCCTCGTCTGATTGCCCAGTTCTGTCGTTGATGTCAGGGTCAGTAATGAACGTGCCTGATGTTAGTCTGTGATATTTGGTGTTCCTTCTGTCTCATTGTTCTAAACCTCGTCCCCGTGCTGGATTAGCCATAGACCCTCCTGTTTTTGACCCCTCGTGGTCCTTTGTTTTGTTTCATCTATGGTTTTGTTTATAATGTATCCCCTTCAGTTAACCCAAAGGCTGCATTTGGATTGTCCCTCCAACCCGTCGTGACACTTCGGCACAGAATAACCAGCCTTGATTTCATGACATTTTTGCAAATTAGCCCCCAGACTTTACCTTCTTTAATTAGCTGATGCATTTACCCCAGTAAACATAATTTTTGAGAATGCAGGTTCAGACCGTTCTTGGTGCATTTGGTGTTTAAGCTCAAGTGTGAAATCATTTTGTTGACTCTGGGATTTAAACCTTCCGATTGCGAGCATAGCGTCCTACCCCGCTGAGTGATACATCCAAATATATGATATAGCTTTTATGGGTTTTACAAGACACTTGACGCAACAAATAAAGAAGCAAGTCAGGAGACGGACCTTGGGGGACCTGGATGGTGCCTGCACTGATGCCACTGATGACATCACACAGGAGATTCTGCTTGAACTTATATTTGGGCAGCCAGCTGAGCAATGGAAGGTGTCTGAACAGCAAAGCCTTGATGCGAGGTCCTGAACACCTGGGGGAACATATACTTACAGGAGCTCACCCTGCAGGTACCAGCCCAGACTACAGCTTCGTTCTCACAATGTGAAACATGGGACGAGATGTGGGAAGAGAGTGATTCCACCCTCAAAAACTGAATACATCAAGGCTTCCATGCAGTGAAGATACCTGAAGACTTTTCTGATTTTCTCCCGTAACGGGAAAGTGCGGCTCTTTTTGTCATACTCGGCATCGAAGCACGGCAGGGAGTACACGGGTCTGTCGATCACATAGCGAAGCCGTTCCTGGTACATGGCTGCTGGGAATCAGTGGTCAGGTGATGTTCCTGATCTGACCTCAGGAACTAATGGGAAACATATATAAAGCAATTTTGATGCAATGCAACTACACATTTCTAAAAAATAGGCGACTTGGCAAATGGTTGGGAAAACATAAGATATGCTTTTGAAAATAAAATGCTGTCATACTTTTTAACTGTATAATTATTACAACTTTGCATTCCTCTTCTAGGCTTTACAAGTGTATCAATTATAAATATCTATATGACCTCAGCCCTTGGCCATTGTTATAATGTAATAGCCACCACTTGCCTAATGGTTAAAGAAAGCTGACTGTAACCGTATATGCCCAATGTCACCGAGCTGAGAAATCCTCAGGGCCTGCTAAAAAACATCTAGAAAAAATGAGACAGCCCTGGTACAGTTGTGTTTCCAAGGTACAAACAACATTAAAGTACCCCCCAATGGCACAAAAAATGTTCCTCAGAGTCTATTTCTGTACCCTCAAACGTACAAATTAAATCTGAATGTGTAGTTTATTTTCAACTCTTATTCTCTAATATGATCAGCATCAATGGGGTAAAACAACCTAAAAAAACATCCTCAACTCTCCTATTTTCAGTACACTTCACACATTATGTGTGTTTTCTAAACTCCTCTACCCACAGGTTCTTTATCTGACCTTGAAGGAAATTGCCAGGTACACTATCATTCTGATAACGCAAGATAACACAAGTTCTCCATTACATAGATGTCCATTACACAAATGCAGACGCCCACACCTCAACCCAAACAGGAAGAATAAAATATTAGCAGCTTCTGTACTCACAATTCATTGATGCCAACTAAAAGACCTTCAAGGAGAACTTCATATCAAAAGCAACTCATGTTAAATACAATTTTTTTTTTATTCAACGCTTGGATTTTATCCTCTGTAAATCACTACATCTCAGAAATCAAATCTACAAATAACTTTTGTACGGAAGGGTAAGAAATTAAATCATTTGACAAGTTCTTTTCATGAAAGGCAAAATAAAATAAACATAGAAAAACATATGACTTTGGCCAGGCATGGTCAGGCTGGTACACAGCTCATCAACTTCCAGCACCAACTCAGTGGAAAAAAAGAGAACAATTGAACAATGAAAGCATCAATGATTGCTGCCGCTGTAATACTGACTTACCTTTCAGTGGGTTGTGTTGCTAGGGTCATTCACCTCAAATCAAATGGCAGTCCACAGCTCATGCACTGGTGGAGTTAATTATTGGTTTTATACCGGGGAGAGCCGACACCATCTCTGTGGGAGGGGCCATGCAGCTCAGCCTCTGTTCCCACTCTCGCTGTGTTTTCCAACCAGGAGCACGGCACAAACTCTACTTTTCAAGCCTGTTTGCTGTTCTTGATTTTGCAGTGAAAATATAATTTAGTTGCAATTAAATTTAATGCATATTTAATGTGCATAAGAAGATGTATTTGTAATAAAAAGCCTGTAAATGTAACACATGCATCAACGGCTGTAGGCGCTCGTGTTGAGCCCAGTGAATCACATCCAATATTCAACAGGCAAGAAAGAGCTTGGAAGTAGGTGTGCTAGGTCTACATTTTTCTGTGTGTGCTCTAGTAGATCGAAAACTTCTAGCAGCATCGTAATTCCAGAAATATAAGATGGGTATTTCGGACTCTGTGACACTAGAAGGAGAAAGAGAGCGACATCACTAGTTCATCAACATCAACAGTTCAGGCTTGGTTTCCGTCACACAGGCACAGGAACCACCAGCTGTTTTATGAGACACTGCATAATGTAATATCTGTGTATTTGTGTATAATATTAAGGAAAACACAGTGAAACAAGAAAATTAACCAGAAACAAAAATAACAAGAATGCTGTCAAAATACACACACACAACAGGTGGACAGACTCATCAGGCCCAGTGTTCCAAGCCTAAGCTCACTGACTCCCATATCATAATGCTCAAGAAGATGTGATAAGCAGATAACAAAAGTAATATGGCATCTTCGAGGATCATCAATTGGAAGAAGGACAGGATATCAGAGGATATCGGTAGAAAAAGCGTAGGAATCTGATTGTAATATGGTCCTGGAAAGGCCCATCTCTACAGCAGCATCTGTACAGCTTTGGCAGCTTTGACAAAACATCTGACAGTCGTAAGATGCACCAAAGAATTGTACAGACCACCTACAGTTTACTGGAAACGTCTGCTATTTACTAAGGAATGAGAGCAGTCACCTCTGTTTCCTTTTGGCAAAGGCTGAAAGCAAGGAGAGGAGAATGTGTGGCATTGAAAGTCCTTCACCTAATTAAACAACTTTGGAGTAAGGACGTTCCACTCAAACATTGTGCAAAAGCTAAAAATATTAATAATTAAAAATAGCACTAGTGTTCTTATTATGTAAACATGTATATGGTGTGTCATCAGTGTTTGGTATGGATATAAACCTTATTCTCATTTCTGGGGAATTTAACAGTGATACAGAAAAAGTGTTGCTTTTGCAATATGTTTTGGGAAATTGAAACTCAGATCTGCAATTTAAAATGCCCACAATCAAAGCCAAGAGTAGCAAATTGAAAAAAAAAAAAGATCATCAAAATTACTTACATAAGATAAGAATGTATAATTTTGAAAAAGTTAGTGGTAAAAGTTTAAAAGGTATTTTATAAAGTCTCAAATAATAAATTTGCTTTAGGATGACTCATTTATGGAGTTTTCATATCTTTTAGATTAGGGTAGCACTGCCATTTAATGTCCGCTACTTGTCTTTGGGTTTTTGCAAAGGAAAGAAAAATGTGTTCAGTGCAAATCAGTATCATATCAGAAATACAAGTATTAATAAGTGGATTGTGTTTCACAAAGGCCAAGATGAAATGTTTTCACAGCAACACATCACAGAAACACCTACTCCATAAATGCCTTTAAATGCTCATTTGCAATATACGTTTCTGAATCATTTACAGATTCACACTCTGTTTACGTTTACTGTTTACTTGTACTATTTACACTTTTTGTCATTGTAGTTGTGCATTGTTTCTTAATGTTATTTTCATTTTAGGTGTGTTTTTAATCTTGTTCTTTATTCTTTACTTATTTTACCCCCAGTGTTTACTGTGTGGGGTTTGTTCTTAGCTGTTGCTTGATCTGGCTGTTGGCTTATACCACGCCACAGAAACACAATTTAATTTCACGTGTGTGACATGACAATAAAATGGCTTAACTTGACTAATTCTAATCATGTTCCCCAGGATTCATGTTGAATGAAATTAAAATATAATTTCTTACTGATTCCTGTATGTAGGTCTTTCTATAGGTAATATATCCATTTGGTTTGTAAATATTGTCATTATAATGATGCATTGGTACATGATAATTTAGAGTTTTTACTTTCAAAATGCATGGTGTAGTTGGAATCTGTAAAACTAAGAAATTAATCACAGGCAGCTAACTTGTCTGCCAAACTTTAGGCATATTATGTATTTATACTTTGTTCTTGTTATTCAGATTATCTACAACTAGTGAATTGATCTTAGGTCAATAGCATCCTCTAGGTGGGAGTAGACAGCATCTATTGCTATTTAATTACATAGGAGGCCCAATATCATTCTCCCCAACAATTCAGTACTGTGTGTCTGTGAACACTTGTTATTCAGAATTTTTTAGGAGAGCAAACGGCTTTAGCTACTTGTCGTTTGAGGAAATTGAACGGCTTATCACTGTGAACCTAGCCCAGCCTTTTCAGTTCTGAAAGCAGACACCAGACCGGACGTGATCTTAAGCCATGACCAAACACACACATTTCTTCAGCAAATATTGTTGTGGCAGATGATAGAAAACTTTGCGCAATATAACTTATTCATTTTTGCCTGAGATGTTAGCTAACAAAGCAGCCTGCTAAAGCGTACCTTTTCATTGTTATTGCCCACATGTCCTTAACTGGAAACAGCTCCTGAGTCCATGAGTATTCCATCTCCCTGTGCTGCCGCTCTGCAGTGCTGCCTAACTAGCTTCTTTGGGGATCTTCCTTCTTCTATGTTTTTCATTTATTTTTATATGTTATCACTGCATTTATAATGACAAATCAAATCGAATGCATGTATACGGGAGTAATTTGCTGGCTGACTTCTGGAGCACACAGCTGTTCATTCTGAAGTGTTTGCCCAAACCTTGGGTCTTGGAATAAGGATTTTAGTGGGAAGGGTGACATTTTTCTAGACCACAGGTTTTTTGTAGAAATGTAATCAGCACAGTATATTCAGTGACAAATAGAAAAAAAATAGAATCTCTGCTTGCTCTAGAGGACACTGATGATTATGCTGCTCTTATAATTGCCTCCCTATTCCTACTCCACCTATGTCTCTCACACAGGTTACAGGATAAATTAAATATGAATCTATTGCTTATTATTGTAAGAAAAATGATTTTTAGTTAAAGCAGCAAAGCAACTGTCCATCGCTTATGATGAACAATATAATACAGTATAGTGATGGACAAACTGATGCCTCATGAACCACTTAGCTGTATTTTTTGACCCCACTAAATGGTGCTCTTGGTTTGCTTTAGCACAGGCTTTGTGCCCTTTTTTGAACCAAGACCACCATCTGGTGGAGCCAAAAAATGCCACAAATGGTTCACAAAGCATAATTTTGTCCAGCACTAGTACAGTACAGCATATCTACGTCACAATTCTGAGACGTTTGAAACATTTGGTTTTGGTTGAATTTATACAGCAAGAAGATAATCACAGCGCATTCTTTAAAATAATGTGAGCATTTTGATACTTAATAATTCACAGGGCTTTCTAGTCAAGGTGCAGTGATCAAATTCAACCACAAGGGGTCAGGGTTTGATAACACATGTTTACAACGTTTTCGTTTCCATTTTTTGGTGTGCCTAATCGATTTTGTGATGCTGATCACAGAAACAACTTCAAAATTACATAAGGTTTTTGAGAAGCCTCCAATTTTGTTATAATTATTGTAATACATTTAAACCACGGGTATTTTGGATAACACTGGTCAACAAAAATTTGAGTATAAAATAACTAAGGGTTGTATTTTATGTACTTTTTAATTCTGAATTAAAATATGTCTACAAAATTTTGCTGTCATCCATATTATTTCACTCATGTCATGTTTCGGCTATACTGATAGCATATAATTCCTTGCGAAGAATATTTCAGAGATATTTAGGAAAAATGATTTTGTTTGTTTATAGGCAGTAACATGTAGAGTCTGGGTTCTGCTCTCTCTTCAATAAGGAAAAACGATATCAAGCAAAGTGGAGTGCCAAGTGGAGTGCCAGTCTGCTTGCTAACCTCTGCTGGACCCTTAGGAGGGATGTTTCTGAGGCCAAGTACAGCAGAAACTCATACACCTCCACTTTTTAGATGTCACTTTGCAACATGCACATATACCCTAAATATATGTATAGCGTAAGGTTGCATGATGGGTAAATTCTGTTTCGATATTTGAATTCAGCATAAACAATACTGCAAGAGTGACCTATTTTCATTTGTGAAACAAAAAGAAAGTAAAAATTTGTTGACAAGTTTAATATGAAGCTTAAATGAGCGACTGTCCAACTTAGTCTAGCCTATTTTGTTCACTTCACGAGAAAATACACAACTTACCACTCAGACGAATTAGTCATTAAAAATAAACAATACTTCACTTCTGTTTGTGACGCTACAATGGACTGGAAGTGTTTTACAGGGTTGTAAACAGTAAGCATCTTCTGTAAGTTGCCTTTCCAGAGTAATACGTACACAGTATCTTATAGATTTAATGTCAGCAGTAAAATTCACAGTTTACCTTCAGAGTTTCAGTAAGAAAAATACAGAATACTTTGAACTGTGATGACATAATTTATTATACATCAGCAGATGAGCCAAAAGTGTAAAAGTTGATTGCATGAGGAGTTACGACATATTCTGTAACGACTAGCGCCTCTGGTCAAACTACAACACATTTCCATCACCATATTTAGCCAACAGACAACATATCTCATGTTTGATAGCACTACTAAGTTCTCTAAACTACCATACAAAGAACAGCTGAGATTTGTTAACTTCTGACCAATTAGGGGCATGCTGCAATGTTTGACAAGATAATTCTAATACTCCTCTCCCTCTTCTTCTCCCTCACCCTCAATAGAGTCGACGCCCACCTCTTCATAATCCTTCTCTAGAGCTGCCATGTCTTCTCTGGCCTCAGAGAACTCTCCCTCCTCCATGCCCTCACC
>JAODKM010000099.1:5651715-5672352 GCA_026780845.1 Petrocephalus sullivani | reverse complement strand
GGTGAGGGCATGGAGGAGGGAGAGTTCTCTGAGGCCAGAGAAGACATGGCAGCTCTAGAGAAGGATTATGAAGAGGTCGGAGCTGATAGCGTTGAAGGTGAAGAGGAAGGAGAAGAGTACTGAGCGTCTTTCCCCAGTAGATTTATGGCTTTCATTATTCCCCCCTGCCCCCCCAACCAGGCTTCATTTTAAAACTCTTGGTTCCATTCTGTACTTTGAGCACTTCTGCAATAAATGTGAATCCTAAACTAAACTGGCTAACTTGTTTTCCATTTACATTCTTTTCCTTTTATCAATTTTTACGTTATTTATATGGTAGCACTGGCTCTACTTTTGCATTCCATTATCAGTCTTCATAAAGGGATAACATGGTTTAATTTTATTAAGGCTGCTTGCAATCTCATTTCTTAGATGTTACAGCAGTGAAGGTGTAGTATTGTACTCTCCTAGGTGCAGCTTATGCCATGCATTCTTGCACACTACAGGTTCTTTGTGATCCTGCATTAAATCATGTTTAGTTTAACCTGAAGATGAAAGTGATGCCTGGGTCATTGTATGCTACATGGTGACTGAATGGGTAGCCAGTCAACAACATGATTCCAATGTAATGTATCAGGTTTCTAACCTGGTTTTGTGTATGTTGGGTTCAGTCTTGAGGTACTGGTGTGGAAGTGAATCAGTGTCTCATCATTGCTCGTGGGTGTGCCCGAGAATTGTGATGCAGTGGTGTCCCATCTGGGCCGTTCGCTGCTTTGTACGTTATGCCTTTTGGGAGAGGCTGCTAGCTCCTCGTGATCCTGCACCGGATAAGCAGTTGCTTGTAGGAGTCTGTTTATGGGACCTGAGCAGCCAGTGAAGGTGCACTGAGTACAACTGTTAGTGACTGGCTTGGTCGGAAAAGTGAGGGGTTCTTTGGAGTTTATGTATCGGTTGTTACTAAGTCCTGAAAGGCTGGTACTGATACTGGAAAATCTGAAATGCGGTTTAGTGGCCACATTTACGCCTGTTATTATTAATTTACTGAATGACGCAAATATAGTAGTAATATTTTTCTTGTGAGTCAAACCTTATTTAAACGTTCAGCACAGCTATGAGCAGGGCTACAAATACACTCTTAAAAACTTAAACATGAAATTAGCAATTTTGAGTATACCCACCAACCCAGCCATCCATCCAACTTAGAATCACTTATGCTCTGGGTTCTGAGGGAATTTGTAGCGTCTCGAAGGGCACTCTGGAGTATGCGACGCTCTGATTAGTTCAGTAAATGATGGTTTTCTATGTGCCCTGTATTATGCTTGTATAATTGTGTGTATATGTCTTAAAAATTAATGTATCTAACAATGACATATACCGTACAGGTGTACGGATACACGTGTTTAATTATCTTTCTCATCAACTGAAATCTTAGCATAGCAATAGCAAGAAAACATATTAAAATAATGTTAAGCTTAGAAGAATATGTTCCTTTTCTTCACTGGGCTATTCATTAGGAATTAAGAGATTTTGGATTTAAACCTGTTATGTAGAAATGCCAATCCTAATTTTTGCCAAACCTAGCTGCATTTAAACAATTGGGGTTATTGTACCAGGTTGGTATTTCTGGCCAATTATAACGTCTAACTATAAATTAATTAGTTGTTTTTTTTGGTAAACAGAGACAGAGCAACTGTTCTGTCACTGGATAAACTTATAACAGCGAAACCAGAACATAACAAAGAGAAACTGTTAAAGCTCCAGCCTGTTTGGACGTGTCCTTGGGTCCCAGAGCATGAAACCAATAATATGAGTCTGTTTGGCTGTTGTTCCGCTGATTATGACTCATAGTATTGCAAAGACAGCCTGTCTGATTTACTAGTGTCCAAGGTATAATAATGTAAAATGATCCTGACTGCCCTCTTTCTCAGCCTTGCAATTATAGTCTTCAGATCCAATTTATGGTGCTGTTTTATGTCTGTGGTTGATTTCACAACCGTGGTTTCTCAGGAAAATGTCACAACCTGTTAAAACCACCAAATGCATTGATACAAAAATTAATTCAAATTAAGATGGCTGAGAGGAGCAGTGTTCAACTTGTTCTGACAGAAGGGCGTGTAATTATATATGTAATTGTATCGGAAAGAGAGGTAAGAAACTTACAGTTAGCACTGGTACTATATATGTATTTCAAAAAGTACACAATAGTATCAGCTGCATTGCTAAGTAGCTCTTCCTGCTGTTTGTTGAGTTCATGTTTATCCAGGTACCCTGGTTTCCCCCGAACAATTAATGGGTTTCAGTGGATTGTTGTCTGAATTGTATATGTGAGTTCTGTGGTGTACTGTCCTTTAATTCATGGTGACTTGTGCCATGGGGCTTCCTTGGATAGGTAAGCCTGCATTAGATCAATCAGAGTAAAAAACTCGAATACTTCATCCTCAGGGTGTTTCAGCTGGGTATCTATGGGTAGGTCATTCAATGTTCTAGCCCATTGTTTGTAAGAGATTACTTTACCTCAGCCTACAGGAAATGCCTTTGTACTGAGACATGTGTGACCATATTATCTATTCAGATTTCAGAAAGGCAGGGAATATGTCTGTCTAGGATATGTCTAGACAGTCTTTGAACTAGTTTTGCATTAATACTGCTGAGCATATTTCCTAGCAAAAAAGAATTACTGATCTTGCACAAAAGAAATTCCAAATAAGCTTTGGTTTTTATTCCACAAAGTGTGTGTTTGTGTGTATATGCATGTATAATATATATATATATATATATATATATATATATACACACACACACACATACATATACAGTTGTGGTCAAGTTTACATCTTGAGTATGAATGTCATATTAGTTTTGGGCTTTTAATGATTTATACAAACCATTACTTTTTCAGGGTGGAATTATTATATAACATACCTCTTTAATGATTTTTAAAAACAAGATTTGGGTGGGTTTCAATTTATTTTGGATTTTCTGCAATCCACACAGGGTCAAAATTATACATACAGGCTCAAATATAAACCAGTTTTGATGTGTTTGGGATCCTGTTGGAACACCCAATTGTGTCCAAGTTTCAACTGTCTAGCTGTTGATTTAAGGTGGAGTTGAAGAATTTGGAGGTAGTCCTCCTTCATTATTCCATCCACTTTGTGCACCACTGGCAGTGACACAGCCCCAGAGCATTATACTACCACCAGCATGCTTGACAGTTGGTAAAGGGTTTGAAAGCCTCACCTTCACTCCTCCAAACATATTGTGTCATAGTGACCAAATAGCTCAATCTTTGTCTCGTCTGACCATAAAACTTTTCTCCAGAAGGCATTTGGCTTGGTGCCTTGGTGGTTCCTGAACATCCTGACCAATTTCCTTCCATCTTAGGATGACAGTTTGGGTTTCTTCCGGACCTTGGCAAAGTGGTGACACATCCGAATAACTTGTACTTACGTTACTTGTACAATTGTTTGAACTGATGATCTTGGAATCTGCAGTTGTTTAGAAATGACTCCAAAAGGCTTTCCCAAATACCAGCTGCAGTCAGTAATGATTAATAGTTAATAGGCTTTGGCCTTGTCAAGTTAAAAGACTATATATTTGAGTCTGTATGAAGAATTTTGACCCTGTCTGGATTGCAGAAAATCCAAAATAAATTCAAAGTTGTGCACCCAATTCTTGTCTTTAATAATCATTGAAAATGTATGTTGTATAATCATTCCATCCCAGAAAAAGAACTGTTCAAATATATCATTAAAAGCCCAAAATTAATATGACATTCATGACCATGATGAGTGTATGTAAACTTCTGACCAGAACTGTATGTGTGTGTGTAGGTACATAGAATTGACTTCTTATTTGTGCCTTTCTGATTATGAAAATGACACACTATTGACTGTCTTTGCAAGACTCAAGCTACTACTGGGTATGACCATTTGTTTTGACAGGATTTGAAGAAAAAGTGAAAAGCTCAGGCTTACAGGTTTAAAGTAAGTGCATTGTGTCGGTTCCCCAGTGCAACATACTGGTGGAATAATTGCACTTATGACAGTATTCCACAGTACTATCTGTAGAGGGTGCTGTCTCTACTCAGTCAGTGTTAGGCATTATATAAGAAGTCAGGACTGAGAGCACGCTATGCAGAACTTGCGGTTTGTTCCAGAACAAGAAACTTTGGAAAATAATGTTATATAGACAATGAAAAAAATGTGCAAGACTAATAATTGCCAGACAACAATTAACTATACAAACAAAACAAGCATAACAGAGAGTAAATACCAGAGCAACATCAGTGTACGTAGGATGGGATGAGCCTGACTATTGCCTATGACTGTGACTTGCACTTGGCTTTAACCACAAGCAGCAGTGCACAATTAAAAGGTTGCCATTTGAGGAAAACTTGTTGATGTGTGAAATTTGCAGATTTGCATCAATTTGTTCCATAATTAATTTGTTTCGTAGTTAAACTAGAAAGTGCTTTCTGCTCAACAATTCCATGTACAGTAGCAAACTGGATGAGAATGCTAGTGGTATGCCACAAGCTTTTTGAAAAAGACTGCCAATGTTTTTGAGAATTCAAGCCGAATAATCCTGCATTTTCATTATGCTGTTCGACTAGAGATACCACTGGCCAGGCCAATGGTGACGACACTCTTGGCTACTGCCCATGCTATGATAATAAGCAGACTGAAGGGACAGGCAGAATGTCAGGGACTCGGAATGAGATTTAAGGTTTTCTGGTATGAGGAGGATGATGGGTTTCAAGTAATGCAGTGGGGGGCACTGTCATTAGAAGAGACACGGAAATGTCTAAGCAGAATACAGCCATCAAATACCCATGAATATCTCGTCAGCCTGGGCTGTTGATTACCGGTTGGAATGTAGCTAAATGTAGCCTAGAAAACCTGGATTAACTCAATCGTAAATAACTTTATTGTGTTTGGCAAATACATTATCCTTCCTGTTATTTTTGGTTGTCTGCATTATTGGTGAGTCAAGAAGTACATTTAAATTCCTTCCTTTAATTTCTGTCTATTTACTCCCTTTGGAAATTTTTTTTTGTTCTGCTTTTCAAGGCCTTCATCTCAAATAACGTTTGGTTGATTGACATTTTAAGTAAAAATGACCAATAATTAAAAATCCTGATAATCTCTGCAACCATAGTACTGTAGACTAATTTAAAATCAATCCAACCATCCCTCTTCTAACCGCTAACTTTGGTCAGGGTGACAGGGGAATTTAAAATGGCCTAAATAGTGAGTGACCTAAACAGTGTATTGCTATGCAGAAATATGAGGTAGAAACATGCAATGAAAAGCTTACCGTCAATACCTTCTATTCAAAATGAATAAACCACTCAATTTCAACTAATCCCTCTGTTGTGATCTTGACAGCTTTCTTGGACCCTAAATCCTGCTAACACTTCCAGCTAGCATGGGGGGAGATGCTTTCAATCTACCAATGTAGAGAAGACCAATGCAGTCTTCACGCATCCCTATAACTGGACTAGAACTTTAGCGATGCATGCAAAAAAAATAATAAATGTATGAAGACTGCATTTTTTTATTTTAAAACAATTCTTCTAATTTCTTACCTGGCCCATCCTTGCCTATACTGACAACTCAGTTCACCAAAGAAAGCAGTTTCCCTTCAGTAGACAATATATCCACGCAAGTGCCAGTCCATATCTTTTCAGTTATTATTAGGTTTTAGTGCCTTGGTTGTCTCCAAATAAAGTGTAGAATTATATGCTGTCACAACCATTTAGATAAAAATGGAATATTAAAGGAATCGTCTGAAATCATCTCTGAAGCATTAAGTGCTTTGACAGAGATGAATTCCTGGCCCCCTCTGCTGGTCAGGGGGGTGATCACAGTATTATTACCAGGCAAAAAAAAAAATTATTTTAAGGATAGTTGACAAAAACAGATATGTGGGATCTGTAGACGGATCCAGTAATAATGTCATTTTAAAACTACTGTAAGAACATCCTTCCTTGCGGGGTGGGGGGTGGAGAACACTGGAGTAGACCTGGAGTTGACCTGGGACAGGAGGCTATTCCAGCGTAGGCCATGTGCGCAAGGCATACAGACACTCACTCGCCCTTTAGAGGTTACAAACAGCTAAGCCGAGTGTCTTTGGAATGTGGGAGGAAACCCATGTGACGCAAGCAGGACGTGTGCGATGTATCAAACTCATAGAAATAACAGGTCTCACAGAGAATTTGAAAAATACCTTTATTTTAAAATGTGTACTTAGTATATGACCATTCCAGTAATTTAAAATGTGATAAAATGGATTGTCAACTTCATAACTGGTACACAAACCTTTCCCCTGGGATACAATTAAGATGCATTTTGGTTGAAAGTCTGAAGCAAAATTGTGAATATCACCATACATTTCTTTTACTGCTTCAAATTTCTCAAATGGGATAAAGTGTAATAATACTCGCAGAGTACTCGCCAATACACAACAAGTAGGTAATGTTTGTGAATATTTGCCGTTAGACATGGCCACCCCCCTGCATGGTGCTTTTAGTAAGACATTACCTGAAACTTGTGAACACTGTGACCACAGCAGATTCCGTTAGCATTCATACGTGGGAATACACGTAGTTAATGGTTTCACCCACGTAGCTGTCTGACACTGAATTCAGCCCTTGAATGAAAAGTGTCGCCCTTCTTTTTAGAAAACAACGAACATATTCCTTTGGCACAAACAGGAATTTTCAGCACTTCCTTCTGACTAACATCAAGCACACTACGTGTTCCTTCATCTAGCAACCCTGAGGTAACCTTAGGGCTCTAACGGTAAACAGCAGTACTGAATTTTACATTCACATTTATTGCAAACACTACAATACCATTGAAACATACAAACTTTAAAAGGGTACAAAAACACACACTACAAAAATGAACATGCACATAAAACCTGCTTGGTTTTGTTACATGACCAGTTTTCCTTTATACGTATGTTTTTGTAACAGTATCCATAAACTATAGATTTTTTTCTTTGTTTTTCTGCAAAACAGACTAAGAGCAACTATTCTTAACAAATACAATCTAATGTGCCACATAAATCCTTTGCGTTGTAGCAGTAAAAAACACATTGTGACTTAAAAAATGGTGTGTCATAGTTCATGTCTAGATGTATTTTCAAGTGCAAAAGACTCTTCGCCTGTGTCAAAATAATTTTTTTACGCAGAACGTTACTGCCTGAAACCTCCTGAACTGGACTGGAGTCATGTAGGCTTTTTAAATGTAATAATCCCTTCTTGTTTTCCCTGACCTTTGCCATTCACTTCTCACTATCACATGCAGTGCCAACATGTCATTATTATCATGACGGAATAGATATTCACATTTCCATTTATTGTTATGGAAGATGTGTAACCCCATTAATAATTTTCCATGTTCCAACATAATGACTCGAGGCTGTCTGTGACTTTCCGTTGTTTTGAAGAGGTGTTAGTTCCAAATGGTCGCACAGACTCATCTGATTACTATGATGTAATGATAGACCTCTTGATGATTTTCAGTGGCACCCAGAGATGTCACCCTCTCTGGCTGAATACTTATTAATTTGGCTTAAGACAGCTTGCTGAGTCACTGTTGAAATTCCTTGGTATAACCACACAAAACATTTCTCATTTCATGTAAAATCAAACCTAGTGATGTGTACCACTGAAGAATCTAGTGGGTGATTTGTGGAAGTGTGTTTCCTAAATTGCGTCTTCAATAACTTTCTCTAACATCATATTCGTGTAAATATTCAGTTCCTGTTTATCAGAAAAACTACATAATACAGCTCCAATTTAAAGTAAAACATGTCAACTAGTGTATTATTTCCTTTTGACTCATTTTACCTGTGGTAAAATTCACACAATGTAAACAGAATGTCGTTGCGATTTGTTAATCGTAAAGTCACTTGCATACTGGCAGTTATCAATATATGAATGAAGGCTTTCATTGAGACCCAAGGAACTCTTTTCCTAGACTTGTCTCTCTCTATGGCAAATAAAACAATGGTAGGCCATTGTCACCTGCAGAATGCTGCTGATGAGTAGGCTCCCTGACTCCCTGTAGTGAGCCACAAGACTGATGTCAGCACTTCTCTCAGGTGCTCTCATGGTCTTAAAGCCCCCCAAAACCATTCCAATGATCTGCCTATTCTTAGTTAGGTCAGTGAATACCAGACCTTTCCAAAGAGCTGCAGATAAAATGCCATTTTTGGCCTTACATCATTACAGCCTGCAGATGGGCTGTCCACGTCAACAGATGGTCCTTGCTTTCATGGTGTTTCGTGGTTCTTGCCTGAAAAGGAGGTGATCTTTCTCTGAAAGCAGGGTCAGATGACATCCTGTAAAAATCCCCATGTGGTCTAATAAATCATTAAATATCACCAGAAAACAAATGATCATCATGCTAAGATCTGCCTTAGTCTACACTTGGCATCTACATGAAGTATGCAGAGTCAGCTGAAAAACGACGGCAGCTACAGTTTGCTTCTCCAGTTATTTTTATAGGCTGCATACAATCTGTATATGGCACATTTGAACAAGACATTAAACATCTTAGCTGGATATATGAAAAGGTACATAGTATATTATTATAATTAGTTTTTTTTTACAAACTGTAGTGTCATAATGCATGACTGAAACATCTCAATAACCCTCACAAAAGTGGTTTTACTACTAAGTACATTATTATATTCTGGATCTCTGCATTTCATTGGCTGTTCCTTACCATGGCTGCATCATCTCAGGACAGGATGTGCACAAAGAGAATGGCTAGGCCAATGTTCAGCAGTATGACCATACAGATCATGATGGTGTTCGGCCCCTGAAACGAACAAATCAGTGGGTGCTTCCAGCAAAAAGAAAATACATTTAATTATTTTAATACTACATAACCATTTTATCAACATTGTTACAGAGAAAAATATTCTTATACTCATTATTTACAACACGTACAATAAATTTTAATGGAGAGGCACACGATTCTGAAAGATAACACAGCCATTTTTAATGTACAGTATATATAACTCAACACCCAATATATTAGTGCTGTCAGCAAAATATTTTCTAATCCTTTTAACAATAATTCATCTTTCTCAGACTGAATACTTTCTGATTAATATGTAGCTGACATTTATCTAACATTACAGTTACTAGATGAACTACATTCGCTAGACAGAGAGGCAGTCAGTTCTTGATGTACTTCACTAGTACTTCACTACCTAATGACTTCACTAGGAATGATGGTGACATTTTCTGAGCCTATTAATCTCGCAAAAGAGCCAGAACCTCATGCTCACACTGTGATGAGGCTGGAGAAGACCATGCATTTGAGATCTTATAATATGAGATACGTATGACTCTGGGACATCGATGCAGCAGATACACAGGGTATAATATTCAAGTCCACATGGACTGGAGTGTGTTCTGTCTGCAATGCCTGGCTAATCTACTCAATAGGTATGACAGATAGGTCAAATGGCTCCATTTGCTTCGCTTTAACATATATAGTGCCTGAAGCCTGTGTGTTCGCAGTTCAGATGGGAACACAAATGTAGCTAAGTGGCAGAGGCAGTCACAAAGCTTGGTGGGAAAAAGCTGAGATGGCATTAATCGGCCACAGTGCAAAGACCACCCCCAAAAGGATCTTATTTGGTAAGAAGAACTATGGTATTAGCCTAGCTTTTTACCCACTGAAAACAAAATGAAGGTTATGCATTCTTCTGACTTGGCTAAAATGTGTTTGATGCTATTTTTATATTTAATTTAGTGAAATATAGAAATACTTCTCTGATTTATACACCAATACCTTAAGAACATGGATTATCTTCAGTATCAGTGTAGGAATCTGAATGAATCTTACCTCTTCAGCCTCTAACGAATCCTTCATGTCAGTGGGAGCTCTGAGAATAGGCTTAGCCCGGATATCAACTCTGGGTTCTATCTTGGACAACAGTTTGCTAGCAGGTTTGGGCAACACTTTGAGCTCTGCTTTAGGCAATGGTTTTGGTTCTTGTTTAGGCTCTAGTTTAGCTATTGGCTTGGGTTCTGCTTTTGGAGCTGGTCTTGGTGATGGAGTGGCCTCAGATCTTGCAGGCAGTTTCACCTCTAGTTTAGCCATTTCCTTCTGTTCCTCCCTCACTTCCTCATTTGGCTCTTGTTTCTCCACTAAGGCGGAAGGCAGGCACTCGTGGGAGGACTCCTGTTTCTCTGTTTTGGGTCTGAGATCTGCTTTGGGCTCAGGGGTGGTCGATTTGGAAGGCCCTTTGGCGGCTGGAGCCTGGTCTTCTTCATCAGTGGAATACACTTGACTGTTCCTCACAGAAGAACTGGGCCGAGGCTCAGACACCTTTGGCTCAGAGTCTGTCTTCTGCAGGGGCTTGATCTCCAGGTCACTGCCCTGCTGGGCCCTGCTGCTCTGCCGACTGGGGCTACGTGAGGGCTTGCGACCTTCTTCAGAAGGTGGGGCGGGCACCGCAGAAGAAGAAGGCGTGGTGGGTCGGCTGCTTGACCTGCTGCTTGGCCTGCTGCTGGGACGGCTGCCACCCCCCCGGCTTGCCTTTTCTCCATTCCACACTCCAGGGCTCAAAAGGTTGGGGTCCTCCTTGATGGTGCTTTGCTTGGACTGCCTGAACTCTGGGGGTGTGGGGGGTCCAGGGGAGGGTGTGCGAGTTTGGGAGGAATTAAGATTATCCATCACATGCAGCTGAGGGCTCTCGGGGGGTGTTGGAGGGCGTTCCTCTGCAAGCAGAGGCTCTGGCATCACACTCTCTGCATTCTCATTGCCCTCTGCAATTTCCTGCAGCACCCTCTTTTTCAGGTACTCTGGTCCTGCGACAGAAGTGAATTTATAAGTATTCACTGCATGTGTGTTTTGTGAAACACATTTTCTCACTGATATGATTGCAAATACATGCATATGATGTTTTAGTACCACCCCATTTACAAAGCATTTAATTTGCTCCCTTTCATCACAAACGAATCATGTCTTATGAAATACTGATGCTATTTTTAAAACCTGCTGTCTGGTATACTCACTGCTGTCCTAAAGATCTCCTTCGTTAATAATCATTAAAGGACACGATTAGTAGGGATGCACTGAGCCAATACTGATATTGGATATCATTCTGATACTGACGCAAAGATTTGGATCGGGAATCGGTGTCAATGGGGCCAGTCAGTCTGATTCTATATACGATAGAATGTCCGTGTGCGCATACTACCTCATGTTTCAACAGACCTGTACATTTTGCTAGAAGGAGAGCTAACATAGCATGGAGGGAGCTAAAAAGTCTGCAGTTTGGAGGTATTTTATGCTCAAAGTAGCTATGCCAACAAGTTATTTTGCTACTTGCGATATCTGCAAAGCCAGTGTGGAGGCTTAGGTCGTATATCACTAAAATATTATGCAGTAGTAGGCTTATATCTCATTTTTCATATTGGCCAGACATCACACCACAGTATACAGTATTTTGACAGTATTTTAAAATGTAACACTATTCCAGTATTTTGAAATCCACAAAAATGCAATATCACTAATAGGATATACCATGGTATGCTGTGTTACTGTAACACTGCTCAAGTCTAAATTGTGTTTTTGCCACAAAATTTGTTTTATGTTTGTCAATGTGAAAATGACAGGTACAAACATGTAAGCCATCTCTAGTACCGTAGAACTGATCTTTTAAATATCTTTATGGCAGCTGTGACTGTTGTCAGAAGTAATGTAGTGTTTCCCAACCCTGTCCTTGGAGACCCACAGACGGCCCACGATTTTGAGCAAAAATGTGGCCTGTCTGAAGGTCCCTGAGGACCGGCTTGGGAAATGCTGGTACACAGCAGCTGTTGGTGCCCACAGAACCTGTCTGTCAGCATTATAGCCAAGGTCATGGTTGGCATAGTAATGGCTAACAGTAAGAGCTATGCTTCCAATGCCAGTCACTACCAAAAATGTGCTGTCATCTCAGAAATGTAACTATTTGTTACAGGTCTGTTCATAAGAAGCAATTCAAATGTCAGTTGTGGATTTCATAATATAGCTTTCTCATAAAATGTGTTACCTTCACTATAGTCTTCCGATTTTTATATAATTTACTTAAGAACTGTCAGTAGAATGACATTATGACAACTTAAAAGAAGGACAAACCTCAGAGAAAAATGAAACATTAGGCTGTTCCCGATGACATTCTCAGAGGTCGCCACAGTGTATCGTAATGAATCAAAAACTGGTTTTCCCATCATAAATTATGGAAGAAGCGTAAACCAGAATAATAAAGCAGTTTCTTTTAGGAATAAAGATTATATTCAATTCAGTACTTATTTAATATGTGCACTAGCACCATTTTGCTTAGTAGTGTGCACTTCAATCATCTACACTACCAGCAGACTTCACCACACCCACTACGAAACCAGCCTTTATTAAAGCGTTTAATACAGCTACATATATAGTCCCATTTTGATTATTCCTAGACTTCATCATGCTGCGTGGACCTGTGGCATTATAACTAGGCTGCTGGGTAAGTGATGCAGTGAGAAGAATCAGAACCTGATCCAAAGTGGAGGCAGAGTTAATAAGTCACATAACAGATGAAGATGAAGTAATGGCAGATTTAAACAGTATGCACTCAAGGCAGAGCGCACTGCTTTAAATGCAGATGGTTCACTTACAAGCCTGCTATGCAGCTTTCTGTGACAAAATGATCCCTTTGCTTTTCATTGACTGGCTTCACACTTTGTATCCCACGTTCCTGTCCTGCAGCGCTCCTTAGTGACATCTTAGTAAAGCTGTGTGCTGCAGGTGTGGCTGTGGCACCCTCCATACCCCCTGTGATTCATCTGAGTCCAGTTAATTGGTCTCCCTCCTTATCTGGATCTCACACACAGCTTCTAACACTATGCCACTGATTCTGTGCATGTACTGATGGACTGAGCTGAGGATGGAGACTGAGAATGTCTCTCTCCATCTGCCTCTATATAAAGCACACTGATACTGTACATGATGCTCCATATGTAGTGATTTTGTTACAAATGTGAAAGTAATAATAATAATAATATGTACAAAGTCAAACGTTTACATACATTTGCTTAGTATTTGGAAATTCTCTCACACATTATTTTGACATTTAGCAAATAGAAATGATTTTGGGAATCTGAACGGGCCTAAAACTGAAAGGGTTTTGTATGATTTAATATCAGACAGTAAGAAAAAAAAAGTTATATGTCTTTTTATACAGTGTATGTAAACTTTTGGTTTCAACTGTAGTGTAAAGTGCAAAGTGATGCAGACTAAACAGTCACCTGGCTGGTGGAAGGTGGGTGACAGCTCCCTGGCCACCGTTCTGGCGATGCTGGACTCGCTGTTCGACGCTTTCGCGGCTTGCTCGGCTGCTTCCGACTTGGCCTTAGCGTGGGCTGTCCTGGAGACAGGAGATTCATTTGTGAATCAGAAGGTGCCGGAAGGCAAAGGGAATGTGAGAGCAGGGGGCTAATGCTGGTGCTGAGCTGGCACTATGCTAGCCCAGGGTCAGCGCAGCAGCAAGCGCACTGAGCCACATTAGTGTGCCGCTGTAGGCATGTGAAGTGCTTGCAAAGTGGAATGCTGGACAATGAACTGTCCGTCTGAAAAGGCTCTTGTTTTATCCATGAGCTCACATTTCATCTTTCTTGCAATGGTTATTCTTTAATTTTTGAACTAATGCTTTCACCCAAATCCATCCTTTTCTAACCACACAACCCAATATGGTTTTGCAGTGACCGGGGAACCTCTCTGACAAAGCAGAGGGGACAAGGCAGGGGTCCCTTTAGTGAGCTGCTTGTTTTAATGCAAGAAATACAGCCATTAAGCAGTCACTATCCGGCACAAGGCAAGCCCTCAGCTTCAGAACTGCCCTGGTCACTTTCCCACCTCTCATCTCCATCACTCTTTCGAAATCACCAGTTCATAACATTCAAGGAACTAAGTGAAGAGAAGTGAGACACACCAGTTTCTTCTCAGCCATCAACTGGAATCGACAATTAAATGCAAGCCTCTGGAGTACAACTCTCTTGAATCTTCCAAACCATACCAAATGAAACAAATTAACTTGAAAACTCTATAAAATTCTATCCAGCGCAGAAAAATGGCCTATGCTATTAACAACAAAGAAAGAAATTTGCTTGGATATTTCGACTATTGGATTTTTTTCTTTTCTATGAATGACACAAATCAGTACAGCTTATACAATATAAGACTATCTACAGAACTCACATCACACAACATAAAATGTTTAAGATGGGTTTATCTAACATAAACATTAGTTTACAGTTCACCCTTGAGCACACTGACAATTACTTTCAGGCTACTTGGGTACGCCAGGCAGTTCACTCTTTCGGGACACAAGTTACTCAGGAGCTCTTGGTCTTGGGATATGGAAAACTCTGCTTGCCGAGATACTGTCCCAAACAAATACACAAACCTTTTACATATCTATCAGCAAAAACACTTTTGCTAAACTTTAAATCTAAGAATTCATTACATATTAATAACTGGATCAACCTCTTTACAGAATACATTACTTTAGAGCGGATGGCAGTTACTCACAAAAACAAACCATCAAACTTTAAGGAAAAATGAAACCCAGTCGTAACTTTAATTTTTTCTTTCTTTCTAATTTTTGGTAGCAGATTGGTTAACACTGTTGCCTCACGCCTCTGGGACCTGGATTTGAATGTACGCCAGCATGCGTGGAGTTTGTGTGTGGAATTTGCATGTTCTCCCCATGGGGTTTCCTTTGGTCTCCCCCCGCGGTCCAAAAAGATGCTAAGGCTTATTGGAGTTACTGAACGGCCAGTAGGTGGGCGAGTATGAGTGTGCCCTGGGATGGGCTGGTGCCCCATCCTGGGTGGTTCCCTGCCTTGCGTCTGTAGTCTCTGTGATAGGCTCCGGTCTCCTGTGACCCAGAATAGGGGAAGGAAACCCACTACTCCCACTACTATTTCATTAATTTACTTTTACTAATAGAGAACTCCTCTTGTGAGTGATGGCATGTAACTAATGCCACATTCTCCCATAAAGGCTTACAGAGAATCACATAAAAGATATTAGTGTACATAGTAGACATATCCCCTGCATTTTGTTGGTTTTGTATTGGTTTTGTTTCACAATATTTCATAAATAATACAATGTAAATGTTTATTTTTGTGGTTTGGTGTGTTTTTTTTTATTCAATGGATCTCTCTTCATTGGATGGATCGTTCATGTACATTAAAAACATGACAAACAAATGCAACCTACTGCCCTGAGAATGTTAGCAATCAGCAATCAGTGTGTGTGACCCCCGGCATCCCTTTAGTGTCTGAAACGAGGCTGTTGTAACAACCTTAGTGCTGGCTCCGAAACAGATCTGACAGGGGGCGTGTGGCTGCAATGCTAACAGCTGTCGATGGCTCGGTCTGCAGCCACACTGGGCATATCTGTTTTAGGATTAAAACATAAGGAGTATAAGGAGTAAAAAGACGATATCCTCAAAGAGGATTTGGTGGGGGAAGGGGGGGGGGGTACAATGGCTCATTTGGACAATGGCATAGTCCACAAATGCTCTCCCAAGACACTGGCCCCGAAAAACCTATTGAGCTGTTACACTGTAAGAATACCTACATATTTTCTTACAAATTCTATTTCTTTAACATTACCAACATTAACCAAAATGATGATAATAAGCAGATGTTATATAAGGAATAAACAAAGATCCTTCATCTTGGACAGGAGGAAAAGGTTTGTCATGCTGCACAAAACATATAGAAGTCAGGGGTATGAAAGTGTGATAATATGATATTATTTAACATATATCTGTCTGTGACAATCCAGAACCACATAGGACTACAGCAGCTCATTACTTTAGGTGGACATATTTCTGGAGAAGGGGAATTTGCCAGTGACTTCGAGCCCACCTGCTTCTGTCAGTTAAGGTGTTGTTTTGATAATAAACAACAGGAATAGGAGAATCCCAGGGCCTTCATTCACAGGGTAGGTGGATTCCCCTGCTGGCACGCATTAGAACAGTGAAATATGCTCTACACAGCGTATTTGTGTCAAATAGCTCTTAAATAAATTGCTAGGAAAATATGGTGCATGGATCTTTAATTTATTCACATGTTTCTTCCAGATGGTGTTTTATGATTTATTTGCATTAAAACACCCACCTACATGTAAACACATAACTGGTGCCACAGTTTGCATAATGTATTTGTATATTTCATGCACTCCTCCATACGCCCTCCATTATTCATAACTGCTTATCAGATACAGGGTAATGTGAACCTGGAGCTGATCCCAGGAAGCAGGACACAAGGCAGGGAAAACAGTGCAAGTGAAATACACACAAACAAAGAGCATATAGGGGGACCGAGAAAAACCAGACCATCTGAACTACAATTTTGGACTAAACAGAAGGAAATAAGAGTACAAACTCTGCAACAACTGAGGAAAGGGATCAAACCCAGTGGGTCACCCTTGTGCCTGTTCGCATACGGCACAATACATTATAGAAATTGAATTGAAAGTTAGCTATTTCTGTGATTTCTTAAAAGAAAAACATGTCAAACATAGATATACAAAAAACAAACTGCCAATTCTGTCAATGATGCCAGCTACAATACGATTTGGGGCCCCACAAACTCACAGACAGTTGCGAGCAACGGGGTGCCAGACAAACACTAAATAAGGAAAGGTTTTGTGTGTGTATGGAAGTCCTCCGAAAGCCAGATTCTATGTAAGGGGCTCTGTGGCGGCAACGCGACAACACAGCTAATAAATCACTTTCGAGGAGCGGGCCAACCACTGAGACAGGGTCATAACTGCACTGTAATCCTGAAAGGCATCGTTTAGACGCAATCAAACGCATAAACCTAAAACACTGTCTGTAAACAGGACGATTCCCTTTTCATTCCCTCCACTTAATGCCAGAGGAGGACAGCTAAAGCAGTGTGGTTGCTATGACCAGTGAGCCCCTGGTATCACCTCCTAGACATTCCACTCCTCTTTATTTGGAGACACTCAGTCTTGTCTATAAAAAGAAACAAGAATGTACCTGATATATGACAAACACTCCTATGAGGTCTTGGCTTTGCTACGGAAATCTACACAAAAGAAAATGGCGGGTCGCAGAAAGTCATGCTACTAAGAAGAAGCACTGTGTGACAGACTGCAATAATAATAATAATAATAAGTGTAATCAGGAACAGCTAACATTCCCTCGTCGCTATATTCTTAGCGGGAATGGATGAGCCCTCCCACCTCCAAATTAGAACAGGAGTAAATGGCGCTTGTAGCAGCCAAACACAGGAGCTCAACGACAACGCAGGATCACGCTGCCTGTAAAAACTCCAGTGATTCTTGGGTATATTTTTTAATTCTATGACGGTAACAGTGCCTTTCCTTTATCCTTGGGCAGTCCATAAATAGATTGTTTTAGAAAGGCCAAAGTATCACTTGTTATGACACAGCAGCCTTGCCAAAGAAGCCACAATGGTAATTTTAAATAGATATAAATCAGTCTGAATTTCAATCTGGAAACTTACCAACCTCTCATAACAAGGGGAACATGGTTGTACTGCATTTGCCTGCTGTGGCTATAGAGCTCATCAAGTCATCAGACATGACAGTCATGCAACTTGTTGCATTTAGAGTAAAAATGAAAAGAACAGAATACTTTATTGTCATTGTAGAGGCAGCAAGTATAACGAAATTCAAATGTTTACAGATGGGACTGCAGATTGGATTCAGAGAGCGGGGGAACTATGGAGTAGGTTTTGGGGTTAAAGGTCTTGCTCAAGGACCTAACAGCAATATATTTCACCATGACTGCATGTTGGGTGACCTGGACGGGACCAGCGACGCTGGCCCAGCGGGCAAGTCACAGCCGTGATGCTTTTAAAACAGCGCCCGGGTCCGCCTGCCCCACTGGGTAATTATAACCTCTTCTGCTGGGTAAGGCTTCTAGCGCCACTGATATCACAGTGACATGCTGGGAGCTTTAGTGATTGGGATTAATGCATGGATGCCGGGCATACTGTAACGCTACACGGGCCCCAAATAGCTGCAGCCACCTGGGGGATGGGGGGGGGGGGGGGGGGCTGTGAGGAGGAGGGGCTTCCCCTCGAGACAATCAGAAGCTCCACGCTCCCCACGGTGGTCGTGCGCTCGGCTATTCGGAATCCCCACCTGCCTCCCCGGGTCCCCCTTCTCTCCTTCAAAGGGTTCTCCTTGAGACATGGCACTTGGAAGCTGGTTTCCCAGTGCCTTTCACAATGTGGGGCACTGGAGCTGTGGTGCCCAGAGACAGCATCATACTGTACTGTGCCTTCCATTCAGGATCTTATAGCACACTGAGGCTTATTTGCCCAACCCTGCTTCAAGGGACCTGTCCAGTATATTAAACAGGATTAGAATCAATACTGATTTTGTTGTTATTGTTTATGCATCATCTGCCACTGATGAAATGAAAACTCACTGCTGTTCTTATTTGCCATTATTACATCCTACCGGAAGTTCAGGTCGATGTGGCTGCATAAGCCGCAAGAAAAGCTCAGCCTTTCCTCTATGAGCTTCAGGTGGAACCTGTGGACTGGTGTGGTTTGGGCAGTGCTGAGTAATAGTCAGGAAAGTGACTGCACGATTGAAGGGTTGCTGGTCTGAGTCCCTCGAGCCACAAAACCAGGATGTATTATGTTGTTGTGCAGTGGTGTGTCGACAATCACCTTTCCTTTTATCGCTTTTCAGTTAAAAAAACAATCCTCACTGACATTATCAGATAGCGTGAATTGGTCTAATGCAGTCTAATACAGCAGAAGTGATCCATGGAGTATGGCTTGACTCTGGCTGACACCACCATGGATCCTTCCAATGACAGCCCATGCGGTGCTGTTGCCAGGCAGCGGAAGGCGGGGCCCTTGACAGATGGCACTTCCTGTAGACTACCTTCAGCAGCACTGGGGCGTCTGTGAATCAGGCCGCTCCCCCCGGCCGACCCTCAGAATCCCGCTCTGGGCTGCACGCTTGACGGTGACCGCTCTCTGTCGATTCACTTCAAAGAGACTTGCAGAACACAGCCTGATATTTTAGACCGTGACCTAAAAACCCCATGATCTCGCAGCCCTCTGAAGAGGCTGCCGTGTAGCCCTCCTTATTTATCAAGGCCGTTAGGGGAAAAAAAAGCAGGCCAACAGAGGCAAAAGCTTTACATTGTTTGACATCGCCAGGGCAGCCACTTCAGCTCACGCCAGCTGGCCTGCATTTTGTTATGCTCCACTACAGATTCTACGTGTCAAGATGAAATCTGGGCTGTGGAGATCAGCAGGCCCTGCCGCAGCACATCACTGATATTAGTCTGAGGGTGTCCACTGGATCGCCAGTGCAACCTTCTGATAATTTACTTGAACAGGCAGACTGACATAAGGCTCCGCAGCTTTCAATCATGCAGACCACTCTGTTATCTCCTTCCATGTAGCAAGACATTTAATGACAGATAAGGGTTCCCTGTCGACAGCGATGGGTTTCATTGATTGAACCCATAGGTACCATAATAGGAAGATCCTTTGTTCTCTAGGATTGACTATAAGAGATTAATAGACTCTTAAAAAAGACACTCCAGCAAAATGTTATATTGGGATTATTTTGTAATTGTATTGCCATGTACTTGGTCTGTGGGTGTGGTTGGGGCTATCTGTGATGTTTGACAGAATTAACACATATCAAAGGCTCATCCTCAGCTCTGAAGGTCACTGCTAACTATTGAGATCACTCAGATGCCCTAGAGCAGGACATCTCACTGGTGGCTGACTATGACTTTGACGGGTTAGTAAGGTTGACTGACAACCCCCTAACCAAAACTACCCTCTATATGCCCTATGCGCCTTACTCAGATCAACCCCAGAATCACGATATGGCTTCTTAGAAATTCAACAAGCACTCAAAAGGTACATCTTGATAAAATCCTCCACTTGGACAGACATATGATGACCAGATTTTCAAGGGCTTAATCAGATATTTTTAGAGGTGCCACGATCTAAGCTCGATGGAGAGACATTGCACAGGGTGAATACAAGGGAAAATGGGAAACGCGCAAGCTGCCACACCTACAGCAAGGTGCACACACTGCTGCCTCCTGACAGTCATGTAAGAGCTTGACAGTGTTTAAATTTGTGGGGCAAACTGACACCCTTGCTGACACAGAGCTAAGGTGCTACTTACCAACTACACCAAAATCACAGGCTAGAGTTGCCCATACTTTACTAAGTAAGCTATAATACTCTAGGACAGGGCTATTCAAATCACGGTCCTCAAGGGCCGAGCCCTGCTGAGTTTCCAGCGTCCTTTACCTATGAAACCTCTGTGGCCAATCAGAATCAGCGATTACTAGACTAACTACCTGGGAAAACTGAAAACAAGGCCTGGATTTGGAATCGAGAGCCAGATTTGAAGAGCCCTGCTCTAGGAACTCTATACAACCTTAACTGTACTTACGCTGCAAAGTCTGCATGTACAATTTGGAAAACTCTGTATTGACACAATATGCACTGCTGGTAGAAATCATTTTGTTAGCAGGACTAGTATACTGAAGAACTAAAAGTCTTTCAAGAGGATAATAAGCCTTTCTTTCAAACTAGCC
>JAODKM010000099.1:5624638-5651615 GCA_026780845.1 Petrocephalus sullivani | reverse complement strand
ATTTTGTTAGCAGGACTAGTATACTGAAGAACTAAAAGTCTTTCAAGAGGATAATAAGCCTTTCTTTCAAACTAGCCAGCAAAGGGAGGTATTTGTTTGCTATGGCTGATGTCCCGCAGAGACTTTAAGGTCACTGAGAGGCCTAGAGGTAGACCCACTATGAAGGGTAGTTGTGGAAACCAGTGAAAAACACCGGTGCTTCCACTGGGAGAGAGCGAGCTGTCAGCTGTTGCATTCTCCTGCGATTGTGGTGCAATAGCCCCATGGCCGGTCCTTATTTAGTCAGGCCTCCTTTCCTGCACCAGGCCCCTGTGCGTCATTTACACCCAGTAACAGTGGCCTCGGAGGGGTCTCTTATTCCAGCCTTAGTGTGAGAGCGCACCGAGAGCTGAATGTCAAAGGAGCGTTTGCTGACACGGGCTTCTCAATGGGCAGCCTGTATTTATAACACCTGACTTCATAGAGAAGGCGGGCTCTCATGGCTGCCCTTGACAGGAATGCTTGACATCTGCCTGTCTCATCGCTCACAGGCCTAGGGCGTGGCCACGAACGTTTCTATCATCCACCCAATTCCCCCTACTTTCCTTAACATTTCCAACCCACCTCACAAACTGACTTTTGCATTAAGAATACTGTTATAAACTTTCACACAAACAAACCCTACTTATGTCAATTTCTGCATCCCTTAGAATCACACATGCCACATTCTGCAGATGTCAGAAATGTCAGAGCTCAAACAATAGTTAATGGCCGACCAGGGATGAAAATGTTGTGATGAATCGCTGGAAAGTTTAAACTGAGAATCTTCGGCTGCGACGTGATCATGTGCCGGGAACAATTTGGTCTCAGGGTTTAGAAATAACACCCAACAGTCACAAACCAGTGTGACCCTGTTAAATTAAAGATTTAAATCTACACTGGGTACAGGGTTACATCACACAGGGCACCTTGGCTGATCTGCACTGGAACAGGTGCAGAACAAACTAAGAAAAAAACCGGGAGTGAAATAATCCCACTACTCTTTTTCTGAAGTCCGCTATAATAAAATCAACAGTGTGCTGAGTGTTACTGCTCTGGGTCTCCAGGCTCTGCTTGATGGGAACCCACAAAAACATAAAGCATAACTAATAACTGTATGTGCATTAATCTCACTGCAAAGGGCACAGATTAAATAACAGCAGATTGATTTTGTTTCATTATTGCACGATAATACGTCATTTAAAACTTCATACTCATGTAATTTTTTACAGACATTATAACACCTGCCTTTTTCAGCAAGCTGAAGTAATGGCATCATTTGACATATTTTCGACCTCCAAACTTGTCATGAGTGCTACAGAGGCCGCATCTTTTCCGAGGTCTTTGCCTTATCTAATAACACGTTTTCATGAATCACATATGAGGGATTTTTTAGGAAAGTGTTCATAGAATATAGTAATATATATCTGTAAAGAAATAATGAAGCCACTAGGAATCATATACTTCTTTTAAAGTACCCAAGTCAGGATTGTTTGTCAAATCTACTGACCTCTAGCCTTTACACTGACCGATTTAGCTGCATGAGATGTGTAAGCCTTCACTTTATCTTTTCTTATGACCCCACAGATTGTCCCAATAAACTCCCATCTTTGCACTGTCTTCGTTTTAGTCATGGCTATTAATGGAACGCTCAAGCCTCGGCTTGTCTGCTGGAATAACAAACTCTGGTTTTGGACCGTCAGACCGCTTGTTTCCGTACTGTAAAGTTTATGTTTCCAGCCGTGTAGGATGGGATCTGCAGTTTGTCATTGGTGTCCGTACTCTTGCAAATGCTGTGTTAATTTCAGGTGCTTTAACTTTGATGAGCAGTCCCTTCCTTGTAAGGAGATGCATGAACCTCTGGAAGGCTACAGAGTGTTTAGGGGACTTTGAGAGCCCTCCATATCTGATCCACGTAAGTTAAGCTGACTCACATTGCTTCACGCAATATTCTCCAAACCTTTGGGTCTAGTCCTCATTGTAAAGACACATTCTTATTACTTTGAACCACATATGAATTCCAGAACTCCCAGAGAAGGCAGCAGATTTGCAGGCTTTCTCTCCCATGGTACAGAGAATCATCATAACCTCCAGCTGTCACAAGACATCAGAACAGTCAGCATCACAAATGGTTTATAGCAAATTCCTGGAATGGCTGAGTTGTCAAGTTGTCCTGGACAGGAAACATACTACTCCTCATGACTGAATAAACACATTCTCAACATGCGGGGCAGGGACCATCATTGCAAGGAAAACGTCCGTCCCAGAAAGCAACGTAGTTAATGCAGTCAGCTTTAAGGATAATATAGTAACAAAACTCTTCCTTTCAGCATAAAATTTTAATTGATTGCTGAGGCACTGGGGCTATGTATTAACATAAAAAAATATTTTAATTATTATCCTCTGGTTTCTTGGCATAAACTGGTGACGCTGTGGTCTGTCTACTGAGGCATTACAATAGAGTTCTCTGAGCAACACGGTGCTCATAGGTCCCAGGCAACCACTAGTATAAATGAGATTCTGGGTGTTACTCTCACTACCTCCAGCAAAGTGGGGTTTCTTTGTTTCTGCCACTCTTCTGAGTTTTTACAGCAATTAAACTGCCCTCAGAATTCATGACCCTTACGCTGTTGCCTGGAAACAGAATTTACTACAGTGTGTTTACAAAAACAATTTTCCCGGCCCTAATTGCATGTGTATTTGTCTGTTTTTCCTGTAACAAGTTGCATGGGTTTGATAAAAACAACACTGTAAACACCGTGTGATTCTTATATATCAATTATGGAAAACTCTGCCTGGTAGGAGTTACATCACAGAGGACATTTTGCATGATCCGTACTTTAACAGGCGCAAAACATTCTACAAAAAAATTGGCAGTGGAATACTTGGGGAATCTCCCTTTAGTGTCACCGCGATGGGCACAGACCACCTGTGGTTCTAGAGCTGCAACGTTGCTTGTTCTTTATCTACAGGAAGTAACAGTATCTGCAAGGATAACAGGATACATCCTGTGCCACTTCACACTGATATGGGGGCTGCAGCAGAGCATCTAGGTACGATGTTCAGCAGAGGTGTCAATTTCAGGTCCAGAAAGTAAAAATCCAGACCAGTATTTTGTTTCAACCAACTAGTTCAGCACTGTGACTGTGACTCTTTATGCTCAACTGATTGGTTGAAACAAAATTCTGGTCTGGATTTTTACTTTCTGGACCTAAAATTGACACCTCTGATGTTCAGTCCACATCAGTGAGTGATAATAAGTGACAGGAAGCAACAATCGATTTTGAGATGGCATACATTTTGCAAAAAATCGCTAACAGAATATGGAGAAATCTTTGAAGGAACCTTTGATGACGCCTCCTTTCCTCCGCAAATATAACAGCGCTGTGGGTATTACTGATATAGGAGCAGAGGACCTACTGCTCTCCACAATTTCCTTTGTTGTGTCTGAGAAGTAACCATGACAACTCAATTTATACCTGAAACATCTTCATTAATTGTTTAACTGTCACCTAACCTTCTTGAAACCTATTTTAACAGTAGCTAGAAACTCTGTTCCCTCTGACAAAATGTCTCCATAATTACATAATTTTTCATATTCAACAGCCCCTAAAAAGTGCTGGGCCCCCTTACTGGCAAAAGCACTCAGGTGCACACCAGTGCAAAGGGCTCTGACGGGTTCAGACTCTGTAACGCTCCAGAAACACGCTTATTTTTTGTTTGACCCAGAGAATCGTTTTTTTTTCTCTCCTGTGTGGTTTATGAAATTGGCTGAGTAAGACTTGTGTGAGACCTGCAGGGCAGGCTCAGGGTAGCGTGACGGCCATTCAGCAGCCTTAGCGTGCCAAGGGTGAGAGCGGAGCTTACAATCACAGCAGACATCAAGTGTGTATTTAAAGAACAGGATCAGCATCCTAACAAGTAAGACTGACCTATTTGGTCAGCAAGCAGCTGCCTACCTGGAAGCGGCGATTTCGGCCTTCTGCTTAGCGATGGCGGCTGCCCGGTGTGCTCCTTCCACACTGCGCTCTACCTTCTGCCTGATCTTGGTGCCCTTAATCTGGATGACCCTCTTCTTCATGGCCTTCACCAGCATGTTGTTCATATACTTGCCCTCTTCCTTCCCACCCTCGGGGAAGGTGGTGCATCCATAGCCATGCCGCTGGTTGTCCAGCCACTCGCCCTCATACTTAAGGCCGCTGGATCGCTCGCTGACACCATAGCCGGAACGCTTGTCATTCTTCCACTCGCCCATGTAGACCTCTGTGGTGGTGGCGTCGATGTCGGGCTCCGGAGGTGGAAAGTTCTCAGCCGTTTCGCTCTCGTCGCCCAGGCTGATGGTCGAGTTGGCGTCACTGGCCGTGGAGCTGAGGGCAGAGTCACTCCGCAGAAAGCTGATACGGCTCTTCTGGCTGGAGAGAGAGGTGCGGGACTCCGACTTGGTCAGCTTGCCCAGCAGAGACCCTCGGCGAAACAGGCCCTTCTTCTTGGGCTTGGCCACTTCTGGGTCCACATGAAGCGTCAAGGCAAACCCCCCGCGGGAGGGACCGCCTGAGCCCGGGGCTGTGATCTCCTGGCCGGCGGCATTGGTGGCAGTGATGACGGGGACATCCTGCTGCAGCAGGGTGCCGTTACTGTGCTCACTGCGCAGGGAGGTGAGGGAGGTGCGTAGAGGGGAGCGCACCACTGCCGCCATACCGTACGGTACGCTCTGCCGGACACCGTAGCCGTGTCGCATGCCGCCTGTGAACTGGCCTTGGAAGGTGCCTATGGAGACACAAGCAGGACAAACTGGCGTGATACACGATAGTGCTCTGCAGCGAATAAGTGCAGTGTTATGCCAGATAGAGAGACAAGCTACACAGATAAGTGGTTCACAGAAAAAAGGCCTCAACAAAGGTCAGAGGAAAGACAGAAAAATAAACAATGAGACATTGGTTAAGCAATGAATGAATTGCATCAATACCATTTTTTCCAGACCGAGTATGACTACGGATGCTCGCTTTTTGGAATTCACCAATACCGACATTGTTTATTCGTACAACTTAGAAATTTTCAAAATATAGTGAATCCAGTGTTAATATCCAATATATGGCTGATAACTTGAAATGAAGTCTTTCAAAAAAACTCTATATAAAGACCATTTCCATCGAAGACATTGAAATACCATGTTAAACAATCAAATATTAAACAAATCTCTCTCATACACACTCAAAAACACAATATATGTAAACAACAAAAAAATTATTGAAGGTGTTTCAACCAGAGATCTAAGATGATAAGGCAACGGAATGCTGAAAAAAATTATCAAATTATATCAAGAACATTCCTTATATTGGTATTTCATTGTGTTCACTAGTTTAATTTAGCTCTATGGGTTGCTGCAGAGGGATACAATTTCGTCATATTCTTTCTTATATTTAGTTTAATTTAGACAATTAATTAGATTACTCCTGTTGTATGACCTTGTTTTTTGTACTTGATATTTCAGCAGAGCACTGTTTGCGGTGTGCTATTCTTCGATTTTTGTCAATCATTTTAAGTACTTCCACACTGCAGGCATTCTGTGGTCTCGATTACTTTGCTCATTATTGATATTGCTGATATGTCATCGCATGCTCTTGGTTATAGGATCAGTAAGAGTACATGAACACTGTATTGTACCAGATACTAGTACTGGTATCGATGCACACTTACTGTATGAGTACATAAACACTATACATGTATTGTACCAGATACTAGTACTGGTATCGATGCACACTTACTGTATGAGTACATAAACACTATACATGTATTGGACCAGATACTAGTATTAGTATCGGTGCACCCTTACATAATCCCTAACTTGTGTTTTGTATTTATATTACTCATTGATAGATTAAGTCAATGACAGAAAATATACTTTAATGCCCGATAATATGTTTAAGCAATGTTGAGATTACAAGCCACTTAATAAAATACATATTTTTAAAGATGACCTATTGTTTTGCCACTGAGATCAAAAACATCCTTAATAAGAGATATCTAAATGCTGCATCTTGGTAGAGCGATGTTATTGATATTTGATGCTGTGACCTGTTTTATCTGTGTATTTGCCCAAATTAGCAGAAACAGAGGGAGCGTTCTACTGCTTGACCTAATAGTGAGAAATAGCACCAACCACATCAAATATTTAAGTGAATCACATGGTCAGGGATCTGGCAAAAGATGATTTTGCCATCAGCCCAGGCTACAGTATATTTATGGGTTTTGGAGTGAGGTTATCAACCATTGTAGTTTTTTTTTCTTTTTTTTTGCTTTCACCACATGTAAATTTATGTAATCTCATCAACCCACGCACCCACCTAGGGGCGAGGAACTCATCCAGTCCTCCGGGGCTCAAGCGTCTGCCTGCTGACATGTTACCTCCAAACTCCCATTCAACAGAAACGATCCGGGCATAAATCAATTTCTTATTTAAAAACAGTATTAAAGTGTGCAGGATGTAGACCGGTTGGGATTATATTTCAATGGTCGTAGATCATAGCACATGAGAGCAACACGCACTGTGTAAGACCTTCTGCATGAATTAATATTATTGCTTTGCATCCCAAGCTGGTGGACCTGGTTACTGCCTAGTAGGCACATGTCCAAGTCCTGTCACTCCCTAGAGATAGTCAGGCCAAAAGCACACTGCTTGTGCTGCAGTTATATGATCACTTCAACCTTCACACAGTCAAAAATATGATGACTCAGCCAATGGAACCCCTAAGAGGCACCGTTGAGCATATGGACAATACAGAACCTATTCAAACTATCTGGCTACCTATCAAGCCAAAAATCAAACAAATTGGAAAGATAAAAAAGTATGGCTTTTATAATTTCAGAGAGCTATGAAAAAGAAGCATCAACGTAAGCAAGGTCCCTACTGCTGTTGTGAATCTCATTCTCAGTGGCTCACTGACTAAGGGGAAAGTCGTTGTACGGAAATTTGAAGTGTCATCATACATTACCAAACCCCCCCCCAAACAGTCAAAACGCATGTGTGACTCTGGCATTGTCTGATTCAGATTCATGTGCCTGATTAAAAAAAACAACACCCCCCCACTCAAAAATTCAATGCGGCTATCACTGTGTGATCCTTGGCAACCATTCTGACCTTCTGGTGCCTATATCCATATTACTGTATTCCTAGCGTACAAACGGCTGATAGGAGCAGATGTCTCCAAGGGCTTTCCTAACGCTGAGCTTTGAAGCAGTTATTTGGCCTGAATCTGCTGAGATTCACCTCGCTGGCAGCTGCAGTAACAGAGATGCTTAAGTTTCCTGAAAGACGAAGCTTTGTCTTTATTTCTGAGAATGCCAAATCCTCACTGCATTTTGGTGATATGTAGTTATTCTAGATTATTAATTATTGCTGGCAGTGTCTAACATATAGGTTAAAATTAAAGATTTCAATACATATATATTACCCACGTTTTATGCATGTTATTGTTAATACATAATAATGTACTTAAGACTTGCACCTAGTTCCCACAGGGAAGCAATTTCACCTAAAAACAGAACAAAACTTTACACCTTATCTTTTTACATTCCACTAGTTTTTCCTAAGTATGAACAGAACTAAGAATATGGTTTGTAACACACAGAATACACATTACAGCTAGGCAACTAGTTTAACTGCGCAACTCTAGACCGCTGCAGTAAAGTGCAACACCCAGAGAAAACCCATAATCCACGGGGGAGACATGCACCCACCAAAAGGTGCAGGAGGAATTGGAACCGCAGCCCTAGTGCTGTGGGGTCAACCAGCAGCTCCGATCCGACAACATGATTAAGTTGTAGTTTTATTTCAGGAATATGAATCAGTGACACATTTCACTCTATTCCAAGCCCCGTGCTTGAAAACTGAGTCGCTCTTAGGAAAGAAAACAGTGGTATTCGCCAGATAATATAATAATAAAAATAATAATTCTAGTATATGAAGATCTGTTTTAATTCCAAAGTAATATAAAGGAATTTTTAAATTCATTAACTTAATTAGAAATAAAAAAAAATAATAAAAAGCCAGTATAAACGACGACTAAATGCAACTTCACCTTCAAACTTCACCCGTCTGAGAAGGAAGGCGATGCCGATCATAAGGCGGACTTCCCCCCTACCTCCATCAGCGTAGGTCTCGGTGCCGTAGCCGTCCTGGATGCCGTTGTTCCACGTCCCCTCGTACTTGGCACCGCTGCCCTGGCTCAGCCGTGTGCCGTAGCGGCCCTTGAAGCCGTGGGTCCACTCTCCTTTGTAAACCCAGCGTCCCTTCGTCTCCACACCGAGGCCGTGCCGCTTGCCCTGAGACCAGTACCCCTCGTACGTGTTCCCACTGGGCCAGGTATAGACTCCGACTACTTCGAATCCGTAATTCCAGGAGCCGGAGAACTCGCCTTGCCCCTTGGGTCCCGTACAGATGCCGTGTCCGTGGGCTTTGCCCCCCTCCCAGCCACCGCAATAAGCTCCGCCATCGTCAAACTCAAAGCGCCCTCCGCTCATTCTCGCTCAACGAACAAATAACCTGAGCTATTATTAATATTATTATTATTGTTATTATAGTGAACTTCCTCATAAGCCCGAATTTCCTCCCTTTCTCATATATGTAAGCCCCGGCTGATATTTAATTAATTTCTAATAGCCGAAGTTTCTTTTGTAGATACTTTCAAAGGTAATACTTATTTATTTATTTATTTTTTTTGCAAAGGCTTGTTAATTAAATACCGGCGGTATTCCGTCTAAAAGGGCCGATTTAAAAGCAGAAGTGGCCGCTTATCCGCGCATGTTCCCGAACTCCCTCTTAATCCGCACGGCTCCGAAAGTTTCCAACTTCTTCCACTGTATTTCGGACGGACGGCGACAGTGTAACCGGCCCTATGCAGCTGTGTCCAATTTGATTTCGAGTAGAAAATTAACATTTTTTTGTGCCTAATTATATTTCTGATATTCCTGTCAGGGCTTTTTAAAATTTTTATTATTTTTTTTGTTGTTGTTTTGCTTGTTTTGATGTCATTCAGCGGGGGCTCTGCAGGAGCGCCCGTCCCCGCGCCCCGTCTCCCCTCTCCCTGCCGCTGTCGCCCCTTACGCTCCCGCAAAGGCGATGGGAAGCGCCGTAACAGCCCTAACAAGGCTATCGGGTCCGCGCACCGTTCCAAAAATACGGCCCAATCCTCACTGCGCGACACGGTACTTTTAAAAGCCGGGCCCGGGCATTTGTCGCGGCGCCTCTGGGCGTGGATACGCGTCCATTAGCGGACCGTCGGGACGCGCCGCACACGAAGCGGATTCCCCGGCGCAGTTTAAGGCGAAGGACGGCACCCTCTCCCGCCGGCACACCGCACTGGCGACAAAGTACTTCGTGTGCTGTTTCTTTCGGTTGAAACCGTTAAATTGAATCCAATAAAAACCGTTATTAGTCGCCCTAAGAGAAACAATTTACCTGAAGAAAACAACAGAATATATAGGCACCAAAGGTGAAAAGTTACTACTTAATTTAGTTTTTTTTGCAATTAAAAAAAGCATACACGCAGACTACTAAAGTAGGCGAAATTGCTTATAGTCATTCTTGGTGTGACTGCGGAGGAAATGTATATTAATTAAATTGTTCTGCGAGGTAATTATAACGCATATGAAATTAAACCCTCTGAAGTAGAACTGGGGCGCTTCCTGCGCACTTCAGGCAGAAAAGTGGAAAGACCGTGAATCCCGGTGCAGCAGCCCAAACACCCCTTCTGTCAGTAATAATTCGAATAATATTAATGGTCTTTTTCACAAGTGCACTAGAACTCCCCATATGCCAATAAGTAAACGTTTTTGAATAACTATAAAAAATTCTACGCACAACACTCAATAAAAATTATGGCTATGAAGGCCTCAGTTTGCTGAAATGTGCGGTATTTAACAATAATGCTACAGTTACGACAGGCTTTTAATTAAAAAAAATGTTTCTCACACCTGTTTTTTAAAATAATTTAGTGGCGCCATCTGCTGTCATTGCGGACGAATTCTAGCTGGCCAGCCGATCAGATCCGGTTCGTAACACAGCAAACAGCACAACAGAGAACCACAACTTCACTGCCATTATTCCGTTACTGTTTGCAAAGTATCCCTAGTAAGAAAATCAACAATTGCTGAGTGCCGAAGCATATATCCCCATCACGTCTTTATCGGTATACCCGCTGCCTGTTATTATACTTCGACTGCCGCTGTTAATATAACAATCACAATTTATTGTTGCGGTTATGGCATTTACCCTGTAAGGAAGAATATATTGTATGTAAGTGTTTTTATGTTGTACTGAGACCCAGACATGGTGGGAATCCAACCAATTTGTTCACCTGTCGAATGTACATTAAGCTATTTATTCACCCTCCGCATACGGACGTAGATGGTAACGATCGTATAAGCAGTTTCAGCTTTTATTGCGATCAGAAGGGCAGAATGCATATTTGCGCAGGGTTGGTATGATAACTCAGACGGCTTTGACCTTGCTTTTCCACTTGGCCGCCTCAGTCACGGCACAGGCTGCACGGCGCATGTTTCCTGCCGTGATGTAATACTCACACACACACTCACACACACACGCACGCACGCACACACACGCACGCATCCTCCTTCCTATGCATCGCCGGCTTGTGCGGGAGCGTCTGCGTGGTGTTTTGCGCGCTCCCCTTACATCCGCCGCAATTGTTCTTGCGCTCCAGTAGCCTGCCGTCGGTCGGCTTTCGGGACGCCGCGGTGCTGAGCCGGTGATGCCCTGTTCGTGGTGCTGAAACCCCTCGCCGCCTCTCTCTCGCTCTCTCTCCTCCTCCATCCCCGCTCTCTTCCGCTCCCCGATTCGCAATCGTTTACACACTTCTCCCACACGCACAAAAAAAACCCTCAATCATGGCGTCTTCCAACAACGTTACCCCCACCAACTGTAGCTGGTGGCCCATATCAGCGATGGATGAAGAGGAGAAAATCGCAGACGGCGAGGAAAGCCAAGAACCTGCTATAGAGCCTAAACCCTTCTCCAAAGACAGGCTTGTTTTGTACCACTGGACGCAGTCTTTCAGCTCACAGAAGGTAAAAAAAGAACAATAATTACCTAAAATATGGATCTTGTATTTTTTTCCATGTTTCTTTTCTATCTTAATTGATAATCCAGTAATTTTAACATCACCTGTCATTTTACATTGTGTTTTAAGCTTAGCATTTCCTGCAGGTTTATCGGAAAGAAATGCACCGTTATACTGGCATCATTTCCTTTGAGGTGTAAAAATATCTGTAGTTACTGCTTCAGTCCAGACCCGTATCGTGATCTGCTACCAGCAATGCCTCGAACCGATGATTCAGCGCACACAAGGTGCATCATACTCCCGTGTGCCTGATCGTTATAACCCCCGAGGAAACTCCATCTTACATTTGCACCAAAATATGGCACAGGTAAATAATTCGTTACACACGAAGAAGCTTGGAGGAAGAAACCAAATGTTATTTCATTCCTTTGGGAAGCTTGATTTTGAAGCCAAGCTACTGTAACCTGTATCAGTCTCGAGTAATATTCAAAAGGAAAGCTGACACTGAAGAATTAGGTATGAGACATGTGTATGTAATCAGTTACATATAGGCAGTCAGGCTCCATTCTTTAAACTTTTATTTTGCGATGTTTTTAATGCACTCTGACAGAATAAAGCAGACTCGTGTCTACAAGATAGCAGAGTCATTGCAAAATGTTTGCTCAGTAAGTATGTAAATGTTCCTTTTCAACAGTGATTGAAGAGTAGATTTGGATGTCAGCTGAGAGCTTCGCGTCTGATTGGTTGTCTTTGGTTCTCTGTTGATCTGGGCCTATGTTGAGGAGTCTGTGGCCACTGGCCAAAAACCAAAGGCCACGCTATCTGCTGATCTGAGCTGTGGTCACTCACCAGCAGAGTGAATATAATGATTGGATTCCTTGAGAATCACTTTGACATGATTCCAACCCTCTCTGCAGAACGTATCTCATTGGCACATTTCGTTTACAGCATCCTAGCTTTGTAGATTAAGCTCTGTGTGACGTCCATACGTCCCAGGAGTGGTGGGAAGCCGCCATCACCCAGATGTACACATTTCTGCAGTTCTTAAGCGCACTGCTCAGAAAAGGTCACAGATTACAGACCTGTTGCAGGTTGTAGAAGTCGAAAGTGGCCTTGCCTTTGATGTGTCATTTAAATGATCTGATTTTCATGTTTTTCTTCTGTAACACATACCTATATGTGTCATGGCTGGGTTTGTTGCCACCAAATTTGAAAATTGTGAAGTATAAAATGGCACCAAAGTGTTTTTAATGAGTTGTTTAAGTAAAAATTCAGTGAAATTCATCATGTGCTGTTCCATATGCTTGCTGTCTTAAGAGGCTACATCACATTGAGGGTTTGCAAATATATTTTTTTCTTTTTATTTGCTAGGTGTGTTTCATGGCTGATGTTTGACACTTTCATATAATCCCTAGTAATCTTTTCACCATCGTCTAGACTACAGTGCAAGGAGGATTCACGAGCAGCTGATGATTAGAAATCAGAAGGGAAAGGACCCTCTCTCTGTATGTGTGCATGTGTTTATACACACACATACATACTGTGTGTATATATATATATATATATATATATATATAAACAAAATCACAAAATATACATATTGTTTTGGCCAAGACACTAGTCACTGTATGAAGTAGTGTATTTTGGACACCTAGTGACTGATTATCTAATGTACAAATAATTATTTTTTTTGTGACTGATACATAATGATCTTCTAACTCCTTATCAAGTACAGAAATGGGTTCTGAGGTTCTGATAAATAATTTCAAAGTATTTCTTAGGATAAGCTATTTAATGTATTTTGAGTACAAAAGCTTTGCAAAAGAAATTTCAGAACATATCAGTATTTGACATATGTAGACATTCAAATGTTATTTATTTACTGTGTGATTTTGCAACTGCAGGATTAGAGCTGACAGCATGGAGAAATCACTCAATAAAGCGAAGCAGAAAATGAGAAGCATTGCTGTACTCTACTTCTATAGCTCTGATTCATTCATTCATTCAGGTTTCACTATTCTAAATTCTTTTCTGGTTAGTATGCCCTGTAATGTGGGGGTGCCCTATCCTGCCTGTGCCCGTAACCTCTGGGATAGGCTCCGCACCCCCACGACCCTGAATGGGATAAACGGTTATAGAAAATGGATTGATGGATGGATTCTGGATAGTGATGTCATCTTTGGGCACTGAGCAAACCAAAATATGGACTGAATATCAAAAGACTCTGTCACGATACTCTGAAATTCCCTTAAAAGTCAAAGAGACGTAGCTCCCTGAAAGTTATGGCAGGTGCAGTGATGCCCCCACAGCGCTTGGACAGCAAGCTTCTGCAAGCTAGGCGTTTGTTTTGGCTCATGATCTGCATTTTTGTGCTTTTGATGATCAGTTGTTATCTGTTTCACTTTAAAATGATTTCTGTTGATTTAAATTATTATTTAAAATGAGGGGCTTGGCTGTGGTGGGTTGAATACAGTCGGTCATGGACAGGCCAAGAAATTTAGCATCAGCACTTTGCTGTTTGCAAGGTCTAGGAGTCAGATGTAAGATCATGCTAATGAGTAGGTTGTTCTTTGCTCTCATATATGCTTCCTTACACAATGTGCTTCCTTACACAATGACAGAGTTACAATTATTGACAGTAAACTGACAATGTAAGTAGCTTTTACCAGACTAAATATACATTGATCTCTATGGCACAAAGACATGAGGCCTTGTGGTTCTGGAGCATGTTGTCTTATAGCTCTTCTTGGTGTGGGTCAGACTTCAAACATCGCAGCCTAGAAATCAGCTTAAAGCGCACCCAGTGATCCTTAATCATGGAGGAAGTTTAAGTCTCCCTGGCTTTACACATTTACAAACAATGCTAATCTGGAAGACAACATATCAGATAGCTTTAAGAGGAGCACCTCCTATGATCTAAATTGGCTTCCACGCAAAACTAACAGCAAGCTTGAGCTACTAAGAAGCTTAAACACAGCCACTTCGGCTTACTGTCAGTGACTGATTGGACAGGTTTGAGCTTGATCTTTCCGCTGATGTGTGATCTGTATAGCCTCCTCTGATCTTATCTCTGCTGCTAGCCTTCATATATTTTCTTGCCAATATTGGATTTGTAATTTGTTTATATTATTTACATGATCTTTGTGTCAGTAATGAAAGCTTGACTGCCATTTTCCATCCATCTGTCATTACTTTTGGACAGAAGTAACATAGAAGGACATGCACGTGGTGTCATAGATGAGGTATTAGAACCTCTACATCATGGAAATGACAGTGACTGGGGGTTTACCATTATGGTTGGGTGATTTATTGTCTGGAGGTTGGGCACTGGGAGAGGAGCTGGTGCAGATTAGAACACTAAGTTGGTCTTACTCATAAATCTTTTCTCTAGATGCTGCTGCAGGCCAGATGTCTGGATACTGTCAATGGTCTGTGAGCACAGGACCAGATGGCCTCAAGTGGGAGGTGATATGGAAAGCAGAGGCCTAGTACATTATTGCTAAACAGTGTAACAATGTAGAAGTAGAGATGGAAGGAGTCACATTTTCTCATTGCTGATTGAAGGGAAGCAAGCAGGGGTTGTGGTGCTTATGGTCACTGGCCTGCATAAGTAATCTTCGTATTTTTTGCATTCTGATCTAGAATGCAACCATCTTTGTGTTTGTAATGAATGAACCTGGGGAAATTGTCCCATATTAGTTTCTTCTTTGATCGGGAGGAGGGCACATCCACTGGAGATGATGACGCATTGCATGAATAAGGGCCCACTATAGTCAGTTTGTTCCAATGGATAGTTGGATTTGTTTTGGAAGCTACATTCAGTGCTTGAAGTGGAGAACAACAGGTGCAGGTACTCCCCTTGTTATTCAGTACCAGGTGCCGGTACTCCCCTTGCTATTCAGTACCAGGTGCCGGTACTCCCCTTGTTATTCAGTACCAGGTGCCGGTACACCCCTTGTTATTCAGTACCAGGTGCCGGTACTCCCCTTGTTATTCAGTACCAGGTGCCGGTACACCCCTTGCTATTCAGTACCAGGTGCCGGTACTCCTCTTGCTATTCAGTACCAGGTGCCCAGGTGCCAGTACTCCCCTAGTTAGTCAGTCGCAGGTGCCGGTACTCCCCTTGCTATTCAGTACCAGGTGCCGGTACTCCCCTTGTTATTGAACATTACATGCCGGTACTCCCCTTCAGTACCAGCAGATATTGAGAGGTGCTAGTGTTCCGAAGAGAAAAACAAAGAGGTGCTGGTACTGTGTACTGGTGAGTACTGGCCCACTTCAAGCACTGTCTACATTCATAAAACTCACTATAGAAAAGCAACAAAGTTCAACTATTTTCCATTAGATTAACTTAAAGAAAGCATTGGAAATTTTGAAGTTTCAAGAAACACTGTCATGCAACTAACTGTCATTGTTGCAGATGCTGCTTTCTCAAGTTCTAGTAAAATGAGGGCTTTGACAGCTATTCTGCTTATTATTAATGAGCTTGCAAGCATCTGTTGTGTTCCTGTGGTACATTTTGCCTAGATTATATATAGAGAGTGGATGGAAGTTTTTGTGGTTGTGGTATCACATTGTAAGTAGGTTATTAATTTTCTCAATATGAGTAGCAAATTTCGTAACAGGCAAAGCCGGCATGATCCGTCAGGGATGTGAATGAGGAGGCCATATCAGATTACAGGTATTACTATCGTATTGCTGAGATTCCCTAGTCATAACACTGCTACAGTAGTTTGCCCTGGAAGTTTTTACTAAAGCAATTATCAGTCATGTCAAAACGTGTTGTGTTTTTGTAGTGGAAATTTCCATTGTGCTCTGACCCTGCATTGAGATGTGGGTGAGACTTCACATCCCAGCGCATTGTCATTGATTGCTGATCCAGCGGACATTGGGGATAGTTTATGCCCGAAATAAGAATGTGCTTGATCTCTCGCGCTGGCAATGTAATACGGCCTCTTGTTTCTGCAGTGTATTGGAAAATTCATGTTTATGTTCATTGTGCAGTATTATTTTATTGATTATGTGAATCTCTTGTAGAATTTAAGTGTTTGTCACCTTTTTTCTTGAGCGTTATGAAAGGCATGAACAAAAATTTGGGCCGTGTTCATTGTTCATTTGACTAAAAAACAGTTGATGATAAAAATACGGATCAAGGATGGTAGGTGTTATTTTGTCCTGCTGATCTCTAACATTTTAATGTTTCACTTTCTGGTGTTTTGTTGTTTTTGGGTCCGAGGTATAAATTTTGCATTTGGCATTTGCTTGCTAATGTACACTTATTTATAGTGAATGCCATTATCAGAATGAAATTCTCAATAGAGGAGAATTTTTTTGTTTTGTTATATGGGATTGAATTATGCTCAGTCAATAAAATATTTCTAATACAAATTTACACAGTTTCAGACCTAAAAGTGGTGTTTGTCTATGAGTGTTAAAAAGACCTGATACTTTTATTTCGTATTGTTTTTCTAACAGTATATCAGTTCTGCCATACAAAAACAGAACACTGTAACAGCATATTTTTTCAAAATTCAGTTACGCTTCTTGCAAGAATCGTTAGCCAACATGTGCTGCTTAACACACTAGCAATCCACGTGCAGTTCTGAACAGAATTCTGTGCAGTGGATCAGTCTTTGTTTTCCTCTAACTGTTCCCTGCACTTAGGGTGCTATAGTAGCACAGTGGTTAGCACCAGGGTTTGAGTTCCCACCGTGGCTCCACGTGTGTCGAGTTCACATTTTCTACCCATGTACTCCGGTTTCCGCCCATAGTCCAAAAATATGCAATGGTAATTTGGAGTTACCAAGCCTGTGTAAGTGAATGGTGTGTGAGTGTGCCTTGCAATGGGTTGGTGTCTCATCCTGAGTTGTTCCCTGCCTTGTGCCTGTAGCCTCTGGGATAGGCTCTGGACCAGCCACTACCCTGAGTAAGATAAGCAGCTACAAAAAATGGATGGATGGGCGTTACCTGCATTTGTGTGTAACCTGGAAGACTGTGGAAGGGGTGGTTGAGGGTGGGCGGAGCTAAGTGTCCTTGTGATGGACAGCATGGATGGAGATGTGACTGGATCCTGGGTTGCAGGTGCGGCTCGTCATTAACGAGAAGGGCCTCCTGTGCGAGGAACGTGACGTCAGCCTGCCGCTAACGGAGCAAAAGGAGCCCTGGTTTATGAGACTCAACCTTGGCGAGGAGGTGCCCGTCTTCATCCATGGAGATACCATCGTCAGCGACTACAACCACATCATCGAATATTTGGAAAAGAACTTTGTGGGAGGTATCGCAGTTCAAAATACAATAACCCCTTAACATTTATGAGATCTTAGGGGCAGAAGATCCACACTGAATGTGAGAATTCGCAGATAATACTTGGGCACTCCGAACCTCAACCCATGACAGTCAGCTGGCCGGGATGATGACATAAAATAGTCTATTTATCACCAATTTTTGAAACAGTATGGCATGTTTGCATGTCAAACTTCTGTGTTGTTTCCTATCTAGACCTTTTTATATAATATAAAAACCATCTAATTTAAGCCCCTGTATGTACAAAGTTGCTGCCGTATGCCCAGGGAATATTACGTTATGTACCCACTATTAAACATGCTAAATCGACGGCACTGAAAAGTTTGTAAGTTACTGTGTGAAACACAAGATGCCATGGTCATAAAGACGGTTAGCATGAGGGAGGCCGGGGGCTGCAACAAAGATGCACGACGTATCCAAGCCAAGGCTTTTAATATTAAAAATATAGTATGCACTAACAAAGATTATTTATGATTATTACTTAAATATTATATGATTTTATGTCACCCAGATCACTTTTATTATTGTGTTTGGCTTTTGAAAAGTTCCAGAATAAGTCCTGTTTAATTATTCACGGCCAACTCGTGAATACCCGAAATTGCAAATTTGCACTTGTGAAGGGGTTACTGATAATGTTTTCACATTCCCAGTGTTTATTATTGTTTTTATTACTATCATTAGAATTTTTTTTTTTACCATTGCAAGTTTTCATGTTTTGTTTCTGCAGCATTGTAAGGCACATTCCTTCTGCATTTTTCATTATGTCCTTTATTTTACATGTCATTTTGATACATAAACTTCCCTTACTGAGCTTTCACTGGCGAGGCAGAGTAACAGACATCCTCTAGGTCCTTTTACAATTTAATAATAGAAGACTCTAATTGTCTGTGTCCATGTTTGTTAGTCACGTTCTATCCATTTATTTCCGATGTAACCGCCAATGTTACTATCATCTCTTGTTTGTTCTGAGAGGGTCGCATTATAGCAGTTATAAGCAGTAATGGACATACTAATCTAGTTGTAATTTTGTGACACCCCAGGGGAAATAGGCGGGAAATAGCAGGTCCAGTGCACCCTGCTCCTTGAAGTGTCCTGCTGAGCTTCCTCTCATATTCACACCTGCCCACTGGGTGCTAAATTAGAGTGTTGGTGCCACAGAGAAATGTTGCACATAGTGTAGAAGATGCTCCATGTAACTGGTGGTAACTTACTGCTGTATACAGCAGCTAGCTATTAGCTGTTGGCAGTATTGGTCAGGCCACAAATCATATTATCGAGGTCAAATCGATGGACCAGCATATGACTACCAGGTGGCGTATCTTGCAAACAAATATTTACTCTGGACTGTACTGTTAATTTAACTGCTGTTGCTAAAAGTCAAGGTGATCATTGTCTCAAGCAGTTACAGTTTTAATAATTTTCAGGAAAAGTCATATGTTGTGCAAATGTAGGACAATCAGCAGGCAGTGTCAGCTCCCAGAGTCTGTGGTGGCATGATAATCAGGTGTGTCTGTTTCTTTTCTTCACCATACACCCCAAACTTTGTTCCACCCATCCTGCTATGGAGTTTGAGTTGATAACATGCGTGGACCACAGATCTATAGACAGATCATGGCCTCCATGAGCATGTCTAATAGTCTGGAGCTGATGGTATCTAGGTGCTGGATGCAAAATATATCACAAGGAGAGTTGGTCTATGATTTAGGTAAAGATGGTGGTAGGTGGCTCAGTGGATGAGGCTGCCGATCCTGTTATTGGAAGATCGCTGGTTTGAATCTCTCTTGCTGTTGAGTTTCTAAGCAAAGCCTTTAACCCCCAATTGCTCCAGGGACTGTTTGATCCTGCCTTCTCAATTCTATATTGCTTTGGATGAAAGTGTCTGCTAAATAAATAAAATCACATCTGTTGACTGCTAAATGTGCCTCTAAAAGCACATATAATCCCGGGAAGCCATTGACATTCTGAGGTGGGTAGGGTGAAGTTAGGTCATACAGCTCACCTGTGGCGCATTCCAAATCCTTATGTAGGACTAAGTGCCTCGTTACCAAACACAGTTCTGAAACTGCCATCCCTTGTTTTTGTTCCTGCCTGCTGATTTTTACTAAATCTGTCCCCACCCCAGACCCCTAGTAAGCTCCTCCCACCTTCCTCTCATCCATACATGTAATTTTAAGAAAACGCACCCACCATGTTTGATCTAATTCATTACTGTCTTAAAAGGGATTTGACCCGTCCTTAAAGTCACCAGCTTTAGAAATATAAGATGGGCCTGATCTGGGCAAATCTAAGAGCAATACCAGGCTGTCTCCAGAGTATTGGTACATGCTGTCCTTCGCACTGTCCTCCGGTTTCACCGCTCTCTCTGGGTTCTGCTGGGTCCAACTTGATTAATCAGCAGTCTGCTCAGCTGCCAGCAGACAGCCCTGAGAACAGAGCACCTACTCTCAGTGTGCTCCCAGCATGGCCGTCCTTCGTGGCAAATGGAAGGAGTGTTTGCCTTGTGCTAAAAACAATAACAGAGGGAGCAGGAAATATAACTGTTATTCTCCCAGTACATAGTAGCCGGTCTTGGTCAATAGGTAACAGTGTCTTTAATGAATAGATTAAAAAATGTCAATGCAAATTAATGTGCGGTACTATGCAGAAGTCTTAGGCAGCCAAAGGAAATGCAACAGCTATTTATCTGGGTAGTTATTTGTATATTAAACAATTTAATATGAGAACATATGTAAATAATTTCCTCCGTTTTCCAAAAGGTTACTGATGTTTTGTCGGACAGCTAGTGGAACACCACTTTGGTTCCCAAACCTATCCTCAGGGACGCCTTAGCCATGTATTTGTTAAATTTCAACACCAGATCAAATGATTAACTTAATTAGTTGGATAACTCAATGAGGAATTGATTAGCCATACAAGGTGGGGTAGTGGTCAATTAAAAAAATACATGGGTGTAATGGACAGATGTTGCAAATATTGTTGTGACTAGAAGATGTTTTGATATGGCTAAGCTGACACACTTTTGACAGCCTGGTTTTACACATCATTTTCTTTGACTGCCGAAGACTTTTGCACAGTACTATACATTTACTACTACTGTGTGTGTGTGTGTGTGTCCGTGCTGCCCGGGGCCTTCCAGACAACGTGACCCAGCTGATCCCTGACTCCGGAAGCCCGATTCACGCACGGGTGCTACAGTACCGGGAGCTGCTGGACGGCCTGCCCATGGATGCCTACACGCATGGCTGCATCCTGCACCCCGAGCTCACCACCGACTCCATGATCCCAAAGTACGCCACTGCTGAAATACGTAGTAAGTGATACCAGAGTCCAGCCTTCTGGCGATGGAGACCGTTCTCAGCCACAGTGAGGCGGCGTGGACAGGAAAGGATAGATGGGGCAGAAAGTGAGCCTTTATCTCCACAGTCATTAAAAGTAAATCCAAAAATGGCTCAGACGAACAGACGCCTTGAAACTATACGCAACAAATATGCAATTGTAATGCTGGTGTAATCTCAGCCACATAGTGTTATAAAAGATAATGAAAATGGTTAAATTTCATAATGCTAGTGTGGGTGGACACCAGCTTCATTGTCAGTGTGGATATTGGCACGGTCAACTGGATCATAATTGATGATTTCCAGCGTTTGCACCTTACACAGCAAAATACAGCGAATTAGTATTTAATGCGAGGGCCCAAAGCATTAGGCTATCCAGAACACAGGAGTGCTTACACAAGATTAAATTAAATTTTGCACCATGCTGTTCTGTAATGTAATGGCCTGGGCATCTGTAAATCAAGCAAAGAGCCAGTGTGGATGAAATTTTGACTTTGGAGGGGCACCTGACAATTTACTTGGTGTAAACAGCATTAGTTAACATTTAATAGTTTTTGGGCAAACTAGCATTAATTTTTGCACTATGAATGGTCCCTAAATTATCACCATTCACTAACACCAGATAACCCAAGAAACATAAGTCAATTACATTCAGCCTTGAGCTCAAGTTTAGCCTCATTGCATATAAGTTCTATTGCCAGCACAAAACAAACTGGTGAAACAGAAATTTCTAGCTCGGGCTGGAAGTCTGTTGTGCATCATCAAAGTTTCTCATCTAAGGCAACAAGATATCACATTGCAGAAAATGCGGATAAATTTCACAAAACTCAACTGAAACGTAAAACAGATTATACCAAGAGTACAGCTTTATTGATATTATGGCAGTTATTTCTCCTTACTACATATCAAGTCTCACAGCAGCTAGTGTTTTTAGCTCAGTGAAGCTGAAATGATCAAAGCAAAGTAAATTAAAATGACCACAAATGCAGTTGGCAGCAGGGTTATTCCAAGGGTTTGTTATACCTGAAACTAACAAAACAAGAGCAACTAGGTTTTCAAACACTAGCACAGGAAAATACTTCTATCAACAATGCCTACTGAACCATAGCTTGAACTTAACAGCTTACTTTGGGCAGAGACCTGCAGTTTGGGAGTGGAGTCACAGAAAATAAACAAGCTGTCCCCCAGTTGGGTAATTGTTGCTTAAATAATTGATGATGCCGCTCTCACTGCTGCACAGTAGCGGTCAGCAATACCCACATCATCATTATCTTTGGTAACCATTAGCATGCCACTGCCCACATCTATACTTAAGGTTAAACTCTCACAAAAGTAGAAATAAAACAAATTAGCTGTGGCTAATGCCTCTGAGCTAAAATTAATTCCTGTGTCCCTGTCCAGGACACTGGGATGAAATGTTGAGCTAACATGGGGGTGGCCTTCTTTGGGATTCATGGTTAAGACCGCATCTGAGCCAAGGTCACATCCTGGCTATGTCCCTCTGCAGGACACCTGGCCAACGCTGCCTCTGAGCTGATGAAGCTTGACCACGAGGAGCCCCAGATCACAGAGCCCTACCTGTCCAAGCAGAAGAAACTCATGGTGAGGAAAACCTTCAGAGATCTTATAGGGAGCTTCATCTTTAATGTTACAAATTAAGAAAAAGTTGCATGCATTTCCTCCCATTGCCCAAAAAAAAACATGCAGTTAGGTTAAATAGCTTCACAAACTTACCCATAGTGTGTGAGGTTAGGTGTGTGTGTGAATGTGTCCAGGTTGTACCCCTAGCTTTGCTCTGTGTTGCCTGGACCTGCTGTGACCCTGACCAGACTAATCAGCTGGGTGAAATGACAGGAATATGGCTTTAAACCCTGATAGCACAAGATTATCTTGTGCTATCAGTCACTGCCAGTTTTAACTCAGTCCCCATCAGTCATTGTCTCCCACTGGGTTAAAGCAGGCAATTATTGACAGTTCCCCCACTGTAGGAAGATTAATTTATCTCATGGCTAACTGGCCCAACCAGTCTATGAACAGAATGTTGGAGGTCCGAGGGTAAATCAGAAGTCACTGCCTTGAGAATGTGTCCTTTTTCCAAAGTCATGTTGAAAACATGAGATGCTAAATTTGGGATGATCTGTCAATAGTATGAACTATATCCACCTGAATAGGAAGATGCAGTCTTCTTAACTAGTTGAAAGTCATGGGGCAGTTTAACATACGTGGAATGTAGCCATTTATTTCTTGAGCCGAGCTGTTAGTTTTTGCACCTTTTATTGACATTGGCATTTTGCTTTTATATGAAGTGATTTACAGTTTAGTCTCTTTAAACGGTATTCTTAGTGAAATGAGCTGTACTAGTGTGAAGTGATGTGAAGATTAAGGACGTTACCCAGGGGCCCAACAGTGAAATGATTACTTGACAGTCATGGGATTCAAACCCACAACCTTCCAGACACTGGCCTAGATCCCACTGAGCTACATATCACTCCAAAAAAAGTAACATAAAATTGATGCCTAATATTGGGCGGAACTTGAATATGAATAGATCGGAAACAAATAGAAAGCAAAACTGGGCGGCTGGAGTGCAGGCTCAGTTTTCAGGGGTGGAAGGAGACTCCAGGGAGAGAATGCAGCACATCCTCCCATGGGGTCAAGCCCAGAGGGACACAGAGAAGCCCGGATTCCTTCAGTTGTTGGCTGAATCCTGAGGAAATGTCAGCTGAGGTGGGGGGACAGAAAGTCTTGCGCGTGCCCCTATCCTCAAGGACACACCCCAGACAGACAAAAGCAGCCCTTAGTCTGCCGCAGTGCTGTTCTGGGCGTGGGCTCCCTCTCCCGGCTCAGATATCTGCCTGCTCCCTGCTACCAGGGTCTCCTGACGCTGGGCTCCCACGCCCTTCAGGACACCGAGCCTGCAGATACACGCTCAGGTTGGCGCGTTGCGAAATGTCAATGAGCGTTGGGTTTCGGTGAATCTGTGACTCAGCTCTGTGATGGTTCAGCTGTGATCGCTAGCGTGCAGAGAGTCTTTGCATGGGACTGGGTTTCATGCCATTTATAAAAAGGCATTATCACACTTCCTCTGAGGCCTGCTGGATTACAGAGAAGCCCAAATCTGACTAGAATTGGCATTATGTCAACCTGACAATACGCCAACAGCAATGATTTAGTGTAGCTGCCTCTGTCAGGGCTTGTCCAGAACTACTATTGATCTTTTGTATATCAACATAAAAGTTTCATTTCACACAACAGAGCTGTAATGAAGCCATTTCTTCTCTCGTTGTTGACTTTATTTGAAGTGAACCCCCTTTACCTAAGAATCTTTAGAAAGGGAATGCTGGGATTCTGAATGACCACTTGGGTTAGGGTTGGCAGGTTGACAGCATGGCCCTACTGATATGTCACCTTTGTGCTCACAGGCAAAAATCCTGGATCATGACAATGTAAATTACCTGAAGAAGATCCTCGGTGAACTGGCCATGGTGCTGGATCAAGTTGAGGCAGAACTAGAAAAGAGAAAACTGGAATATCAAGGTTTGGCCCCTTACTGTCTATGTTTATGCTTTGATAGTGGAGGATAGGCTTCGCCTTTGAGACTGGTTCCTCCAAAGATGAGGTTCCTCTTTCTCATCTTTCTCATGGTTTTCTCAGGGCCACTGTTCCATCAAACTTACTCTTTAGGGACCTCAGGCCAGGATCTGGTAAAGAGCTCATTAGAAGCACTACATAATTAAAACTAACCGTCCATTTTCAGGGATATATTAATGTGTTTCTGTGCATGTTGCATACAACAAAAACATTTAGATGTTTAGGAGGAACTTTCATCCAACTGACTTTTGGAGGTTTGATTCAGTGGGCCCTACGCCAGGACTTTTGAACCAGCAGCCCTCAGAGTTGAGTCCAGTTATGAGATCTTTAATCACTGAGATACAGTACTGTGCCGTCAAAGAAAATGTTCAAATGATTTTCAAGTTGGTGTAGAACTATAATATTATTTCTGTCAATGCATGCCAGCTTATTCATTTCAAAACCTCTCCTAAAGTCACCACAGTATTTTCAACAACCATCCAATAAACCCATGCATTTTTTGACTAGACCACTTACATTGCCTCATTGACTATTGTTAACCAATTAAATTAATGAATTAAGTGAGCTGGTGGTGAAATTTAACAAATACATGGAATGACTGAGGTGCCCTTGACGAGAGGTTTGGGAACCAAAGCGGTGATCTAGCCGTTCAACAATACATCAGTAACTTTTTGGAGAAAAGAAGAAATTCTTGTTAGTTTTTATTGTTAGTTTTAATTTTCATGTGTTCTGTTAAATGGTGTTATTTTTTCTGACCAAATTTACCTTACTACCCAGATAAATAGCATTAAACATTTTATTTGACGGCCCAAGACTTTGGTACAGTACTGTATATGCTGTCCAAGAACGACAATCAGTTTTCCTTTTTAGGTCAATAAATGGAAACTAGTACTTGAACTGCAGTTACCGAACAGCTGCTTAATGCAGCTACTCTTTTCTGCTCCCTTTGACATGACAGGTCATAAGTGTGAGCTCTGGCTTTGCGGACCTGATTTTACCCTGGCTGACATATGTCTAGGAGCCACTTTGCACAGGCTCAAATTCCTGGGACTCTCGAAGAAATATTGGGAGGATGGCAGCCGACCTAATCTCCAGTCCTTTTTTGAGAGGGTGCAGAAGCGCTACGCCTTCCGTAAGGTCCTGGGCGACATCCACACCACGCTTCTCTCTGCGGTGCTGCCCAACGCTTTCCGCATGGTCAAGAAAAAGCCACCCTCATTTTTCGGTGCCTCCTTCTTAATGGGCTCCCTGGGTGGAATGGGCTATTTTGCCTACTGGTATTTGAAAAAGAAATACATATAGATACCTCCCGCTGTGCTCACTGTCTGTGTAACTGTGTGATGTTCCAACTTTTCTGTACTCATGTTTTACAGCAGCAAAATGTGAAGAAAAACGACACATATAAAGACACTCTTACTTACCTGGAAAATATGAACATTCCATAGTGAGGAATTCTTAACAGCACATTTTCTGGTGATTAAATGCCTTTTTGTTTTAATTGCCGGGTTTCCTTCAGGGTGAACCGTTTAGTTATTTTGGAAGAAAGAATTAGATCTTACGATCTCTATTGGAATCTCGCTGAGCGATTGCTGAGGACAAATGCCTGTTTTAGAGTTTCGGACGCCAAACTGAAAAGTGGCATCAGTTACTCGCCTAAACAGGTCTGGTCTTTAAGCATGGAAACATATCAGTAGTTGAGTAATGTACTTACATCAAATATATTCATTGTTTTCCCTTTGCCCTGAAATATTTCTTCTTTAAGTACTTTGGGAGGTAGTTGAAAACACTCAATGGCTGATCTTTTAGTTATGAAATACCTTTCCAACTGCCACAAAGGACTGCCAGTCATAAGTGATGGTTCATATACGCAGATATTCCTTGGCTTTATTTAAAAAGAAAAAAAAAACATATTAAAGATAAAGCAGTGAGACGAGCATACTCGTTGCTAAATTGCTCGGATCATCAGTCGGTGGGCCTTTTGCGATAAGCGACTGCTCATTTTGTCCTGGAAAATCAGTTACCTATTTTTTTACCCATTACTCAGAGTAAATGGCTCTTGCTAGTTTTCTTTATGGCAATTTAATGGCAAGAGGCACATACAGTAAATACTATGGCCAGCCTCTATGGTTTAAATATTTAGTAGGATACCCAATATGAGATATTTACTAGATTTGTCAATGTGTTTTGACTAAACACCAATGTCAAGACATTTCAACCAGTGTAGGCATAGAGTGATAGCTGAAAGTGCATGGTTATTTCAGAGCAGTTAGCTAATGTGTTTTATAACTTGGAAGCTGTCACCAATCACCAAAGACTGTAAAGATGCTCTTGTGCAAACACTATAGGTCTGACCTGTTTTACTTCCACTTTATGATGATTGCAAAAAAATATTGAGATTTATGAATAATATTACTATGTGAATTGTTGGTCTATAAATGTGACACAATAAGCCACTGGTCTGAACTATGCTGATTCCCCACAATCCTTTGGGGCCCTAGCACAGAACTATTTGTAGAGGTTAACTATACATTATGACAGTGTTTCACTGGTGCCACCTCTAAAAGTACAATGTTTATTCATTGGAACAGAGCAGTCGGTATGAGAAATGAGACATATGCCCCCCATGGGCAGCAGAAACAGAAAGTGCATCCT
>JAODKM010000099.1:5613944-5624538 GCA_026780845.1 Petrocephalus sullivani | reverse complement strand
TTCATTGGAACAGAGCAGTCGGTATGAGAAATGAGACATATGCCCCCCATGGGCAGCAGAAACAGAAAGTGCATCCTGTAACGTTATACTTTGCTCAGTGAGTCATAGTTATGTCTAGGGTTATACCCATGCATTGCATACTTCATGTTATTTTCAATCATTTGTTTCATTCCGAAGAGAAAAAAGGAGGTACTTAAAATGAGCATTTATTATAAAACTGAGTCCTTAGGACAGTAATATGTTGTTTTTCAAACCCAATCAATGAACCTAAGCCCCTTTAAAAACCCGAATCAGCAAATTCAGGTTTGATTATCAAGGATTACACAAATCACAAGAAATTGAAAGTCTGTTTGTTGTACGTAGCTCCTAATGTTTTTTTTATTTGTATTTTTTATTTTTATATTAATAAATATACATTTATTTTGAGTGCTTTTTATGATGTTTGTTCATAAGCCTTAATTTGTGCAGTTGCCATCAAAAAAGATAAATAAAACATTAAAGCTGATTCACCCTTCAGGTTCTTTTCCTGCATCTATGTCTACATGATGTGACCTAAATTACATGCTGCCTGTGGCACAAACAGAGCAATAAATACATTCCAAAAAGCAAAGCCATTCCTAATTCACGTATCTGAGAACCCACAACGAATGAGTGATTTTGGATCAGCACAAATCAATATAAAATCCGCAGTCTGAAAGGCCAAAGTGATGGTCGTAATACCCATGGAGGACCATTCTTTGCTACTCACCAGAAGTGTCATTTACCTATAACATGCATAAATTACATAAGTATAGAACTGAGGGCAATGTCTTTTATTTTACATACATACAGTACTGTATTCCCTGAAAGCTGACAAATATAGGATATGGAGTCGGTAGCCAGTAAATAGTGTTAAGAATTAAACTGCATTTTTAACAATGTTTGCTTCATTAATACCCCATATCAGTACATTTAAAATCATGACCAATGCATTCCAGGAGTTTGTAGGCAGCCTTCTGGATGAATAAAAAAAAAAACAATTAAACAAATACAACAGAATTCCTTCAAAATAATCTTTCGTGGAATCCCTTAAATGAAAATTTGAGGTCACACTTTAAGTCCTACTTCTTATACCATTGTATATTATACAAATGTTTACATTGTATATTATTCCCATATAAATACTTTGAACTATTAATCTCAGCAACTGTAGCTTGTGATAGAAATACAGTTGCAGATACATGTTTTACATGCTTTGGTTTTGAGGAGGAACTATAGCTACAAATCAAGAAACTGTCATTAAAAACATCAACTGCATCTATCAGTATTAGGTTGAACTTGATGGAACTATCAGTACGTTCAGATCCTGGTTTAGAGAGCTCATTGAGCTCATTGCACACACCAATGGCACGGACATGGCACGACAATTTCTCTGTAAATAGTTTGTGGCTTGAACTAGATACATTTTAATCCTCATTTCTATAAAGTATGTTAACTCAGAACTATTACAGTACCTGGGTAATAAGGAAAGAACCAAGTCAATAAGTGGAATAGTTTAACGAATGTGATCCCTAAAGCTGTGGACATACCGAAGAGGCGCAGCACGCATCTCCCTTCCTCCTCTCCATTTTAAATACCCCAGCTGACAACGTTACCTTTGCTGGAGGGGTAGTAAGAAAGATCAGTTTGGAGCCAGTGAGGCAGCCGATGTTGAGCATGTGCAGTGTTTGGGGCAGAGTGCCGTGGCCTGGGTATGAGGCACAGCCTAAGCCTGCCGCTTTATCCCTTTGTGCAGGGTAGGACATCCTGGAGAGAAGGGCTTTGGGAACCATACACGATATGTGACATACCATGCTGCTATTCCAAAGCCTGTCCCCAAGAGTTTTTGGGAAATGTCATGGAAATATATGGAGGTACACCCAAACATGAATATCCAGATGGCTACAATAGCATTAAGGGCCACATACAGGCCACTGAGGGCTGCGCTTCTGTTGTCGCAAAGGCCCGCAGCCTTATTCACGTGGGTCATTGGCACAAGCTCTTCTGCAATCACAAGCGCGGAATAGCCAAGTATGAATGAGTGTCCAGAGATATCGTAGCCATCCCACTGCAATCCGGCACTCCTGCATGTGGCCTTCGTGGTAAACGTCGCGTTTTCCTGGCAGGTGCCGGTGACATCCTCAAAGTAAAAGAAAAACTGTGTGCAGATATACCATACAGCCGTGGAGACCAGCTGTGAACTCAGTCGCTGCAGCACAAAGACCCAAGTTCTGCTGGTGGAGTTGGAGAGGGCGATGAAGGGCAGCAGCAAGGCCAGGTGCCAAGCCCATGAGAATTTGACAAAGTACCTGTATGAAACAAGAGCTATATTTCATTGATAAATATCAAATATAAATGAGATAAAACAAAACGTCCTGCTATAAATACAACGTGCCAGTACGGAACAGGAATTAAAGCTCACAGAAGCTCCCTTATAATAATTGCTAGAAAAGAAAAAACGATAGGCGTATCTCGATACTTGCAACATGGCGGCTATGTAACAGATTTACTCCAAAGAAAGTCAGCAATAATTGGAGTATGCAGACACAAGTACATATAAACTACATTTCTACAGAGATGCACAGTTGCGCAGACAGCAAAGAGAAAGGCAGCTAGATTGACAGATGACTAGACTAGACTGCTAACTTAAGTCAAATGGCTTGACAACCATAGATGGAATAATGGCGACTTTATAATCCAGGCTCTCCATCACGGAGTCAGGACTTGATAAATGTACAGTTCGCTGGCTAGCAGGTGAAAGAACACCGCTCTGCCCTACCCCGTCATTGGATCTTTATACTTACACGTTCAGGAAATTTCTCTTGTTACTAAAATAGGTCTCCGGTATTAAGTGTAAACACTTTATTATGGATCCCGTAAATGAAATAAATAGTAATACATATGGCAGACGCTGTCTGAAAGCTGTTATCTTCCATAAGGTCAATAACTTCTTCGCCACTGTCTCCAAGGCTTCCATTTTCCATACGTTCTATCAGAGATGACCTCGTCGCACGTTGGCTGGTGGAGCCCGCCGATTGGCTGAACTTTGACCCTAAGGAAGAGCGACCAATCAGCAACGCCGTTGATGACATCGCTTGCAAATTAGTTTGGTTTCACTAAGAAGCAGCCTCACCCATTCAAGGCTGGTCCAGGCAGTTTGAATGGTCGAAAACAAGTAGATTTACTCGGATTTTGTAGGGATGGTTTTTGTTTTCTTGATCACAGTAGGGATTAATACTTATCCGGTGATATTTCAAAATCCAGAAGACAAAAGCACCCATTTACTAGAGTGCAACCTGGAATACTAAACAGAAACTGAATATAACCACCTCGGTATATGAAAATATTACTGCATATTTAAATTAATACAATAATATATTTAATCCATTTGATTATTATTCACTTAAAATCAAATATACATTAGTCAAACTACTGAACTACAAAATACTGAAATCAGTCTGAGTTTTGCATAATTATAATAATATATAACGTACATTTTCAATACATAATTACAACAGCGAGTGCGTAAATCTGCCCTGTTCAATGCGTCAGTAGCCACCAGATGGCGGTATAACGCAGTCCCTTAACTGTAGGTCTTTATAACCCTGAAACTTGCACGGAGAAAGCAAATATTATTCTTTTTGTAAATGTTGTAGTTTCGTTTGATTGACCATGATATCAACAAGATTTCAGGTATTAAAACGTGTTTTATAATAAGCATTACTTTGTTTATTGCAAACACACAGTAACAGATTCCAATAGCAATGAAACGCATTTTAAATGTTTGACTGGACATAATCATGCCAATGTGTTATATTTCACATGGCGCATCAAAGGCCAAAATGGACAATATGTATTCCCTCGAAATCTGGACTTGGCAAAAGTATTTTAAAAGTGCATTTTACAAGGGTGGGATATTTGGCCTTTCTTTTGAAAACTGTTAAGCTTGCAGCAATCGCGCCAGACTATACAGTCTGAAGGTAGGTGGAATACTAATGTTTTTACAGAGATTTCAGTGCTGTCTGGGTCTGCAGACTTATGTTGGAAATCAGTCAAGTGTCAGAGATCCAGCTGGATTACATTGCTGGACAGTAATGTCAACAACACATACTGCAAAAACTGTCAAATAAAAGGTATGCTGATAATGCATTAAACGTAGCCTTTTAAAAAATCACGTTTTTTATTGCATAGTCTGGAGTAGCAGCAATTTCATTTCATTGCTGGTGTACCATTACATCCGTGCATGTAACAAATAAAAGTCTTGAATGTTGCATACATAATGATACACGGTTCTGATTCTGCTTCACTTACCTCCTGATTTACATATATGATCTGAAAGGTTGCAGAGCAAACAAAATAATGAATCACCAACACAATCTCAATTGTGGACTTCCTGGAGCATCCAAGATGGCTGCGATATGGGAAAGATGGAGAGGGACATCACATTTGCTGATGTCCATCTGACAGTACTACAGAAAATCTGCTACACTGAAGTATAACATGCCTTTTCAAAGGCTGGGCATAGTAGAGAAGAATTGTGTGGAATATGAGTGGTTTTGATGTATTTCTTTCCATTTACAGAAGCCAACGGTCCAATCATGTCAAGAAGGTTACTATATACAGTTGGATATATGAGTTCATAGAGCTTCTGTGAAGCCGGTTCTTCTCTTGGCCTGCAGTAGCGGTTTTTGTTTGCAACATGCAAACGCACTTTGTAATGTGCTGTGTGTATTTTATGACAACTAATTCAGTAGGACCTTTCTACCTTGGGTAGATATCATTTGACCTTTATTTTTCTAATAAGAAAACTAATGTCTGGTGCTTAAATCAGTTCACCATTTGTTTTTCTTTTATATTTAAGATGTACTTAAGGAATTCTGAAGGATGATGGATATCGATATAAGGCGATGGGAGGCTGTTATTGACTTTCCAGTGATGTATCTTACCTGCGTATTTCCAGTAAAATGGATAGCTGAATGCATTATTTTGAAAATAGAATTAACTATGAAAATAAATAATAATATCGCCTTTTTATACTTGCTAAGTAAAATAGAGGCTTTAAAAAGCAAATACTATGCTTTCACATCAGTCTTTTTCAACCATTTTGCAACCACTTTTGCAATCCATTTTGAAACCTCTGGAGGCTTATTATCTACAGGATTACTGTCTATCTTCTACATATTGTAATGCATGTAGTGGTTCTCCTTCCTATCAGATATGCATTCTTCCATTTTCAATAACCAATCAAACATCTTGAGAATCTTCAATAATCAAAAGCAGAGTCTTGGCAAGTAGATCTCCAGAAGCACAGGACACATCCAGGAAGGGGTGTTTGTTCAACACGGGGCACACACATGGCAGTTTTAAGACAGTAAACCAAACAAGTCTTTGTTCCATGGAAGGAAACCAGAGTATGCGAGACAAACGTCACAAAAACAAAGAACGTATGCAATTCCCACACAAAGGGTTGGGCCAGGAATCACACCAATGGCCCTAGATGTGTGAACCCACAATGCTGCCTACCCACTGAGTTAGCCTGATTCATTAAATTCTCTGCGGAGGTTTGGCCAGCTCAGGAACATCTGGCTATAAAAGATGACAGTGTGATGCAAGAACCTGAAACATCTTATTTAGAGCTACAGATCTCAGATCTTCTCAGATTCTTGTGAACGGAACTACTCAGAGTGACACTTGGGCTGCAGAGGTCCTGTGAAGCGGTCCACACCGGAATCAGAATTCATTTTATTGGCCCCTACTTATACTAGGAATTTAAATTGATAGAGTGGTGTGCAAAACTTCATATTATCCACTGTCAGGGAGGTTTTTCAGTAACTTTCCATCTCCGTTCTGTGGTTATGGATCTTGCCCAGTCCTGAACCATGCTGGGAAATGATCTGTAGGATGTGCTGTACCTTCAGTGTCATATTTGCTTTCTCAGTCTGTAATGATGTGTTACTACTTTCCAAATTTATATATAAATGTGCCTACTTTGAAATGGAAGGTACTAATTTGAATTACAGCTTACATTTCTATGTATACATATAGTAGACATCTTATCAAGTAATATATATAATACCATAGGCCACTAATAGATTCATGAAATCTACCAACTGAGGGTCAGATAGATGCGGTTCCGATTCCCCAGGGCAGCATTACATATGTAGGCTCGTGGAAATTCACAAAATATTACCAGGGTCTATTCCAAGAGCTGTGCGGTTGGTCCACACCTCAGTGTAAGGTCACCAGTAAGGTGAAACGTGCTCGTCGGTATAACACTGTGCTGGCAGTATTGTATGGATTTCCACAGCATATCTGTGTGTTTTAATTAGAAGCAAAGAATACTGTATATGTGACATCCTGTGGCAAAATATGTATATGTATAGATGTTCATATTATATGTCATTAAAACAGTAGCCTTAAGATTATTTCAACATCAGTAGAGAGTATGCATATAAATGTGGTACAATAATAATATTTTTAAAGGCAGACAAATAAACAACGAAAGCATTATTTATTGAGAGTTATTATTTTACTTTCTGCTCTGGGATTAATCACATTTAAATAAAATAAGCATGTTCTTGTTCATTCCCATGATCTTCTACTGAACTTCCTTTACAAAGTGAGCCAGCATAAACAGGAATGTTAGCTCAGCCAGCCAATGGTGTAATAGAAGCACCGTGAATCCTTGACAAATGTCTGCCATGGTAACGGTATGGTCAGCCAGGAGCAGTGGCCTCCTAGTGGACATAGTGCTCACTGCAATCGTCTTCCTGTCAGATGTAGAAGGGTAGCTCTGTATAAAGAACACTGTGGATGGGAAACTACGTTTTTTCAAATGTTTATTATATATTGACCGAATGTAAACAGAAGGCTTTTGTTTTACAGATGTTTTCTTGCTAACTTGGCAAACCGCTGAGACTGGAGGGTCAACGAGTGCTTTTGTCTGTACGGACACTGCGTCTAGACTCAGAAAAGTTATTTCACCTTACTGCTTGTGGAGTTGGTGTTGGGTTGGGTCTGCAAAACAAGCTCCAAGTCTGGCCTTGAGCTGCCGCAGGCTTCCTCAGGGAACAGCCTCATTGGACTTATTAAAAATTACTGTTATTTCATCACTCATACTGTTATAAGACATTCAAATCCCAAATACAATTGTCCCAAGACAATTTTTTGGAAATAAATAAATGTACCCACTCACTATTAGCATTTTAAATAAATTACTGTAAGGATTTTTGGGTAGGTACCCACCAGCATAGCATAGGCAGATCTGGTCATATTTTAACAATCTGATCAGTTGAAGTCAGATTTCAGGATGACCACTGTGTGTGGTTTTCTCAAACCACTCTTTGGCTTTGCAACTGGATTAGGGTCAGCGCTCTGTTTGGGTCACTCCAGAACATTTATCTTGTCCAGCTTTCGCCATCCCATTGGCTTGGCAGTGTGTTTGGATCATAGTTGTGCTAGATAATTTCCACCCATTTACAGCTTTTTGTCAAGTGGGCAACAGGTTTTCTTTAGTGGTTCAGTGGTTGATGAAGAGAACACTATAGAGCCTTTCACGGTCAAGCTCCGCAATATATCACTGACCTCCTGCAACACTACAGTTCCTAGGACCAGACTAAAGACCTGCGGGGATTGTGCTTTTTAGTCTGCAGCCCCAAGGTTAGGGAATGGTCTCCTAATGTCACTTAGATCTGCTCCATCAATTGAAACATTTAAGAAACAACTCACAAAACACATTTGTTTAAGCAAGTATTTGGGTGGCCTTATTGTAGGTTACTGTTCAACTCATGCTTTTGGATGTCTGTGTATTCTTGTAGTGTGTCGCATATACATATACAATATGTATATGTATCTATATTACGCAAATATCTATATTTATTTTATTATTATTTTATTTATGTATCTATTTACTTTTTTCGTTGTGTCTGCTATGTACCTATCTGCTTTCTGTGTGTTGCCCATGACCATTTTAGTTTTTATTTTTATTTTTATTTATTTATTTATTTATTTGATTTGTTTGGTTGTTTGCACTTTTTTTTACCATACTTATGTTGTGACTTTGTGACTCTGTCTGTTTTGCTACATGGCCCATGTTGGCACATTTATCTTTGAACGGATTTAGCAGATGCTTTTTTCCGAAGCTACGTCCAATTGAGAAGGCAGGGTAGAACTCTCTCTGGAGCAATTTAGGGTTAGAGACCTTGCTAAGGGGCCCAACAGTAAAATCACTCCGCCAACCCAGGGATTTCAACCGGTCACCTTCCAGTTACAACTACAAACCAGCCCCACATTCTCTTGGGTATACCCTGAACAAGTTTCAATTATCTATCCCGACAAAAAAGCCTATGGAAATGCATTCGAAGTGGCAAATAGATTCTTGGCCTCTCTGATCTGCTCCCTTACTAATGCCCCATTCAGTTTGGTAGGGCAAGTTTTTAATAATGTCAAATGATTTCCACTACTTTAATGATGGTATATTTTACATATCTGCCAGTTTTGTTTTTTCATATTAAATGGATTTATTTAGCAAAAGCAGAAAACAGGAAACCAAACAGACAGCTCTTAGACAGCTAAATACATGGATTTTTATCTCCAGGGTTGTTGGTACCACGTATTTTATAGACTGGGAAAAAATTGTTTGGACTTGCTGAGTAATTACATGCCGAGTTTCACTGATGGTCTTCTTTGGCTAACATTCTTTTCACATTTTTTTTGCTAGTTTCAGTTGTATGAGGACCTGGAGAAAAGTCTTACATATAAGATTCTAAAACACCAACTTCCATTTAAGCACCAAATATGAATATCATCAATCATTAAACCCGAATACAACACTAAAGAAGATAACCACCACACTTTAACATCACTTTTGCTTCACAAATTAAAACTTTATCCAAAACCTTGAAATGTTCGTCATTCCTCCGGACAGGCCTAGCTTAATCACCGTCCTGCTTGTTCATTGCAAATGGTTACATCACTAAGTAAATTTGTTTCCTGGCTGCCAAAATGAAACCATCGGGATTTGGCTAGAAATAGGATTCCTTGGTCAGGAAATGGGATGTTCTGACAACCGATAGTGGCGTCTGGGATTTATGCACGTGCTACGCAACGAGGCAAATGCCATTTCCCGTGGTACGGTGGCAAACAACCTTAAGCAAACTCCTTGTGTTCCTCCTCAGTGCTGAGCTGCTGGAAGATGAGATGGCAATAATAACTTGCCCACATGGATGTAGGTTTGATGAAAGTGCTATTGCCAGAACATTCTGTAATGGTTCAGTGCCATGGGTTGATTCTATAATTCCACTTGCCCCTGCATTCACTTGTTCCAAACTTTTTCTTGTCATTTAATGGGTGATGTGAGAAATGTTACCTAGGTGCCAGAATTTTCATGGATGTGATTGTTGCGATATGTATAGGCAGAGTGCGGCTCAGCAGGTTAAGCTCTGTGCCTGTAATCGGGAGGCCTCTGGCCGTCTGTGGGCCCTTGAGCAAGGCCCTTAACCCCCAGCTCCCTGGGCGCTGCAGGAGTGGCTGCCCTTCACGGCCAAGCTCACTCTCATGGAGGTGAAAAGTAAATGAAGATCAATAACGTATAATTCTGTTCCATGTCAGTATCCATTTCGTTTCTTCACTGCAGTAAAAATTCATGTTCTTACATTTTAAAATAAGGTGCATGTTGTTGTATGTTAATTATAACACAGCAATAATATTGAAAATGTAATTTGTATTCCTTCAGGTCTCGTCATACAAATTCCAATTTTAAAGCCATTTGTCTGCCCAGTGCCTTTGTAGGAAGGATGCATAAATTGAAATTAGTCAGAAAAATTTTAGAAAAGTAATTCTTGATTTTTGTTGTACGCTATGCCTAGATCTTTAGAATTTTACATATCTTAAAGTGCCATTCATCAAGATCTTCCGTTCTGGCTTGGCTCCGGTCTACGCAGGTATGTTAGTGAGCTTGTGTGTCAGTCAGTCCCCTGTGTAGTCTCTAGTTCTGCAGTAACAGAATTACAATGGAATTATGCTGCAATTTTAAAGGGACTGACTCGCTCTGCTTGAAATACCACCATTTCTCTGCTGCTGTATTCCAACTATCAAATTATATTGTGTAATCGGTTGCACCCTTCACCAAATGCATAGCATTCTGGTAAATGAATTACCTTTGCTGTAGAATTACCCAAATATATTTAGTCATTTTTTTCTGCTGACACATGCCACTGCTACTGTACTTTTGTGGTTTGGGTGTGTAAATATAAACATTAAGACAATAGGCCGTTTAGCTAGAGGCCAGGACATTAACTGAATGGGAAGACGGATCACAGCGAATTGGACTCCACTCTGTTAATTTTTATTGTTTTAATTTTTATTGTTTTCGCTAATTACCTAAAGTCAGGCTTTTTCATCATATGGGGGCTGAACAGGGAAACTGAAACATCTGGCTTTAGACCACAATAATTTATTGATATGGTGTAGGGCTAAATACCGCATTTAATTCTGCAATGAGTTGGCCAGCTGTGGTTTTATATTTTTTGGGTACAATCTGGGTAAGCACCCGGGCATCCCTTTCAGACAGCTTCCT
>JAODKM010000099.1:5594970-5613844 GCA_026780845.1 Petrocephalus sullivani | reverse complement strand
GGAGGCGCATATGTAGGCGTGAAACCTCAAACGCTATTGGCCAGGGCTTTCAGGTGCATTGTCCAACCCCTGTATGTTATAGTATTGGGAACTTCAAAACTACACTAAATCCACAGGAATGTTGTCAAAAACTTCTCCCGTGGACTAAGTTAGATTTGAAAATTTGATCTTTAATTGTGGTCCTGTGGGGTACATATAGCCAGTCACCATGTAGCTCAGCATTTGAGAGTCTTGTCTCTGGTGTCTGAATCTGATGTGGTGGGAAACCACATACGTAATTATTGCCAGAATAAAAGCAGACCGACTTCGGATTCATGGTCTCAAGTGAGGCTTAATCTGTGCATGCAGAATGCGTCTTCTGATGCCTGATGGCCTGAATAGGACCACCTGGGATTTGGTGGGGAAACTCTATTTACATTTAGTGCTCAGGCTTAAGTGGCAGATGAAAATTTGGATTTGGCCAGTGTGTGGACTGAAGTGCAGTTAAAGCGATTGCACTTTCTCTCAAGAATGACATGCATTCTTCTGCCCTGAATGTCAGAATAAGCTAACTTTGCTACTGAGGAGCAGGCAGAATAATGATTCCCAGTCTTTTGGACAGTGGGATGAAAGGTTCAACGTCTCCCTACGGGGTTCCTGAAATCAAACACGTGACACCTGAGCAGTGTTATGTAGGACAATAAAGAGAACCATGGCTTTCTGAAAAGCATTTTCAAATCATTCATCTGATTTTTTGGAGCTTTTGAGTTTTGTCCAGTTTATGTAAACATTCTTCTAGTTTGATGTATGTCCATTTTTGGCCAAGTCATTTAAATATTCAATACTGTACAAAAATCTTAGGCAAAGGGAATCTTTAAAGCTATTCATCTGGATAGTAAGTGTATATTTGCTCAGAACAAAAAAAAAAGTTTAACATTATAACATATGCAAATTAAGAGTGACACTATAAAAATGATATGTTCTCTGAATAGTTACTGATCTTGTTGGACGGTTAGAGCACCATTTTGGTTCCCAGACCTCCCCAGGGAGACACCTCACTCATGCTTTGAAATTGTTCAGCTGATGCAGTTTTACAGACATAAAATCATAGTTTTACAACAACATGAAGATCACTTAAATACTGTTTCCTTGACTGCCTAAGATTTTGCACAGTCCTGTAGGTCTGTGTCATTAATGGGCTCCAGAAAAGAACGTGTGGGGGGTATTTCTGTGCTCCCCCTTTTCTTGGTCTCTCAGATTGCCCCCCGGTCTGCCGTCCCTTGTTTCCAAGCACTGGTCACATTCTTTGCATTCTGACATCATGTTGCAAGAAATCCATAAGTCAATGGGGGGTCCACAGACCAGACCGTCTGGTGCTGATTTGTGTATTTTGGACTGGTGCCTGGAATTACAAATAAATTAACCCTAAACTAGAAATTGTTGTTGGGAATGGTCATTATCATGTGGTCATAATCATGAAAGTTTTTGAAAATGTGATTTTCGAATGATCATTTAGCTTCCAACTTAGTATTACCTTTCTAAGTATGATTTTGGTGCAAAGGATTTTTTAACATTGTAGTAAATGTAATACAAGTCAAATTTACTAAAATAAATTTTGAGAAGCAGCTTTGGAAGAGATAGTCAAATAATTGCTCAAAAAATGTTTAAGCAAATATTATTTTTTAAATAGGGACTGCATCGCTGATCATTCCGTTTGCCCTGAAAATGTGTGCAACACAGGTGGGAAAATGATTCAGAGAGACTGTAGATCCTTTGCAAAAATGATAATAAAACATATGATAAACACTGAACATCTTTAATCTTCAAAGCTTTTGGACACCACGTGTATCCATCTTATAAGACAGGCTTCTGTTAGCCATCTTTAAAGTGGTCACCCAGTGTGTTACTGTACTGTAGCTTTGTTAGCTGTCCAGACCTCATTCTGTCAGGAAATATCTTTGGCTGTTGCCAGAGATCTTGGGCGGTAGACACTTATCAGCTTTTGTGCAGTTTGGCACTACATACAGTTGTGGTCAGAGGTTCACATACACTCACCATGGGCATGAATGCCTTATTAGTTTTGGGCTTTTAATGATTTATTTGAACTGTTCTTTTTCCAGGGCAGAATGATTATACAACAAAGAGTCTTCAAGGATTTTTAAAAACAAGAATTGGGTGCAAGTTTGAATTTATTTCAGATCCACACAGGGTCAAAATTATACATACAGGCTCAAATATATACATACACCCCCACTAATATTTGGTCAAATCTCCCTTGGCAAGTTGCACCTCAACCAGACACTTTTGGTAGCCATCCAAAAGCTTCTGGCATGATTCTGGCTGGATATTTGGCCACTCTTCCTGGCAGAATTGGTAGAGTTAATTTAAATTGGTTGGTTTCCTAGCACGGACCTGGCTTTTAAGCATAGTCCACAAATTTCCAGTAGCATTGAGTTCGGGGCTTTGGGAAGGCCATTCCAGAAGCTTAATGTTAGCCTTCTTTATCCATTCCAAAACCACGATGTGTCTTTGGGATCATTGTCCTGTTGGAACACCCAATTGTGTCCAGGTTTCAACCGTCTAGCTGTTGATTTGAAGCGAAGTGATCAAATTTGGAGGTAGTCCTCCTTCATTATTCAATCCACTTTATGCAATGCACCAGTACCACTGGCCACAAAACAGCCCCAGAGCATGATGCTACCACAGCAAGCTTGATAGTTAGTACAGTGTTCTTAGGTTCACTCCTCCAAACATACACGATATTGCTAAAAGTATTGGGACACCCCTCCAAATCACTGAATTCAGGTGTTTCAATCACTTCCATGGCCACAGGTGTATAAAATCAAGCACCTAGGTCACGCTCAGGAGCTCAGTGAATCAAGCATGGTATTGTGATAGGGTGCCACCTCTGCAATAAGTCAATTCATGAAATTTCCACACTACTAGGCATGTAACAATGCATTATGAATTGGTTAAAAATCGGTGTAAATGTATGACGATTCAAATCAGCTGATGTGGAAAATGAATCACTACTTTTTTATGAGAGCAAGTAACATTACATTTGATTTCACAACGTCAGTTCCACGTCAGTTCCACGTCAGTCATCACTGCGTATTCGACGTCGACATCTGTTTTCAGTTCAGACGGAACGGGAGATGGCAAGTATCTTTGAAACTGAGGACGCACCGCCCAGCTTTAAATCGGTGGTGTGGCAGCATTTCGGCTTTTCAGTAATCTCATACGAAAATGGCTAGAAAATTACAGAAAAGACAAAAATGGCGTGCAGACATTGTAACAGACTGATAAGCTAGAAACGTCTATATATAGCGTGACCAGATAATCCATGTCATCCCGGACACTTTGAGCTACTTCAGGTTTTACAAACTACTTTAAACCTAAAAGGCTTCTGTGCTTGGCTAAATAGTTAATTTCGTCTTGTGCTTTGACTAGTTTGTTTCCATGATTGAAAGACTCATCCAGCTGTTTCACATTAACATGATACATGCATGAATATCAGGAACTTACCAATCAGCACACAGCAAAAACGCAGTGCGTAACTGAAATCCAAGTCCTTTTATTTGAAATGGAAGTTTACAAATCCCGTCCTAGCAGATGACATGGATTATCTGATCACCCTATCTATATAGAAATAGACGTCTATATAGAAACGCCTATTTTCCTGGAAGGAGAATATTAAGCTGTACCCATTGCTTTCTCCTCTAGCTAAGGCATACCTCACCCCACCAGCCACCTCTGTCCCTAGTGAAAGGGTTTTTTCGACTGCAGGGGACATTGTGAATTTACAGAGATCTCAGCTTCAAACCTGTAAATTCAAAGCTGCACATGCAAGCATTAGTTTATTTATTTGAAGAATTTTTTATTGAGTTATTTTGATGTGAGATTTGTTTTAAAAAACAATATTTTATTTAATTTCAGTTGCACTTTTAAGAAGAGGACTTGTTTTGCACAGTTTGGAGAGATCAGGAATATTTTTGAGTCAAAATGTGAGAAAATTATCGTGAACTCAGAATTGTAAGTTGAGTGTATCGTTACATCCCTACTCACTACTAAATATTCCATGGTCAACTGTTAGTGGTATTATAAAAAAGTGGAAGCAACTGGGAACAACAGCAACTCAGCCACGAAGTGGTAGGCCACATAAAATCACAGAGTGGGGACAGCGCATACTCAGGTGCATAGTGTGCAGAATTTGCCAACTTTCTGCAGAGTCAATAGCTACAGACCTCCAAACTTCATGTAGCCTTCAGATTAGCTCAAGAACAGTGCGTTGAGAGCTTCATGGAATGGGTTTATATGGCCGAGCAGCTGCATCAAAGTCTTATATAATGCAAAGCCATACATAATGCAAAGCGTCAGATGCAGTGGTGTAAAGCACGCCGCCACTGGACTCTAGAGGAGTGGAGACGTGTCCTTCGGAGTGACAAATCGCGCTTCTCTGTCTGGCAATCCGATAGACAAGTCTGGGTTTGGCGGTTGCAAGGAGAACGGTACTTGCCTGACTACATTGTGCCAAGGGGGATGAATTAGAGCGGAGATGTTGCCCAACATCAGTGCCTCACCTCACAAAGAAAGAAAGGTCAAAAATTCTCATAAACACACTCTTAATCCTTGTAGAAAGCCTTCCCAGATGAGTTGAAGCTGTTACAGCTGCAAAGGGTGGGCCAACTCCATATTAAAGCCTATGTATTAAGAAAGGGATGTCAGTAAAGTTCATGTGTGTGTCTGGTGTCCCAATATTTTGGGCAATATAGTGTACCTCTTCTCATTGTGGCCATAGCTCAATAGCTCAGTCTTTCTCGTCTGACCATAAAACTTAAGAAGGAATTTGGCTTTTCCATGTGGGCATCTGCAAATTTCAGTCGAGCTAGAAGGTGTCGATTTTGGAGCAGGGGCTTCTTTCTTGGTCGGCATCCTCTCAGTCCATGGCGACGTAAAACTCGCATCACTGTGGACAGTGACACTGGTGTTCCAGCAGTTTCCAGTTCATGGCAGGCTTGAGCCTTGGTGGTTCCTGGGTTGTTTCTGAACATCCTAACCAATTGTCTTCTACCTGAGGATGACAGTTTGGGGTTTCTTCCAGACCTTGGCGAACTGGTGACACATCCAAATAACTTGTACTTACGTACTGTACAGTTGGTTGAACTGACGATCTTGGAATCTGCACATTATAAATGGCTCCAAAAGACTTTCCCAGCTTGTGTAAATCTACAGTTCTCCTCCTTAAATTTTCACTGAGTTTTTTGGACAATCCCATTGTTCTGAGTATTGGTCGATCCAATGAGTGCTGTCAAACATATCCTTTTTATGCTGGTAAACTACCAGCTTCAGTCAATTATGATCACTAACGAGAAGTTAATAGGCCTTGGCCTTATCAAGTTAAAAGACATCCTAGAACCCTCAGCATCACATATTAAAAGATTTAGGTGAACGAATGTACAGTTAGGGAAAAAAACTCAACCCCTGCTGATTTAGTAAGTTGTTTTTTTGTGATACTTTATCTTCTTCTTACCTCCCCAGCCAAGCTTGGCCATAAAGGGGTTAGGAGCCCACAGGCTGGGCTTGAACCAGCAACTTTTTGATTACAGGTACAAGCATTAGGACCAGCTGAGCCACACTCTATTACCGGCTGTAATTTCAGTGGTAGGTTTATCTGAACAGCGAGAGAGAAGCAGAACAATAACAAAAAAATCCAGAAAAATGCATTTCAAAAGAGTTATAAATTAATTCGCAATTTCATGAATTAAGAAGAAGTATTTGATCTCATGCAAAACTGCTTTAGTATCAGAATCAGATCAGAATCAAAAGAACTTTATTGATCGCGGAGGAAATTGCTCATGTTACTACTACAACTGTCACACAGAGACACAAGACAAGAACGTACAAAATATAAGATATAAGAAACTGAAATAAAATTATAAAAGAGAGACTCTGCGTTATAAACACCATGATATAAACATAAGAGAAACAGAATACGATATAATAAATAGAATAAGTACTGTTAAGTGATTATTGCACATAGTAATACAGGTACATTACCAGATAATATTGCACATCCGAATGGCAGCAGGTCTATTGCACAGTATGGAAGTGTGGTGGAATGGAATTTATGTTTAGCGTCTGAAGGCTGGGTGTGCAATCAGTGAGAGGAATTATAGAGTCTGATAGCTGTGGGCAGGAATGATCTTCTGTGGCATTCAGTAGAGCACTTAATGCTTGTCAGCCTGTAGCTAAAATTGCTTCTCTGATCAGCCACCACACTGTGGAGTGGATGATCAGTGTTGTCCATGATGGACTGAAGTCTGAACAATATTCTTCGTTCAGCCACCATTTCCTAGCTGTCAGTTCCTCACCCACTACAGTACTTGGTGGCAAAACCTTTGTAGGCAATCAAAGAGGTCAGACGTGTCTTGTAGTTGGCCACAAGTTTCGCACACATCTTGGGGGGATTTTGTCCCACTCCTCTTTGCAGATCCTCTCCAAGTCATTAATGTTTCGTGGCTGATGTTTGGCAACTTGAACATTCAGCTCCCTCCACAGATTTTCTTTGGGTATAAGGTCTGAAGACTGACTAGGTCACTCCAAGATCTTAATATGCTTCTTCTTGAGCCAATCCTTTGTTGCCTTGGCCGTGTGTTTTGGATCATTGTCATGCTGGAATACCCACCCACGTCCCATTTTCAATGCCCTGGCTGAGGGAAGGAGGTTCTCACCCAAGATTTGACGGTACATGGCCCCATCCATCCTCCTTTTGATGCGGTGTAGTTGTCCCATCCCCTTGGCAGAAAAACACCCCCAAAGCATAATGTTTCCACCTCCATGTTTGCCGGTGGGGACGGTGTTCTTGGAGTCATAGGCAGCATTCCTCCTCTTCCAAACATGGTGAGTTGAGTTGATGCCAAAAAGCTTGATTTTGGTCACACCTGACCACAACACTTTCACCTAATCCTCCTCTGAATCATTTAGATGTTCAGTGGCAAACTTCAAATGGGCCTGTACATGTGCTCTCTTGAGCAGGGGGACTTTGCGGACACTGCAGGATTTCAGTCCTTCACGGCGTAATGTGTTATCAACTGTTTTCGTGGTGACATTGGTCCAAGCTGCCTTGAGATAATTGACAAGTTCCTCCTGAGTAGTTCTGGGCTGGTTCCTCATCGTTCTCATTATCATTGAGCCATCTAGGCAATCTGGGGGTATGGTATGCTACATATGGCACAGAGAACCATCTAAACAGTCTGGGGGTAGGATATGTTACACAGTACAGAGAGCCATTTGGACAGTCTGAGGGTATAATATGCTACACGTGGTACAGAGAGTCATCTGGACAGTCCGAGGGTATAATATGCTACACGTAGTACAGAGAGCCATCTGGACAGTCCTAGGGTATAATATGCCACACGTGGTACAGAGAGCCATCTGGACAGTCCGAGGGTATAATATGCTACACGTGGTACAGAGAGCCATCTGGACAGTCCGAGGGTATAATATGATACACGTGGTACAGAGAGCCATCTGGATAGTCTGGGGGTACAATATGCTACACGTGGTATAGAGAGCCATCTGGACAGTCCTAGGGTATAATATGCTACACGTGGTATAGGGAGCCATCTGGACAGTCCTAGGGTATAATATGCTACACGTGGTACAGAGAGTCATCTGGACAGTCCGAGGGTATAATATGCTACACGTGGTACAGAGAGCCATCTGGACAGTCCGAGGGTATAATATGCTACACGTGGTACAGAGAGCCATCTGGACAGTCCGAGGGTATAATATGATACACGTGGTACAGAGAGCCATCTGGATAGTCTGGGGGTACAATATGCTACACGTGGTATAGAGAGCCATCTGGACAGTCCTAGGGTATAATATGCTACACGTGGTATAGGGAGCCATCTGGACAGTCCTAGGGTATAATATGCTACACGTGGTACAGAGAGTCATCTGGACAGTCCGAGGGTATAATATGCTACACGTGGTACAGAGAGCCATCTGGACAGTCAGAGGGTATAATATGCTACACGTGGTACAGAGACCCATCTGGATAGTCTGGGGGTACAATATGCTACACGTGGTACAGAGAGCCATCTGGATAGTCCTAGGGTATAATATGCTACACGTGGTACAGAGAGCCACAACTCACCTCACATAATGTGTATTGAGAAATTGCAATCCCCTCTCACATATTATACAGTACTCAGTACATATTATTCACCTCTCAGATGGCATACAATGATAAATCTAAAGTGCCTCACATATTGTTCCCTGGCAAACCCACATCGCCTCTCTGATGGCTTTTTTAAGCCCAGGGACAGCCCCAGAGGGGCAGATGAGGAGAGGGCTCGTGTGTCAGCTGGCTTCCTTCATTCTCGGTCGCATGCCAGAAGGGGCTGTTTGCAAAGCCTGGTGTTTAAGTGCAGGTCTCTTCGCTCCTCTGCTCTCCCTCTCTCATTTTCTATGTCTTGGACACTCTAATGAAGGTATGTGCTGCCACAGAAGAAACAGCTGCTGCTTTATCTATCTTTCTTTCCCTCTTCTGAATAGGAACCTGGAATCTGCAGAATCAGCAGTTTGTGCAAAAGGTGCTTCATGCTTAGAATGAGCAGTTGGGGTGATTTCATTGATCAAATATTGTTTTTATTGGTTGTTAACATCCATGCTGGCTGTTGAAGCGAGACTGCGCTCATTTTAAATCTGATACTTTGCGGTTTAGGAAGTACACTTGTCATCTTATTTGCAATCTAATATACCAGCATTTTCTACTAATGCAAAGGAATTCATTGCGGAAAATTTAAAACAATTATGAAAAAATGTTTTAATGCATAAAAATGATGAGCATAAATGTTTATTCATGGTTGTTGTTTGGATATTTGGGAAATATGATGGTTACATTAGGCCTACATTTAGTGCTCAAAGTCTTGTAAAGTATTGTTGAGGATTTGGAGAAAGTGCTGGTCTGTAGAATGATCTGGGTCTATCTTCTAGTGCACATTAAAAATCATAAAACAGATTTTATGTCAGGTTAATCTGATCAAGAAAATCTGATTACAGATACTTCAATGAAAAAGTTTTGTGTTTGTATAAGTAACACAGAGGGGGAATACCTGCTTCCATGTTTTTGTACTTTTTAAGGTCCTCTGTAATTGCTGAGTACAAAACTGACCTGTTTGGAGACTTTTTTCCTCTGCTATACTGTTGAGTTGTTGGCAACACAGAGCTGCGTTCTTCCCTTAATTCACATAGGCCACTCTGGGCATGGCATGCACTCAGCTCATCCTAAGTGCCGTCCTGTGGGTGATGCCGCTCGCTGGCTCCCTGGTGGTGTCAACCAATGGCACTATCTCCCCAGACCCGACGGCCATGGCGATGGCAGAGGAACCCGAGTTTAGCGACCTGCCCAGCATTAGCATTCCACATAGTCGACGAAAACGGTACATTTCCACCAGAGACATGAGCTCATTGTTGGATTATCACAACCGCGTCAGATCGCAAGTTTTCCCCCCTGCTGCCAATATGGAATATATGGTAAGTGTCATGTGCTACTCTAGCTAGTCCAAACCATGTAGCATGAGATAAATTAGCTAAAAAGATAGATTAGTCTGTGGTGCACCTTAACATATAGATTTAGATTTGGTGTTTTTCATACACTAACCTCTTCAGGCTGGGTTGATGTTTCCAGCCTGTATAATATTTCCAAATATAAAAAATATATATATTATTATTATTTATTAAAAAAATAAATGAATTGAAAAAACAAATCACTTTCAGAATGATGTGGCCATAACTTGATAGTTTATAAATGCCAGATTTAATTTATAAATCTGCATATTAAAAAATTACGTTTTGGTTTGTCTTTTTTTGTGCTAGACATCTGTGTTGTGTTTTTGGACTTTATTTGACAATTTGTAACTGTCTCTCTCTAACAGCTGAGTTCTATTAGAATGAGTGACACCAGGAGTTTATGGGAATAGAAAGGTCAGTCAGGTTTGAACAGCTGAGGCCCAAAAAAGGACTGAACAGCTGTTTCTGGTTGTTCATAGGTGTGGGATGAGAGACTGGCCAAGTCAGCAGAATCCTGGGCCTCTCAGTGCATATGGGAACACGGCCCACCTCTGGCCATGAGGTTCATGGGACAAAACCTGGCCATCAACTCTGGGAGGTACAGTCAATCCTGCCCTTGCAACAACATTTGCTCAACCTTCCCGAGACAACGTCTCAGATGCTCTTTGAATAATTAATGTCACATTTCAGTAGAATAAAGACTAGCAGGGTTACACCATTTACTAGACCGTCTGAACCGACAGACCTCTTCATATGTATTACATTTGAGTCACACAAAATAAAGAGTTTGTTGTGCAGGAATTGGCCATATTTACAGGATCTCATCCTGGTCTTTTTTCTCCACGTTGGCTTTACACTTTCAAGTCCGCAGGCTTTACTACTTTACATTTTCAACGTATTTCAGACTTTCACTGTAGGATTTTTTTGCATTTGTATAACGGTAATTTCTTCCCACAGATTCAGGTCCATACTTGAACTTCTGAGATCTTGGCATGATGAGAAACATTCCTTCTCCTATCCCAGCCACTGCAGTGGTTCTGTGTGTTCCCACTATACCCAGGTGAAATTTAAGAATTCAAAGTCTTTATTCTCATTGTGCCATGGGATTATGCATGCCGGCTTTTTACCAGCAGTGTAAGAAATAATAATAAATACATACAGAATATGACATACAATAAGAAATGGCTCAAGACTAAGTGATATAAGTGTAAAAAGATCATTCAGGAAGGAATATTTGGTACTAATATTTTTTCTGGAGCGAGTGAGGTACAGGGTAGAAATAGCTTATTATAGGAAAATAATGTATTAGCCATATAACAATAAATTGCAATAATAGCCTCATTGCACATTATCATTGCACATTGAAATGAATATCACCTGTACAGAATTTTACTTGAACAGGCATGTATAATTTAGTAACTCTCGAGTACAAATCATGAACAAGTACCGTTACTGCATGAAATACATGGACCATTATGACTGATTAATGCTGAACATGAAATCAGTACATAACTAACACTTAGTTTCTGGTTAATTAATACGCTATTTGTACCCCCTAAGGTAAGAGCAGGTAAGTGCCCCCTAAGGTGACATCAAATTGCACTTCCAGGGTCTCTAAACCTTAGTCACAATGTTTGTAGTTTTTTTAATTATCTTTATCTGATTGAAAAGCAAATATTTTTAGCCATGTGAATTATGAAGTCCAAGCAACATGTGGATGGTAGGGCTGGAATAATGGGTTTAGGAAAAAGGTGCCATAAATATCATTTACAAATAGTGCAGAATAGGCCCACAGATATCATACAGGCTGCAACGTAAGCGTCATTACACAGATTTGGCTGATATGACTCAAAGTGCCCAATAGATCTGATGTTGTAAATGTCCTTGTCAGGGCCAGCAGGAGGCATAAGCGAACTAAGCGGCCGCTTGGGACCCCACACCACTAGGGGGCCCCCAAGAGCGCTTGATTTAGGTGGTAGGGCGGCCCCCAAATCAAATTCTGCTTAGGGCCCCATAAAGGCTCGGGCCGGCCCTGGTCCTTGTTTATCTAAGATATTGGAGGTACTTTCCAATAAAGACCTTTTGCAAAATAAGGAAGAGTTTCCTTCCAGCAGCAAAGCAACACACTCTTGACGGTCTGTTTCAGATGGTGTGGGCCAGCACCAACCGGATTGGATGTGCCATCAACAGGTGCTCAAACATGAATGTGTTTGGCAGTGTGTGGCGAAAAGCCGTGCTCCTCGTGTGCAACTACTCAATTAAGTAAGTGAGAACATCCTGGAACAATAATGAACCACCATTAAGATGCTAACAGAAGTGTAGTATCCAAAACATTTTACAGAGACACAGTTTCTTACATTTAGCTACATGTAATGAAGTGACATTTTAACAAAATGATAATATTTTCCTAGTTCCTTATCAGTCAAAGTTTAACAGATTTTAAAAAGCATTTAAGGAGCACTATTTGAAAGGTTATCAAGATCTCAGAATATATTTCAAACTGTTTAGTTAATTTTAGTATATGACTGTATAATGACACATTCATGGAGGTTGCTAGGATTTAAAATGCAACTTGGCCAAATGAACACCCACCGGGCTAGAAATTGTCTTCTAGCTAAATTCTTATTATATAAGCATTAAATAATCCCATTAGATTCCAAGATGAGGGGGTGCAGTGGTCCAGTAGCTAATTAAGACTTTGTGTTTAATTGTCATTAATATCCCAGTGAGTAACATGAAAGTGCAAACAGAACAAATACATGTGTTATAAGGACCAATATCGTCATGCTTTTCATAAAGTACACTCAGCAGAGGCCTGCACTTTATAATGAATGTAACGCATGTTCCTGTTACAGGGGTAATTGGGTCGGAGAAGCTCCTTACAGGACGGGGCGACCGTGTTCGGCTTGTCCACCGAGTTATGGAGGCACCTGCAGCAATAATCTCTGCGGCTCTGGTTTAAAGTCCAACAAGATTACTTGGTTTTAGCCTTAAATTTTTGCGTTACTGTGTCAGTGTAATTTCATTTATGGACTGTTCTGTTAACACTTATTAACAAAGTTTGACTGCCAGTGAAACTGCGATGAAGATGAATCTGAAGGTGGCCTTTTGTAAATGTCTAGCTTTATATCTTGGTTTTTATCATGTATGTTCCTAAGAATTAATGTTGCGATACCACTATTTATATGATAGGTACTTCGTTTTATTCACATTTTTTTTAATGACTGTTATCTGGCGCCTCCTGCTGGATATAATGATTATTTCCTTTTTGTTTTTTTACTCCATTCAATTAAAGTCGTGACGTAATAATTTTCACAAACGTCTGATACAATGGCTGTGTGATACACATAAGCTTTCAGTGGAATGGGTAATTGAAGAAAATCATCTATTGGACTAGCTAGTTAGACACTATTAATAGAAATCAAAACAACTGAAATTTAAATCAGAGGATCAAGAGCTGAAATCTACGACGCCGCTGTATTGTAGTAATCTCTGTTGAGGAATAATTATAAAAAATTATATTGTTTTGCAATGCAATTCATTATATGGTAAATATACTGTATATTGTTGATGTCATAGTATTGCTGTATTTTTTTTTTTGTTCAAATGGCATGTTTATGCGTATAATTCTCATTAATTTCTGCCTGTAATTTATGGCAATCCAGTCCCTGAAGCGTCACAAGTTTTGCATCATTTTGAATATATTGCACTTTTCACAACATCAATTTTTTGTTTTGTGTACAATTGAATCATTTCGATGTGTGCCTCCGATATTATAAATGAGGGCTCCTGTGCTGAGGACAGCCTGTGGGCTTTGTTAGGCCCTTCTGTCCTATTTGACCTGTTCAGTTAGTAACTTCTCAATTAAAAGAGACAGGAAAATTCAAGACAGTGTACTTGCTGGAGGACAGGTCTGTATTCCTAAATGGACAGGTACAACTAACTCTGACACTGTTTGACCTTTCAAGGGTGTTTTCTCCCCAGCTTGATTCCTGATTGCTTCGCTGGTCTCAGTGGGTATTTAAGCATGAGCCTGTCTGAGGAAGGAAAGTATTATTAAATAAAGCAGGATGTGTGAAGTTTCCGGAGGTGATCTAGCTGCAGAGAGTGAATGGGGCACGGTAAGTGGTTGTGAGGAGTACGGGTATTGGATGGTCATTGCACATTGAAGGTGGGGTCTCCTCACTGGGTTTGCACTTATTATTTCAGTCTCGCTTCGCTTGTGCAGTGTCAATGGGGGAGGGGCTTAACAGGTGAATTTATAACTGATTTTGTTTACCGTTTCCCATTTCGGGTGAAAAAAGCAGCTGAATAAAAATCAGAATAAAGTACAGGAAAATAGACAGGTAAGGAGAAGTATTTCAGATCTCTGTTAAGTGCATATCGACTGCGTCTCCTTTTATGCGAGTTCAGGCTGAGTTATGTATACTGATAAGGTGGAGAAATCATCAATAAATATAATACTAAATCTCACTATTCACAACCAATTGGCATATAACTAGACGGTGACAGATTATGAACAAATGTGATTCTAAGTAGTACCTGTATTTTGTATATATATTTTTTTATAACGATTGTGGTCACTTTTTGCATATTATATATTATCATTCTAATTTTCCGTACCTCTTATTACTAGATGCTATCTTATGTTACTTTAGAAGTAATTAAAAATCATGTAAGGTTTGTTAAAATATTTTACACAGTGAATAATTTTAATAATTACTAACGTGATTCTCAGATTCTTACAAAGAAAATGTTTTCTTTTTAACAAGGTGGGTGAATTGGTCTACAATCTCCCTTCAATGGATGTGAGTTTCAGATCAGTTTGTATTTAGAAGTTTCAAATGACACCATGTAGTCTGGGGACACAGGGCTACATTGTTGAACTGTCAGGATGTAATCATGTAAATGCCCTCTCGGCCTGATCTTAAAGTACATAAAAGATTTTTGGAAGATAACATTTATTTAGCAGGCTCTTATACTGTAGCAAAAAGAACAGGATAAACTAGTATTAATTTGTTTTAATGGTGATGAGAGGCTATGAGATTTGAACCTATGACCTATCAGACATGGGAACAGATCCCAAACCTAGTGCACACAACTCTACAATATAGGCTAGTCCACATTGAAACAAATCTAAAGTATATTCTGTTATATAGAAATTTAAGAATTTCTCTCTGGGATCAATAAAGTTAATCTGTGAAAATTATGCATATGTCATATTCAGATAATCTGTTTGTCCACCACCAACTTTAAGTAAATTAAATACTGAGTTGGCTATGAAAAGGTTAAATAAGATGTGTTTTTCAACTCAAATCATAGTTGAGGGTTACTTTGTGGAAATATAATTTAATTAATGAGAATTTTTAGCCACATGAAACCCATGAGTCATACTCATGAAGAAATTAACCGAAATTGCTCCAGCTGTGATTTGGATATTTGGGTTGCTTACATTTTGATACATCTATAGAGCATGTTGATATTGCGTTGGTAGTTGTGATGGAAGACACATCCACTGTATCCCGTGGGCCCTTCTGAGCCTCTTCTTCTCCTGCTTTTGCACCCTAGAGGTGTTCTTGTTGAGGTGTCTGCACCCAATGTGACGCTGCATTCATCTGTCAGGCTCCTGATGACATTTCTCAGGATATCTGGTTAACTGTGGAATGTGCATGAAGCGTCATAGCCAAGGAGAAACTTTATCAACCTGACACCTACCTGTGTGTAATACTATAAGCTGCACAAGGCTGACACTAACTTGTTTGTAATACTATGCCTGCCCCAAACTGAAATCTACCTGATAGGAATACTATTTGCTCCACTACCTAACACCTACTTCTCTGTGATATAATAGGCTGTCACAACCTGAAGCTTACCTGTGTGTGATACTATTTTATCGACCAACTATGACACCTGTCTGTATAATGCTCTAAAATATTCCAAATTGATGCCTATCACTATATAATACTACAGGATGTAACTATCTGAAACGTAGCTGTACATAATATACAGTAAGAGACTGTAATTACCTGAAGCTTCCCTCTAAGTAACAATACTGGATGCAGTTACCTGAAGCTTACCTGCACGTAACACTAAAGGTTGCAGCTACCTGTGTGAAATACTAGAGATAAAAATGATAAAATTATAGTAAATGACATGGATCTACCATAGTGACACCTATCTTAGGTGGTCCTCTAGGATCTATGATAGAATGGAGACCCTTATACCAAATTATATAAATTCAAATGTAGTTTACACAATTAAATTGCTCGTGTGCATGCATATTATAGGTCCTTATGCCTGCGTATTTCATTTATCCAATGTAACCATAAGTATATTAAGTAGAGTATAGTAAGTAAGTATGGCAGTTAAGCACATTATTTTTTATCCCAGAGATTTTTTTGTGAAAAACCCAGAAGCGATCTTGCAGATGTTTGTTTAAGCAGGTGTTAATCTACATGTTAAATATAATATTTAAATACAATATCTGCATCTTACAGTATACATCACTGTATAGCATTAGATACCACATTATTTTGAAAAATGGTGTTAGATAAGCAAATCTAGTCTTTTTCAAACATCGCTAAAGAATCCTCAACAGACTTTACAGAATTTAATAAGCTGATTTTAGATGCCGTGGACATTTGCTTTAAATCTCTGTTCAGAGTATCAGCCGTTATACTGAATCTGTGCATTCAGTCGTCAGCCTTTGCATTTTATTTCATATATCAACGTGAAATAGTCCTGACTGAGTTGGCGGGCGAGCTCAAGTCCTCAGAAGATTCCTTAGCCACATGCTTCGTCCTGTCCCAGCCTGATTGGAAAGAAATTAATCTCTGAGTACTTTTCACCACCTGCCTCTCTCCCAATCTCCCACATCATGTCCGGCTTTAACTTCCCAGGGTATCCATTCCACTGATGCACCGTCTTACACAGTGACATAAGAAGGATTGTTTTAACGAGAAAATGAGACAAACAAACCCCGATCCCCCCATTTTAAATGAGCAGATGGATTATCCAAGGGGGCATGATTTACAAAATAATACTTCCGTGCTAAATTTGTATTCCAGCTGTTCCACAATGCACAGCAGCCTTGAAAAATACAGTAACATTAATGTCGATGAACTTCAGAGGAAGTTACTGTCAGTTTTGACGTGTATAAATTAACATTGCAGTGATGCTCATTTCCCCAAGCGTGGCAGGAAGCTTCAAAATGAGAGCATCCTGAATGTTCTTACTAGGGCTACAAAACCCTCGCTTTCCCCTCTGTCTTTAAAGAGTTGTTGTCTTGCTAGGCTTTGAAAAAAGCAGTACAGACACCAACAGTTTATGAAAGAGAAGCATTGAATGAAAAGAGAAAGAAAACATGGCAGAAAGAGGAAGCTTGCTTCCACCACGGTGTTGCTATAGCTGCAGCTGCCTTATAGGCCCCTGGTTACTGTGTAACCCTCTCCACCCACGTTTGCCCAGATTAGGAAAATCAATAAGATAAGAAGAGTACCCGCCTTACCTTGCACCAACAACACCTTTCTCAGGGTAAAGCTTTGGCAAACTCCTATGTTTTACACCTCAAGTGTAAGAAATCCAGAAAAGGTGAAAAAAGACCAGAGGAATAATATGGTCAATGATCAGACACAGGTCAGCACGACTATGGACTTTCCATATGGTGAGTTTTCGCTTCTTCCGATCACTTCCCTCAAAGCTTCTCTACAAGTAAGTCATGCTTTTTTGTGCACCAAAGCCAGCTGTTAAATATGCCTTGCGGTCTTATTCCCGGATTTATTCTGGCACACAAAGGCAATGCAAGATTTCTTAGTTCTGATGGAAGGGGGGGGGGGGAGTTTATGGTTGAGTCTGTTAATCTCAAGAATTTAGAAGGATCATTTTAGGTGTGGCAGAGCCATATAGGAGATTAAAAGGCCCATTTTAAGCATACACAGAAAGTAATAAACGATTCCGATAGGATATCGGCAGTCTTTGCCTCTGCGTGAGCTGTAGATGAAAGGGAAGAATGAAAGGGCGGCAAAAGTCAGATTTGGCTTTTTAATGCTGTCGATTTTTGAATGCGTATTTTACCCGTCTGTTGCATCTTGTGTATCTTGTGGTTAGCATAAAAACGATTGCAGTGTCCTCAAAACTTGTCTGGATGTAAATAGACTCTTTTTCATTTTATATAATCTTCGAATGAGGAATGAGAAACTGAAACGATCAGACAAAAGATTCCAAATTCATTTTTGAATATAACGACTGGCTTTTTTGAGATTATTAAATATAACAATTTTAGTGCTAGACTTCCTGCTATTTTATGTGGGTGCCTCCATACCAAACCAAAAATGTTTATGAAATATTGCAAAAATATAGGATAAAAACAACAATTTTGCTCCAAGAAATAAAATTATCGCCATTAGGTACAAAAAAAGTATGTGGAAAAAATCGATATCATCAACGCAATTAAGACTCATCTCCTTCAGTTTAATATCTGCTGGTTTTGAAAAACAAAAATATTTGTGAAAATGGCATTTAATAGGTAAAAATTATTGATAGGAAAATATTGCTATTTCTTATACATGGGTAATGTTAACTTAAGGCCACTGTGGTCAAGAGCACAAGCCTATAATTTGAAGGCTGGAGCATATTATTATTATTATTATTATTATTATTAATAATAATAATAAGAAGAAGAAGAAGAAGAAGAAGAATATTGTTGGTGGTGGTGCAGGTGATTGTGTTCCTGACTGTGTATGAGTGCACACTAATGCAGCCACTGTAGTAAGAGCATCTCCTTGGAGACTGCTGTTTTAAGCCTCTTTCAGCCCTTCCAAAGTGTACACGTGTATTTGTGCAAATCTTTCTTGAGTCGAAATCCTTCTGAAAGACTTTACACTGAAAGTGAAACTATATGACTGCTATACTCCTCGACCATGAAATGACAAAAATATTTGATGCTGAAGTATTGATATAATTTCTGAGTGTGGGATTTTATGCGTGTTTTACAGTACCAGTAAGCTTTAGGTAACCAGAGTTTTTGGCTTTGGCATGGTCCACTTTGAGGAAGAGCAATGATTTAACTGCTGAATATCTTCTGTCCATTCATCTACTGTTTATCTAGGGTTTGGCTACAGAGAGCAGGAGCCGGTCCAGGGCAGCATAGTGGTGGTACACCCCAGGCCACATGTGGTGGTACACCCCAGGGCAGCATAGTGGGGTGGTACAGCCCTGGGCAGCATAGTGGGGTGGTACAGCCCAGGCCACATGTGGTGGTACACCCCAGGGCAGCATAGTGGGGTGATACACCCCAGGCCACATGTGGTGGTACACC
>JAODKM010000099.1:5559969-5590583 GCA_026780845.1 Petrocephalus sullivani | reverse complement strand
GCATAAACACTTAACACCAAAAAGGCCAGTTGTTAAGGGTGATAGCTCACATGGGCATGAACACTTAACACCAAAAATGGCAGCTATTGAGGAAGGCAGCTTACAGGAACATTAATGCTTAACACCAAAAAGACCAGCTTTTAAGGATGGTAGCTCATAGGGACATGAACATTTAAAAGCAACAACACCAGCTGTTGAGGAAAGTAACACACAGGGACATGAACACTTAACACCAAAAACACTAGCTGTTGAGGAAGGTAGCTAACAGGGACATGAACACTTAACACCAAAAAATTCAGCTGTGGAGGAAGACGGCTAACAGGGTCATTAATCCTTAACACCAAAAAGGCCAACTTTTAAGAATGATAGCTCACAGGGACATGAACACTTAACACCAAAAATGACAGCTCATAAGAAGCTAGATAATAGGAACATGAGCACAATATAATTTCTGGATTAAATTATAAGCAAATCATAGGTATCAGTAAAACCATATAAAACTGGATGGGTATGCTAGCCAGGACTATTAAGGGACTATCTAAGGAAATGGAAGTGAAGTTGGTTAATCTACCCAAAAAGCAAATTAAGTGTAATAAAATAAATGAAAATGTTAAAATGTTGTGGTTAAAAGATGTGTCTGTGTGTGGGTTCACGTGTTAATATATATGTTGGGCCTCTACTGTGTTAAGATAGTGAGGGAATTCACAATAGGCTCAATCCTTTAGCTCTTCAGGGCTGTCTGTCTGGCTGACAAAATCTTTTCTGTTCTGATGGAGCAACAGGGCATTGATTGGCTGGAAAACTGCATCATGGGTGGCAGAGACAGTGTACATAAATTGATGGGACTCACATTCAAAATGAACCGTCAGCAAAATGGCGGTTAATCATTACAGGGGCATTATCAGACGTCGTGATTGATTTACGAAAAGCAATGGTCTCAGTGTTTATTGATGCAATTGTTTACTTATTTAGTGTACAGAAGGCTACTTGGGTTTTTATGAGTTCATGGCTGATATGGGGTAAAAATTACAGTTTTTTTAATGATGAAAGACCTGTGGCCATTTATATTCATTGTCATTTCTGCTGCTGAAACTCACAATGCTGATCAAACCAAGCACAGGCCTTACATATATGTATATGCTGGTAATAAATACACTGGAGGTGCAGTACTTGCATTGATACGTCTTGTGATACATTTGCATGCTGCATATTCACAGTAATATAGTGCACTGGTGTTGGTGGTACAGTTTGTCTTTGTGATGAATGTGAAGACATATCTGGCCTAGGTTCAGGTGTTCTGCTCTGTCATTAATCGTGATATTTTATTTTATCCGTAGCGTAACTTACTTTTTTCCATTTCTTTTTCCTGTTGACTTCATTGACTTGTCCATTGGAGATTCTCAAATATGAAGCAAGTGATTTAGAAGGACAGACAAAGACAGTATTTGCCATCCATATATGTGCCATGTATTTGCAGCCTTTATTTGCCAAAGTGTTTATTACCTACTGATGTTGTACTTAAAGACAAATATTTTATAGAGGCTGTGCAATATTAGGAGCTGTTGGTTTATGATTAGCAAAGTAGGTTAGGGCAATCAGAGCTTCACGGATCACTGTTTTAGTTAATCTTTACAAAGATATGGGCTCGGGTTCTGTCAACTTGAAGCACTCATGGTCTTCTCCACCCTGAATCCCAGCCCAAAAACATGATATTCCCACTTATAGTAGTGCACAGGGGGTCTATGTGGCAGTCAGGAAGTGACGGTGCCCTGATGACATCTAAGTACACCGATGTCTGTGGTCACAAGCTTTCGCATCCACGTCTTGTCCTGTTGCATCCCTTGAAATATTAAAGGAATGTTTCAGTGGGAAATAGCAAATTCCAATTTCCTTTCAAATTCCACAAAAGAAGTAAACATTGCGCTTAAAGGACTCCTGGTTTTGAGATGGTCAAATACTTTTTATTCGAATTTAGTTTTTACAACATGTGGGATGCGTGTTACGGTGTTGTCACAGAAATATTAAATTCCCAGGAATATTAAAACCCCTTGGTTGTGATTTCCAGTGTTTATTTATGTCTTCTACAAAGAGGATAAAATTGGCTTATCCATCTTCTAACCTCTTGTCCTGGCCAGGGTCACCTGGAGCCTGTCCCAGACAGCATGAGGCAGAAGGCTGCACATCCTGAACTGGGCACTTACACACACAGTTTACAGTCATCAGTGAGCCTAACTGCATGCCTTTGGAATGCAGAAGAAAATACAGGGAGAACATGCAAACTTCACATACAGAGCTGTGGCAGGATTCGAGCCACAGCGCGTCCCCCTAAAATAGGGTTATACTTTGTGGAATCAAAATACAAAACCAGAATGAATTTCAAATTAAAATCAATATAATTTTACCTTTCTATAGTTACCACTGAACCAATCACAGGGTAAATATAAAACTGACACACTCTCTGTTATGTCGTTTATAGGATGGTTTAGAATACACCACTTGGAGAGGCAGCTTAGAGCAACAGTTTGACTCAGCTGTACAGTTCTTTGAAGGAGTTTATACCATCTGTATTTGTAAATGCGTCACAGACCCAGACAGCAAGGAGGAGTGCAAATCACACCCATCCATTACACAAAATTTGTTTGGTTTTGTGAGCCTGGCAAAACAAGCCACTGTCTGGTGGCCTAGGAGCCACAGGACTTTTTACGTGGAATAACACCAAGTTCATGACAGTGGCTTTAACAAAAATGAGCACGATGGAACATTTAAGTAGACCTTAAATGGTAAAATAGATGAAATGTCGCTCTCACTGGCGCAGAGGCCATTTCAGAGTCTGTTTACAGATAGTGATCAGTTGACAAGGTTCTCTCTAGTACAACATACTCACATATCTCCACCATCTCCCAGTCAGCCACTGCTGGCTTGTTCCTGGACTCAAATATGCTGCTGCAAGCACATTACATCCAAGTCTTTCTTTCCCTTATCGACACATCCCCGTATCATAAAACGCACTGTTCATTTGTGCTGGAACTCTTTTAAAACCCAGCAAAGCGCCTTCCTTATATTCCACACGCGATCATTCTTCTAGGCCACAGAAATGTTCTCACGAGTTGCACGATTAATTCTTTTTTTTTTTTCCTTTTCTGGTAATGCCTCCTCCCAAAGTGATCGCACCTCTGAAATGAAAAGGTATCTTTCAGGAGAAGGTAGAAATAGGCAGTGCTTTGGAAATGGAGTTTGGTCAGTGGTCGGAGACTGCTATTCCCGAAGAAAGACAGGACTTTGTTCACAAACTGGAGTTTGAAGTTTCAAAGGGGAAAATAGCAGTTGTGTTACATCAGTCTTTCAGAGCCCTTTCCTGTTGACTTTTAGCCCCGTGCAGCCTGGATAACTGATTGTAAGACAGAGCTCCATTTATTGTTATGGGGGATGAGATCAGGACTGCTGAAGCCTTCATTTCAGGCAGGTCTCCCCTGCTTTCCTACAGCACCTATCCCTCCTATTTAGCCTGACCTCTGGTGTCCAGAATATGGAGAGCCACTTCCTCCACCTGATTTGTTTTTGCCAAAATACAAGAAACGCCTAAAATATTGTATTGATAAATAATGTTGTGCGGTGCTTTTGGATTCACTTGCTAACCACTGCTCATTATATTTCAGAATAAATCGCCAGTCATGAACAAAAATATAATAGTAGCTATTATATTTATTATAAGTATATCACACTTTTAATAGGAGGGTTTTCTGTACACCTGGTGAAAATAGCGAAGGCAGCAGCTTACAGTTTAATTGTTTCAGCGAATTGTTCCCAATAGCCTTGTAAATAATCTTATACATTTTTTTAATAACTCGCAACCCTGACCAGAATAAGTGGTTAGAAGATGTTAATAAACACAAGTTGTAGCGTATTTCAGTATTCATAGTAATACTATTGCTGGGAGTAGAAGTGATATTAAAATAGTAGTAATAGTAATACATGTTGTTGCTGTAATAGTCATAGTATATTATTATCTTATTTTTAGTATTACAAATATTACTTGTTGTAGTAATGGTACAATAGATAGAATAGTTGTTGGTGTTCTTGTAGAGAAACTGTGGAGTACGTGTAATATTACTGAATTAGGTTTGGTGTAGATTTTGGGGTGAAAAGTGTCTGGCAGTGATGGTCATTATTAGGCCCGTGCCCTTGTGCTCCCCAATCCCCATCAACTGGGGAGGAGTGTCAGGTGAATGATCAAGTGTGGCAGCTAGCCAAGCAGCCTGGATACAGTGCTCGCTCTGGATACAGTGCTCACTCTGGATACAGCGCTCGCTGTCCTCCTGCAGGGACGTGAGCTGAAATGCACAAATGCCTTGTGTATTTGAATTAGCTGCTCCATCTCCATATTTAAAACAAAATATGTAAATAGGGGTTGTCAGAAAAGCCTTACACACTGATGCACCATGCAAAAATCTGAAACATTCCCTCACGGTTTGGCACCGTGTCAAGGAAGGAAAGATTTCACCTTGTAGATTGTGTTTTATAAGGTGGTTATTGCTGTTATGAGGAGGTCACAGAAATGAAGATGTGTGCTGAGATAAGGGACTTAATGACGGGACTGATAAGATATTCTTCATGGAGTTGAGTCATTCTGTGACACAACTTCTTCAGGTGTTTCAGACTGATGGTTTTGGAGTCCAGAATTCTTTCTCCTTCTCTATATTGCACATGTTAAACACTTGTAACTAATGGTTGCTGGTCTGTGGCATATGTTTGATAAGTTATGTGTGTGTTTCTGCATGTATGTGTCTGTATGTGAGCCAGGAGGTACTTTACTTATAATACCAAAGCAATAATTAACTCTCTTTCAGGATAGGGGAGTAACCTAAACCCAGTGCTATGGACCAAAGTAGGTCCTTGTCTTCCATGAACACCACAGAGGTCACTGAATATCAATATAGTGAAATCAGCTGGTAGAATTCTGATTAAGAGCAACAGAAATAGCCTGACTGATCTCAGTCAAAGTGTCAGAAGCTATTCCCAGTGAAATATATAACCTTAACTTCTTCCGTAAAATTTCTAGTGGTATTAATGGCTAAAATTAAAATTACTTGCTTTGGATGAACAAATCAGCTAAGCAACTGAAAGTAAAGAGGATAATCATGATGTATGAGCAGTACTGATGGAAAGCTGGCATGAAATTAGTGTTGACCAATCAGAATAAATTACATCATCCTCTGATTTGATTAGTCATTGGGGCTGATGGATAGGCAATGCTACACCCATAATGCAAGGTAACCTCAGAAGAACTGTAGAACCGAGGCACAGTTACTTTAACAGCCCTAATGTACGCCACACGCAGGAAGTTATGAAATTCACCTGGCTGCTTTTGTGCCCCAAAGATCGTTGACCTGTTGCTTTGCAGTTACTTCTTCAAATAAAGGGCCAGTTCCTGGCATGTCTCCTTTGCATGTGAATCTAGGGGAGTGGTTTATGGAGTCACGCCAATTCAGATTGATCTCTTTTTCTGCAATGGCTCAAGATGACTTGACAGGGTGATAAGCTGACTTACCAAAAAACGCAGGAAACTGAAATAAGTTTTCAAACGCGCACAGTAACAGCTAGGGTTGTTCTCAAAAAGATTACATTAAGCAGCACCAGTTCCCATAATTCTGAGTCGTTTTTCTGACTTTGTGCAGCAAAGTCTTGCTACTATGACATAGTTCTGCGATTTTGGCGATGCGATCGGCAGGTTGACGTAATGCAGATGGACGTATGACACACCCAGCGTACGACACACCCTAAAATTTCCCCATTCCCCACAGTCCTGCAGTTTACGGTGTTTTCCAGTTTAGAATGCTCATATAAAACAAACACTGTTAAGTTAAAGAGCACTCAGCAGTATACCTGACTGTCATTTCAGTTAATGTTCCACACATAGATTCCACCCAATATTATCTTGTTTCTTCCTTTCTATTTTGACTGGCATTCATGACCAAATCATCAGACGAGCTCTAGCACGGCCATATATAATACAGTTACTGTCCTGTTATATTGATGCATCAGAATACGTGGGCAAATGGCCTTCAAACAAATTTCGGCTGTTTAAAATCAGAAAAGTAGCTGCAATAAGTCACACCTATTGATGCGGAATGGTGAGGAGTTTTAAGTTTTATGGCTCCTAGTACGGATTGGTCGAAGAAGCACAAAATCTCATCAGTCCCATTGGTGCTATCTCTCTAAAAACTAGCCTTGGTTCCCCGTTGGATCAGTGGCTAAAAATTAACCGAGTAGCTACCCTAGCTCTCTATAGAGAGGCGCCCTGTGCTGTCAATCAATCCGTTGTGTCCCTACAAACTCTTCTCCTTGCTAGAGGTGTCATTTGGGGCGGGACCATCAGCTGAAGGGTGGGCCAGGGACCCAGGTAGAGACAAGTCCTTTGCCCCAGCGTGTGCTGGCTGAGAATGCGTTTGTCCAAAGCACTGGTCGACATGGACATGGCCGATTACAGCGAGGCTCTGGACCCAGCCTACACCACGCTGGAGTTTGAGAACATGCAGGTGCTCGGTATGAGCACAGGTGAGTCCGTTTCTGGGGTCAGCTTCTGGACTTTGAGTTCTAGACCTTTACAGGCATCCTGTACATGACACTGTGACATGATCACCTCCAGGGTCCCTCAGCACTCACACAATGTCCTTCAGCCAGCAGAATCACTACTTATGGTGTTCTTATGACAGGAACCATACTGTGCTTGTGAGGTGTTAAAAAAAACCTTCTTTAAGGTCCTGTTATCTGCCATCATTAGGATGAATTTATGATACAGCATTATTTTGCTAAATGTTTAATGCTAAAATCATGCTTTTGCGTCACAAGCAGACATTTTTGCCAAGCGCTTTTATAAAACGCAATTTTATTATGGCAAATATATTTTCAGATGATTTGTCATAATTCAATTTACTGAAGTCTTGTCTGTCTAATAGTGCTTAGCATGTGACATGTTCTTATATCATGTGATGCCTGGTATGTTGTACATCCTTTTACATGGATAGCTCAGGGACTGTATCTTTATTTTGTGAATTTTGTGACCATTTTTGTAAGTTAGAAATATCTTGTTCTTTGAGTGTTTCACAACATTTTCGCCACGGAATAGATGCATGAGGAGCAGACGGAGCCTGTCCTTGCTGATCGTCTTAAAAGAAACAATTACACGTTTTATCTCGGGTATAGGACATGCCCAGTCAATATTTTGTCACATTGTGGGATTAGCTTTTTAATCATTTGGCTAGATAGCAATCTCTGTGTCGGCTTAATGTGGAGAAGCCCTGCTGCCTTTAATCAGCTTGGAAGGAATGCGTTTGGTATTAATGCAATCAGTGCTGTCATTGCCAGCGTTTCAAAGGAACAGCACTTCATCTTGCATAACGAGTGAATCTTCAACAATGAGGCTTCCTTGACAAGGTGTTCTGCTTGTGCGTCTTTCACAGTGAGAGGAATAGCTGTCATGTTAATTTTTTTATGGTGTCACAGCTATTTTGAAGTCTAATGCTTCTTTTTGAAGCAGTGCAACCTGAGATATGCTTAGTAAAAGACAAAATCTTTGACTGATAAATACCTTTAACTAAAACTGAAATATACATTTTCTTTTTCCATCACTGAAGACTTGATTAAGTAATGATGTAATCATCATTGTTTTAATTGACGTACATACTTGCACATTATATTGATGTGTAAGTATGTAGGCTATATAATGGGACTGAGGTATTGGATATCCCCTTTTGAAGTTACTTCTGCGTAACCTTTCACCTAAAACTCATGACGTATATGTTTAGCAATATTGAAGGATGGAACAGAAATTTGAAGCCTTTGTTTCTGTAGAAACATATTTAATCATTGGGGTGCACAATTTTTTTTTCTTTAGCTAAATTCAATCAGTGTTGTTCTTTTTGGGGTCCTAAAGCGTACATTAGGTCTGCAAAGTGAGATGGGCCCCAAGTGAAGAATTTGGTTCAGTTCTTCATCTTGTTAGGCAAAGTGACATCCAGCATGGCTGGACTTGCAGTTTTAGAGTTCCCACAGATGTTCTTCACTATTTATTTTCTTTGGATAGCTCCTCAATCTGTTATCTGCCAGGCTTCTTCCAGTAAATGTATAAATATTTCCTTTCCAGTTTTGCTGCACATTCATTTCCTGCCATATAGTTGATTTATTCACATGTTCAGGATAACCAAAGATAAATTCCTGGTATAATAATATTGATGAGATGATCAGAGGCTGCCATAAAAAAATATGTTTTATAAGACACATCGGCCATCGGTGCTTCCCATGGCTTCCGTTCCAGTCCTCTGTTTCAGCTCCTCTAGACTCTGAAATTCAACTTCAGTTATTTTCTAGCGTCGTTCCCCGACTTTAAAAGTTAACCGGCGCCTGATGGAGACGCCACGTCTGACCGGCGGCTCCCCATTGGCTGTCTTTTCAGATTCCTCGCCCACAGAGAGTGTCGGCATGAATACTGGCCACCAGCTGGGGGCAGGGACCCTCTGTGCCATTTGCGGCGACCGGGCCACGGGCAAGCACTACGGAGCGTCCAGCTGTGACGGCTGCAAGGGCTTCTTCCGGCGAAGTGTCCGCAAAAACCACATGTACTCCTGCAGGTACGGTACGGGGGCCCTCGCCACACCAGAGTGGCTCCCTGTCCCAGCCCGTTGTTTCAAGAGCACCCTGTGCATGGAGACCTTCAGTGTCACAGAAAACAAAAAATAATACTCCTTTATTTTTACCTAAAGTGACTCTTGCTGCGTGCACAACAATTAGAGATTAATTCATCTGAAAACTTGAGAAAAAACGGTAACTCCTTAGATATCGTGTAGCGTCCGACAGCTCTGCATTGGAAAAGAAGAAGCATACTGTACCCCATTCAGATTGAAATATGAGGGACAGCAATGGGAAAATCAAAAACCTGGTTCCCTGGCAGAAAAGGGAACTCATAAAAGGAACAGGCGGTGACATTATAGTGACAGATGTGCCCGGATTTAGCGGCTGACTGTCCCTTTTCTCACCGCCATCCTTTGTTCTTCCCTCGAGTTGCAGTGAACTTGTCATTCTAGGACTCGTATGATTTCTAACTCCAGGTTCAACCGACAGTGTATAGTGGACAAAGACAAGAGGAACCAGTGTCGCTACTGCAGGCTGAAGAAGTGCTTCCGGGCGGGAATGAAAAAAGAAGGTATTTATTTAAAAACTGTGTTGTGTCATTAATTTTCCGTGGGTTTGGAAAAGGAGACATTTCTGCTATCTTTGCTATTTCTAGGTAGATATTGCTGAGACAGGAGTAAAAAAAGCAATAATAAGTCATTCCTTAAATAATCACCAACCGGGGGTGATTTGAGGCAGTCCTGTTTGTCAGCCAATCAGATTGCGCTGGACAAGTAGCTTTGAAGCTAGTAAAGAGCCCGTTGGAGGAGCACCTGGGCTATGATGCAAGAAGCAGTCGTTAATGTTCACTTGAGACCGCATAAAAATGTTGGTCTGGCTTTTCGCTGAGCAAACACATCCACGGCATCATAATTCGACAGTGATAAAAGTCCAGAGCTGTAAGACGGAATCTGTTTAAGAAGTGGTGTGTGTTTCTCAACTGTAGTTTTCAAACTCTGCAATAAGCTTCACTCACTTAGCTTCTCAAACTTACTTCCGTTTGATGCTTGTTGGTAAGTTTTTCCCCACAAAACACCGCAGTAATGATACTGTAAGTCACAAACACCATTGACTTCATATGTACGTGGCTGAATTACCATATTATTCGCAATTTTTGCTAACACTTTATATGACTGCTGTAAGAATCTATAAACATGGCTATAAACATGCATTATAAACATGGCTATAAATGTTTATAAAAAGGCATAACAGATTATACATCACACATGGTGATTCTGTGTGTGGAGTTCTGATACTTTCCTGTGTTTTGTGGGTTTTCTCCCGGAACACTATATAAAAACAAAGAAATACATACAAGCTAATTGCCATCTATAAATTGCCTGTAACATTAATGTTGTGACTAGCATCCATCCTGGGTGCCCTATTCTGTCTGGGATCGGGCCTACGCCCCCTTCTGGTGGGTCCAGGATAAACAAGTGGAAAGTGAAGATACTGCAAATCACTGGAACTGACAGGAATATCAGGATTTATAATGTCGGTCACGATGCATTAATGGAGTAAGCAAGGAGCGACGCAGCATGATTTTTTTTTTACTCTCAAATGAATGGACCTGCTTTTTTCTCTACAGCAGTACAAAATGAAAGAGACAGAATCAGTACCAGGAGGTCCAGTTATGAAGACAGCAGTTTGCCTTCCATAAATGCCCTCATCCAGGCTGATGTTCTATCAAGACAGGTGCGTAAACACAGATGACCTCTCTCAATACATGCTGACAAACACGGCTATTTGTTGGAAATAAACATTATGATGGTGTACGCTTCTGAGATGCAGAAAGAAATGGGTCAGTATCTTCTGACTGACCCTTCAATCAGGGACCAGTAATTACACAACCCCATTTCTAAAAAATCTGGGACGCTGTATAAAATGTAAATAAAAACAAAATGAATGTAAACAAATCATGTAAACCCGTATTTAATTGAAAACAGAACAAATTATATTGTTTTAGGACAAATATATGCTCAATTTGAAACTGATGACAGCGACACGTTCCAAAAAAGTTGGGACAGGGGCAACAGAAGACTGGAACGGTTATGTAATGCTAAAGCAACACACCTGGCTGACAATCTCACGACTAATCAGGTTAATTGGCAACAGGTCGGTAAGATAATTGGGTATAGAAAGGGCCTCCCTGAGAGGCAGAGACTGAAGTGCAGGTTGAAACTCTAGCATGCAGACAAGAAACCATATTTAGACATGATCCAGAAACACTGTGGAAACACAGGGCCTGAGCTCCTTTAAAATAGACTGAGGCAAAATGGAAATCAAGGATGCCGCATCCTCCGAGCTAAAGAGGAGGGGGACCATCCAGCTTATCAGTGGACAGTTTAAAAGCCAGCATCCGTGATGGTATGGGGGTGCATTAGTGCCCATGGCACCATTAATGCTGAACGACACAGGTACAGGTTTCGGAGCAACATATGCTGCCATCCAGACAACACCTTTTTCATGGAAGGCCTTGGATATTTCAGCAAGACAGTGCCAAACCACATTCTGTGCATATTAGAACAGCATGGCTACATAGCAGAAGAATCCAGGTGCTAGACTGAAAATATTAGACACATCATGAAACAAAAAATGTGACAAAGGAGGCCCCCAGCTGTGAGCAGTTGGAGTTCCTGTATCAGGCAAGAATGGGGCGACATTTAACATTCAAAACTCCATCCAGCGTCTCCTCAGTTCCCAAACAATTACAGGGTGTTTTTTATAAAAAAGAGGTGATGCAACACGATGGTAAACATGCCCCCGTCTGAACTTTTTTTAAAATGTGTTGCTAGCATCAGATTCTAATTGAGCATATATTTGTCATAAAACAACACAATTTCCCTGTTTCCACATCCGATACATTGTCCTTGTTCTTTTGTAAAATAAATAAGGGTTTAAATGATTTTTAAATCACTGAATTCTGTTTTTATTTACATTTAGTCCCAACTTTTTTGGAAACGGGGTTGTACAACATATTTTTAAATATTTTGCACTTATTGCCCCAAATATTTGTATGGCATTATGTGATTGCACAGTACACTAAAAGCCAATATCTAGACAAAAATGAAAAAAATATTGGCTGGATTGTGACAAGTTTTTATACAGTGGATTAACTATGATCTCACAACACACTGGTGCTACAGAATGTCAGGGGGCGAGACCCTCTTGGCCCGGCCAATGAGCGCTTCAGTCAAGGCCTCCTGTGCTGTTTCAGATCTCCCCTACAGTGCCCATTCTGAATGGTGACATCAGGACAAAGAAGATGGCCACCATCACGGACGTGTGTGAATCCATGAAGCAGCAGCTTCTGGTGCTGGTGGAGTGGGCAAAATACATCCCGGCATTCTGTGACCTCCCTCTGGACGACCAGGTGAGGGTACTGTCTGCTGGGTGATCACAGGAAGGAACTGCCTGGTCTGCTAGCTCCATCCATGAAAACATAATGTCTGGTATCACTTCAGAAAGATCAAACTTCAGTTCTTCTGGAGAGGTAGCAGGTGGTGCGAATTAATTAAGGTTAGGTACCGTAACCCCCACCATGTGGAAGGTTCGGCTGTAATAGTAATAATTAAGAAGAAAATGAAGAATGTTTCTGAGTGGCATCGCATTATGAATCTTCCCTGCCGCATGTTCTCTGATCCAGGCGATAGCTTCCAGGCTTACTGTGATGCTACATTGCATGGACAGTTATGGGGACAGCAAGGATGGTTAGATAATGATATTATTTGCTGTGGTGTTCAGTACTGTCAGGAGTACTGTTCCGTCAAGGGTTAAGTACCCATCACCTTAAATCAGTGTTTCCCAACCTGGGCCTTGGGGACCCATAGACAGTCCATGTTTTTGCTCCCTAAATGATTTAGGAAGATGTTCTATTCCAGAGCATTGCATAAAATCTCCCCCGAGAGCTGGCCCCATGGCTGGAGGTGTCAGCATCCGAGAGACACTAAACGATGGAAAATGGGTTCTGGAATATGTAGGTCTGAACCAGTTTGGTTAATATGTTTTGATGTCTCCTGTTAGAATATGATGAACTGGTTTTAAAAGTTATATTGGTTCCCGTGTACTCCAGAATCATTAACAACATGATAAACAGGGTTTAGTAACTGATTTGTGGATTTTGAGTAACTGCAAAGGCTGGCATGTGAATCTTCTCACACTGAGCCATTCCATGTTATAAGGATCCTCAGGTGTAGTACCAGACCTTTGACCTTTGGCAGGTGGGAAACTCCTCCTTTATGCCATTGTGTCCATTTTTTCCCTGGGGAAGGTCATTTTTATCAACCACCATCCATCATGTCCTACTGCTGTTCAACAACAACAGAAAACTTGCTTAAATTCCCCATTAGATGAAATGAACTGAACAGAACCATGGATTCACATGAGAACTGCAGGAACTGGAACCACCATCTTATCAATGACAACAGATACTGAAGATAACCTGGAAGTTCTAAACAATTAAGTCTTAAAAGATCACCAAATACTTCATATTTACATCACTTGATGTTTACAATCTGTCTGGCATCCTGTTTGTACCAGAGATGTCGTAGGTTGCTGTTGGCAGGGTTTGAAATGAAAATCAATATGTATGGACACTGGAAGTTCTTCTGTTGCTTAGAATAGCAACTGTATATTCCCTTCAGCATCTTTCCACGTGTCCTGTCCTTTGTGGAATGTTTATTGGGGATGTGTTTTTTTTCCAGGTGGCCTTGCTGAGAGCCCATGCAGGGGAACATCTTCTTCTTGGGGCTGCCAAGAGGTCGATGCTCTACAAAGATCTTTTGCTACTAGGTAAATTCTCAACCTTGGCTGTTTTGCCTCATGTAGGTCCAATCGAGAGGAAAAACATTTTTCAAAGAAACTGGTTAGTCTTAAAACAAGGTGAGATACCTTGAAAGGCATGCTGCTGTGAATTCGTTGTGGAGAAGTTCTTGCTGATAAAAGTATATGAGTAATTGTGCACATTGTTGAAATAGGGCTATTCATATACTTAAAGCAGTTTAATTTTTAACAAAAATGGTGTAGAATTGCAAGTTTTTTTGTGAATTTTGAGCATTTTCTTCAACAAACAACAAAAAGGTTATTTTTTTATTTTTAGGTTTCTCTATTTCAAGTGAAAAAGTTAATTGATCCAGAAGAAAATAATCAATGTAGAGGATAAACAACACTGTTATTCACATGTATTTCACTGGCAGTGCATTTTAGCTATTAATAAATATGATACATTTCACATTTGTAGTTAATTATTCGTCATCTGCTCTTCTCCTGCGTTATTATTGAATAGTATCTTGTTTTTCCCAAACACAGTCACTAAATGGGCATTTTTTTGCTCCTGCAGGAAATGACCACATAATTCCACGTAATTGCCCTGAACTGGAGGTCAGCCGAGTGGCAGTGCGGATCCTCGATGAGCTGGTGTTACCCTTCCAGGACCTCCAGATAGATGATAACGAGTATGCCTGCTTGAAGGCCATTGTTTTCTTTGACCCAGGTATGAATACAATATGCCGCAGTTCGCAATGGAAATAATTCTAGTCTTTGTAACACAGTTTGTAACTTTTCTTTTATAGTGGCAATTTTTACTCTTGTTATGCTAATAAGCTCCATTGTGGAATCACATATTGTTTTAAGGTCAGTCTTGCTCACAAGTAAATCTGAGATACTTAGAGTAATTCAGTTACTGGTGTTTGGTAGAACAACGATGACCTACCTGGGAATTGACTGACCTGGTTTTCCAGCATCATAAAATAGGACAGTACAGTAAGATAATGTCTTATACAGAGGAGTGTCATCTTGGAGTATGGCAAAGTATGGCATGTTAGTAGGTTAACCACAATCTTTGTTTAAGATTTAAAGCATTGCCTCCACTGCTAAGGAACTGTAAATGGAACCTTGTGAAAGTCACAAACATTGCCATTGATTACAAACTGTTGCTGACTGAATGGCCAGACTACTGATGTGTTAGAGGTGCGGTTAGAATATATGGGTCTTGGGAAGCTGGCCAGAGGACCGAGTACCGGATATTCTAAACAGTTTGCTATGACTGAAAGTACTGCTCACAGCACTATCAGCTGCTAAGCATCCTCCTCCTCCTTCAAGATGCCAAGGGACTCAGTGACCCTGGGAAGATCAAACGCATGCGATACCAGGTACAGGTGAGCCTGGAGGACTACATCAACGACCGGCAGTACGACTCGCGCGGCCGCTTCGGCGAGCTGCTCCTGCTGCTGCCCACGCTCCAGAGCATCACCTGGCAGATGATCGAGCAGATTCAGTTCGTCAAGCTCTTCGGCATGGCCAAGATAGACAATCTGCTGCAGGAGATGCTGCTGGGAGGTAAAACGGCCCAGTTCTATTCACATGTTTAGCGAAGCAAAGAATAAATAGGATGTCCGATGAATATGGCAGATTAGGAACCCATCACACTGAGAGTTGGGGAAATCCATAAAATCCAGAATATTTTATGTAGGTCGTTCTTTGGAATTAAAGCTGTTTTATGAGTGTAAAACCATTTGTAGTTGTTCATTCCCCATCTGAGAATATTGGTGAAAATATAAGTGATTTTGGCTGAACTGGGTTCTATATCCCATTAGTATGGTGTGCGAATCATGGGCATTTCTAGGCATTTCTGAAAGGATGGGTGAATATGAACTGCCTGATAGCAGCATTGTTCTCTGAGCCTTATTCTGATTCGTTCTCTCTTCCCAGGCTCAGCCAATGAGGCGCCCCATGCACCACACACTCTTCACCCTCACTTGGTCCAGGAGCACCTCAACAGCAATGTCATTGTAGCTGGGAGCATGCCTACTCCCCTTCACAATGGCCAGATCTGTGAGTATCCCTGGCATGTTGGCAGCACTCTTGCCTCACAAAGCGGGGTCAGGTGACCTCTGCCAAAAATACCGTATGCTAGGGCACAGGTGGTCCTGTTGTAATCAGGCTTATTTTAACGAAAAAAAAAGCCTCTGTTTTGTTCCTGAACACGATTAGAAATGTCAAATGTTTAGTTTCAGTTTATATTTCAGGTTATTTATTTTGCTTTATTTAGTTTTGGTTAATCAATAAATATGACTCTCTTGAACGGACAGCTGTGTGTGACCGGACATGCGTCCTGACATGTGTTCTTGCTGCCCCCGCAGCCACTCCCGAGACACCAATCCCATCACCCCCTGCATCTAGCTCAGAGCACTACAAGCTCGCCCAGGGCGTCATCGCCACTGTGCCCAAGCAGCCCAGCTCCATCCCCCAGCCCGCCATTACCAAGCAGGAGGGCATCTGAGGTCCCCTTGGAGCCTCCCCACCCTCTTACAGCCACACATTCCTTTCAGGCTTTCCTCGTTTCACTTTGTATGGGAACAGCAGAAGGAGTGTAAACAAAAGTTTATAATAAAGAAACTGTGCTCTACATTGATTGTACATGTTTAGTTCTGATTCCGATTCCAACTTTTGACGTGTACTTTTGACAAGAAGTATTACTCTTTATCATTACAAAAAATAGCGTTAACAAAATGCCAGCATCAGGCAAAGCCAGCAACACAGTTTTTTTTTTTAATAACAAAAAAACTTGACAGTTATATGAGAACGATGTTTTATCAGGGCAGAAGAGCTCGACAGACAAAACGTCTTCTTTGACAGTTACAGAAGTAGTCTTTTTAGACAAGAATCGGGTTATGTCAGCATTCAAATTTTTATTTCTTTTTTTGATATACAGTCAAGTTTAAAAGCAGAGAAATCAGGTGAGGCAATTTCTGGCATTGCTTGTTTTGTTTTGTTGTTTTATTCCACTGCCAGTGACAGAAATGACCCTCAAATTTCAGTGTTTATTGTGTTTTCTTTGCTGTACATAACTCAGGACTGTACAATATAATGCATTCTACAGAAGAATAAAACATTAAAAAGTTTATATGTAAATGTATACATGCAACCTCATTCATGAGCACTGTGACTGATTTCTATGTGCCTTTGAGTCCTTTTGTGGTTTTAGTTTGTTTAGTTTATTTGTGGTTGAAGTTGTCGGGTCCATTTCATAATCTGGGATTGTTACAGTTTAGGGTGTGCCTGGCTCATTAGTTATTCTGCTTATGTTAATGTTGTTGTACAGTATTTCTCATTCTAGGCTAAAGAAAGTCAAACTTATTGATTTGTATAGTTCTCATTGCCACTAGAAAATATATAGATTATAAGGAAATCCAGAACACTACATTGTGTATTTGGTTCAAATCAAACATGTTTTATATCTCCCCCTAAAGAATATTTAAATTACATTGCCATTGTCATTGTCTGAACGATCTAACTTTGATTACTGCCCTGTGCATTTTCCCCTCTTGTTTTATATAATACATTATGTAATATGTGCTTTTCGTTAAACTCTATATTGTCTTTGTTGCAATATAATAGTATTATTAAAGAGCATACATATATTATATACTATTAAAACCCCAGCCCTTTGACCCTGACCAGGAGAAGTGAATTTAATATGGATGACGTCTCATATCACACACTTCTTCAGAGGAAAGCTAACCTCAGTCCTTTTAGCAGTTCAGTATCTGTTGACCTAAAATTAGCAAGTGATGCTTTTGTTCGGTTTTCACTTTCTGGAAATGTTAACATTAAATCATTTAAAAGAAAGATCTTCATTGTGTTTGAAACACATACTGTCAAAATCTGTACGATATGACCATCTGTTGGAAATAATATCATATCTGAATCACTGCCTATGGTCAGGAAGAGCAGATGTCATGTTATGTGAACTGCAATTAAATGTTAAGGTTTTATTTTTACACAAAACTGTGCCATTTCTTGTTGAGCCAATAAAGTGATTTTTTGTATAAGTTACTAATAACAAAATGTGACAAAGATTTTGTACCTTCCATCTACATGAGGGAAGTCACACTAAGGAGGCTTCTGAAGCCTGCAGCCAGGATGCAGGAGGCGTTCTCCCACCCAATGAGTTGCCATAGTAGCACTATGAAGTTAATTTAGGTACAAGCAAGCAAATGAATTACACACCAGACTACACAGAAGCTGCATTCATGAAGTAGAACCTAATTATTTGGCTTTATTCCATCATGAAAAACTGTATTAAATTAATTCAGGGTTATTAAAATGAGTGTGCAACAAATTCAGTTAATGTACAGTATAACTTGGTGTAGATTACAGGAGCTGTGCCAACCCCCCACTCTCAAATCATTGCACCATCCCACCATACTCTGGATCTTGATACAGTATTGTCTAAACTGGATGCAGCAATAGATAGCCTCTGTGTTTTGCAACCTGACCAGCAATGGGTAGCTGACCTGCAATGCATTTTGGTTGAACATTAATTTATGCAAAGCTAAAATGTTTGATTTTTTTACACAAGGGTTGCATAAAAAGTCATCACCCTAGTTTGCCTATTCTCTATATTCTCAGTACCAGCTGACATTTCTCTTAAGAAGGTAAGTTAAGCACTGGGTCACCATAGTCTGACAAACGGGTCATCATGCTTAACCTCACCTACCTGTCCTGACATCAACTGGACCTTCCTCATTTATACCTGAACTAAGACATAATTTTATATTATAAACTGGGACTTTGCTACTTTGGAATTCCTTTGCCAGCCCTAGGAGGTTGGGCTCCCCTTGTGGGTCTGGTTCCTCGCAAGGTTTCTTCCTTCTAGGGAATTTTTCCTTTCCACCCTCGCCTCTGGCTTGCTCTCTGGGAGCACTGGGCAGGGATAATGTAAAGTATTTTGAGACAATGTAATATAAAAGATTTATCAATAATAAACAGATCTTAGCAGAGGTGCCAAACAGACCGAACTGCTTGTGTTGGCCAGCAATAATATAACACTGTGTTTGCAGCACATAAACACAGTAGTGAAAATGGCAGTTTCACTATTTCAAACCACTTGGAAGAAGGCAATTGTAGACTATATCTGTACCATTCCAAGACAAGATCTGTTGGATGGACACACCAGAATAAATGGTCAAGTGCCAGATACGACCCTCAGGTCAGAAGGCACTTAACATGCTATTGAAGAACTAAGCCACGGATTCTTTGGAGTTTGGTTGGCAGATAAAAGCTTTTAGATATCCAAAAGCTGAAGTTGCTCCACTGGAAAACAATCTTTGAAGCTGTGAAGAGGCTACTGGAAGATGGGTTGCTACTAGAACATGGAATGTACGACACAAGGTGTAGACAGAAATGTATTGCTTACAAGTCGACATCTTGGGCATCAGCAAACTTACGTGGAACAGATTAGGACACTGTCAGTGAAGTGAACACACCTTTTCCTACAAATTCACAATAGAGAAGAAAAGGGGCAGATTTCATAATCAGCTAGAGAACCAAGAGAGTAACTGGACACAATGTTGTGAACTGACTCAAATCAACTTCGTGGACACCCATAAATGTCCCAACAAGTAATGGGGAGGCAGTAGAAATTGAAATGCTTTAGGACCAGGTTCAGGTTGAAATAGAGAAGACAAGCAAAAAAAAAAAAATCTGTTCCTGGTGATTAGAGACTGGAATACTGAATAAATTAGAATATGGGAAATGGCAAGTGGGCAATAATTAGCACCTGCAGATCCAAAGACATCATCATTGGCAATATAATGTTCAAGCTACTGAAGCATCTTTACACTTAGATATCAGCTGATGGGATTCACAAGTCAAACAAACTATAATCTTGGTACCAAAAGACAGAGGGACTCAGATAACAAAGATGTGGCTTGGAGCAGACGATGGAACTTTTAGGCTCAGTCATCGCTTTATTCAGGACACCTAGCCGATACTGGCTAGCACCCACTTTTGCCTCCCAAACCATTCAACAGCTCACAGTTTGTGCCTAAATAGAAGCCTTTCTGTACACTGCTCCTGTACTAAGCTGCTATTGTAGCAGTTGTGTCTAAACTGGCCATTCTACTCTGATCTCTGTCATGAAGACGACGTCACTCAAAAAACTACCACTATCAGGAAGGTGGCTATCTGTAAGATGCTGGAACAAGCACATCTTTGACCGTCGCAGCACATTCTACATCACTTCGATTTCACAAATTGGCCACTTTAATGCTGAGCCAAACAGTATCTGAATCTCTTGATGCTGTCTTTGTGCTGAATGTACTCAGCTGTAGTCACACAATTCGCTCTTTAGTGGAGCAGGATATTTCCATTACCAGGCAGGTGTGCCTTACAAGCTGACAACTGCAAGCTGAAAAAGTCACAAGGCCAGCTACCTTCGGAGAAATGACATAGATAATATGGAGTATAGCGATTGCCGTCAAGGAAAACATCAGAAAGTGATTCAAGATGCTTTACCTATTGTGGATGGAATTCAAAGAAATTATTCCAAAGGAATCGGAAAATAATGAAAAAGCCATAGAAATCAGAATGGATGAGAGAAGACACTTAACGGTGAATTCCAGAAAGCTGGCTAGAAAGGCAAATAGCAATGGCACAACAACATCTGGAAAGATGAAAAAGATGGAAATGACCACGGAGGAAGCAGAGCTGATTTTCAGAGAATATGTGAGATTAAAAATAAGGCACAGTCTTAAGTTAGTATGCTAAAGGATATCGAAAACAAATAATAACAGATGGAGTGAAGATCAAGCAGAGGTGGAAGGAATGCACAGAAGATCAATAAACAAGATGTATTTAATGAAGTCAGATACATGGAAGAATCTTTTAGTAATGGAGAAATCACGGAGATCATTGCTGGAAGTGAAGGCCACCGGGATAGATGACATTACAATGGAAATGTTACAAGCAGCTGAAGAAGAATCTTTTGGAACACAACTCATTGACCTACAGATGGAAAGAGACTGGGTTATATTCCAATAACAAAGAATGGAGACCTAACAGAGTGTGCAGGCAATTATACAATTTCCCTCCAATCACATGCCAGGAAGATAATGTTAAAATCATTCATTTGAATTTATTAAGCAGATGCTTTTGTCTAAAGCAATGTACAAGTGAGGATCATTAATACTTTGAATTCTTTTCCTTCTGAAGTGTGATGATGAATTCCAAAGCATAGAGAGTATTTTCTGGGAAATGTACAATTACTGTTCTAGAAGTCCTTAAAAAAGCATACAAATTCATCCACTGTGGCATGATGTGACGTGATGGTACATGAAAGGACACTCAGTGCTAATATTATTTTAGAAGATCTGTTGCGTTATCTGCTTTAGAAGTTCAAAATGTTCAACCATTGTTTGCAGAGCAAATACTGGCATCCAGCAAAGTTCAGGAAATTTGTAAATGGTTGAACGCAACCAAAGTAAGCCTAGCAGAAGACAAATTTTCAGGGAAAATTCGAAGGCAACATGAGAATATTGTTAAAAATGTCACGACCGACACAATGCTGACGAATGCGGAGTGGGTATCAGGGAACAGGATGAAAGCTTCGGAAGTCTCCTGCTGTGTCCTTTTACCTAGATTTGATAATCTCTAGGAACAGATGTTGCTTTCATTGCAGTTACAAAGTAACTAATTGATTTATAGGTACAACTCATCCAATTATCTTCAAGCAGTGAAATCCATACACTACACCGTAAACAATACTGATGCGTCAACTGTCGCCATAAAACATCATTTGATTAAATATGGATTTAACACAAAATGCTAAATATTTGTTATGACTATGACTATGGAGAATGTATGAAATAATGTGAGATAAAGTTTTAAAATATAGTTCATATATATATATATATATATATTTGTACTTTTTGCCAGAATTGCTGAATTAGTATTAAGAAAAAGGGCATTGCACTTAGAGTGACACTAAAATTATCCTGTTGCTCTGCATATCGTGACGCCACACATAAAAAAATAAAACATTTCGAATAATGGCAAATTAAAACAATGGCTTCAGTTTCCCTTGATTGTATTTGATGGCCCGCCGGAAACAATTCCGAGTACACGTGGAAGTTGGCGGTCACACGTCTCACTGCACGGGTAAGCAAGGCAGCGCGAAGCCATAACGCGCATCCTGCGCCCAGATAGCTTAGGCTCTGCTAAGTTATCTGATATTATCTGATATTATTGCTTGTGCAAATGATTCATGTGCTGCGCGGATCACGTAGTCGAAAGGGGAATATGATATAGGAATATGCCGCAGTGTACGTTTTGGCCTGTTTTAATTCCGTAATGCATGATTACTGGGGGAAATGCAAATAAAGTCTGCATTTAGCTCCCACCCCCCAAAAAACCCTAAAAATAATTAAATAAGTGTGCATGTAGATGACGTTTAATCACATGTTACCGTGTATAGCCATAGCTGCCTTTGGTGCACGCCTACCCGGAACTGCAGGGCACTGGGGCAGGTTAGTTTATTGCCGTCTTATTGTTCCCTTAAAGATATTTTCAGTTTGTGTCTTGATTATGTTTTCGAAGCGCGGTTTTGTCGCAGTTCGCCATGACTGGCGGAATGAAAGCAGTAAGGAAATGGAGACGGGCTGGTTATAAGGCAGGTATATAGCGAAGGTAATAAACACTGCAGCAAAAATCCGGGCAGTCAGAACGGACGGTACAGGAAAAACAAAACCGAAAATAGTAACAACAACAATAATAAAGAAAGGGCACCAGAAACACGCACGCCTGGTATTACAGGAGGAGTACGAGGCAAAGCGTCAGCAGTTTGAACTCGGTATATAGCTTCGGGATTTCTCAGAATCTCCGCTTACATGTGTGTTTACGGATCGGCAGTGTCAACTGGCTACCACGGCGCGATATATGTATATGTGTGTGTGTGTGTGTGTGTATATATATATTATGTGCATATATATACACACACACACACACACACACATATATGTGTGTATGTATGAAACCCATTGAAGAAAATAATTTGGATAATAAATTAAAACGCTACATATATGTCCTTACCCCAAATTCCATAAACTGTGTGTGCTGTTTCGCTAGGTTCGGCTGTTTTCTATCCCTCGTCTGCGAACCGTGGGACTTAAAACGTAGCGCATCCGTAGAGAGTGAGAAAGTGTAAATTTAAGTCGTCTTTCGCTTCGTGCGATTTCGGGGCTTGTCTGACTCATCGAGGAGCTATAGCGTCTGCTGGTTGTAATGTTCGTCAGATGTGTGCAGATGAATCCCCCAGTACATCTACATCGAGAGCACCATCACTGCAAATACTAATATGATTACTACTAACGTCATGAACATAGTTATTTGTACTACAGTTATTGAAACAGCTACTTACTACTACTGGAGTTGGTTCAGGTATTGCCCTTTATTAAAACTATTGTCTGAAACAGTCTTTTATATTTTAAACAAAGTAAACAACATGTAATGTGTTGCTAATGCTCTAATTCCACTAATATTTCTACTGTTGTTGGTTCTACTCACGCTAATATTAAAACTGCAAACACTACTATACTAGCAAGTACCATATACATTCCTTTGTTAGGTAAATAAAGTTAGACCCTTGTCTCAATTGGTCATGTCGCAAAATTAAGAAATTTCACGCAGTCGGTGTTTTTTTTTCAGTGCCACATAACTAGCTAATGGCAGAAGAAAATGAGGTCATCAACACGGGGTCTCCCACGGAAAGGCAGGAGGGGGGCAGGTTTCCCGTGGCTCCGCCTCCCATTTACACCTGCACGCTGACCCCTGAGCTGGTGGCCAAAGCACGGGAGGAGCTGCAGGAAAAGCCGGAGTGGCGCCTGCGCGATGTCCAGGCCCTGAGGGACATGGTCCTCAAGGAGCAGCCCAACCTGCGGACCCGGCTGGACGACGCCTTTCTTCTGCGCTTCCTCCGCGCCCGCAAGTTCGACTATGACCGGGCGCTGCAGCTTCTGCTCAACTACCACATGAGTCGCCGGGCTTGGCCAGAGGTCTTCCGCGACCTTCGACCTTCCACCGTCAAGCACGTACTGGACCGGGGCTTCCTGACTGTGCTTCCTCACCCGGACCCCCTCGGCCGCTACATCCTCTGCATCCGACCCGGTTGGTTCATTTATCTTCTCAGAGCTGGGGCTGGTTTACTTAGTCAGAAAATAATTTTAATCAAAAATTAGTAACATGAGAATTTTTTTTATATGGAAATACAGGTGCTCCTTACATTAAGACAGTTCGACTTGAATTCTTTGGCACACAGCTTGGCGACGATGGTGCAATAGCGATGCACATTCGATAGACCTGTACCTGTACCCAGGCTAACGATATGCTGTACGACACTTTTAACTGATGTCGGGGCGATGGCAGCATCCAACCAGCCGTGCATCCAGTCTCTGCAGTGATCGCAAGCATAAACATCTCATACAGTGTTTAGCAAAATATCATATTTCAATTAATTACAGTAATCATTTACTTATCCTATGTCAGTAAGTCTTTACTTATTCATCATGTCATATACTCATATATCATATATATTCAGCGTAGGATATTTTCAAGTTACGATGGGTGCATTGGAATGCGACCCCATCATATGTCAAGGAGCATCTGCACTCAGAAGTTGTCCAGAACCCGGAGATTTTGTATATGTGATTATGTACTGTACTGTCACTTAGTTTTTGTTCCTACACCAAGAGTTTCTGTAAGTGGTGTTAAGAATGAGCCTATAGCATTCATCTTAGAGCTGCTTGATTAGCCATAAGAAATTAAAGTATAGTATATTTTTTAATAAACTGAATTTATTTTTTACGAAGGTAAATGGAAGCCGAACGACTACCCCTTTGTCGACAACATCCGTGCCATTTACCTGACGCTGGAGAAACTGATCCAGGCGGAAGAGACCCAGGTCAATGGGGTGGTCATCTTGGCAGATTACAGTGGGGTGGGGCTCTCCCATGCCTCCAGTATTGGCCCCCTGCTTGCCAAGAAGATTGTGGGCATCCTCCAGGTACAGCTACATGTCACATCTGCTGTCTGTGCTTCATGGATAATGCTTCTTCCGGCATTCCTCCTGCACTTATCGCTGCATATTAGCATAGACATTAAATATTGATGCATTGATGCTTGCGGCCGTGGCAATAAAGACGTTTATTTGTGCCCCAGGACGGATTTCCGATTCGAATAAAAGCGGTCAACATAATCAACGAACCCCGGATTTTCAAGGGAATATTTGCGATCATTAAGCCGTTCCTGAAGGAGAAGATGGCAGAGAGGGTGAGTGTCTGGCTCTGGCTTCATGTTAGCTTATACACTGCTGTTTGAAGACGCGGGTCTCCAGCTAGGACAGTGTGTGGCTTAGCAGGTTAGGCCTCTCTCACCACGATCGGAGGGTTGCCAGTTCAAATCCCGTGTTGTCGTTGCTGTTGGACCCTTGAAAATCGCCCCTTAACTCCAGTTGCTCCATGGAATGGTTGAAGCCGGTCTGGCTTTGGATAAAAGCATCTACTAAACCAAGCGTGGGCAGAAAGGGCAGTTGTGTGGTTTTCGCTGCAACTCCCTAACCAGGTTACTAATTAAAGGACTGAATGGCGGATGAGTCCTCACACCTGAGTTTGAACAGCTGACCTAAAGGTTATGCCGAAAACCTGCATACACACTGCCCCTTCGTGGATACAACTGCCCACACCTGTACTAAACAAATAAATATAGGGTACTAGTGCTTCTCACCCCAGTCCTGGGGGGGCCCTGTGTAGGCCTCATTTTTGCTTCCTGCCAGCTCCCAGTACACCTGAACCAAACAAGCAAGAACACTGAATACCAGGGAACAAGTGGGTATTCCACAAAACAGGGTTTCCCAGGTAGCCTAACGTGAAAACTGTCCAATAGGAAGAGTGGTAAGATTTTTATTGGTCAATCCTGGCAATAGATATAAGTCATCTGGCTGATGAAGTAATCCTGCTTTGTGGAATACCCCCGAGGTGTGCTGGGAGCTGAGAGGGAGCAAAAATATATTGGACTGTTGGGGGATTCCCAAGGGCTGGGTTGAGAAACACTGTGCTAGAGTCCGGGGTGGTTTTCTTACAGAGAGTGGAAAATTAAATATTTCTTGCACATTCTAAAGTTGGCCCTGAAGATTTCATTTGGTCATGTGAAGGGGGCTGTAGCTTCCTCGCCTTCCCAGATGTGTGACGCTTTTTAATGTCCATGCAGTTCATACTTCACGGTTCAGACCTGAGCTCCTTGCACCGAAACATCCCCAGCTCCGTGCTTCCCGAGGAATACGGCGGGGCATCCGGCCACTTCGACTCCTCCTTGTGGTCCCAAGCTCTGCTGGATGCCGAGGTGGAATTTGTGGTGGAGTTCTGCCAGCCTGATCCTCTAGAGGGCGTCGTTCTCCCGGACTCCATGCTGTTTGAGGGGGAACAAGGCACTACCCAGTGTGAAGACACCTACAGAGGCCTTCGCTCCCAGCTCTACTACTGCTACTGACCTGGAGTAGAAAGAGTGGCACTGCTTCCTTTTCAGATGTTATGTCTTTTTAATTCAGCCAGCTGGACGATATCACATTCATATCAATATTTTAAAGAACACTGTAGCTCGTTTGATTGCCTTCCGTAAGTTAATTCTCTGAGGTGCACACATGTAGTTTCAATACAGTCCTGTAATATGCTCTGGGACCTGTGGTAATTCCTGGGCAGCCTCTAGATTTTAAGATGGTTCAAGGTTATCTAAGGTATTTTAAGGGAACTGTGGCTACATCTCGTTCCCTGCTGTGTTTTTTTTTTGGGATGTTGAGGATTCAACATCACGTGATGTAGACTCACAGCCTGGCGGAAACGCGGAATGTCTTGGAATGATACTCGCAGCAATAAATTCAGCCTGCCGTTTTCAAACTGTGTTGAGTTTAGCAGACTTCAGAGGGTTAGGATGGCTCCATCGCACAGATGGAGCAGCATTCCGTACTATACAAAACATTAAATTATAATTTTTTTTATTGTTCCTGAATTACGTTCTCTCGTAAAATAGTTATACTACTTACTTACGATCTGCCTGTCCTCCTAACTTCCCAGGCACTGCAGGTGTGAAAACGGTTGCTTGTACATGGAAAGTCGAGGAGGGGGGCGGAGCTTACAGCTTTAAGTATTTGCATAAAGTTAGGGTACTAGCATCTCATCCTGGGGTTTCCATCCCCCCCCCCCAGATTAATTAATCTAAACTGGTGGATGAAGTTAAGATAGTTACTTATGCCATAATAAACAGCAGCACAAACCTGGAGCAATAGTGTTTTACTGTTTATCCTCAAGATGTGTCGCATGGAGGTGTAATTTCTTAACTCATATCGCAGGAGTTGGGTTTTATTTTTTTTTTAGAATTTTACTGTTGCAGTTATTTTACTATTTTACTTTTTCTGTCCATAACGATAAATATCCTCCTCAGTTTAAAAACAAGTCTACCTTAAGGACTGCGAAATTTTTATTTTTTAGTTTTTGAAGTAGCCGTATGGCTATTTTTGCTTTATATAGCATCTTGTGTAGCTGTTCATATTAATTAATCTTCAAATCTTTTACTTAGAACAAATGAAGTAGAACTACTTAAGATTGAAGTTTCCGGTCATTTTAGGTTATTAGATGTATTGAAAGAAAGATATGAAAGATCAAAACTCAGATCAAAAATGTAATCACAGATTACGAGATTAGCGAGATGTTGGTGTAGAAAGATTTAATTATACATATATACAACAAATATATGTCAGTCTTTGCCAAAATAAATTTGAAAGCAATGTGGAAGTCGAGCATTGTTTTGTTAAAATTTGTAGATACTTGTATATATAGGTGAAAGTGTTTATTTCATTATGCTGGGTCGGATCATAATTTGATGTTTTTTCCATTGTATTTTTAAATTGTGCTATGTTTTATATTCATATAATTCATGTAAATTTATTTATGATTGCAGTATGATGATATTTGAAGCAGTGTGTCAGCTGACACAAGGGTAAGCATGAAATAAACCACTGAAAAAATCGATCCATATCCAATATCACGTTTCCTTTCTCTGTTTTGAACCAAAGTGACTTGCATCATGCTTACATTATATTATATTATGCCTGTTTCTACAGCTGGATAGTTTTGTTGGCACAGTTCAGGATGGGTGCTAAGTATGAGCGTGCCACAACGTGACCCCTGCGGAAGCTGGACCGGTAACACTATGCCCACCTCATTTCTTTTGGGAAAATCCCAAAGGCGCTCAGAAATGTAGCATATATATTTTTTTTTAATTTGTGAACTTTTTTTCCAGTTTCACAGTTATAAGACCACCCAGCAATAAGAGATATGGCGATATGTGGGTCAGAATGTAATCAGCTAAGGTTGGATGCCCTAATTTCCCATTTTAATGACTTGTCTAACTTGCAGACTTTTTTGCATTGTCATTTACACAATTCCTCATACAAACCTTAATACCACAATAAAAGCATATATTAATATTTTTAAATTCATTAATAAGGATTAATAAGGATACCTTTGTAATTTTAGAAATATATAAAGAGGAGAATTACGAGACTTATTCCAAATTATACATATGGTGGGTAATTCTTGATAAAAATGATGGAAATGAAGGAGGGAACCTTTTACGTAAAAATGAAAATGAAGTTGTAATGACTGCTATATCCAGCAGAGGGCACTCCCATCCCGCACAAATAATTACTACAAGAAGTTAATGAGGGGAAGCCTTTACATCTGATGGACATCTCACAGGCTTACAATCAACTGAAAATCAGTTCAGAATAATGTATATTCACAATTTAAGCTAAACCAATAAAAAGTTGCCTACTCGAACGTCTGGTTTTGTTGTATTTACAAAGAAGGAATAGCGGTGTTCTGGTAAACAAGATAAGATACTCTGGGGAGGTATACTGGCCAGCACTGGCTGTCATGAGATACCATAGAAATGAACGACTCCTCATCCCAGCTCACTTCACAGCTGTCCTCCACCTTCCCACAATATCCTGAGGGTTGTATCATGCCTTCAGTTCATTACAGACCTGAGTCACTAAACACAGGTAACTGCATCTGTAACAGTCAATATAGACAGCACCATACCAAAGGGTCAGGACACAAATTTACTAAACTCAAATGAAGAAAAAAAACAGTTTGTTTAAAGAAGCATGTTATGCACATGGCTACATTTTAAGAATATGATGTTGAATATTTTGTTCATTTGTTCATACTACATTTTACAGAGGCTACAGTACAAAAGATCCACTAATCAGAGATCATTGGTCACCTTCAAGTTCCACCACATGGACCCAGAGTGTAACGAAAATGTATCTGCTCATTTGAAGGCTTTCGGTACAGGTACTGGGATAGTGTCTATCTCCAACACCTGGATGTAAACCAAACATTTGCTTGCTTTATCTAATTCTGAATCTGCAGCAGGTCCTTAAAATAAATTATTTTAATAATTTTTACAATAAAGTTGCGAATTTTGCAACACATCCAACAAACTGTTCATTCAATTTCATTTCATAATAATAATCTAAATAATCTACTGTAATGCATACAGTGGTTACCCCTGTTTTGTTATTCAGCTGTAAAAAGATGAATACAAGTGTTAGTGCAGTATAATATTGTGTTAATCTTTGAAATATACAATATATGTGATGTTGCTTTGGAAACAGGAGTAAAAGGCGATACATTCACGTTATACAATAAATGCTAAAAGTGCATTGGTTGTGGGGGAGGCAGTCGATGTGAAATAAATAGTGTTTATTTTGATACCACAGCCCCGAACCTGTTGTTCGCTGGGCTCGTCCCGGCTTTGCACTCCGCCTTTAAAGGATGGCTTTTCTCTGTCCAGTATAAACGTCGGCTGAAACAAACGCCGATCCCTCCCAGATGTTGCCCAGAAAAAAAAAGCCACAGGGAACTTTTCAGCCATCGCCTCTGCTAGGAGCCGCCACATTGTGACGAGTTAGAAGAGTAGATCCCTGCTCATCAAAGTAAGTCGCCGTTACAGAAAAGGAAAGACGCTACACGCCCGGATCGCCCGGTAAACACTTAGAGAAGCGGAACCTGCCGGCGGCTTGCGTGGCTTCCACCATTTCGGGGGAGCTGGCGCGGCTTTTGTCTTGGGGGGTATTTTTAGAAAGGAAGAGTGTTGTCGGAGGGGGGCCGCTTGCGTGCATTTCGGTGCTCGTCGCCTTCAATCTTCAGTGTGATCGCAGTAAAACGCCTTCGGCCGGGGTCAGGTGCCGGTGCCACCCGTGCATCTGCGCCCTGGTTCTCCTGGAAATGTTTGCCGTACCAGCGACATTTCCAAAAGGAAAGTGCGGTGGGAGCCGTGGTTTCGCGGTGGCAAGTGTGATCGTCTGCGAAATCAGCCACAGCCTAGACGTGGGGCTCCGATGCTTGTGTTATAGCGTTTGATTAAATGCATCATTTTCTTTTCTCGGCATTAAGGAGCTTCAGCACTGACAGGCGATACGGCCGTGCTGCGGCTTAGGGGTGTCCGTGCACGCTTCCGCGGGGCTTAACACTTTAACGCCGCAACATCCGCAACTTATTCCGAGAACCGGGAGTCGCGTATATTTAAATCAACTTTATAGGCTGTCAAGAATACAAAAATAATATGTGTATACCTTTATTAGAGATGGAGAAAAACATTGGGGTAGTCAGTATAGCTCTGACAGCCGGCATGTTGAGCAGCACCATATAGGGAACACAAAAGCTTGTGACGTTCTTCGTAATACCCTGGTCGTGATATACACATTATTTATTTACAACTGCTATTGTAGATAATGAATAGCATGGGTGTAGTGGTAACTTTAATTCTTGTTGCACATTTGGAACTAATTGGGGGGAGGGGGGATTGTGGAAGGCAACTTAAGGTCACTGTGGCTGTGTCCTGTCTCTGGGATGTGGGTGGAAACTGGAGATGAGCCATGCTGTGTAGACGCACAGGGGCTGGAGAGGGTGCTTAGGCCTTTGCGTGTCCAGTGTGCTAATTACCGTTCACCCACGTATCTGATTTTCTAAATTATATTTTGCAAAGCTGAACTGAAGCAGCTCTGTTTTCTGGAGTGAGCATGGAGTGAGCGTGGAGTGAGCGTGGAGTGAGCG
>JAODKM010000099.1:5528512-5552384 GCA_026780845.1 Petrocephalus sullivani | reverse complement strand
GCGCTGCACGTCCGCAGTAACAACACACAACACACATAGGGCGCACCGCACTATAGGGCGCGCCGCACATTTTGAGGAAAAAAAAGACGTTTATATGCGCCTTATACTCGCGAAAATACGGTATGTGTCACTGGGGTTTCTCATTTCCTATGGCCCATTTATGGGTTTCACTTCTGAGGCCTCTCTGTTTCTGGTCATTGCCATCTGTATAACACTTGTCCTACTTTTTAGTTTTACTATACTCAGACCTTGAACAATTTTCTAAAAGTCAGATTTACTGATGGGCATATAAGAGGCGGGGCCACAGGGACACTAGCCTCAACTAAAAGCTGATTGGCTGCAAGAATATTCCTCTCCTGTCACTCACTGAGTCAAGACATATCATTGGCTAATGATTAGGTTGGCCCCTCTCTATGAAATATAACCCCTCTTATGCCTTGGATTTGCCCTTGCCTATGCTTTTCCCTGTCTGCCCTCCATGGGATTCATGCATAGCTGCTCTGGTGCATCTATTCAGCTGTGATGTTTAACCCAGAAGCTAGGAGACGGGTTGATTGGGTAGGCAAATTCCTCTGCGGTGTAGCATGGGACCTGAGACAAGCCCAGGTTAGGATGTGACAGCCTCGGTGCTGTAGAGTGTTACAGGGCCGTGTTTTAGCATCTAGAGATTAAACTGCCATAAACAGAGGTGGAGTTTGCTTCTCTGGTTGGTGTTTTTTCCCCCAGAATGAGTTATGACTAAGTGTTTTATCTGAAGTGGCCATTTTTTGTTAGTACAACGTCTCGACAACACAGCAGCGGGAAGTCGTCACAGTCGTCACAGTCGTCAAGAGAGTAGGAGCCGCCAATGTTATTTATGCCAGCCACTGACCCTGTGAAGTTTGCACTGCCTCACATTCAGTGATTAGCACTCAGTGTTTGGTACAGTCATCTGTGCAAGTGTAGTTGTGGCACAGAGTAGGGGTGCAGAAATGCCCCCCCATGCATTTTCCGTAGAAACCAGTTTTATTTTAGTCCTATAAGCCCCCCATACAAGTTGGTTTTGGAACTTGCTCTTAGTGGCAGACCCATCCGGCCAGCTGTGTTCAGCTGATTTATCAAATTCACTGAACACCACCCCCCCTACCAACACCTGCCGGGGGCAAGGTTCCGAACTGGTTTGCCCCCTCCCAGATACTGGGCCCAAGGGCGTAAGCAGGACACAAACCACTTAAATATTTAATTTTGATTAATTTGTCCCCCCAATAAAAAGACCTTTGTATTTAGATTTTTAAGTTGTGTCCCCCCATAATATCCAACTGTCCCGCGCCCTTGACCGGGCACAATTTCTGACCTAAGCTGCACACTGCTGACTGCCCTCTGTCTTATGCTGTCTTGTCATTGGTTATGACCTTTTTTACAAGACCCTGGTCTATTTCACGGCTTGGATGGAGAAGTCCCGCGTCCTATTTCCTCGTGGATGGTGCGACAGGGACGGCTCTGTTCTGCCGTGCCCGGCGTGTTTATGTGTCCCGCGGCGACCGCTTCCTAGCCGTCCTGCGGCTGACTCAGCCTCGCCCCACCCAGGCCTCTCGATGACGCACCTGAAGAATCCCCCTCCCGGGGGGAAAAGCCTGCAGCCCAGGACTGCACTCCTGCTGGATGGGGCCACGCCTCTCGCCTGGGGGCTCCTTTGGCTGCTCGCCCTTGCCCAGTCACCCTAGCTAGGTGAGCTCAGGATTCAGGGAGGAGGTGTGACGCCAGGCTCGAGCCAGGTGCCAAGCGGGGATTCTTTCTGGGGATGCATTACCATTCGTTCCTAGAAATTCTAAGCCCCCTGATAAAATGTCATCCCCGCCCAATTATACACATGATCCTACATGTTCATGGGCCCCTGTCAAGTTCTGGGCCCCCTGAATCTGCCAGGGCCCCTCTGATGCCCCTCATCCCCACCATCCAGTGTCCCATTTCAATCAAGTTGCAAGATACTCACTGGCCGTGAGCGACATTTGCAGTGCAAAACAATACAAAGGGTACCAGTGCTCTCCCGCTGGGGCCACACTTTGTGTGTCACGCTTTATCCCAAGGTGACAAAGGGACACCCTCCCAGTTCCCCCTTCCCACATGGCTCATGGTGTAAATGCATTATGTAATGAAGGCCGGGCGGATGCCTCCGTGGGGGACCCAGCCCTGCCGCTCATTAAGACAGCTGTAAAAGGCTTTTTGTAAATCTTGGAATTTATCCATCCAACATCCAACCACTTACCCGGTACAGAGTCACAGTGAAGCAGACACTATCTCATGAAGTACTGGGCATCAGGCAGGGGATCTTTCTGGAAGGAGGGCCAGTCGTACACACGCACTTGAGTAATTTAGGGATGCTAGTTAGCCGCGTGGTTTTAGTCTGCAGAAGGAAATCGCAGTGCACACAGGGAATATGTGCTTACACACACACACACACACACACACACACTTCGAGGGCCGTACTGTTTATGCTTTAAAGATCTCAGAATATTTTGTATTTGATTCTTCTAAGTGTTCATTTTGTGCTGTAGTGAGGAACGGTATGAAATCTGGAAACCATTTTTTGCTGTTTTTTTTATTGCTTGAGGAAGTCTTGAGAGTTTTCTGACGGCTTGGCAGCAGAGCTTCGCTCTGTGTCATAGAACATCTCACGACTAACATATATAACAGGCAGTATTATGTGGTTAAATAGACATTAAGTACCTTTAGCTAGCTGCTGCCTTGCAGATACTGGCTGCCTCTCACCCTTGTGTATTCTTTCTCTAAAGATGAATAGAGAGTTATGAGAGAGTGATAGAGAATAGAGTAATAGAGAGGATTATGAGAGAGTGTCCCTTCAAGTAGGAGACTGGGTAAGTGGATATATGAATGTTCAGACACTATTGAGTTCTGCTGAATCCTTCATATCGACTTAGTTCGTTAAATCACGGGCTTAGGAAGTTACCATCACCACATGAAGTTCGGGAAGCCACTCTGGATTTCAGATGGTTATGTAAATGGCACCCAGACAACCTGATCATGTCCTACTTGCCTTTTATGGTGCGGTTGTAAAACCAGTTGAGTAAAGCCGGTGGTGGGTGTGATAAACATCTAGTTGTTATTGATGTTTGGGTCAGAGCTGCTCCTCTTAGCAGCAGGTAGTTTGCTTTCTGCTACACCTGGCCATGTAATGCACCTCAGATGACCTTTAGACAAATCTGATGAGATTAATGCATACATCAGTTCAGCTGCAGTTAATCTAAAAGAAAAAAAATGCCCGGAGGGGGTCATATAAGGTTCCTTAAAAGACTGAGTCATTTTCCATGATCACAATGTTTCTGGGGAATACGGCACTTTTCAGAGAGAGGGTTTCAAAGCAGAGCTGTGCCTGGCTGGTATGGACCTCGGTATGCCATTGGGATTGTAGCAGTTACACTGAATCAGCCACGCTGACAACAGCACTTTGTAGCTGTGGAGTCATCTCAGATTTCAAAATGGGTTTTTAAGGTAATAATGTGGGGATTGTTTAGATTCTTATGCCTATCCAATCTTTTGTGTGTCGCCTTACACTAAAATCAGTATTTCTTCAATTCAGTATTTCAATTACGAAATAAATGGAACAAGTGTGAAATGAATCCAAATCCCAAATGGTCCTTATATGACATCAATAATCTGTTGATGGTTTTATGGGAATTAACATATTGCTGAAGGACTGGTTTCAGTGCCCAGCGGAAGGCAGGTGTTGAGCACAACATGTCCTGCACACTGATTGCAAGCCTAGATGATTGTGGAGAATAGAGCTTCAGAAGTTGAGAGAAGACCTCCATTCCAGCACCCCTCTCAATTTATGGCCAGCTACAGGGGTAGCAGAGCTGATTATGTCCCTTTGGCTGTAAGACCCCTCAGATGCTTCTCGTTAGCGGTTTAATCTGCCACCAGTATCTCAGGTGCACGGTTTGACCACTGTAGAGCTGGGGTGGTGGTGTTTGTGCCAGATATATTGCCTTCTGCTGAATTTGTATTGGCATGCCTCTGTTGAAGTGAAGCGTACTCGGGTGCATTTCTAAAGCTCTGGAGAATCTTTGGGAATTTGCCATGGATATGATATGCAGAGGGTGTTTGGCACCAGTGTAATCTGCGGTGAGAAGTCTTATTTGACCACGCGTTCTGGCTATCAAAAAAAACTGGGACGGGTTTCATTACGTTAAATATTTAAGGCTTTTTGTCATCCTTCTGTTTTGGAGGAAAATGCATAATTAATTCAGGACTATTTGCTCGAAACCTTTACCAGCGTTTCACAGAGGAAGGCTGTCGGAAGGCTGTTCTCGTCTCCTTTGTGGATCTGCTTGCCCTGGTCACCTAAATGTAGCGACGTTAGAGCTGAAGATGCTGACCGTCCTGCAGATGTTCATGATTTCCGCTCCCAGAAATGCCAAGGTGGCTTGACTCTGCTCCGGGTGAAACTAGAATATGGACCCCCACCCCCTTTCCTAACCAGCTTCCCCCCCACCCCTGTTGGAAGCAGATGAAGGATGTCAGAGGGCCACGTACGGGCCGCATTTTTCGGCCAAGCTGGGGGCTACAGTTTGTTTTTCATGATGAGCCTGGAGCTTGGTAACTGCTGATTGGTCCGGGGGAAGCTGGGTCTCCCTTTACGTTTGAAGTGGGCTGGCATTCAGACAAGCATGTGCTGATATCACAGCAAGCCAGAGCAGCAACGGTGACCGAGTGCAGCCGTGAGAGCTGACAAGAAGCCCGTCCGCCCACTCACCCACCGTGCCAGAGACAAGGCAGCTGCCAGTGGACTCTCTATAGGATTGTACATTTTCTTCAGGATCTGATCCTGTGGGCCGGGCCTGATACGGACAGAACTGGTCTTGGGTCTGGTAAGAAGAAGCTTTTATTCTTCCTCGGCAAACTCGAATATGGACACGTTGAGTTAGATGATAGGTCTTATAATCCTTAAAGTTCACACCTTCAGCATGCAATAAGGGCGGTTTCAACTATTAAGGAATATCGGGGTACTATTTTTTGATGTCTGTCCTCTCTAATCCTCCTGACTTGCTGTGCTATAGTAGAAGTGGTGATGGACAGCAGTATGACTGTGGAGTGCTCCTCTATTACATTTTATTTTAATTAGATAATATGATCCTTTTGCTCTTTGGCTGTTGCAGAGATGACTGCAGATAGTTGTCATGACCACAGTATGGAGATGAGAACTTAGCGTCCCATTTTCGTAAGAGGAATGTAAAAAGAGACTCAGATCATATAACTGTCTGTTGTTTGTTCCTAGAAAGTTTTTTTTCATCCCCGATGGTGCATTTCCATTGTAATCAGAGCGCACCCCCCCCATCCTTTCACTTGCCGCATTTACCCTATTATTTTCCTGAACCTCACACAGCTTCTATATCTGATTTTTGTTGTTGCGTTACCTGGGAAGAATTCCTAGGAAAATTTGTTGCGTTACCTGCGCGGACATCATTTGTGCCTTAATGTCGATTAATCAATGGCTTATTGTGGCCTTGAAATATGTTTCTCTCCATGCACGTTAATGCAGAATGTGAGAATGGCGCGTGGTGCGCAGAATCGTAAATGCGAATCGTTAAAGAGACAGGCTGGAGGGACCACGTCTCATCACATGGGGGTCAGGCATGGTGTGCCGTCCGGAGGGTTTACGTGGAAAGCCCCCTGAGAGAGCAGAGGAAATGCGCTTTTATGTGTTACATCACGCACGTCGCCAGCTGAGCACGTTGTCGCGTCGTCGTCGCCGTGCATCTGGACGTTTTCCTTTTCTGTCGTCCGTAGCACCAAAAATAAATAAATAAATAATAAATAGCGTGGGCTGATGAAGTCGAATTGAGACGGAGTCTTAATGGATGTCCTGCCGAAGGGGGAACCTGGCCACCTGCGCCGTTGCCGCGTTTTTATTACAGGCAAAGAAGCAGCGATAATCCCCAAAGGAGTGTATTTACCTCCAGCTTTAATGGCTCACTGAAAGGGAGCCTGCTGACTCGAATTCCCAGAATGACCCGGCGTCTTTTGTTCATAAGAGCAGCTGGGGCTCCTGTTACAGGCAGCCCAGCTGGTCATGCTTTTAAATACGAGGGTGCTCCCCCATCCCGAGGCTAGCTGACGTACGGGAGTGCTGGGGGGTTGTGGGGGCGACTGACTCTTGGGATGACGTGTCGAAACCTTTTACTATGGAAAAAGATACTTATTTCAACTGTCAGGTCTGGCCTAGACTGCTGTGTGTTCCATAATGAAAAGTAGGACTTTCTGACATTTGAGTCTGTGTTGAGTCTGTATCTAGAACAAGTATTTGTTCCAAAACCGAAGGGCAGGGAGATGTCAGAGAGACTCTTGCCAAGGCATAAGCACAATGATAACTCCTGAAAGGATGGGGTTCAGCCCACATACCTGATTCTGCAAATTGATCACCATGAATGGAAAATCCACTGATAAAGCACTGATGTCTCTTCAAACATTTATGATGAGAGAAGCAGTTCTCTCAATGGAGAAAATTCTGAGAAGCTACTTCCTGCATTATAACTTAGGACTCTTAGCCTGGGATTAGTAGTAGGTTTTATGATATGGTGGAGAGTTACAGAATGCATGTGTAGCTATTTATGGTGAAGACAAGGGAAATTTGTCTTTTCTGTGAGCTTTATTTACAGTTGTGGTTAGATATGTACAATATGACAGACTATTAGTGTTGGACGTGGACAAACAGCAATGATCCATCCATCATCCATGCATCTATCCATCCAACTATCCATCTTCTCACGTCTATCCAGGGCCGGGTCGCGTGGGGTCTAAGCAAGGATTCCCACCTTCTTTAGCTCCACCATTGGAATACCAAAATCTGGTCAGCCAAGAGATCTACTGTCTCGTATCGTGTCCTGGGTCTGCCCTGGGGTCTCCTCCTGGTTGGACATGCCCAAAAAACTTCTCCAGGGAGGCATCCAGGAGGCATCCTAGATAGATGCACGAATCACCGCAGCTTTCAATGCGGAGGGGCAACGTCTCCCAAATATCCGAGTTCCTCACCCTCTAAGGCTGAGCACAGACACCCTGCAGAGGAGACTCATTTCTGCCCCTTGCATCTGCGACCTCATTCGTTTGATCGCTCATGACCATAGGTGAGGGTAGAAACATAGATCAAGCGGTAAATCAATGGCTTTGCCTTCCGGCTCAGCCCTCTCTAGGGTAATGCACTACCCCTAACCCTATAACCCAGAAACAAGACTGAAAGAGTGAAGGGCATCCTGCTGAGGAGGGAGGTAGAACAACCAATGGACAGTGAAAAATAAATGTACAATATGGAATTGACCAAGAGAAAGCTATGTGTCCATAATCATACACAACACTTTTCATATGAGTCGTTAGTGATTGACTGGAAATGCAGTATTGTATTATGCCACAAAACAAAAGGACATAAAGTGTATTTTGGTGTGTGAACACAGTTAATTTGTGCTTTTATTAAATGGAACAGTAAATATACTTTAAATTTAAATTACGATAATTCGGCATTAGTGTTATTTGCTTGTTCAAAAAAATAAGAAGCTGCTTAAAATCTGTATCGGTACCAGAGGCGATATTTTCTTACCGTTCAGACCCTACAAAGTGCTGGGCGCCCTGTTCAGCTGGCTTTTTTGCAATTAGAATATGATATGAGCTTACCACAGCCCTCAGCTGGGGTAGCTGGAGTGTAAGGATGAGCTGATAGATTTATTTGTGGGTAGATGGATACATTTACCTCATTGAATGAGAGCGGCTTGATTTAGCTGTTGTGGCTATTTATTTCAGCTCATATGCTGATACCCACTTAAAACTGTCATGTGGCTGAATAAAAGAAAAAGGAATTAAGTTGTAGACACTGATGGGCACTGGGAGGACTTTGGGCCCTGTGGGGAATCGATGCGGCGCCAAAGCCCTGCATCCATCAGCAAACGTCCTAGCTTCCCGAATCCTCTGCTGGCTTTTCTGCTCTTCCTCCCCTCCGGCCTGCTCCTGTCTTTCCCCTTTTACTTACTGGTCTGCACTACATGTACTCTCTTTGCACTTTGTCTGTTTTGCACTAATTGTATGTTTCTCTGTGCTCTGCATACCTTGCAGTTGCAAGCACAAGATTTTCCCTCCTGGGATCAGTGAAATCTGTCTTATTCATCCATCCATTATTCTCTGGGGTCGGGTCGCAGGGGCAACAGTCTAAACAGAGATGCCTAGACCTCCCTCTCACCAGTCACCTCCTCCAGCTCCACCCGGGGAATACCAAGGCATTCCCAGGCCAGCCAAGAGATATAGTCTCTCCAGCGTGTCCTGGGTCCGCCCTGGGGCCTCCTCCTGGTTGGCCCGAGGAAGCCGTCCAGGGGGGCATCCTAGATGGACGCTCAAAGTACCTGAATCGGTTCCTCACAATGTGGAGGAACAGCAGCTCTACTTTGGGCCCTTCCGAATGTCCGAGCTCCTCACCCTATCTCTAAGGCTGAGCCCAGCCACTCTGTGAAGGAAACTCATTTCTGTCACTTGTATCCACGATCTCATTCTTTCAGTCACTACCCAGAGCTCATGAGCATTGGTGAGGGTAGGAATGTAGATTGACTGGTAAATTCGAAAGCTTTGCCTTCTGGCTCAGCTCCTTCTTCTCCATGACAGAATGGTACAGTGTCTGCATTACTGCTGATGCTGCACCAACCCATCTGTCGATCTCCTGCTCCCTTCTTGCCTCACTTATGAAGAAGACCCCAAGATACTTAAACTCCTCCACTTCAGGCAGCAACTCACTACCAGGAGATTGCCATCCAACCTTTTGTGGTTGAGAACCATGGCCTCAGATTTGGGTGTGCTGATTCTCATCCTTGCACTTATCTGCAAACCTCCCCGGTCCATGCTGCAGGTCACAGCCCGGCAATGCCAACAGGACCACATCATCTGCTACAATATACGTGCTGAGGCCCTGGAATGAGACCCCCTCTGGCCCTTGGCTATGCCTAGAAATTCTGTCCTGTCCTCCTTTGGGTCTTCCAACTCTACTTCCTCCAAGGAAGGAGTATCAGTGGAATTCAGATGGTACTCAAAATATTCTTTCCACCACCTGACTCACCATATCCCCATTTGAGGTCAACAGATCTCCATCCCTGCAGTAAACAGCATGTGTAAAGCAATGCTTCCCCCTCCTGAGTCACCTGACATTTTGCCAGTTTTCGAGGCTGACCGAAAGTCCTTCCCCATGGTCTCACCAAAGTACTCCCACACTCCAGTTTTTGCTTCAGCAGCTGCCAGTATCTGTCAGCTGCTTCAGGAGTCCCCCAAGCTAGCCAAGCCTGGAAGGCCTCCTTCTTCAGCCTGACAGTGCCCCTTACCGCAGGTGTCCTCCATCGGGTTCGGGGATTGTCATTGCGACAGGCACCAACAACCTTACGGCCACAGCTCGGCACAGCCACCTCAGCAAAGGAGTCCCAGAGCATGGCCCATTTAGGCTCAAGGTCCACTGACTGCCACGGGATGCAAGAAAAGTTTTTCCAGAGGTGTGAGTTAAAGGTCTCCCAGACAGAGGCCTCTGCCAGATACTCCCAGCATACCTTCACTATGCGTTTGGCCCTACCACATCTATTCAGCATCGTCCCCCGCTAACTCACTACCAGGTGGTGATCAGTTGACAGGTCAGCTCCTCTCTTCATCCGAGTGTTAAAAACATGCAGACACAGATCCAATGATACGATTGCAAAATCAATCATCAAACTGCAACTTAGGGTGCTCTGGTGCCAGGTACACTTATGAACACCCTTATGCTCAAACATGGTGTTTGTAATGGCAAACTGTGGTTAGCAGAGAAGCCCAACAACTGATCACTGAATGGCAGGCCATTCTTCCCAATTACACCCTTCCAAGTTTCACTATCATTACTCATATGAGTGTTAAACTTCCCAGCTGAACAATGGAGTCCCCAGAAGGGACGCCTTCCACTATCCAATCCAAGGTCTCCAAGAAGGCCAGATATCCTGACCAGGTGTCCGGTGCATTAGCACTGACAATAGTCAGAACTAGTCCCCTCAAAGTTGAAAGGAGGTGACCCTCTCGTTCACTGGGGTGAACTCCAATGCACTGGCACTGAACCGAGGGGCCTTAAGTAGACCCAACCCTGCCTGGCACCTCTCACCATGGGCAAATCCAGAATGGAGTCCAGCCCCTCTCCAGGAGTTTGATTCCAGAGCCCAAGCTGTGCGTTAAGGTGTGCCCAACTATATCTAGTCTGCTTCTCTCTACCTCCTGCACCAGCTCAGGCTCCTTTCCCAAAAGAGGTTACATTCCATATACCAAGTGGGCCCATAGGAAGATGGACCCATGTTACTACTTCGGCCTGTGCTCAGCCAGGCCTCATGGTTGGAGGAAATTGCCCCCAACAACATAGCTCCTAGGACCACAGAGGCACACAAAGCCCTTCGCCATGATAAGGTAGTGATTCATGGAATTGTATCTTATCTAATTTAATAGAATACTGCAGTGTACGAGCTTTCTGGGTAAGGAGGTCCGTGCATGTGGGCTGCAGAGACTGCAGTTCTTCTTGTCGATGGAGTGATTTCAGTGTGTCTGGAAGCAGAGAAGCTGCAGACCTGACTGGCTGGGGTTTGTCCCTATGGACCCCAGTTGCATATCTGTCTTGTCCCAGTGGGCTTTTCTGTCTGCATCTGGGTGAGCTGTGTGCGTCTCACAGCTTCAGTGGCTCTGATGGAAAAAGTGACAGGAATGACTTCTGCTTTGGCGTTGTCCTTCTTTGCTGTGTTCTTCATGATTCTGCACCCCTTATGATCTATGTCAAGTCTTTTGAAGCAGCTGTGTTGGGTTTTTGGCTGAGAATAGGGGCAGCTTGTGGCTCTGTATTAGGCATCTGTCTGTGACTGGCAGAGTAGTTGTGTCTCTGTTGGGTCCCCGAGCAATGCCCTCATCCCCAGCCCATACCGCCAGGGGTGCCAGACTATCGGCTGACCCTGTGCTCTGATCCTGACCTTTATATGTGTGCATCTCATAGGAGAGCATGATGGGATATGCAAAAAGCAGAAGAATTCTTATGTGCATTATATTCTTACTACAAATGGTTAACTGGTATTTTAAAGATCTTTCTGAACTGAGTAATGCTGTATATGACCTTTTTATATTTCACTGTTATAAATTAATTCTAGTTGAGGTAATGAGACTCCGACTGAATGTACGTTTAAATGATTGGTATAATTATATATGCTTTTAGACTGCAGGGTGGCTATTTTAATAATATCGATTTAAATATGCATTTATGATCGCATTTACTGGCTTCTATAAATGGGTTAGCTAATGATCTCCTCCTGACATGCTCATTGCACACATTCTGCGTTTTGTGCATAATTATGAGGGGCCCACAGTGGTGGAGGCAGAAAGGGTCTGAGAGCCCAGGACCTACACTATCAGCCCAAAGTGAGTGCGGCATAGTTAGCACCCGCTTAGGGTCTGCTGGTTATCAGGCGACAGCTTTCTCGGCAGCTCTCATGAAGTGTTAAAAAAAATGTAATCTGCTTGGTGGGGGAGTAACTGACAGGTGGAATGCCGGAACATGATTGGACGGAAAGCGGGTTATGGAAGAAAAGATCAAAAAAGTCAAAAATAGTCTAATTTTTACCAAATTATTCTGAGAGCTGTTAATGAAAATTCAGTTGAAAGCTCATTATGAAAAATATTGACAAATTACAAGTGGAATGTTTGGGGTTTGACGCTCGCCCCCTCTGCGTGTGTGCATGTTTGCATGTTCTCCTCCGGGTTATCTGGTTCCCGCCCACAGCCAAAGACAGGCTGACTGTTGTGTGAGCATGTGCCCGGTACGAGGTGTACCCCTGTGCGAGGTGTACCCCTGTCCGAGGTGTACCCCAGCCCTGTGCGAGGTGTACCCCTGTCTGAGGTGTACCCTGTGCGAGGTGTACCCCAGCCCTATGCGAGGTGTACCCAAGCCCTGTCCGAGGTGTACCCCTGTGCGAGGTATACCCCAGCCCCGTGCGAGGTGTACCCCAGCCCTGTCCGAGGTGTACCCCTGTGCGAGGTATACCCCAGCCCCGTGCGAGGTGTACCCCAGCCCCGTGCGAGGTGTACCCCTGTGTGAGGTGTACCCCAGCCCTGTCCGAGGTGTACCCCAGCCCTGTCCGAGGTGTACCCCTGTGCGAGGTGTACCCCAGCCCTGTCCGAGGTGTACCCCTGTGCGAGGTGTACCCCAGCTTAAGCTCCACGGAAATGCAGGAACTGTAGTGGACTGGCATCTTTTGCATATGGGCCCTCGGGTGAGTTCCAGCAGAGGAGAGTGGCATGCAAATCCAAAGACGAGGATACGCTTTGGCATGACAGATCTATGCCTCTTTATGCAATTCCATTGTTGGTCTTCTGGCAGTCCTTCCTTGGAATCTTTAGTTATTTCAGTCATTGAGTATTTGTGTGTGTGTGTGTGTGTATGTATATATACACACACACACACACACACACACAGACACACTGTACATATCTGCAGAAGTCAGTCCTTTGCTACATATTTCCGACCTGCTAATTTCCTTTTTTTCCATCTAAGGTTTTATTTGGCCTGGATAAGTGCATTTTAAGATAAGATGTTATCATGTAAATGTGAATTTAATCTTTACATTAAAAGCAAGCTGGCCAGTTGGACTATGCTGGCACACAGGATGTGCAGCGGTTAACTGAACAGAGACTCAGTTCTGAGAAGAGCCTCGACACAGAATTCTTCTGAAATGTGCATCTGGATGAATGTGCAGATGTGTTTGATGTTTAGGCCACACAAGACTAAACAACCTCCCCATAAGAAGGTGATGCCTCCCCCCATCAGGATTGGGTAGCCTGGTTCCGTGCCCACAGGAATGCAGAGTTTGCAGTGGTGCATCATGGGTAAGAGAGTGTGTGCACCTGGCACTGCCACAGCTGCGTAGAGCTTTCCTTCTCATTCGCCACACCTCGTGGGGCACTTGGCACAGAGCTCGTGGTATCACTTACATCACAGGGCGGGGGTAAACTGGCCGGGGAGGCGGGCAAGAAATCACCAAAAAAAGAGGCATTCATAGCCTGTGATTTTCGAACCACGCAAAGGTTAGTCCAGTCACAGTTTAACTTGAAAATTTCGACTTGAGACATGAGAGGTTGTGTTTACACTGAACTATAATAGCCTTTCGGAATATACAGCGTATCATTTATAGACTATAAATAGTTTTGTATTATTATACAAACAGGAACATGATACAAAGAACTAGTCATTTACTTTCATGCTGTTGAAGCATGAATCTACATAATTAGTAAGCAATCTGATCACTGCAAATTTTCCCTTTGCTAAACATTCTGTAAATAAGTGTGTAGGTTTTCTTGTTTTTTTATTTTTGTCAGATCTCTGAATACATAAACCGTTTCCTTCCAACATGTCCGCGGTTCCCACTGTGCTGTAACCATGAGCAATTAGGACCTACTTTATATGGAAATGTGCTAATTATCCCCAGCCCCAGTCCTTTGCTGCTTTGTTTATCTGACGCAGCTGGAGAAGGCCTAATTAATGAGCAGAGAATGAGGCCTAACAAGCTTTCTGAGAAAAACAACAGTGTTACGGCGTGATTCATATACAGTTAAATCCTTTTGGACAATTAAACAAGTGGGATGTGAAGGGTTTCGTGGCGTGTGTTGTGTCCTTACCCTGCTGAACACTCTCTTTCAGTGAAAGGGAACCATTACTGAAATAAACCTGCTATTTTCAGCGAACGGCGCTTTTTTTGTGATAATATCGTAAGATTGCACTGTGGAATTTCCCCACCAAATTGCCGTAAAAGCCTCATCTGTATCTGCACATCCATTTGCCTCAAATTGCAGGGATGGACAAACACATCGAGGGCTTCTGAGAAACATTTTTCCGCTGCCTGGCAAATTTAGATGCAATAAAAAAAAAAAGAATTCCAAGCCTTCCTACGATGCACTCGTAAATCATTATATCCTGTTATCGTATTCTCATTTGTTCAGGAAATGGTCGTATTTCATTATATTGAGTCAGACAGATGAAGGAAATCAGTGTCCGAAAGCCACTACGGAGAGACTCACCATGAGTGGTCAAGAGCTCCCCGCTATAAGCCAGTGGGAAACAATGAAGTTACTCGTAGGAACAAATTACATTTCTGAGCACGTGATTCCCTGAGTGACAGGGGCCCTAACAAATTTGGGACATAATTGGATTGGTCTGGGGATCAGTACGATTTGCTTTCATGGGGCCCAAAATCTCTAGTGGGTCCCCTAGGAGCAGGTGCCATACTTTAGTAATGTCCCAATCACTCCTGTAGCCTATCCTTGTAAATCCCTAGTCAGAAAATGACAGGCTTTTATTTAGGTCACAAAACAGCTTAAATCCGTACTGGTGCTATGGGCTCGTACCCCCAAACTGGTACACAGCTTTCCTTTATGACTGGTATTGTGTGGAAAATACAATCCCCAGGTGAGACTTTCCAAGGAAATTACTGCATCGGCGGGGAGATGGGCTCTGAGCCACAGGGAGGCGGAGCATCTTGGGCTATTTTCCCCATTACGGCCCGTTTGGATGTGCTGAATAGCTGCAAGGCCGGCGCGTAGCCGCTCGACGGAACTGCCTGCCGACGCGTTTCGTCCGTTGACTCTAAAAGCGCATCGATTTATAATTAGCTTAGTTTTCAGTCCGCTCTGGCCCAGCTGTCCATAGCCTCACCCTTTTCCCGGATGCCTACGAGTCGCCCAGTGGTCAAGGCTGTCCTCCTACCCATGCCATCTTCTTTCATTTACACCTGGTATGAGCTCTCCTGCATCGAGCCAAGAAATACCGGGCACACTCGCGTGTGGCAGAAACAGCGATGCGGTGGTTTAAATACAGAAACACTTCAGTGGCTGCCCAGTAAGAGGTCACATGACCTGGATTAAGGATTCTTTGTGGAACATTGGGGTGCTGTAATCAAAGCGTGTTGAGCTACATGAGTATCTTCCTGCTTCATGCTTCACCAAATGGCTCGCTTCCAGCATGAATGCTACCACATCTCTTCTGGCTGCTCTGTCCCTCTCTTGGCCGAATGGACATTGGGCTGCAAATGATCTCAGAGGCTCGTGGGACGTGTGGCTCTGCGTCGGCGGTGTAGGTATGTGTTAACCAGCTAGCAAGTTTGTGGACACAAGTAGAGATGTCAAACTTGGAATTTCTGATGCAGGCTAGCTGGTGTTTGCAAAGCTGACGAAGAGCACACCGAAGCTGGTGAACAGGCAATGTCAGGGTACAATACTGGGGCCCACCAGTAGGGGGAGAGGAATGATGGCCGATGGTACCACTACCCCAGGGACCTGACTCTTATTTCCTGAGTTCTTGCTTTCTGCTTTTGCAAAGCTCTGATTCCCATAGAGCCTAGGGAACAGTGTTTCCATTTGGCATTCATTGCACGAAACGAAAACTAGAGCTATGCTTGGAGAGCTATGATGTTTGAGGAATGTGTGTCAAATACATGAGAACCAGTGGGCCTTGGGTTGTGGTGTCACTGCAAAGGTAGCTTTCTGGTCTTATTTTATAATAAGGGTGATTCCGGGATCTTTTTTTTCCGGGGCATTACAGGGGCCATAATTCATTCAAAGGGGACAACTTGATTGTTAACCAGTGATATGTTTTGACTCTTGACAAAGGAGAGGGCACTCGGGCGGCCAATCAGCTTTCAGCTACAGTAGGGCCAGTGCCCCTGTGGCCCTGCTCCTCTACATACCCTTGTTTTATAGGATGATACTCCCCTCCTCCCTGGCTCCTCTAGTCATCACAAGAAGGTATTATATTGATAATGCACAGAGGAGCCAGTAGACTGAGTCTTGCCCATTGCCGCTTTGACTCTCACAGTGGACGCCCAGCGTGACACTGGTCTCCAGCTTCTCCATCTTGGGTTTTGTTCTCTCTCCCTCTTTCATCCCCTCTTCCAGCCTCTCTAGCTGTATGGTGCCTTTCTTGTTGACAGGATTCATGACCCAGTTAAATACCAGCTTTAAAGTGCAGGGAGGAAAGGGGCTGAATGACTAATGTGCCGTGAGCTCAATAGAGTCATTCTGGGGTCTACCCCACCCCCCCTCCCTATTTCTCTCTCACGCTTTCTTTCACTAGTTCTGCTCAGCCATTGCACGCTGTTTCACTTTCCTTAGCTAAAACGGGCAACTTGGCAAAGGATAGCAAGCAGAACAAGTTTCGTTTCCTTTGGTGGTTGGGTTGGCAGACTGACTGAGGATGATTGTAATTGTTTTGCTGAAGAAGGATTTCTTGTGTGTCGTCTCTGCACGGCCGGGCTCAACACACTCATTGTTAATGGTCTTTGCTCTCAAAATAACACATTTACACCAGAATACCGGATTTGCTGTGACAGTAGAAATATCAGTGCCACGTCTAAAGGATGTTAAATTAAATCTCACTGAGCTTAGCCTGTACTGGAACTGTGTGCATTTTGACCGAAATGCACCTAATTATGTGTGTACCTTAGTCCTGGAATGTCACTGAAGCCCCAGCTTGATGTGTTCATTACCAAATAAGCCACCACTTCATTCTTTCCCAAAAATAGGCAGCTTAGTCTGCGTACATGATGTCCCTCAGGCACCAAAGCTCTGCGACAGCGTCCCACCCTGGGACCAGAAGAGGGTCAAAGCTTGGCCTGCTTCTTTCCACGGGCCTCTTAGATGGGTCCATCACATATGGGCCCCTGGAAGGGAACCGAAACGCTAATGTAGTTCTTCTGAATCTAGTCACCAGCTGCCCTGCATATACTGTATTCATTTCATGCCTGTAATTCGATTCCATGAGCCTCCCACTGAACCTACTGGGGGGGAATCCATTTACCTCTTGTTTGAAGTGTGTTCCTCCTGAAGGCTCCTGACTCATCTGCTCATCTTCTTTGTCTACCCACTACAGCCCGGCCCCCCCCCCCCCATCCTGCAGATGTAATGAGAGCTTTGGCCATGGACAGATGATGGATGTGGAGACGTCATATTCGGATTTCATTACCTGCGATCGGACAGGCCGCAGGAACGCGGTGCCCGACATTAAAGGAGACGGAGTCACTGTGGGCACCGGCGAGCTAACCAAAGATATGTCTGAGATGAATCTGAAGTCGGAAGGTAAGTGTGTAAATGCGCATACCTGCCTCCAGGGTGGCGCTGCACCATCTCTGCTCATTGTGTCAACGATATATAGGAAAATCCCTTGACTATTAGTCATCATATGGCACTGTTATGTAAGTGACGAGTGAAATAGCTCATTAATCATACTAGAGGACCCTTATGTTCTCATTTCATGGTGACATTGTATAGTGAGTGCTGAAGGTTGAGAATGTGGATATCTGAAGTGGTCTAAAAGATCTGTGTTTGGGGGCTCATTCTCCTCTAGCCTTGCAGTGGTCACACAGGAAAGGAGAATATATTCACTGAAGGGTGTTTGTTGCGTGTTCAGTCAGAGAGAGGTCGTTTTTAGCTTTTTTCAGTGCAGGTTCATCATGCCATGAGAAGGTTTAGCACCTTTGCAAGCCATTCTCATCTATGATGGAGCTTCACGTCAGGGATGGAAAGACAGTGATAGGCCGACCGAAAGCTCCTATCGTGCTTCCGTGTGCTTGCTGAACAAAATGGAGGTAAAAATATGATCCACGGCTATATGGTACTGTTGCCATTTTTTTCTCAAAAATAGTAATTTAGAAACAATTGATCAGTTCTCAATACATCCAGCATGGTCATTTACCGTGCTTTGTGCGTGAGCGGTGCCCGGAGGCAGCCGCCAGCCAAAGGAGCTCTTCTGTATTTGTGCTGCTGCTGTTTTCCATATTCCCTGTGTTTTCTAGCACAGCCAAGAAACTCATAACGACCGCAGAATCCTTTTTGGCAGGTGGTACGGCAGTAGACCCGTCGGGTTTATGTTTGCCCTCTTTTGGGTTTGTTTCAGCTTGGCACCTATGTGATGAACAACACTTCTCGTCCGGATAACTTTAGTGAACTCTGAACTTTAATACGTTTTGAAAAGGTGGATGGATTAGCATGGACAAAGATTTTAACTTTGATATTTGAAATGTTCAGAATATCAAAGCACAAATGTGATTCAGTCCCTTTTAGCCGTGGTGTTAGTCACCACCAGCATCACAGAATATCTGCTTTAGAGCTCTTTACGATGCTTTGACATCCCACTGCATAATAGACCCTTAATAATTATCTTGTTTAAGCAGGGCTGCTGTAAAGGGGAGTGACAGAGGCCCTAAAAAATTTGGAACATAATTGGATTGGTCTCGGTTAGGGGGCCAATATGATTTGATTTCTTGGAGCCCAAAATCTGTAGCCAAGCCCCTGTGTTCATGTATATTTTGTATAGAATAAAGTGTAAAGTGTTCACTGAACCAGTTTCCCTATTTGAGCCGGCGGCTGTATTCTTGTGTCTGTGACTCATGAAGCCATCAGCAGCGCGGCCGTGTGGACTGCTGCGTTCTCACAGTGCTGTGCCGATTTCGTGTTTTTCAGAGGGTGAAGGCTCAGCTGATGCCCCGCCCCCACAGACTGACACGCCTGGGAACCAGGAAGCTCAAGCGGGTGGGAACTCCTCTTAGATGGAGACCCCGCCCCCACCCCAACCCCCAAAAAGCCCTTCTCAAGCCCATCCCCAGCAAGCCTTCTCCTCTCCTCCGGGTGCATGCTGTGGCCACAGGCCTTGGGATTCCTCCCACACACAGCCCCCCCTTGTGGATTTATTTTGGTCCGACAGTCTCGGAACACAGATGCAAAGTCCCTGGAAAGACTGCAATGGCCAACTCAGTCACTTTAAAAGATGAAAGGGAAGAACAAGCAAAGAAAGAAATGGCCAGAAAAAGAGCCAGCATGGTCCCAGCATTAAAAACGGGCTACTTTAAACAGCCTTTGAGAAACGCAGCACACCTGCTGTTCTCTCCAATTTCCATCTATTCATCACCAACGAGGATTCTAACTTAATTGAACTGAACACTATCAATCACACAGATACCAAAAAAAGACTTATGTCATTCCCAATTTTGTATGTACCTTGTGTATACACAGCTTCTATCTTATCTTGTTATGCCTCAGTATAAGTGCAGACCTGCCTTTTATTATTAAAGACATTTTGGGTGGTAATTATTTGGGGATATTATTGTATGGGATAATATTTATTTTAAGCTTTCCTGAGAGATGTTTCTATTAAGATTTTAAGTAATAAAATTTATAGATGTGTGTCCAAAATATCTTGGAGTGTTGATTTAATCCCTGATCAAAATACTTTTTTTGTTACATTTTTTGCAAACTGTGTTTTCATCCATGGTTAGCAAAAAGCTATTACTGACATTGCTGAGAGTCTCAGGGGTGTAAGTTTCGTGCCAAGAATATGACAGCTGTGTTTGATCCTACTGTTGCCCAAGGCAAAAGGTACGCTGGTCTTCATTCTAGCTGAGTAATTAATTACGAAGGTTAACAGGAAGGTTAGGTGAAGTGCACTTCTTAATCAAAGCAAGCTGAAACTGTATTAATTATTAAGGAAGGCGAGTAATGCGGTTAGTATATCTGAAACCTGTTTATGATTTACTAGTGGATAAATTTGGTGACAAATGAGTTAATTTGTTTTGGTGAATACAGGAATGAAACGAAAAAGAACATTTTGCAATAAGGTAAACACAGCTGTAAGTCCTCTACAAAATCTCCGAGTTCACAGAAATTTAAGCTGCACTCTTAATTCGGGGAATGGTTTTAGTGAATGAGTGAATAAGGAAGAGTTCACCGGTAAACCGAGACCGATGGTATGGGAGCAATGTGGGGATGGCAGCTTGATAGGCCAAGCCACCTGCCGCCAGGGATGAATCACAGGGACTCTCCCTTGAAAATGTGCTCAGACACTGATCCCTGCCTTTGGTTCTGGAGCACTGCCATGCTGCTACATTTTGCTCCACTGTTCCGTCTCTCTCTCTCTCTTGAAACATGCACGTGGCAGGGGCGTGGCTACAGGTGGGCAGGGTGTGGGCAGCAGTGCCAACCTGCCCCCACCAAAGGACGCCCCAAGACCTCTGCCACAGTTTGAAAACTGCTGCCTACCAACATACCTAACATGCCCCCCGCCCAGGATGACATCCTGGTGACGCCACTGGCACATTTTTCAGAGGGTCTGAGGTGAGATCTATCCATCCATCCATCTTTTCCCTACACCAGCATGTGTTAGCAATGACGCCGCTTATATGATGTACGTATTTAGGCATCAGAACATACCCTGGATCTGAAATCATTACTGGAGGCCTGAGGAACACATTACATTTACCCACCATTGCAAACTACAGCTGTGTTACTCCTTGTCTTGCATCTAAAATTAACCCCCCATGTGATACATTCTAGATTGTTCTGAACTCCTCTACAGTTTGGCTATAAGGAGCTGAATGCAGAACATCTGAAGATACATCCAAAAGAGTGTCTTACAAAATCACTTCCTGATTTATACAAGCGTCTTGACCTCAATAGTGAAACCATGTCACTGTCTCTGCACTTGTCATATAATAACGGGATTTTGCAGAAGGATGGGGTTGCCCTCAGATCGTTTTCGTCTTCGTATTGGAAATGCATGTTTCATGTACATGATCCATAAAAAAAAGCCAGCAATGTAGTTCAGGTTAGTGTTCTTCAGGTTGCGATTAACATTATCAGAACGAACAATATGATGCACTTCTCAACATAGTTTACTTTCAGTACTGGTATTTGACTCTATCTATCTATCTAGCTAATCATCATCTTCTCAGGTCCATTTTTATACCCATTGCTTTTCTAACTGCTTATCTTCATTGCACCTTGATATGTTCCGATCTTTCGTTAATCATTTAATTAAACCATTCATTGCTCTGCCTAGCGCAGAATACAGCATACCAAGTCCGCATTCTGAGAAGGACAACACAGCACAACAGTATGATGAAAAAGCATTTTATGGCAGCGCATTGTAGCTTACATCCACAGGTGCACCACTGTATCTCATAATTTCGATACTTTTTGAAGACGTAAACAAATCATTCCAGAAAAAAATCAAACTCAAAATAAATGCATTAGACAAAAAAATATTTCATTTTTATGTGTATCGATATATCTAAAAAAGACACTGACTTTTTCAGCCATAAGACCACTTGAGTTGCTGTTAGCTAAACATTTAAGTGGCAGCATATTGCCACCTACTGTAGATGTAATGCACTGCATAAAAACACTTTGGTATACTGTAACCTGATGAATCATTCATATTTAAGTCTACAGTTTTCATGTAAATGTGTGTGTGTGTGTGTGTACTGCCCAGGTATCTTTTTTAATCTGTATTTGGTGATGTAGTTTCCATTTAATTGTTATAAGGATTGTGAGGAAGATGTTTGATAAAATATCAACTGGTATTTAAATGGTGTAAACATTAACATTTCAGTCAACTGACAATTTTCATAGGAGGATTATTTCTGTCATTTCAATTCAGCCAAAATGTCATTAGTTATTATCTTATTAGTCAGAATCATCATCTATGACCAGTTTCACAAGGAAACCAGGGGATCAGGTTCCAGTTGGGCGATGTACCAAGGTGAGGTGTACCCCCCTCGCCTGTTCGACGGAGGGCTTGTTCACCTGGGAAATCAGGTGCAGATGGTCTCTGTGTACAATTATTTTAATAAAAAAAAAATTGTTAAAAAAATCACAACAGCCATCAGGCCCCGAGGAATGTATCTGTTCTCCGCCTGTTTAAATAGCAGGAAATTCTGTGCAGCTCTGGCATAATGAGGGCCTTACGTAGAATGGCATGGCAGCAGAATTAACTCAGGACTACGGTTTAAAGAAGCAGTGCAAATGACAGCCTAGATGAAAGCATTCAATAAAGCGTAAACTGGACAGGAGTATAGAGGCCACGTGCCCTGTGCCACCTGGGATATGCTGAAGCGGCCTCGTGACCCTGACGTAAACAGCATACACCATTAATTACCACAATAAAGCTATCCCCCCCACAAACACCTCTGATTTTCTAATGCGATTATTTATATCATCAGCAACAATGAGGCTTTAACACAGACATACTCAATACTCAAACTCAAAACTCATAACAAAAATAGTTACTGTGAAATGAAATTAAATGAAAAATGACATGATATGTTTCATGAATGTTATGCTGCTATAATATGTCACCATGACCATGGTGGTTGGAAGATAAATGAAAAACTTTATGTAATATGGTTTGTAATGTCGTACAGTCATCTTCATATAATATTTTCTTTTCCTCTTTTGAAGGTTTTACCAAGAAGCATAATATAATATATCCTGTGAAAAGTTCATTCCAATTATCTAATTACCAACAGATGGCCAAAAAAACCAAATGATTTGATTTTGATTGAACTTTTTCTGAGTAGCTAAAGTTGTTGTAAAAAATACCTGCATTATTGTCAAATCGTCCGCTTAAAGGAATAAATTTGGACCAATATATTAATTAGAGGCAAGCTGCAGATTAACCAAGGTTACCCTTGCAATTTCCATCGCGAGCCAAACTCCCATTTGGGCCTGGGCATCATGTAGGAGCAGCCAGTGCGCTGTTAGATTGGAAAGTATTTTTATTTAATTGCTGCTCAAAAGCTGGTGTTCTCAATCATTCCGTAGGCCTTGTACAAGCGATCTAGCAGTTCCTTCTTCTCATTTTCTGGCAAGAAGCAAGATTTGGCTGCATTTATGTTCTGGAAGGAAAAAAGAATACAAAATGAAAACTGGTCTTTGTGTCTTACAATTCCCTGAAAGCTGTGAACAATTTATCATGTATCCTTACCACTCTCTGAAAGTCTTCTTCAGTAAAGCCCATGTATTCCTTTGTGATCTGATAGTCAGTTTCCAAGGATGAGCCGAATATTAAAGGGTCATCCGTGTTCAGAGAGAAATTGGCCTTATCTTCCTTAAACCTTTTAATGGAACACAAAAAACAATCAGCATCAGCTCAGAATCTATTATGATGCCTTTGCGCCATCAAAACAGCAGGGACATATTGTACATTTGTTTTGCAAATACAATGTAAAGAATAAGATGTAGCATTTTAATTTGGTAACCTACCTGTTGAGAGGGTGCTTTGTGAAGTCTGGCCCACATGCTCCTGTAATCTTACTAGACCAGGGGCATATCTACAGCCAGAATACATACGCACATCAGAAACATGCACTGTGTAAGCACTAAGTGTAAAAAAAATAAGCAATCTTTGGGGAAAACACACACATTAGAAAATGATACAGTCCGTCCAGTCATACTGTTTCACATTTCAGAGTGTCAGAAGTTAGCCATGCTATCTAGACTATGTAACAGAAATGACATTATTGTGCTTTGAGAATACTTAACCAAGTGTAAAATATCTACAAAGAGCAACACAAAGTTGTCAGGTTAAAACAGGAAGGATGACTATGCACCATCAGAATGTACTGGCACACTTTGGCGCGATGAATGAAAGAAACATGAAAAGTACCAAAAATGTTGTTTGGCTACCCTGTCCACCAGAGGGCGCTATTTATCCATCTGCAAACAGATGTCAACCTACTTACTGACAATTGCAGTTCTTATGTTCTTATGTTTCCTAACCCAGTCCTCGGGGAACCCGGACAGTCCGCGTTTTTGCTTCTTCTCAGCACACCTGTACCAGGCATTTGGTGTTCCTGATTGGCTGGGAGCTGGCAGGGAGCAAAAATGTGGACTGTCTGCAGTTCCCCGAGGACTGGGTTAGGAAACATAAGAACATAAGAACATAAGAACTATACAAACGAGAGGAAGCCATTCGGCCCATCAAGCTTGCTTGGGGAGAACTTAACTAATAGCTCAGAGTTGTTAAAATCTTATCTAGCTCTGA
>JAODKM010000099.1:5485255-5505256 GCA_026780845.1 Petrocephalus sullivani | reverse complement strand
GTCCGACCCAAATGTTTAATGTCATGATTGTTACCATCAGGAATGCGTTCGATTTCAGTTCTTTTTATCTTCAGGCACAGGGTGCGATTTGCCGGGGGGGGTGGGGGGTAGAGCTGAAGGTCTTTGCCCGAACCCGACGGGACTCAATTTATACTCAATTAATAAACGCAGCTTTGTTCTATAATACTAATACCTTAGGGTTTATATATTCCATTGGATGTTCAGCAATGGACTGGCATCTCAAAAAAGAAATAGTTATGATCTTGTAAATTACAAACCATAACTCTAAAAATGCATGTGGAGTGTACAAAGTCTGAAAAGAGAATATAAAATGAACTGAGCATAACCGAGCATAGGCTAATTTATCCCCATGTTAGCTGCTAATAGATTGATGACCCAGTAAAAAAAAAAAAGATTCATCAGAAGATTAAAAAAAGTCATTTTCCAGAAAATGAAAAGAACATAGACTAAATTTATTTTAACATGCTTTCATATTACAATTTGAATAATGTTACAAAATTAAGTTTAAATTAACAGATAGTATGTAATTCATGCAAATCAGTTGTATTTTAAGTATAAAAAGAATGACAAATTTAAAATTCCCCATTTTATACACACAATGCTGTATGAAAAATATATTGTGATACAGTCATGTGGACTTTCTAGAAAGGCCTGTTTAGTAAATATTTTCTGTTGCATTATGCACAACTACTGTCACGTTCAGCCCCGCCCTTCGTGTTTTACCCCTGTTTTGTCCTCAGGCGGGGCTTGATTAGTTGCACCTGCCCCTCGTTGTGTTTGCCTCGTGTAGTTTGCTCCGCTTGTTTCCCTTGATTGGCTGCCTCCTGTGTGACCCTTGATGTGCTGCCCTATTTTAGTGAGCCTGTGATCTGTGCCCCCTGTCCGGATTGTCAATGCATGTCTATGCTTGCTATCGCGCTTGCTCTCGTTGTTTCCCTGTGTTTGCTAATAAACGCCCTTCTGAAGGGCTTAATCTCGCAGCCTGCAAATATGGGTCGTTCCTCCCGCCGAAAGCGTGATAACAGAGCTCAAAAAGAAAAAAATAATCTGATGAAGCATTCTCGGGCTTAGTTTTATTAAGCCTTGCATTTACAGAAAGGAGAAAAGAGGAAATACGCAGTTTTTAAAAAGGTTTCTGCATGTGATAAAAATAGATAACATTGAACACCATCTGGGGGCAAGTAAAGATGTGCTAAAGCGTGTTTTGTAGCAATGCTTAACAAAGACAAAATGCTTTATAAAAATGCCTTATCAAAAACCTAGCATAAAAAGCAGAAAGACTCAAAACTGAAACTCATGAAACTCATGTTCTTAGGCTTTTGTTTATGACTGTACTTTAATCTTGTCTTGCAAGAGAACCCAAGCAGGCATCTGTATGGATTCCCCAGAAGCAAGCATTGAAGTTTTTGGAAAGAAACTTCGTTGCAGTGAAACACAAGTAATCATGGGCATTTTTTTCTTAGCCTACAGGCTAAATGGCACAGAGATGGGTGCCTCCGGTCAGAGCCAGCTCCCTATTTCCAACTGCATAGAGCAGAGCACAGAATGGAGTGCCTGCTCGCAAACCTGTGGTCCAGGAATTTCCACTCGTGTTTCCAACCAGAATTGGGCTTGTCGCCTGGAGCTGCACAGCCGTCTGTGCCAGGTGCGGCCCTGCCAGGGGGCTCGCCGCAGGCTCCTTAAGGTGGGTGCCCCCCCCCACGATTTCCTATTTGTTCCTTTGGTTGAATGAAGCATGTACCACAAAAGGAATTTTGTAAACATCACCGGTCTTTGGGGGAATCTAAGTTATTCAGGAAGATGACTACATATAATCTGATGAAGCGTTCTCTGGCTTAGTTTTATTAAGCCGTGCATTTACAGAGAGGAGAAAAGAGGAAATACGCAGTTTTTAAAAAGGTTTCTGCATGTGATAAAAATATGGTGTGGCCCAGTGTGGTTGGTAGGCAGACCCTCATAAGTCATGGATGGTTTTGTTGTTTCCTAATCATTCTTTGTTTCATAGATGTATCCTGAGAAAGAGTCACAAACCAAAAGTTAAACAAAGAATCAATTGATTAGAAAAGCTGTGATCCATTATCTTAGACGTATATCACTGGTGACCTACCCAACTGTGCGGCTTTTGGATATTTCTTAGCATGTGAAAAGAGATGAAAAAACGAGTTTCCAGAACTGACAAGTTTCCAAAACTCACTAAAAACTCACTCAGTCCACAGGATATGTCTTTGAGAAGAATCCTGTGGACTTAGTTTTGGAATTTGAAATTTAACAAAAGCTCCTCGTTGGATTACATGACAACTTAGTGAGTTTTGGTTCCCATTACTATAACATATCAAGAGAAAGCCTGACTTTAGGCCAATGGGAATCTCATCTCAAAAACAACAACAAAAATAAATAATAATAAATAAACTGAGGGAGATGGGGAAGTCTGCTTTTCAATCTGGAAAAACAGTCTTGACTCTAAACTAGCTTGAGCATTGCTACAAGGCTTTCAATGAGGTGTGTTCTGCTTGTTCCAGCAGTCGCAGCGCTGTGAGCCCAGCTACAGATCCGCACTGCTGGTACGGCTGGAGTTCCAGGGCTGTCACAGCGTACGACCCTACCGCCCCCGGTTCTGTGGGCTCTGCTCCGACAGCCGCTGCTGTACGCCGTACCGCACCCGCACAATCAGGGTGGTGTTCCACTGTCCGCGAGGTCGCCTACTGATCCATCCCGTCATGGCCATTGACTCCTGTGCCTGTCACTACCACTGTCCCCAGCTGCTCAACACAGCGCCCCGCAGGGCCACACCTATCCGCACTTTATTCTTGTTATCCGGCATTTAAGTGCCCATGTTCATGGTTTTTCCATATTTTAACCCCACTAGGTGCCTACATACCCTTATCATACCATTAACTGTGATTAAACGTCAACCCTGCACTTTTGCTCGAACAGGCCCATACCTACCTATACTTACATACTAGGGCTGCACGATATAAAAAAAATCACATTGAATTTTTTGCAATTAAGATTAGTAGGTGGTCTTGCAGCGAGTTGTATCGACAGACACAAAGCAGAGCTGATGAATCAGTCGCTTTTGCTCAATATCGCCTCTGTGGACTACAAAATATTTTCCATCAGCAGAAAACGAATTACTTTCGGTGGCCAGTTCTTGTTCAGTTTTCTCCCCCTTACTCTTTTTTGTTAAATACCTCACAAACGCACCACACTGTCTATGAGTGAGTCTGGCAGCAAGAACAGAAAAGATTATGATTGGCTCTAAGAGTGCATGCAGAGCTCATGCAGAAGGAGGGCCAGTGAAGTCTAAGCAGATTTTTTTTACATATACCATGCTATCTTGAAAAAACAATTAAAATTGCAAGTCTTGCTAAATGTCAGTCCCCATGACAGAGCAAAAGTGTTTTAATGTAATTTAGTATCTTAACCCATCTGACTTTCTCGGTCCTTGATACGTGGAAGTTGCCTTGTAATAATAACATGTAATAATAATATTAATATTGCATGTTGTGCAGCTCGATCAAGAGTCCCTGTGATTGGTGGCTTACTGTGCATGCAGATCCTGCATGTCACTCACTAGCAGCAACTGCATATCCAAAGACCCTTAAATTGGAGTAAATTATATCATACAGACCCATCTTGTAGATTAATCATGGAAATAAGAACCACATGAGATTTCCTTTTGTATCAAGCAGCAAAAATGTTGTAGCATGATGTGTTTTATTGCTTGACATTGCATGTCCTGCAATATGATTATTGCACGTACACAAATCATAATGACGATTCTGAAACGATATATCGTGCAGCCCAAATACATACATATGATAAAATTTGCCAGGTAAAGGAGAGTGTGAGATCTGAGGAGCAGGTTTTGCTAGCGCATAATCCCATCAACCCACCAGATGGCCAGCCCAGCCATGTACTGTACCCTGATCATAAATCACTAAATCTCAGCCATATCTTCACCGTTCTACTGGTTTAGCTACTGTCCAGCAACTTCATGAAGACCTTCAGATGAAAAAGACAAGCATGTCAATGACTTATCACCCCACAGAAGTGCCCTTGCAAATCACAGGATCCTAATCTTTTCCTCCATGGGGGTTCTTCTGAACCACACTCACCAAGGACCAGTTTGCCTTGGGAGACCCTACAAGGGGCCATTACCCCTGACATCCTAGCTCCATAGATCACAGAGGCACACAAACCCCTCCACCATGATGAGGCGGGGATTCATGGAGGTGCGCCCTTCCATGCATGCATCTGCTGCTCATTTAGATCTATTATGCAAAACCAAAATTATCAAAATTATGACAATAAATGTCTCTAAATTACCTACTCTTGTTATATGAATGTTTACCACTTTTTATGTTTCCTCCCCTTGTATAATAAAAGTATATATATTTTACTATGCCCTGGGTCATGACATTTTTCCCTTGTTGATGCACTGATATCAATCATAATTAAAATCTTTATATTTATATTTTTGTCAAAATTAACATGTTCCATCCATCCATCCATTTTCCACCGCTTATCCGAGGGCAGAAGCCTAAGCAGGGGCGCCCAGACTGCCCTCTGACCAGCCACCTGCTCCAGCTCCACCGGGGGAATACCAAGGCGTTCCTAGGCCAGCCGAGAGCGTGTCCTGGGTCTGCCCCGGGGCCTCCTCCCGGTTGGACATGCCCGGAACACCTCCCCAGGGAGCCGTCCAAGAGGCATCCTAGTTAGATACCTGAACTGCCTCAACTGAAGGTGTAGAGCAGCGGCTCTACTTTGAACCCCTCAAAACAGACCAGTACAGTGGCTGCATCACTCTTCCCTTTTTCCCTCACTCATGAGCAAGACTCAGAGAAAACTCCTCAGCTTGAGGCAACAACTCATCCCCCGCCCAGAGAGGGCAGTCCATCTTTTGACATGTTAATTATAGCAAGTAGTGTAATATAGTTAATGTGTTAAAATAAATTAATGCAATTAACGCCCCTGCGTTTTTTTACTTTCTGTTTGGAGGCTGACCTATGACACAGATGCCATGAGACTCATTCTAGCCAGAAACAATAGAGCTTGGCGACCAATGTCATTGCACGGTGCATTATGGAGCAACCAATATCATCGCACGGGGCATTATGGAGCAACCAATAGCATTGCAAAGTGCATTATGGGGTGGAAATACCATATTCTGTAGCCATAAACCAAAGTAAATCAGCAGACTTGTCTCACTGCTACTCATTGTGCTACACGCTCTTTGTAAGCATGTTCAAAATTTGTCGGAATGAAAAAGGATTGTACATACTCCTACCCGACTGCATAGTTCTGTGTGTAGTTCAGTATTTAATGATGCTATCAAACAATTGTGTCAGAAATATGCATCCTTTGTGATTATTCTACATTAATTTGGTGATTTATTTTACATTTAAATGTTTTATAACAACCTTTAGTCTTAAGAAGATAAACAAGTTTTAATCATGATTACTCTTAAGTCAGTGTGAATAAGTTGTTAATTATTTTAATTGATTGAGAGTCCTAATATTAATGTATACTAATGTACATTTTCAGTTCATAGGCCTCTCTACAGGATCCCATTGCAAAGCCAAAAGGCACACGATAAAACTGTTAAGACCCTAAAAGAGGTGTGCCTTCTCATGATGGTGCTTCCTTAACATAATAACTAGCTTTGTTTAATATAGAATTCTAGGGGGTCTTTGTAAGAGTAATGAAGAACAGAGTTATCCCTTTTGCTTTTGTTATAGTGTGAAGATTCACTGAAAGACTAAAACATAATTACACACACTCTGTATTACTAGACTAGCACTCATACATGGATTTGTGGAGCATCACAAAACATGCTGGGAGTATGAAATGTCCTTGACGTACAGTGCCTAGCAAAAGTATCCATCCCCATCTTATTTCCTTACAACCTGGAATTTAAAAGGGATTTTGGGGGGTTGTGTCTTTTAAGTTATACAACACAATTACCACTTTGCAGATGCAAATTATTTTTTTATTGTGAAACAAACAAGAAATAAGACAAAAAAAAGAAAACCTGAGTGTGCACACACTGTTCGCCCCCTCCCAGAGTCAATATTTTGTACAGCAACCTTTTGCAGTCTCTTCTGGTACATCTCCACACGCTTGGCACATCTAGACACTGGTATTTTTGCCCATTCTTCATAGCAAAACTGCTCCAGCTCCTTCAGGTTGGATGGCCGGCGCTTGTGTACAAGTCATACCAGAGATTCTCAATTGGATTGAGGTCTGGGCTTTGGCTGGGACATTCCAGGACATTTACCTGCTTTTCTTTAAACCACTGGAGTGTTGCTTTAGCAGTGTGTTTAGGGTCATTGTCTTGCTGGAAGGTGAACCTCCATCCCAGTCTCTGGAAGACTCAAACAGGTTTCCTTCAAGAATTTCTCTATATTTAGTGCCATCCATCTTTCCTTCAGTTCTAACCAGTTTCCATGTCCCTGTCTATGAAAAAACATCCCCACAGCATGATGCTGCACCCACCATGCTTCACTGTGGGGATGGTGTTCTCAGCATGATGAGAGGTTTTAGGTTTGCGCCAGACATGGCGTTGTCCTTGATGGCCAAAAAGTTCTATTTTAGTCTCATCTGACCACAGCACCTTCTTCCACATATTTAGGGAGTCTCCAATAGGCCTTTTGGAAAATTTCAAACGGTCTGCCTGGCAGGCAAGCTTTTTCTTGGCCCCCCTTCCATGAAGCCCAGCTCTGTACGGTGTGTGGCTTATAGTGGTCCTAAGGACAGTTACTCCCATCTCTGCAGTATAGCTGCCCAGCTCCTTCAGGGTTATCTCTCTTGGTTGCTGCTCTGATTAATGCTCTCCTTTCCCGGTCTGTGAGTTTTGGTAGACGACCCTTTCTTGGCAGGTTTGCTGTAGTGCCATAATCTCTCCATTTTCTAATAATGGATTTAATGGTGCTCCTTGTGATGTTTGGGGTTTGGGATATTTTTTATAACCCAAGCCTGATCTGTAATTCTCTATAACTTTGTCTCTGACCTGTGTGGAGAGTTCCTTGGTCTTCATGCTGTCACTTGCTCGGTGGTAGCCCTTACTTAGGGGTGTTGCCCTGGTGTTGACTCTGGGGGCTATCAGAACAGGTGTATATATACTGAGATCATTTGACACTTAGACTGCTCACAGGTGGATCTTATTTAAAGAATTAAATGGCTTTGGAAGGTAGGTGTTGGGGCTTCCAAGCAAAGGGGATGAAAACATACATCCACCACTTTTCAGTTTAATATTTTTTAGAATTATTTATGATTTTTTCCCTTTTAACTTAATGAATCTACAATTTTTTGTAGGTCCATCACTTAAAATCAAATTGAAAATCCATTTAAATTCCAAGTTGTTGTCATGTGTCATGACCTGTGCCGGGTGCGGAGTGGGGAAACATAATCGTGAGTCCAAGCGGTGAAGATAACGAGGAATTATTTAGGACATGAGCAGGGAAAAGCACAGAACAGCGTTACACTGAGGAAACATAATCTAACATGGACTGAAATACACAGAACTAATGACATGAACGAGAAACAGCTGGTAAGTCCAGGGATTCCACACAAGGTTAACGAGGGGGCGTGGCACACAGAAGGATCGCACAGGCGGGACGTGACATCATGATCCTACCTGTCTGATCCTCCTGTGTGTCACGCCCCCTCGTTAACCTTGTGTGGAATCCCTGCATTTGCCAGCTGTTCCTCGTTCCGTGTTAATAACCATGTGTATTTCAGTCCGCGTTTGACTATGTCATTGACGTTTTGTCGAGCTGCTCCCTACCTGTGTGATTTCTCCTAATAAATCCCGTGTTTCCCAGTTATTTGGATTCCCGATTGTGCTTCCCTGCTCTGTGCCCAGCAGCCCATTACAGTTGTAAGGGAACAAAATAGAGAGAATGTCAAGGGGGGTGAATACTTTTGAAAGGCACTGTATTAATTGTAGGGTGTTTCTCTGTAATGCATTTACTGGCTTTACGGATAGCAATGAGTAGTTACTGGCAGCCCAAATCTATTTATATCCAAGGCACTGGTGAAACAAAAACAAAAACGTTCTCTTCTCTTGAATTGAGTTGACCGGTGCCTCACTAAGTGGCAAAGGGGTACGGGTGACAACTAGTGGTCATGGTTCAATTAGAGTTTAGGTAAAGAGCATTCCTATTGGACCATCATAATGTCTTACTTAAAATAACTGATGGGGAATCCTGCTTTGTGTCTATATAATTTCATTCTTCTTATGTCTGTATAAATTCATTTACAAAGTGAGCATTGTTTTTTCTATTTAGGCTATGTTTATCAGTACTCTATACAAGATGTGTTCCCTGTGCTCATTTCTACACTCTGCAAAATTAGGAACATTGAACAGACTGGTGGCCGAACTGGACCCTACCAACCCCTGGAATGGATTGAGGATGAATCCAGCGGCGTTGGCTGAAGTGTACTGGGATAAGTTGGGCGCTAAGCTGAAGCTGATCATACATCCCTGGAGTGACAAAGCTGGAGGCATGGATGGTTATCCAGCGAGGTAAAAAGCAGCCTTGGAGTCTGCTTGATGTGTAACTGCTGCTGGAGCTCAGTAACGTGTTGGGTGTGTCTTAGTGCTCGCACTCCCACGTACCCGGTGCTTGGCTTTGTAGCTTCCTGTCAAAATAAAGGCGTTATACCTTAGGCTAAAATTACACACACACCCACCAATATTAAAAAATGGCTAATACAACAATAATCATGTCTCCCCCCTAAATCGGTGCACTTACCCCATGTTCAAACCAAATTTCTGTCCTTGCCTTAAACACAGAAGTTGCATAAAGCATTGCACCCACAGCAACTCACAGCCGGGGCGTCTGAAACCAGTGTCATGTAGCGTAGTAAAAAAAAAAAAAAACACTTCCTGCTGTTCAGGAGATTAAATATAACCACAGCAACGTTTCACTGCCAGCATTCTTTGACACCACCCTTCAAACTGTATCGTCTTTACCATGAACACAACCGTGAATGGCATAAAGAAGGGTACCTGTCAAATTAACAGAGAATTTACCAAAATCTACTTGCCCACAGTATATGTGCTGGTGTTTGTTGTGGGTCTGCTTGCAAATGCTTTCGGTTTCAAATCCATGTCTAAGAACTGGAAAAAAATTGGGAATATTCGGATTTTTGTCCTTAACCTTGGAATTGCAGACATGCTGTACATCTTCACCCTGCCTTTTCTGGCCTTTGCTGAAATGAAGAAATGGTGGATTTTTGGACATACCTTCTGCAAGATCACCAGATTTTGTTTTAACTTGAATTTATATGGCAGTATTGGTTTCCTCGCCTGCATCAGCGTTTACAGATACCTGGGCATCGTCCACACTATGCGAATGAATGGGCGAATTACTAAGAGACACTCGGTGGCTCTCTGTATTCTTGTCTGGTGCCTGGTCTGTGTTCAAATTACTCCTGACTTAAACTTTGAGAAGACACCGAACTTTACATCAAAGTTCTGCTTTGATACCACAATTAATGAACGCATCAAAGAGTACTTACCTTACAGCTTTTGGTGGACAGTCACTGGATTCGGTATTCCCCTGCTGGTTATTCTAGGGTGTTATGGACATGTGGCAGTGGTTCTTTATAGAAGAAAAGACATCGATGTTACTCTGAAAGCACAGTGCCTGAAATTTGTGGTAACTATAACTCTTTTACATGCTGTTCTTTTTTTCCCTTTTCACGTGTTTCGCAACCTGAACTTAAATACTAGGATGTTGCAAAACGAAGGACTTTGCTACAATAGTTTCGGGAAGATCTACTTAGCTCACCAGGTGTTCCGCGGTCTTGCATGTCTGAGCAGTGCCCTCAATCCGCTCATATATCTGCATTGTCACGATGATATCTTTATGTATTTTAGAAGAATAAAAAAAAGAGAGAAGGAGTCTGTGGGACAGCACTCCAAAATGGTCATTATTAATAACCCTGAGAGACAACCTGCCTAGACTTGTTCTCGAAGAAAACGAAACCTGTATTGTTGGATTTAAATAAAATGTATGGTTGATGGTGATGCTCTGCTTTTCATATTGAGCCTTTGTGTTATTTTTAAACTCTTCAAATTCTTATTTATATGTTTAAGCTATTGATAACTTGATTTCAGTGGAATGTTTTTCATTGTTTAGTGTATATAAGCAATATATATATTATAAATATAAATATATAAATATATATTTTTGTATCCTGGCTTATTTTGTTTTCAAAACCATGTATGTTTGTTTGGTCTTTCTCTTGCTTTTAAAGAAAACAGCGATTACTAAATCCAAACTGCTTATTATATTTAATATTTTTGCGTCTAATTAAAATATCAATATGAATATTAAATATGAATTGACTACTAAATTTTTTGGTAATGTATGTGCCAAAAATATAAATACTACTACCAGGTCACGGTCGTGTCTGTATTTTCGCATGTGCTTTTTGAGGACTGTATTTTTTGAGGGCTCCAACAAGGATGCTTTTCACATACTTTCATCTCCCTCAGTTTGAATTACTCAGAATATCACTGAAATAAACTAAAAACTTCTGTTTGTCCATATCGACCTATATGCTTTTAGCCTTTATTATGCCTTGTTAACGCCTTAGTCCTGTTAATTACTAGTTACTCTGTTTCGCAGCGCTTGTGTTTAATTGTTCCCTCTGTTACTTGTTGTCCTGCGCCCTCCGTGATTGGTTGATTACGTTATGTTCTGCACCCGTCCCTCCTTGTTAGTTCCAGTCATGTGTGTATTTAAGTGCCTGCCCCTGCTCAATTTCTTAGCCAGTCATTGTGCTATGTAGCTGTGTGTTGTTGCGCCTCTGTAGAGTTTTTAGAGCTGTTACCTGGTCTTTGCTTGTTGTGTTTAGTTTCTAGTTAATGATTTATTATTCCTTGTTTGTTTTCTGACCCCTGATGGTCCCTTTCATTTTGTTTTATTAAGTGGATCTTCACCTCTTCACTGCCTGCACTGTGCTACGCCACATCCACGACACTCTCATGCAGCGTTAACATATTCTGTGGTGTAACGAATCACACTTGTCTAGCCATCTGATGTCTGGGTTTTGCAGTTGCCAGGAGAACATTCTGCCTGAATGCATGGCTGTCCTCCAGTGCACAAAAGCAGGACTATAGAGACATGGTTTGGTGTGGAAGAACTAGATTGGACCTCACAGAGCCCTGACTTGAACCCCATAAAACACCTTTGAGATGAACTTGAATGGAGATTGCGAGTCACATCCAACATCAGTGCCTGACTTCACAAATGCTCTACTTGGTGAATGGGCGAAAACTCCCATGGACACACTCCAAAATCTTGTGGAAAGTCTTCCCAGAAAAGTGGCACCAGTTCAGGGGGGGGGGGTCAACTCCATATTGATGCCTATTGCATATGCATATTGATTTAGAGTGGGATGTCCCAATACTTTTGTTGATATAGCATAAAGTTAGTCTTTTGTCTGTCATCAGGCCCCAGAACCAGCTGAGCATCTAACCAGCACAGACCTAAGCACAACTTTTTGTGACACATGTTGGGGACTCACACCTCTGTCAATTCACATTGTTCTGAATGTGAAATCCACTAGACATTCAAATATCTTGAAAGAAGTCAAGTACAGTAATCAGGGCCATAGCCAGGATTTTTAAAATACTTAGGTCAAAACTGTTAGCCCTCCCTAAGCGTGCCCCAAAATGGATTATGGTTATTGGTGAGGACTTGAACTTGGTATCCTCCGTGGTAGCTACGGGCATGACAGCAATTCACAGTTTGGAGGACGGTTTAAAAAAAGTGGAACATTTGCAGAATGTCTTACCGCACATCTTGTGGGCTACTGCACTTCCTGCAAGAAAGCCAACATGAGCACATGATATACTACACGATACAGACACAAACCTACCATGTACTGCAAATGTTCGCCTTCGGTTACGGTTCAGTGGCGTCAAAACACATCCTGTCTTGCAGAAAAGCCCAAGAATCAGTAAGTGATACTGAAGAGCTCCATTTCATAGTTGTACCAGTGTGAATAACGAAGATTATCACAAACTGAAAAATGTCAAGGAGGCAAAAAACATTACACTTTACAATTTTTTTCAAATGGAAAACCTTCATAAATTAATCACCGAAGTACCCGCACTGTATCAGTTGTTGTTAATTACTCTTAATTTTTTACATTTCTGATTAGTAGTAGGATTAGATGTAGTGCCACCTGACTTTTTAAGCCCATTTAAAAATGAAAGTGACATCTATTTGGACACTGGCTCAAACTTTTGTTCTTGATATCAAGTTTATACATAAAATTCTAAACACATAAAGAGTTATATCATATTATACTATTGTCATGGTTTTTCTTGGGTTGTACCTTCACATGGAAACTCACATTTTTTGCTAACCATTTTCAGATGAACTTGGGTTGATGTAACTGGAGAAACACAAGGAGGATGATGAAGTGTGGTGGAGTGTGACGACCTACTGCCAGCTCAGTGGCTCTCCTCCAATCAGATACATCACCCAAGCTGCACCCCCACGCCCCCACCCCATTCCTAGCTGCCTTGCTGGTGCTTCCATACCCTCCAGGGAAATGCCCTGCACAAGGCTGACTGGTTTGTCCCTTGTTTCCTAGGCCTGGTTTAGAAAGGAAAATTCTCTTAAGCCCATAGCACAAGATTCCCAGTGCTGGCCGATTTGTAAATCTGACAGGATGACTAAGCAGTCTACCCTTGTCTGCAGGAGCACATAATTCCAGGGCCCGAGACAAAATTACTCCAACATGACCCCCATGAGACGTCATCCCTGCCATCTGGGCCCTCCCCACGGCCCAGGCCGAGGACAGCTTCCCCAGTTGTCTTCCTGGTTGTATACATTCTAAGGACCTGTTCATCACATCATCCCGCTATGCCGTTTCACATAACACCACTGTGATAGCAAACTGTTTCCAATTTAGGCGTAATCTTAAAAAGAATTCAGTAAAACACACAATTGCCTCAATAATGAGGTAAAAAGTCATGATGCAAATGTAATGCCAGAAGAACAGACGAAAGTCCACTTGTGTAAGTCTGCGCTCTCTGGCTTTGTGGGAACTGGCAGGTGATAAATCAGAGTGGCTCTCGGTAGTGGGACAAACAAAACCCCATTTTTCATGTTCACTCAAAGAGCCAGAAAAGACGTGAGCAGAGCAGAACTTGAAAGGAGCATATTTATGAATATATAAAATACGTTTCTCTATCTGTTTCCTTCCATTGTACGTGTACAAAGAACAAGCAGACTGGGCCTAGTATTTGCAAACATTTAAAGAAGTTGACATTTAATGTTTGTAAATGGAAGCAGTATGCGTCAGTGGAAGGGAATTGTGTATAACGTTTTTACAGTAAAATCCCATGTCCATGGATTTTTCAGTCCATCTGTTCACATCATGTGAAAGTATACTTGTCTATATCTCTTATCCACAGTTCTCTGTGGTGAAATCAAAGTAATTCCCGTCCAACCTGAACATCAGTCAGAGTGCGTCATATGTGAAAATCATTGCCACTTTACTTTGAAATACGTTTTCTAGAATTAGACGTTAGATTTTTGATTCAGTTTTAGTCTGAAAGGCTCAAACTATACATGTACATCTGTGATGATTTATATTATAGAATTCCACCCATACAGCTGAAATTGTAATGATTGCTCTAAGACTACAAGGGATGCTCCGCTTCCTCACATATGTCAGAAAATAAATGTCCAGATATGCACTATGGTATTGATATTGCTTTTAGTATAAGTGTGCTAAAACACATTCAGCTTAATGACTAGCTTGTTCAGAATCAACTATTTATCATAGATTGTCTGATGTGATTTTCTTCTCATACATTTCCGTGACTGTGGCAAGCTAATTTGTCTTTTATTCATAAAAGCTTACTCGTCAAAACTTAATTCTTACTAGTAAAAAAAAAACATTCGTACTAGTAAAAATGCAATTCTTACTAGTAAGAATATGAGTTCAAGATATTGTAATAAATGTGGGTTCTTTAATGCAGTAAAAGCTGCAACAAATACGAGCCTGTAGTGACCACAACCAAAGATTTATATAGAGGGATAAACAATCTTTATTAATTCATAGACACTTAAAAGGCAATGATCACGAGGGCAGAGATAATACCTGCAGGCAATGGGCTTCATTACATCACGCATTAGTTTAAAGCTTACACCCTGCACTGCAGACCACAATCCCCACACACTTTATAAGGCTGCACACACACCAACGAGAAGCCCCATCACGAAATGCAGTTACTCCCTCCCCCGTAACACTTCCACACACACACACACACACACACAAAAGTTACTTAACTCGCCAGTGGGCAACATGCCCCCATGGGGTTCAAGTCCAAGACGCTAGCCTACAATCCGAGGAGAGCACAAGCTCCCGGCAAGTAACGAGACAATCTCGCACCAATATACTGAGCCTGATTTCGGCACCCTACTTTCCTAACGGCCCAGCCCTAACTCACTACAGGAGGCAGCAAACCTCCCCTCCTAACACAGGAACAACTAATCCCCCTCCTCTAGCCATCTTCTTCGCCGGCAATCCTAACAACTGCTAACGACACCCTCACGTCCCGCAAGTACCGAACCTCAGATATCCAAAACAATAAAAGAGACTTGACCTCTTTCTCATATCCTTTTATATCCTCCCTTGTTCCGGAATACTCCCGATTCACCCACACCTGCTACAATCAATTCAATTTACCCATGTCTCCGCCCATCCACACCCAAATCAGTCCACACATTACACTTTCCCCCCCTCATGGAAAAAAGGACTCGTCTCCGAGTCACTACAATGATCACCGATAATCACAGGACCAAATTGGTGGCCGCCGTTGACGTATTGGACGTCCTTCTCCCATTGAGGATGGTCCGGAAACCTGGGTCTCCTGGGCTCCCCGATCCAATATAGCAAACTCCAGGGAACCAGTTGCCGGAGAAGCGGGTACATCCCCAGCTGGAACAGCTGGTTCCAAAGCACCCTCCTGGTGTAGGCCTGAATCGGCCGGCTGCATTGATAGTTCTGGCAGCTCCATAGGAGCAACTCGGTCCGAACAGCGATAGGGAATCCAACTGGCATCAATCCGAGTGCCCTGGGACTGATGCTGTCCAACCGGCCGTTTGATCCCACCAGAACCTCTTCCCTGGCCAGATGTCTTTGGTTTGGATGACTCTGCCAAAGAACAAACAAAAGGCTTCAATCGATTAAAGTGAACAACACACTCTTTGCCACCCTCCTCTGGCATAAGTCTATACAGCACATCTGTCATGCGATCCACCACCCTAAATGGTCCTCTATACCGCCTCTGCAACTTAGGACACACCCCCCACTTTTTAGCCTTATCCTGCACCCAAACTAATTCACCCTCAGAGTAATATTGGAATTTGGCTCTGAAGTCATATGCCACTTTCTGTCGTTCAGAGGCCTTGGCCTGATGCTTTTTAACTGCATCCAGTACAGTGGACAATGTTTCCCTCAATCTAGACACATAATTGTCCACTGAGGTAAAGGTCCCCTGTGGCCCTACCCCCAACATAACATCAATAGGCAAGAGAATTTCTTGTCCAAACAATACTTTATACGGGGTGAAGGAGGTACTCGCATGAACACTACTACGATAAGCTAACATAACGCAAGGCAAGAGGGTATCCCAGTTTAATTGATTATCTCCCACAAAAAGAGACAGCATATCTAAAAGAGTACGATTAAATTGTTCAATTAATCCATCAGATTGAGGATGGTAAGGGGATGTCCGAGATTTATGCATATGCAAAAGACTGCACAATTCTTTAAATAAAATGGACTCAAAATTACGGCCTTGATCAGAATGGAGACTTCGTGGAACTCCAAACCGACACACCCACTCTTCAGTCAAAACCTTTGCCACTGTACATGCTTCCTGATTAGGCAATGGAAAAGCTTCAGTCCATTTGGAAAAATAATCCCCAATGACCAGTATATACAGATTCCTCCCTGATGTCAGGGGCAAAGGACCAAAAATATCCAAGGCCATTCACTCAAAAGGCCTAGATGCAATTGATGGCTGCAAAGGTGCACAAGGGGGCTTACCTTGCGTTTTACGAGACCCACACTCAACACACCCCTGCACCCATTGCCTAACATCTTTAAACCAACCCGGCTAACAAAAGCAATTTTTAACCTTCTAACCCAGATGACCACCTGTACAAACACTGTGTAGTTGTTCTAAAACTTGAGGCACCATGGCCCGAGGCAACACTACCTGTACCTGAGATGCGGCATCCAAATAGGCTGGGGGAAAGCGTACCAATCTGGCTCCCCGTACTTCTAATTGGTCCCACACGGGAATATATCTTTGCAAGTCTACATCTAACATTGATACGCCCTGGCCCTGTTTTTTTACAATCAATTACTCGCCTCAACTCCTCATCAGCCATTTGTGCCTGAGACAACTCATCTATCTCACCCTCCTCGGCTGGCCCTACAGAGAGCAAACTCTCCTGCACTACACACATCTTAGACTTACCCATATCCACCACACGCTGAGCTGCATTCTGGCTAAACTGGGGCTCTTTTCCCAAAGAGGCTGGCAACCTTGAAAGGGTATCAGCATTACTATGAAGTTTACCTGGACGATGAACAATCTTATTTTGAAAACTAGCGAGTTGTTCAACCCAACTGTCCCTCCAGACCCTGAAAATTATGTAACCACCGCAACGAGTTATGGTCCGTTCGCAACAAACTCCTTACCCAATAAATAATGACGGAAACGCTTTGTAAATGTAACCATACTCAGGAGCTCGTTTTTTGTTGTCGCATATTTCCGCTCCTGCTTTGTTAAAGCTCTACTAGCATATGCCACAACACACTCCTGACCTCCTTCCTCCTGAGACAACACTGCCCCAATTCCTACATCGCTCACATCCGTATCCAAGAGGAATGGTTTATTGGGGTCCGGATAGGCTAATACTGGGGCAGTGATTAAGCTAACCTTAAGATAGTCAAAAGCCCTCTGACAATCCTCACCCCATCGAAAACGCCTCCCTTTCTCGGTCAACTGGTGCAATGGGCGAGCGATCTGTAAACCCCTTTATAAAACGTCTATATAGGGTGGACAATAACTCGATATCAATATATATTGCAATAGAATTTTTTTCAATAACGGTGATACGATTTTTAAGCACATTTCCGATATAACGTATTTTCCGGCGTATAAAACGACTGGGCGTATAAGACGACCCCCAACTTTTCCAGGTAAAATAAAGAGTTTGGGATATACTCACCGTATAAGACTACCCCTCTTCCAAAGCATACCAAATAAAAGTTAAAAAAACATCACTGGAATTTCTTCCGGCTGCAAAATTCCTTCCCCCTGTGACGTATCACTCAACTGGTAATGTATCGCTCAGCTGTTAGGCCGGTGACGCACTCGCGAAGATGCGGTTTCGAGGTACCCCGTAACATATGGGGTGCCTCGAAACCACATCTTCGCGAGCGCGGAAATTTCAAGTTCTCGAGTTCACCTCAATAAAATACGTTTATAAATGTTTTCTAAAGTGTGTTTTCATTACTTATTAAGAAGTCGTTCACATTTGGCTTAATAGTACGACCAACCTGTTTTATTAGGTCATTAATGTATATTTAGCTTGTCAGCGATGCTTCATCAGACGTTTTATTAGGTTATTAATGTGTATTTAGTTCGTCAGCAACATATGCTTTGATTATAACCGACATATTCGGCTGGATAACGCTTGTCTCACTTAAAGGTTTTATTATATTATTATTATTATTTAGCTTGGTAGTGACATGTTTGGTCGATATACCATATGTTTAGCTGCATGGCGATATAGTTTACTGGTTATTACGTATGTAAATTCCGTTTTACGGTGTATCAGTAATTGTAATGCAATATACATTAATAATCTAATAAAACATGCCAGTGAGGCAAGTCTTATCGAGGGAAATGCAAGGTTATAATCGACAATACAGCGCTATCGTGCTAAATATACTGTGGCGAGAAGAAAAAGACGGGAGGCAGATCTCAGTGAAAAGGGTAGGAGTCTTTTTATTAATCACAAAAACCGGGAAGACCAGAGAACCAGATCCGGTTGCCGCCAAGGTAACTCCAAGCTCAAAACCGGAATTAGAGCAAACCTTCAGAATAAGAGCATCTCTGCCCTGAGAAGTCTGATATGAACCCGCTACACAGGCCCCCCCAGAATTCACAGAGGCAGAGGATCCCACTTCTTAGGGGGTCTGATCACCCGCCCTGACCTGCTCACAGTACCACCCACAGGAGCAGGCACAACCGGGGCTGGAGCCAGGGCCGGTGACGGGACTGAACCGCGCGGACGACCCCTACGAGGAAGCTAGCCGAGTGGCACTGGGGCATCTAAATCTAAATGGGCCGGCTTCAAACGGTCCACAGAAACACGGTCGGGCTTACCACCCATTTCCAAAACAAAAAATGCGGCACAACGGGCCACGCAGTTCCTGTTGAGACGTCACAAAGTAGTGACGCACCACCGAAGGGCACATCTTGGAGCTGCAGGCCAGTGTCAGCAGACCGCAACCCCTGAATCTCACTGTCAGCTGCCTGGTCCGCTGCCATTAGTGTATAATCCAGACCAAGGTGGACAGAACCAACTAATGAACGTGAAAGGCAATCAGCCACCACATTGTGTTTGCCAGCAACATGATGGATGTCAGTGGTGAATTCAGAAATAAACGCCAGCTGACGCTGCTGACGTGCAGACCAAGGGTCCGAAATTTTGCTCATGGCGGCCACCAATGGTTTGTGATCCACAAAAGCAGTGAATGGGCGCCCTTCTAACAGGAAGCGGAAATGGCGCACAGCTAAGTACAGGCCAAGGAGCTCACGGTCAAAAGCACTGTACTTGCGCTCGCTCAGGCGCAACATTCGACTGAAAAAGGCCAGCGGCTGCCATTCCCCAATAACAAGTTGCTCATGTACTGCACAGCAACATCAGAAGCATCTGTAGTGATGGCGATGGGAACATCTGGCAAGGGGTGAGCAAGCAGTGTAGCATCTACCAAAGCTTGTTTAGCATTATGGAATGCCTGACACCGCTCAGGAGTCCACCAAACTGACACTTGGTAACATTAACAATTAACCCGTGAGTGCTAAGACGTGCAAACAATGCCCGAAGATGAATCAAATGCTCATCCAAACTGGTGCTGGCAACTAAAATGTCATCTAAATAAACAAACAGGAAAGGCATGTCCCGCACAACACTATCCATCAAACGCTGGAAAGTTTGAGCTGCATTCTTGAGCTCAAAAGGCATCCGAAGAAACTCGAAGAGACCAAACGGTGTAACAAAAGCAGTCATAGGGATGTCCTGGGGGTGTACTGGAACCTGATGGTAGCCCCTAACCAGGTCCACATTAGACAAAATGAGAGTGCCTGCCAAACGGGCAGAGAAATCTTGGATGTGCAGAACGAGGTACTGGTCAGGGGTGGTCGCATCATTAAGGCATCTATAGTCCCCACAGGGGCGCCAGCCACCCCCAGGCTTGGGCACCATATGGAGAGGAGAAGACCAGGGGCTGTCAGAACGGCGAACAATCCCCAAACGTTCCAATGTGGCAAACTCCTCCTTGGCGATAGCCAGTTTCTCAGGGTCGAGGCGCCTTGCTTTGGCATGCACTGGCAGGCCTGCTGTGGTTATGTGGTGCTCCACACCGTGTTTCGCCGAGGATGCGGAAAAGGTGGGTGTGGTGAGGGTGGGAAACTGTCAGGAGGCGCTGGAAAACATCAGCTGAGGCAGAAACACCAGATAGGTTGGAAAGGCCAGCCCCGCTGAGTGTGCAAGGGAAAGAGCAAAATGTCTCCGCATTTATTAGGTGCTTATTTTTAACATCCACTAACAAATTGTTAGCACACAAAAAGTCAGCCCCTAACAATGGAGTGGAAACAGAGGCCAAGACAAAAACCCATCGGAAACGCTGACCGTG
>JAODKM010000099.1:5436148-5479541 GCA_026780845.1 Petrocephalus sullivani | reverse complement strand
GGGGGGGGGGGCCCCCCCCGGGGGCCCCCCCCCCGTCTCTGGGGGGGGCCCCCCCCAAACACTTAACCCTCCCCCCCCCCCCCCCCCCCCGCCAGAATCTGTCTCAGATTTCAGTTCTACAAGCTTCCCTGGAAAACTGCACACCCCCCTCGCGCCTCCCTGCACCCCCCTGCTTGCTCCCTTTCCTCCATGTTGGGACATCGGGTACCCAGATGTTATCCCCTCAGTCCTGCTGCGTTCTATAGGCCAAGCTTCCTGTTTTCCTCCTGACCATTGGGCCACTGTGCGGCAGCCCCCCCCCTCCGGGCCCTTGCATCGCCCGCTGAGCTCAGTGTGCCCCCTCGGTGGGTGTCACGTGGCAGGAACTCGCTCTCAGGCGGCACGCTGCACACCAGAAAAGCACAAATACACCTAAAAAGAGTCACTGAGCAAATATATACACAAACACCTTAATGTTCATATTGAACACTGATTCGTGCTCTTCCTGCTCATGGTGAAAAAAGGTGATTTTGATTTGAGTCTGATTTAATAGTGCCCCACAATTACATGTGACCTCACTGGCATGCTTTTTCACTTTTATGGAGTGTGAAGTCTTAAATGGTTAGCAGATTTTCACAGAAATCTGGGGCCGGACCCACAAAGCAGCCCAACGTAACCGGACCTTCTCTCCAGGTGGAAGTGCCTGGGCCGTGTAGCAGACAGGAAATCCCTCGGATCACCTGCAGCGATGACAGGCCGTCGTCCTTTGGCCCCAGCACTACGGACGTGTGACGCTTTCCGCCCTGGCTACAGCCTCTAGGTCTCTCGGAACCCTCTTCCCATATTTCCCCGGCATATGCCCCCCCCCGCAGAATGTGCATCACATGGCTTCCATATGTTCCCATAGCAAACGAGGTTAACAGTCTGCTAACGTGCTGTACTGATCCGTAATACTTACGTCCCTCACAGGTATTAATGCATGTAAGGTCAGAGGTCGCAAAGTGCACTTTGATTGGGGACAGATGCCATCTGTGACAAATGAGCACGGGGGTGGGACTGGATGTCCCTCAGATGAGGACAAGGCCTGGGTGTGGGGTCTTTCTGAACAGCCACTGTTATTAATTCCTGTCGAAACGGTGCATTATGGCCACTTTTCAGATGATGGCTGAAAGAGGTAGAAACGGAGAAGTGCTGGCAGGAAAGACTGATGCGAGGAGGTCTCCTTGACGGATGGTCAGCTGTCCCGTCCCTAATCAGTACTCCCGGGGGACAGTGGGGTTCACGTAGCGGTGTGTGCCGATGGCCTGTTTAATCATGGACCTGTGGAGGGGACCTTCAAGATCTCAGGAAGAAACCCTGTAGTCATGTGACTATCACTTTAGGGCACTGGGACCCAAAATAAAATGGTAACCAGCCTTTGGTTTTGCATATGAATGCCTATAAACTTTACTATTTAATTAGCGGCAAAGACCATTGCCGGTAACACACACAATGGTACCGTTTTAGGCTCAGTATGTGGTTCATGTTCATGTCCTGCATACCGAACGCTGGTTATTTTTATTGTTTTTTTTTTTACTTGGGGTTCCTGTCAATGCCAAACGGGCCGGCAAAGTTGGGGACAGCTGGTGAGGTGGTTTCATCCAGGGTGTTTTGTGGTTGGAGGAGCAGCAGAGGCTGGGGGGGAATGCGGGCTGAACAGAGGTATGAAAGCCCCTCCCCGCCCCCAGCCCATAGATCTCCAGGGAGGTCTGTTTCTTTCAGCATAAGCCCAGACTTTCTGTCATTATTCCACGGTGCACAATTTGTGTTGCATTTTACATAAATTAAGGATAGTATATGTATGAAGGTATAATGTATAAGGTACATTGTCGATATTGTGTGGTGGGATTCTGTTGAATGTAATTTATGTCACGGAGACAATAAAAAGTATGCCTTGCCTTGCTGACCCCCACCACACTGCTATACATTTGTCGATTATCACGATGTACAGAAAGGCTATTTGGGCGTTTCACTTAAAATCATTAGTATTCACTATCTTGGTGAACATAACGACACAGGCAATACAATCACCGTCACCATGAAGCTTGTCCACTCCCTCCAGGCAGAATGACCTCATCGTTTGAGGTATGGGGATTAACGTGGTTTCAAGGTTTAGCCTTGCGGAAGCCGAAAGCTAAATCGGCTGACCCTCTCATCCGAAATCTTTCGGACATAATCCTCACTTTCAGGCATTCTATGTGATGAGCAGTGGATACGGATGCTGGCTCCCAATCTGAAGGATGTTAGGTCTAGTTCCCGGCACCACCCTAGTGCCTCAGACGCTCCTGGCTCTGTGTGTGCATGTGTGGAGTTAGCATGTCCTCTCTTTGTTTACATGGGTGGCCCCTGCATAAAGCCCCCCTGGGAAAGATTCCTGACTCATCACAATCCTGTACAGCGATATGAAAAGCATGCAGCTGGCCCAATAAAATATCTAATATATATATATGAACAAATTATAGTAATTTGACAAACATTATTCACAAAAAATCTTGCCAACAATACTACAGCGGTGAACAGAAAGGTTATTGTATTTGACTGAGAAGCTTAATTATACTTCATACAAGCCTCTACCTGCACAGAAATTATCGAGTGACCTCTACTTCAAGTGAGTCAGCCTGAGGCTAAAGGCAAAATGTAAAAACATCACATAATCCGGCTGCTCCAAATGCACTGGTTCAGCATTCTGTAGGGAAGAACTGCAGCATAGGTTTGACTCCACCCACAACAAGGAAGCCTGCCACTGATTGGACGGCCAACTTTTGTTTGTTTTGTGGTGGATAGGTATAAGCAGAGACTTGTACAGGAAATTAGTTCATAAGACAAACGATTGTAAATATTGTACTTTCTTTCAAACAAAGCACAAGTTCATGTTTTATAAGTCTTTTTGGCGATTGTGCATTAGGAGACATTACAAGCAGTGTATAACCTTTATAAGCAGTTGCCAATTATTTATTGATCAGCACTGATTATTCAAACTCAATTAGAAAAAGGTTTCAAAAGCAGAGACATGGTCAGTAAGCATGCAGGCCAGTAGCAGAGGTGCGGATAGAGTACCGGAGAGGACCTGATCCGGTAGATCTGTCCTGACCGTCCTATCCAAAACAATCCCTCACTAATCCTCCATTTGCAGTGAGTGCACACGGCGCGCCAAGCTAAGCACGCAGAAATTTTGCCGTGCAGGGCACTCCGGGAGACAGACACCGCACACAACTCCCACTTTATGCTTTTATTAATAAACCAGCTGCCGGCCTGCAAAACCTTCCCTCAATAAGAGGACGGGAGGCTTCTTGGGCTCAGCTGCGCAAACATGCCAAGCCTTGGGACACCCAGGTTCATATGAAAATTCATCAGATGACAACTATCTACCCCAGCATTTCTCAACCCAGATAGTCTGCATTTTTGCTCCCTCTCAGGGTCCTGGGTGGAGTGGCGGCTCTGAGAATAGGGATTGGTGCCAGCAATTGGACGATTGCTGGTTTGAATCCCATGAATGGCAGGAGTGATTCTACTCCACTGGGCCCTGAGTAAGGCCCTTAACCTGCACTTGCTTCATCCTGGGTATGATGTTAACCTATATCCAGCCCTGGAAGCAGGTCCGAGCTAATCAAGAACACCAAATACCTGGTGCATGCTGGGATGGAGCAAAAATGTGGACTGTCTGGGGGTCCTTTGAAGACTGGGTTAAGAAGTGCCGACTACATCAACAAGAAAACAAACTAATCTGCAATAGAAGGGTGTGTGTATTTCATATTATATTATACACTAGGGCTGTGCGATTTTAAGAAAATATCGCATTGCAATTTATCTGACAAATTGTGATTGCTATTTGATGAAAAACTATAATTGAGCACAACCATACACTAAAATCTGAACTGTGCTATAAATTAATCCAAAGATAAAAATGGAAATATATGAATTGAATCCAAAATTTATTCTAACAAAACCTAATAAACCATAAAGTGATGCACATTTTAAGTGCTGCATTTGCAAACTGCGCTCGACCACTTTTTACCCTTAGTAAAGTGCTTCCTTAAAGTCCCATGTCCGCAAGGGTCAAATTAGCAGAGAACAATGATGCATAAAACTACTATCACAAAAGCCATGACTGTGTTAAGTTAAATAAAGTAATGAAAATAAAACAATTCCAGTAATAAAAATAGGGATCTTGCATGATTGGCACGCGAGGAGCGCGGCACTTTTGTTTGGTGAGTGACTGTCACACAAGGAGGAATAAATCTGCAAAACTATTCTCACAACAGTTTTAAACCCTGGGTCAGACGTGCTGTATATTGCACATCCTAAATAACATTCTTGGTGATTTGCTAATTGCGTTATTTAAAATTGCCAATTCGATTTGATATCGATAAATCATTCAGCTCTATTACACACACACACACACACACACACACACACACTCCCATGTAACAAAGAAATGGTTTAGAGATCCTATGCCTCTGTCAGAACAGTGACCATAGATGGTTCACCGATGGTTTCAGGGCACTAGATAGAGCTCCCAGCAAGTGTGAGAATCCAAACCCTCAGCAGCATATACTGTTCTTGCGTTAAAAAAAGGCAACACAGAAAACCCAGTTCACATTTTTCTTCATTTATTTCAAGAAACAACTTGTTCCACCATATTTACAAGTGAATTGGTCATTCGCTAAAACTCCTAATGGCTCCCATTAGCACTAAAGCCAAGAATGATTTAATACAATAAACAGAAAACAAATAAAATTAAATTAAAAATAAAATGAGATTCACTTAGCTCCTCCAGTCCACTCTGAGAAGGGAGCATGACATCACCACGTGGTTCTCAGCACAGTGTTTTCAGTGAGATGCTTGCATAGAAGAATGTACAAATAATCAAGTTGAACCAGAGAGATAATACAGGGAAAAAAATAAATACTAAAACAGATCTGATCACCCACGGGATGTCAGCAAGTACACGTAGGTGTGTAGCTATACAATACAACCATGTAGATACCACAAACCCAGAAAGACCAGTGCACTCTGGGTCTTACAAAAATGGAAAGGTCTGGTCATAGGTGAGGACTTGCAGGAAATGACTATTAAATACACACAAACACGCGCCAATACCATCCTCAGCCAGATCAATTTAGTCAGGGCCACAAGACAGAGCCAGTCTAACCTGCCTAATTGGAGAGACATTCAATTTCGGGAAGGGGGGGGGGGGAATCATATCAACCTTTCCCGTTATAAATACTGGTCCCTTTCATATAACAGAAACAGAAATCCAAGACAGATTGCTCTTGTAGTAAATGCAACACCAGCACCCATGGAATAAGCGAGCCAAGTGCAATAAATCACTGTGACTGCCAGTAACAACTTGCAGAATTCGTTTTTTTTGGGGGGGGGTGCTGGCAGTGGCAAAGCCTATAACTTCAGTTTAGGCTACAGGTAAAGGTTAAGCTAAAGGTAAAGCTACACCATTCGAAAAGCCAAAGCATCCAAAAAACGAATGGTCCATGTTGCTCGCTTAATTCAGAATGCTCCAGTCCAAAGATTGATCTTTAAAATGCTTTGCTAGCTATGCTTTTAACCTCACAGCTTTTCTGCAAGGCTGATGTTCCTGGGGGTAAACAGGGTACGATTTGCTTGCTCGTAGTTACATAAAAGGGTGGTGTAGAAGATATAGCTGTCAGACATCCTGTTGATCCTGCTCATAGTAGAAAATTAGGGAGTCAGAACCACATTCTATATTTATATTTAGCCCGTTTATCCAACCCGCCAGCTCCCCCCACACACACGCACGCACACACACACAGATAGCAGTGTTAATAGTGTCAGAGAACATCGACAATGACAAACTGGCTTCACACCAGAGATTAAAGCACAAATTCAGCTTCAGCAGCCGGGAGAATCCTGGAATCCATAGGGAATTCCAGTCTATCAAGTTTGACCAAACTGGAAAGATACCTTAATTCGTAAAGTTAGCCTATCGATAGTTAACTAGCCGCATTTAAAAAGTCTACATGCCAAAGATTGCCAAGAGAGAACCCTGGACATCAACACAATGGCTTAAAGGAGATTCTCAAGGAAAACCGGGAAAATGAGGTAGAACCAGAAAACAAGACTCAAATGCGTAGCCATAAACCAAGCAACTGAAGAAAAGCTCACACTATCCAATACTCAAAAACAACTCAACTTCGACTCGTGTTGTTTTCGTGATGAATACATGGATCTGCACAATTGTTTGTTTCGAAGCCCTCTGCAAAGCTTGATTAAATTTTGCAAAATTAATTATACTTGCTAATCAAATGGCTCCCCATTTGAGGATGATTATAGTGCCCAAAATGCAAAGAAAGTTTCATACCGTCTCAAATATGCAAAAAACACTGAAAATATTCCGATTACTGCTTTTCCTGACAATTTAAGAATCTGAAATATGTGGCAAGGTGCTTATAAATACCTAAAGTAGGTATAGGCAAGTTGTTCTGTCTACAATTGGTATTATCTGTTCTTAAAAGGCATGATATACACGTTGGTCAAAGGTGCAAAGGTGTTTCAGCTATATACCATTAATACACATTACGGCGATGAACAGTTGTACAGATGCAGGGATTTGAATTCACATTGATAACCATTATAGAGTGCTTTAAGCCGTAACATTCCGGTATTCCCAAATACAGGTAACAGCTTGACACCTTTTCAGGCAGCATCCATGGAAACTTCAGTGGACGCTGGAGGAGAATAAATTATGAACAGCAGAGCATCTAAACCGAAGTTTGGAGCGGGGTAAGGAGAGGGACCATTTAAAATTAGCTGTTGTTCCCATTATTTAGTGTTATTTGTCATTATCAAATAGCCCAATTCAAGTCAACAAAATTAGGAATTGGAATACAAAAAAAAAAAATTATTCCCACTGCTCTTGCAAAGTGAGGTTCCAGTCAAAGCCTTCCTGGGTACATTCTTCCTTTTGTGCTCCGTTTCAAAAACCATTCTGATTACTGCTCTGCACATGGCTAAACAGGAAAGCAGCAGCACAGACCACAAGCACTCCAGCTCCCTGTGGACACAGGCCTTCTTAAAAGGGGCCACCAAACCCACTTCAGAATTCATCTTGTTCAATCGCATGGACACCAGGTCTGTCCAATTGCACTGCCTGATACAGTTATATGCCATATATTTAAATAAAATTTACAATTTGAGAAAACTCTTACGTCCACTAAGTTTATTCTATCAATAATCAACCGGAAGTGACTTGAACAGTGCATTTAAATTTCTCTTGGGCTATGGGTGTAAGCCAAAAACAATGGACAAAGACTGTTAGCTATGGGATATATAGTCATGCCTTGAGGCAACACTGCCAAAGATGCAGGACCTGAAATATTTAACTTCCTTTGCAAATATTCACAAGGGGAAGAGTAGAGCGTTAAATTCAGAAGCATTACAGTAAGAAAATGAAACCCAGGTTAACTACTAGATAAATAAGGCACACAGGTAAAAGAAAATGGTGTACTTCATTTCTTTCCAGGCAGCTGTGCCGTTTGGTTTGGTTAGTATTCAGACTGAGGGCAGTCATGCAGCTCCTAGCTCCTCTGAAAAGGCATCTACAAGCTGCTTCACCCTCAATAGCGAGAGGGGCCAGGCTCCTAATGACCTTCTGCTCAGGACCTCAGCTCATCCAGAAATACTGCTGGGGAGGCCAACTTTAGCTTGGGCACTGATGGATTGGGGATGCCTCATGCTGGTAATCTGGACCCAAATGGATGCCCCACTCATTAAAATATGATAGGCCTTTAACCTCGAGAAAAAGCAGCACAGAGATCAGACCATAAGTCGCCTGACAGCACGACCGACCCAATCGAAATGGCAGCATGTGTCGATTAAAGAGCAACTTATAAAATCTCAGGCTCACTGCAGAAAACAAACTGAACAAGCCGAAGGGGGGGGGAAATGTCTTAATGACCCGCTTCTTAGAACTTCCGCAACCACATGAAACTCCACTGTGCGGCAGCCGTCCTGTAAACAAGGGTATTACTTTTTTTTTTCTTTTAAGCATACGTCCAACATCAAAGCAAGAATCAAAAAGAACCTGACTTTCTGTGCAACGTAATTGCATAGCGTTCTCATTGGCTGTGTCCCGGTTAGGGGCGTGTGGTACATCTCCGTCCCATCATATCACATCACTTCACACTGGAAACTTCACAGTCCAAAGATTAGAGTCCCTTTTTCACCAAAGAGTTCGGATCCAAGGGTGACGAAGTAAACAAATCTGTGGAAAAGGGGAGAAAAATAAGATTAGACCATTAAGCGGGTAAAGGAGGCAAATGGCAAGGTAATATAAACAGTCACCTGGCCGGTACAATACATGCAGCAAACAAAAAAATCAATCACATCTACCAAGGGTATTGGCAAAGAGAAACCATTATATCAGCTGCTGCCATCTTGTCATGGAAGACAGAGCAAGTAATGTGAGCACCAGAAGGCTGGCTCCAGCAGACTAACTAGTGCTGCCAAACTGAACCCTAAATAAACTCTTTGGAAAAGAAACAGACAAACAGCACAAACAAGTAAACATTCCTTTCCAGGGGCAGAGTGGAATGCATCTGGTTTGGACCAGTTCATGTGGCCCGTGAAAGAAAAATCATTTTCACCTGGGCAGAGCACCAGATCTAAAAGGGCATTCACGGGGACATCAACAGCCACCTCGCACTGAACGCGCGGCGCACACAGGCCATGTAGCCTGGTGCACACCCCCCTTCTCTCCACCTCTACAGCAATGCATTTTCTGTTGCATTTCTTCTACACTTTATTTTTAATAATGCACTCCATAAATAGCCTGGCGCGCACAGTCCGCCATAGGCTGCCACAAATGACTTGCAAAAGAAGTAAAACATCCAAAATCAAACAGCTGTCTTGTGGAAAGTCCGCAGCGAGCGAGCAGGAAATCAACACACACAGAAGCAGCCACCTCTGAGGTACACAGCAGACCATTGCAAGGTGCATGGCATCAATACCCAAGGGTCCCCACCTCCCTCTCCCTCACAATCTTGGCTTACAGATGGCTGAAACACATTTGCTTTCATGTGATTTAAAACTCTATGCTACCCCCCCAGAGGGAAAATTGTTAGCCAACACGCTGACAATCTTTCGTGTCTAAAATTCAGCTGCTGAAATAATCCTGAGCGAATGATCAGATTCAATCCAGTGGCTTGCGAATTAAAGAGGGAGCCGGTTGTGAATGGGGTCCCTCTCAGCCCACACCTAGTGATGCATCAACCAATCAGTATAGGCCTTCACAAGACACTCAGCCATCTGGGAGGAGAGCAAGAGGCAGGGGAATCTGCTTCAGCAAAACCCATTTTAGAAGCACCATATCACCTCGTGCACTTTAAAATGGCTTCCCTGACTCATAACAGCACAAAGGGCTTCCCCCTGAGGCTTCCCCGTGTCTAAAGTGCCAAAGGTAGCATGCTGCTAAATCGAGAAACCTAGTCCTCATGTCAATATCCATCCGTTGTGTCGATTCAGTTGCAGCCACAGTGTTTACTGTTTGAAGGCACAGCCTATTTGCATTAGCAAGTAAAGTACCTTAAAAACTGGGCACTGAGAGTACAGTGTTTGTAAAGACCCAGGATAAAAACTGCATAACATTCAGTGCAGTCAGCTCCCTGGGCTGACATCCATAAAAAATAAATAAATAAAAATGGAACTACTCCTCGAACGTAAAGAACTTTGGCCTACACAGTCTAATTATACTGCATCACTGACCCACCGGGGAAATCAAAAAAGTTTAGCCTCTTAAATGGATTGGCGACATCCCGAGCAGCTGAGCCAAAAAAACAGCAATTAAACACTAAATAGGAACACGTCAGCCCACAACCCACCCAAAACTGGTAAAATCTGGCTTGCTGCAGTACAAACACTGAAAATCATTCACTCTCAGCAGCAGACAAATAGGCAAGACCACACTGCTAAACGTTGTGTTTTTTCACATTTCATTTTCGCCATTTTCATTTCTACAGATCCTTAGTAATCCTCAAGTAACCCTTCCAAGGCATTGTGGGACATGGGTGTACCAGTAAAGGAGCAGTGTTTTAGAGTGCTGATAGCCACTCTTCCTGCCAAAACATACTGGCACTACAAGGAACACGGGCATAGGCAACAATATCCATTCAGAATGACCCCATGGCAACATCTTCAGAGTCTATAGAGCGAAACTGAAAACTGCACTGCCAGACTAGTATATCCAGTGATGAAGCCTGCACTCATTAAGGTGGGATAACCAGCTTAAGATGGAAAATTTGCTGGAGATGGCTCATTATTGAGCTGAGATTGAGCAGCCTATCGTAGCAAAAGACTGAATGTGTAATTGCTGTAAATCTCAATAGGCAGGGAGACTGAAGGTGTAAGAAAGTGAACTTGCAGAAAAATACCATTTCGGGAGGGAGGATGGCACGACATGTGGTTTAATACAGCGGGGCAGAGACGCTGGAAGGTAACACACGTGCAGAAGCGCACGACAGGAAGCCGAGAACGCAGACCAGCGGAAACAACGGGTTTGTGCAAAACAGCTGTGCGAGGAGCCTAATGTGTACCAGTCACCGATAACTTTGACTTGCAAAACAAAGTATTACCATCAGACAGCCTCTGACTGGTTTTCCGGCTGGGAACCTAAAATAAAGCCAACAGCAGTGACAATATTTTAGAATAAGGACAAAGATTGGACCATCACAGTCCTGGAGGTGGTGCTCAGCTGTCTACAGAAGGGATGGCCTGAGCAATTAGATAGCTCATGGTCGGTGCCCAGCAGAGCTCATCCTGAAGCTAGCCTATGGCTGTTCCACGCCATTGCTCATCTCTTGCTCACTAACAGACATCTTGAACCTTGACCTGTAGCAGCCTGCAAGAGCTCCGCACCTTGCAGCACCAAGTTACCCCACCCCACACCCGAGTGCCCTCAGGTGACCAAAGCAAAAACTTGGAAGGACCAGTCTAACCAGCACGTCTACTAGGGCTAAATATCACTTAGTGATTCAAAAAAATATATTTGCATTTAATATTGCACTGTATCTATACAAAAAGATAACACAGCAAGCAGAATTTATCTACCAACAGTGTGTGTCAAATAACTCACAGCAACACAGCCAACTTATGTTGGACAAATCAGTGCCAACAAACGCGACATGATTAAAGGGCTTTAGATAACGGGCGTAAACATTTGTCCGGACGCCAAGTTTTTCAGCACTATACAGACATTTACTTGCAACCATAACTTGGTAAGCACATGCCTAAAACAGGGGTGGGCAATCTTATCTGCAAAGGACCGGTGTGTATACAGGCGTTTTGGATAACCTTTAGGTCAGCTGTTCAAACCCAGATGAGCATCTTGTAAAAAGTACCACCATACCACCTAATACCCACAATATCTTGTCTTTCAAAGAGGATGAGGCTGCTGTACTGTCCCTTTCTCCACTGCCACTTCTCAGAGCTTCTCTTTTCCAGGACATACCAAACCACTAATATGTGGGGTTCGCTGCCATCTAAATACACAAAGATATGTTATAAGGTGTCCAGACAAATTTTTACGCCCGTCTACAGACAAAACTCCCTCTGTATGGACCTGGCAGAGCATCCCAGTCGAGTCAAATCGTAGAACTTCACTGGTATTGGTATTGATTACTAAATTTCAGATTGTGACATCAGTTGTACCCTGTGATCCAACTCCATACCTCGCAGTATAATTATGCTGCCCCTTTTCAACTTCCAAATTACTTCCTGGGACGATTACAAAACACTGGGCCTGTTAGTCCCTAGCTACATGCATCATTTGCAGGCAGTGTTTAATATTTCACAGAAGAGAACTGATGACAGCCACCTTACACTACATAACAGCCAACATGTTTGTTTGTAATACCTGCCACTGGGAAGCCATTTTGAGAATAAAAAAGGGAATGGCCACAATATTTGCCAGTAAATTACATAGCTGCTCATTGTTCTTCAGGAAAGGGGTTATGCAACCAGCTTACTGGTTTGAGTCTGAACCTTCCATAGCTTCCATCATCATGGCAATAAACGTGTACCTGCCAAACAGCCTCCTTAAACACACGTGCCCAGTCGTTGAAAAATCCTTCAAATAAACCAAGTGTCCGGCCCCAGCAGCAAAGACATCAATAAGAAGCCTTCGGTGTGTTTTGCTGAACACACTGCATACTGCACATACCAAACTAGGCACTCAGTCACTGCACAAACAGGAGCGTTCCCAATGGGAGCCAAAACCGGTTGCCACTGGTCCAGGCCAAAACAACAACGTCACAGCAGGGTCGCAGCCTCCAGAGGGATCAAATACACATCCAAACTGAAAACGCTCCAAGCTAGATTTTAAACAAATGCAGCAACTACCATCATATGCTGAGCAGAATATCCAACTGAATACAATACTCAAACAGATGTATTGCATGCCCAAATCTTAACTCTCCACAGCTAGCCCAGATTAAACTGGCCTAAACTATGTCTGATTCATGGGAGAATAAGTGAAGCTTCATCTCATCACTCTAGCACAGGTATTTGAACAAAGGGATTTTTTGATGATAGGTGAATGGATTCAAAGACCTGAACGCCAACACCTTCAATCTCAGAAACACTTAAGTGTAGCGCTCGGCCAGCAAGGCACGTTTGGGTGACTCCCCTCCCCCATCCTCCAAGAATGGCCCGGCTGTTCCAGGGGGGAAAGAGGGAGACTGAGAACTGCAACTGCTTTCATGGCAATCTTCTGTCTTTACAAGGGGCGGGTTTGTGTGAAGACGTGCTAACAGGTAGCACAGAGCCCAACTTTCCTGCATGAAGGCCGAGGGCACAAAAATAAAGGTACTTGTACAGCACTCCTACTGCATATCTAACCGCTTACAGTCCGTCTGGTCTTCCACAAAAGACTGACCTCCCCCCTCAGGCGAGGACTGGTGTGGGGGCATGGTGGGGGGGAAGGGTGCAGTTGCATAACTGCTATCGCCCTCACTGAATGAGGCCACTCAGCTCAGAACCCTGACTAGACAAGCAGACGGTAAAATCCTGACTAAGGCTTAGGGATACTTCATATTGATTTGCCCAAAAGGGTGTGGTTACATTTTACTTAACATAAAAAAAAACTGTAATTATAATGCCTAAACAAAGAAAGTTATGAAATTCATCAAAAGAATAATCCACAGGTGTGCAAGAAGGAGGTGATCAATTTGACACAGTAAAACACTGAACGTCTTACAGCGTTTAAATCCAAGTTTGCATAAATAGGAACCATTCGCAGTTTCACTGAAGATACAAGTCTGAATGTTGACTTGTAGCTTTGGGGCAGACGAATGAGTAACCAGAAGAAGTCCACTTTTCTGGGCTAGGGGCTTGCTGATGTGTGCATCTGTGTGTGTGGTCACGTCATTACGAAATGTCACTACAATGTGATAAAAAACATGTTACAATGACATTTTTTCCCCAAAAAATGGAAAACTGAACTTTATAAAAATCTGTGACTGAAAATTGTGACCTAAAATTTCCAGAAGTCTTGTATTTTGTTTGGTTCCTCATGGTTAACATTAGGGCTGGGTAGGGGTTAAGGCTGCAATGTTGGGATTACGGATATGCCCACGGGAATTAATAGACAGACCCCATAAAGACATGAATACAAATGCGTGTGTGTGTGTGTTTTTAAAGGCCACCTTAGGAGGGTGATCATTTAGTGAAAAACAGTGTAATATTTGCAAAGCTACTCAACCTAAAGAACAGGGATCCACACAATACACACCAATAAGCCGTTGACTGCTTAAAATTTACATATCCATGGACAGACTAACATGATTAGTCAAGCACTGAAATTAAGTCCGTTACAATTGCTTTCCCTCTCCTATTACAGACTACTGATTTTCACTTGCAGAGTAATAATCTTCATTAATCATTACTGACTACCTCACTTCCGAAACCCAGCAAACAGTCGTCTGAAATGTACAAGAAAAGCCCCTGCCACACACAAGCATGTTTGCTCAAACTAGCACCCCCCTGGGCCTTTCACTAAAGCTGACAAACACAACGTTATCTTCCACAGAGACTATTTCCCACAGGGCTGAGTCTTTTCTGCCTGGATGACGACGCATGTCCCTAGAGCAATGTTTCTGAAACCAGTCCTCAGGGACCATGTCTGGGGACTGTCTGGCAGGGAGCTGTGAGGGAGCAAAAACATGGATAATCAAGAAAGAAGCTGTGAGGGAGCAAAAACAAACTGTCTGGCAGGGAGCAAAAACATGGACTGACTGTCTGGCAGGGAGCTGGGAGGGACCAAAAGCATGGACCATCGGGAGGAGAGCTGAGAGGCAGCAAAAACAGACTGTCTGGGTTTCCCTGAGGACCAGGCTGAGAAACACTGCCCTAGACAGCTAGGTGATCACACAGTGCTACTCATGACATCGCTTACTAATTAAAACCTCATGCCAAGATGTGTCATTAGGAGGGGTCATTGCAGTTTTCCTGATGTTCTGGGCTTTCATGCACATGCCCATAAAATTCTTCGTCTTCTAGCAATATGAACACAAACCACTCATTTAACACCTTTCCTCATCAGCATGATGGTTGCTCCAAGCTGTACTGGTCACACAGAAAACAACAGCGATCCAGCAACGCACAAAAGTGTATGAGAAACATCTGGAAAGCCCCGGCAAGCACTTGCAAGGAATAACGGTGCAGCGAGCATTACGGCAAGATAAAGCTGAGATAAACATCTCGGCTCTGAGATCCGAGGTAGATAGAACAGCTGATGCGATAGACCACAATGCCGTGGCCCTTAGGGAAACATTGCGAGTGTTATGAAACAGCACTGGGGGTTGCAGGGCGGGGCCTTGGCTGGTGCTGCTAAGAATGCTGGGTACACTCTGCCCCTGAGGCAAGTTACATGTTTTTGATTAAAGCAGAAAGGGGGTGGAAGTAGAAGCAGAAACAAAACTGGAGAGGCAAAAGAAAAAGAATTTTAAAATTATCACTGTCAGATGTTTAGACTGCACCAGGGCAACAGTTAATCTGTGACCTTAGCAGAGGTGCATGTGTTTGTTTTCTATACTTTCTCATATCAGCCCAGAATCTAAAGGGTAGGACCTCAGGCCTGGGCTGATATAATAAAGGAGGTTTGAATTAACATGCACCTGCTATAAAAAATAATAAACATGTTTACCCTTAGGTGGTCACTAAAGTGCCATATAAGCTCCATAGCGTGCAAGTGAAACTCTCACAAGACACTAAATCCTTAGGTGACATATATGAAAGTCATAAAATAAAGTATTAGTATGTCTTTTTGGGTCAGGGAGGTAGGCCGTACTTCAATACCTGATAAATAAAAGGTCCACTCTATCATTCAGCTTCAAAAAGGTCAAGCAGCACATGTAACCTGATCCATTCTGATCTCCAGTTCGAAGGCGTCGGGCCGATCCTGGGGATTGACGGCCAGCATGTCTTGCAGGAGCTGCTTGATCCCATCTGACATGGAGCTCCTCCGTTTCTGGGGAATGTGCAGGATCATCTTTGGGTTCTCCAGCAGTGCCTCCCCGACTGGGACAATCTCAGTGCCCTGCCGGATATATGTTCCGAGCAGTTCCCTCTTAGACTCGGCGTCGATGAAGGTGATCCTCTCCAGCATGGCCCAGATGATGATGCCCAGGGCAAAGATGTCCGCTTTGGCTGTGTAGTGGCCCTCCCACACCTCTGGTGCCATATAAAAGTCAGATCCACAAGCTGAAGACAGCCAGAACTTGTTGACATTGATGTCCTTATTCTTGTCTTCTCCTTTGCCTACGCCACCCAGACCCGCACAAACCTTGCTCAGTCCAAAGTCCGCCACCTTGAGTACAGGTGCGCCCGACTTTTCAGAGATCAGGATGTTGTCAGGTTTGAGATCCCGGTGGACGATATTGTTCTTGTGCAAAAACGCCACAGCGCTAGTGAGCTGCAGCATAAAGCTCTTGTTAGTCCTAGGGTCCGGTCGGCGGGACAGGATGAACTGATTGAGGTCTCCACCCTCACAGAACTCCATCACGAACCACAAGTAGCATGGTTCCTCTGGATAGCCCAGCACCCGTTCTCCTGCAATGCAAAACAGCACACCGTTATTCAGACTGCACACGTACAGCTTCATAATCCAGAAAAACAACCTAAGCTTAAACACACATGGCCCCTATACAGGTTAGTGTACCTTGCCTTCCTTGTCTCATTTTAACATGCAATTCAAATATCAGAACGAGAGAAACATCCTGGTGTGTATCGTCATTTTCCATCCTCTAAGCTGTTAAAGTAAGCATCGATTTTTAAAGCCTACACATTTAAGAACATCTCTTCTTTTATGGAGAATGTCGTAATTGGGCATTCGATTGCACACGCTGGCCATTTTGCTCCATGGAAATGGTTAGTTAAGCTTGAAATGACAAGAATCATCACAAACAAAACCGTTTCCGAATCAGCCAGGAAACATTTGTGGCAGAGCTACATGTAAGAAATAGGTTGGTGACATTGAAATGTGTGCCATCATCTATTAGGGCCTAAGTACAAAGAAAGTACATTGCCAGTCTGCATTTTTCAGATTAGTGCAAGAAACTAATAATCTAAATTTTACCTTGTGTAATAAAACTTTGACAAGGTACAGAAACACAAATGAAGTAATCAGACAATTTAAAAATAAACCACAGCAGGCTAACCAAACACAGATTGTTATCGGCAGCAAAGAGCCACTGAGCCATGCACAAATCTTGGCATGCTGCTGCCAGCTGCTTCTGAGGACAGTCTGTTTACATGCGTAATCTGTCTGGGGTCGAGCACGGATAACTCGACTTAGTCCGGGAACGCTTAAGCATCAATGGGAACAGTGCTGGGACAGGTCACACGGGAGGAGGGTGACCTCAGCACACCGCTACCTGCAGTTAAGGAAAGAACATTGGCTTGATCCATATGTGCCCAAAGTAACACTCAGATTTTTTCCATGGCAAGTGGTCAAATACCAGGAAATGATTCTCTTTTTTTGGATACATCTAGAAGACAAGGTCCAGTAAGTGTAAAGCATTAACGTTGAAAATCATACTTTAGATAAAGTATTAGAGCAGGGGCTTTTGACCCTACACATCCAACCAACCGAAAAAAAAAAAAAACTGAAAATACTTCGCAAAATTGCACCGGATTACTACAACGCCATGACTCTGATTCCATTCACTGTCAACTTCAGCAGGGTTCTTACAAAAGCACCCATCCCCCTCAGGACAAAAAAGGCACAATTGCATAACTGGAAACGACAGAGCTTCGCTAAAGGACTCATGTTTACTGCATAAATCCAGCATAAACGCTGCTCATGCTTGGGAGTATAAACAACGACTAGCCTGTACACATGGCCCGGCATGTCGGCGGGGTGAAACTTTTCTTTAAGATCAGAAAGGTCTCTGCTAAAATGGTGAAGTCACGGCCAGGACAGCCGAGGCTGAGCAGGATCTCCCCCCTGCTTTCCGTGCCGTTACACGGGAGCCTCACGAAGGATCACCCGTGGTAACAGCCTGGGCCGAACAGTAAAGGCTGACGGGGCCCAGCAATGGCGGAAGGGCTGCCTTCCAAACCGAAAGAAACTTGATAATTCAGCTCCGGCCGAATCCGGATGACGCGACAAAAAAAAAAAGCTCAGTGACTTCTGCATAAAGCTTCCACTTCCGACATCTCTAACGTCATGACAATTATTTGTGGGATACTTTTCAAATAAACAAAAAAATACCTGCTATATATACACACATATATATACAAAAAATACCTGCCAATACCTGCTAAGGGCAAAGCTATCCGAATACGGGCGACCCGTTCACATCTTATCCTGAGAACGGGTCTTGCGGGCCGGGAAATAGCGCCGGACGTTACCTTTGAGAGAGGTCTCCACTAAGCGCAGGTACTGCTTGGACCTCTTGTTGCCGTGGCTCATCTTCTGGGCCATGCCGTTCCTCTGCAGCACGCACTCCTCCAGCTGCACCACGTTCTCGTGCCGCTTCTCCAGGCTGGCCAGGGCCCAGAACTCGGCCAGGGCCAGCTCCACGTTTTCGGGCGCGTCGCAGCGAAGCTTCTTGACGGCCACCCTGGCACCCGACTTGCGCGCCACGGCTTCGTACACCACGCCGTAGCTGCCCCGTCCCACCTCCCGCAGGAGGCTGTAGCGCGGCGCCGCCGTCCTCCTCTCCACGTTCTCGCTGCGGAACAGGTTCTCGTAAAAGCAGTCCTCCTCCGCGGGGCCCTCGCGGTCCTCGGAGTTGCCCACAGACAAAGACCGGAGGATTTTGTCCACTTCCCTCTTCATTTTACCGCTGCCCGCTCCGGCTCTCCTGCACGTCCGAACGCTCCTCGTCCTTCTCCTTCTCCCGTCGTCTGCATCCATGGACTTCTTCTCGCTGTGCGCTGCTGCTGCTGCTGCGGGAAATGAAATTTTCTCTCCTCATTACTCACTTAAAACTCCGGGGGATCGCGGCGTGAAGACTGGCGTCGGTCTTAGGATCTGAAAACGGGTACGACAACGGCGCCGTCGGAACTTCTCGGCCTTTGCTGTCCACCCGAGCCGCGGCCGCCAGCTTGAACTACATAAACATTAAGCATAACTCTCCGGCCCATTGAATGAAGGGAAGGCATGTCTGGATCGTACCATTTCAGTAAAAAGGGGCGCCTCCTAAACGGCTTTTCTACTGTATTTTAAAATTGTAAGGCATAAATCAGAAACAGAGTAATCATACAAAGAAAAATTGTTTATTTAATTAGAAATTCACTGACATTTTATAATCCCAACAATATAACTGAATTTGTATAAAATTATGTTTTGGTAGCCTCCTTTAGCTGAGGTCAAACCAACTTTAGGAGAGGGGGTCGGCTACAAATATCAGCTAATATTTTTGCATTTTTTTAGATGCATATGTTTGGTTTGTGATTTTGAATTAAATAATTATTATTTGGTTTCCGATAATGATTCTCAGGAAGACTGTCATAGCTGTTTTAAAAATGTTGCCGCTATGTTTACTTCTCCCCCTTTCTTCGAAGATTGTCTGCAAATGGGCTCGTCCATTCTAGCGCGTACTCTCACGTGCCTGCGTAAAGCACGTGTGACAGTACGTTTAACTCCAGCTCCAGAAAGTCTTAAAGTTGGAGTGGTGTTTTATTTTATTCTGTGCTAAAATTTAGAAATGAGTTTAAATGTCTCTGGTTATATATTGCACTGTACCAAATATTGTGCTCAAGGAACGCAGTCTCTGGACTGAAGCCGGAAACTTTAGAGTCTGCGTCCGTAACTGCCGCGAATTTAAGTTATGGGCGGAGATTCTGTGCACGAAAGGTGGAAGAGTGGTTATGAAAAAGGTTTTATTAATTATGGGATCGGACATTTTAAATGAAGCCTTCAGCTTTTAGTATAATAAAAATATGCACTAACAGATATTACATGCTTTTTTTGGAATGCAATGCCTAAACACTGATATAGAACCATACAGGGTGAATAATAAGAATTTTAAAAGATTTAACGCTGCAGTCTGCAAGTTCTTTGTAGGCCTAAGAAAACCATACGGCAGTGTGTTTTGACACCTACTGTGGGACATGGGGGCAGGAATACGGGGTGCAGATGCAATTACAGTGTGCTTTTTGGTCACTGTATGAAAGTAGCAAGTTTGTGCAAGAGTTGTGTCTGCATACTTGTGTTGGGTATGAGTAGGTGTTGGCCTCTTGCGACACCATGTCTTGTCTCCTCTCATGTGTGTGACTTTAATGGAAGGGATATTAAGGCGTTGTCACTGCTGGAACAGTGTCTGGTATGAAGGGGGAGAGGTGACATTGGGCTGTGTGGCTCAGCAGGTTCTTACGCCGTGCCTGGATTTGGAAGGTCACCGTTTCAAATCCCTGGCTTGGCAGAGTGATTTCACTGTTGAGCAAAACCCATAACTCCCACTTTCTCCAGGGCTTAGTCATTGGACTTATTTCATCCAAGAAAATGAATATTAACATGAAAATAGCTGACTGAAGACATTGTTTGACAAGTGTTCCAGAACAACAGGTACTGACTGGATGGTGTTCAGCATAACCCAGGCCTGAAAAATTCAATAACTTGAATTGTCTTTATATATTTCAACTGTTCCTTATGTTTTTGGGGCACTGAAATCAAAAATAACTTACATCTTTTCCCATCACATACTGTAAGGTTTTCCCACAAAATGCAAGGTAATAATCTAGAAAAAAATGCTCCAACCTGTAGGAATTTATTCAGTCTTCATTTACATGACTTATTCCTTTCAAATTATATTTTCAAGACAAATATCGAAAATAGAACCAGTAAAAACTGAAAAATAGAATATCACTGTATTTAAAAACGGGGTTTCTACACATGTACTTAACAGCGTTTTCTCTGTCCTTCAAAACTTCTCTTGAGGCTTCTCCTTATATGTTTTTGTGCACAGTTTCAGGTGCCAACAAAGTATTTGCCTTCAACATTGAACTGAGTAACACTGCTGACTCCTTAGGAAGATCTAAATCTCTGACGAGATCATTTAGTTCAGGCTATGTGAACAGTTGAGAGTTGTTGGTATCAGCACTGAACTCTTCACCAGAATCACTGTCCTCGTGATCACTGTCATCAGGAATGGAGACATCCTCTAAGGAAGTCGGTGGGGTTGGCACAGAAATACCAGGACAATGAGGAACAGGACTCATAGCAGATGAGAGATTTGGGTATGAAATTTGACTTGATCACCAAGTTTCACTCCAAAATATGCAAAATAAACTTTCTTAACAAAAGTAGTGATGTTCCTCTGCTGTTTCTCCACAAGACACTTCCCACATATGTAACAAAAACTGTCAGGTGAAGTGTGACAATCTCAAGTAGCCATATTCACAAGAGCACAGCAATTTAGTTCTGGTTCCTTTGTCTTGAGCACTGTCTTTGCATGCATTTACACATCCTTTGTCTTATTTATTGCTCTCTCATGACTCATGAAAAAGAAAAATATTCAGTCATTTGGTTAGAAACATTTTAAATACTGTGTGTGAGTACAGTACAGACTGTCAGGGAATAAAGACAAAAGTCCAAGTTTAATTTGGTGATATCAGTGAAAACTTCGGAAAAAAATTTCCATTGCAAGCCTGTATGATGGACTAGTACTGCAGCACTGATGCACAGTGACAAACATGTACTCAGCTGTCATTTTAATTATGGCTAAAAGCTCACCTTTACAAAAAACATGAATGTTATGCATTGCAACACATTTGAAAACAACTCAGAGTGACACAGATGGCCCTTTTGAACAAGCTAAAATATCTCTAATGCCAAAATAATTCAAATAATATACCATTGCTTAAAGCCCCCAGGAATTATTATTATTATGGCTGTTTAACTGTATGAACCAATGGGTATGTTTGTTAAAATGAAGTTTCACAAATAGGCAATGTGAGAAATAGTCAAGCAGAAATGCCAAATTACCAATGACGATCTTCTGGCCGAGTAATGTCACTGTTGGGCCCTTGAGCAAGGCCCTTAACTCGCAAGCGCTGCTCCAAGGGGGCCAGGAAAAGAGCTTTGCCCTCACCCTTTGTGTGTGTCATAGGAGAGCCTGATGGCAAAAGCAAATGTTTTTTTGTTGTATTTTCTAGCTGTACAATAACAATAAATCTTGGTTGTTGACCCTCTTAGTCAGGGTTGTCTTTAGTAGGGTTTATAAGGTTGTCATTTATAAGATTGAATGTATGTACAGTAAGAGCATTGTCCTTCATAAGTATCCAGCACTGGCAGATTTGGGTTTGGGTGATATGGGCAACCCCAATTTGGTTTCCTGATGCTCATTTGCATGTCATGTCAGTGATGACATTCTACCGTGTGGGTCAGTAAACCTTGTTGGAGTGGGTGCCCTGATTCTAGTCTGTGAGCTAGGCTGGCTACCACACCAGAAGTACGAGACGGGGAGGTGCAGGAGTAGGGGTAGGTTGACCTCAGGTTGCCCCACTGGAAACCCGAGGTAAGGCGATTTATCAAATAGTGCACCTCTATCTTTGTACAGTACTGGTGCAATTTGTACAAATGACATTTCATGCATAATGCCGTAAATATATAGTTTCATATTGTTTCTTCTTCCCCGGTTTGTGTGGTACCGTTAATAAAAGTAAAATACTGGTCTGCACACCACCAATGTAAATTGGTTTCATTTTGACTATCGTTGCCAGTTTTGGGGGATGACTAACATATTAACACATGAGTGACAAATTAACAGAAAGGGGTAAAGCAGCAAGCCATCAGGTGCCCAGTTTAGAAAAAAAACTTGGAAAGATGAAGAGGAGAAGCGCACAGAAAATAAAGTTACGCAGTCACATCATGTTTTTGCAGGCTTCAGACTCGCTTCATCCTCTAGCAGCAATGGTGCTCCTCAGCGAAAATTTTAGGAGCAGCAGCACAAAATTTAGGAGCACCGCTTAAATCTACTCTCAATACAACACATTCATATTTTTTCCATCTTAATTATATTACTGATAAATGTTTTGGTAATGTGCAATTTACAGAAATAACAACGTGGCCTTTCATTTTAAAGCGAAAAGTCACAAAGTATTGCTCAAGACAAATCATTAACTCAAATGGTGCTTTTTAAAGCTAACACAGAATAATACATTTACAAAGGTAATCATCAGCTCCTGGCCGCTTTCATGTGTCACTTCCATTATGCAACAGGTACTGGGGCCCTAATACTAAATGCTTTGTGTGAGGGACACAAAAAGCTGGTAGGTTATTCTTCATATGTAATGTCATGGGAAACTACACTGCCACCCCAAAACAATGGAAAATGAGCAAGTCTTTCAGCAGACTGATCGAGTTATAAGATGGTTTTAAAAAATGGGGGGGGGGGCATATTTGCAAGTCGCATCTACACTAAATTGCCAAAACTATTGGGACACCTCTCCAAATAATTGAATTCAGATGTTCCAATTGCTTCCATGGCCACAGGTGTATAAAATCAAGCCCCTAGGCATGCAGACTGCTTCCACAAAGCCTATGTATTAAGAATGGGATGTCATTAAAGTTAATTTTTGTGTAAAGGCAGGTGTCCCAATACTTTTGGCAATATAGTATAGTTGTAAAATTTTGTCACACTGTCTCCAAATATGGTCACAGTCTGCAGCTTTACTTTACAAGTGTAATGTTACACATTTAATATGGCTGCACGATATACTGTTTCAACTTCATCATCGTGGTGTGCACAAAACAATCAAATATATATAAAAATGCATATGATGCATTTTTAAGTGGCACTTTGAGATTTATTTTAAATGTAATTGGTGTCACAATATGTTGAAAAATTTGTTTAAACTTTACTGCCATGCCTTTTACATGAACTCATAATCATTTTTGTCCTTGCTGCCGGACTTATTCACAGGCAGTGTCACTTTTGTGAGATATTTACCTGAGGGGGGAGGAGAAAAGCAAACAAGAACTGGTCACCAAAAAGCATTTGCCCTCTGCTGAATGAAAATAGTTTGTATTTCATTATTGAGAATGAAAATGAAGTGGTTTTCTGGCACTGGTTTGTGTCTGTCGATACAACTTGTGGCAACACCACCAACTTGACACACTCAATTGGTAGAAAAGTTCTATTTGCCTGTTTTGGGTATTTAATAAATATTGTAATATCAATCTCAAATATCATGCAGTACTATCATGTAATGGAATAGGTCAGAATAATATTTGCATGTTTGTTAACCAACAGGGTAGTAGTGTAATAATTTGATTCTCTTATTTTTTATTTATACACTTGTTTCAATTTGTCTTTGTTACTTATTTTTAATATTTATGAGTCTTGGTTTGCATGCATTTTCATATTTATATAGTTTTACATTTTATCCTTATTTGCATTGTTCCTAATGTCTTATTAAAAATTACATTGCCAAAGAATGTTTTCTTTTTTGTTGGTGGAGGTGTGGGGGATGTGAGATAGACTACAATTTTTGTTGGGTGTGTGTGTGTGTGTGGGGGGGGGGGTCAGCTCAGAGCGCCACCAAAGGTAGAACTGCCATTGGTATTCAGACCTTCATTTCAAAATTAAGTAGTAACATTAAAAAAAATTCACATGAAATTTTTATATACTTTTACGTTTAAGTGACCCTTCGTCCTATCTGGCCATCAGTGAGACGTATGAAGTGTATGCAGAGTGATACCATTTTACTGATTAAGGCCATCCGCAATTTGGAAATCAGCGGAGGTGCTTGTGACAGGTGGATACCAGAACAGAGAAATATCAGCGCTGGCTGATGAGCGGTGTGCGTACGCACTCTGCCAGCTGCTGGGGGGTTTAGGTCAAACTGTTCCTCAGTTGTCTTTAACGATGACGCGTTGCAGCTTAAGATCTAATTAATGCCTGAGTCCTCCAGACCTTGACTCTTCATGCTTGGAGTGGGTGGTAAATGACTCAGAGATTTCTTTTCTGCATTTCTGTTGTGAGCTTGCGCTCACAGTTCTGACATGACTCGCCAATTTTAATTAAATGTTGCTCTGTAGCTGATTTAACTAAGTGATAATGATCATCAATCAACCACAAATTTATATTGTGCTATTTTAGTACTGCTGTTGCTGGCATTTGTGTTCCAAGCCCATGCTAACTGGGAGAATCTTTAGCGGAAGATGTTTTGAAGGTAAAACAGATGTTGCTGCACTTGACAACGTGTCAGTTTGTTAGATGACTATAAAGAGTAGAGGAGCAATACGTAATTGGGGATTTGTACCCTTGCTTGTAAATCAGCTGCATGTTGATCAATTTACAGAATCAGATGTGATGGACCAGATGTGGCAGATCCTACATGAACGTCCCTTATCACATCATCTGCCCCTCAGGTGAAGATGGGTAACAGGAGCATGGAACAGAAGTGTGTTCCTCTACATCCAAAATGTCATTTACATAGCATCATATGCATTTAGATGAATTGGTGTCTCCTAGTGGCCAGTAATGCGTGATTACTCTACACCTCTGGCCTAGATAAGCAATTATGGGAAATGGATGGATGGATTTAAGTACACTTTCAGCTCTCGGAGCATGATGTTGAGCCATTTACAGAGCCTGCAAGATCTTAAAACTTTGGTCACTTTGGTAATGACAATAAGCTTTAGCTAGGAAGGTTGCAACAGATTGTATTGGACCAGAATTGGACGTGTTAAACATCACCTACCTACCTATCTCAAGATACATGTACTCAAATTTGAACATGTACTTTGTACTATGTAGTTCTAAGAAACTAATGTCCAAATAATCTTCATGTTGGTGTAAAACTGTGATGTCTGTCAAAGTATGTCAGCCATTTCTACAGCTCTCCTAAAGTTACCCCCGTATTTGCAATTGCCATTTTTTGACCCAACCACGGGCCTCATCAATAAAGACTTTGTACAAACAAAATAGCCTTGAAACATTCGTACGCACATTTATAAAATGATTTTCGGATTTATAAAGGCACAACATAAACAAGACATATAGGCATATTCACGAATGGTCCGGAGCCGTCGTACAAACGCTTTGGAGAATAGCCAAAATAATAAACATGTCCATTACTCTCCCCTGTTTGTGTGTGTGTGGTAAAGGAGAAGATAGGATGCGTGAAAACTATAAAGGTGTGATACATTTAGTATGCCATGTGTAGCGGTAGATTTGAAAAAAAACTTCCCCTAAGTTTCCCATAAAGGCTTAGTAATGTGTAGATCTGGGATATGGGGGCGTCTTGAGGGAACAGTGACTTGTAAAATGGCCTCATATTTCTTAGCTGTTATATGACCATGGATCATCAATCCTAATGGCCTCTGTGGGATTGCTGCCTTCACTGTTACGGATCCCCGATCATGTTTAATAGTTGCCGACATTGTTGGTTGATGGTGGTCTCTGGTTTTCTCCAAGCATAAAGCCACCCAAGAAAAAAGGTGAAAGACACATCACAAAACATTGCTCGTTTTGCTCAGGTCTTCGTGCCTGTAGAGATGCCGTCCCAGAGGGTCTGATTGAGTTCTGTGGTAGTAGTTGAGGTTGTACTTTTATGGTGTCTGCAGCTGTCCTTTTAAGCATGTGTCCTTGCTTCGACTTGTGACCGCTGTCCCTCCTTGCTGATGCATTTGGTATAAGCTGTTATGATTTTTGAGGATGTTTCCCTTGACACATCAAGTGACTGTGCCAATTTTGTGTCCAATGCATATGCAACATGGGAACTTGCCCTCTGGCCTTTTTGGAACTCAAAGTGTTGATTGGCAGACCTCTTTTATAGCACATGTAGCTAATTGGCAATCAACCTTATAGAACTAACAAACATTTCATGGTAAAGTAATTGTGATTCATTTGCGTAAGAGTTACATCTGCTTTTCATGTGGGGTTTCTGTGATTTCAACTACCCCTTGTGAAGCACTCTAGGGCCACTGTGCTGGATAGGGAGCTCTTTCATTAAGGTGTGCAATCATCTAAGCATTTCAGATATCCAGAACTGACCAAATCCTCCATTCACTTTGCATTAATATAACCGCAGTGGTATGTACTAATACTGTAAACTGCAAATCAATGCAGTTATATCTCGACTACACCTCGACAAGTCATTACCATCGCTGGTTTAATGATTCAAGGGATATCAAATAAGCGTGTTGGGTGTGTCAGAGTTAAAAACATATGTTTTTTTTTTTTTAGCAGACACTTTTATCCAAAGCAACATACAATTGAGAAGGTGGGGTCAGACGGTCTCAGGAACAATTGGGGGTTCAGGGCCTTGCTGAGGGGCCCAATGGTGAAATTACTTTGGCAACCGCATGGGATCTGGACCAATGGCCTTCTTAGTGTATAGTGATCTAGCTCTCTGAAGCACACGCCACCCCCAGCTGGGTTTGTGTGAAATGCCAGTGGGTAACAAAAGAATCTAAGTGAAACTCCAATGAAAGAAGTGCCAGTAAAAGACATGGCTAACATGCCGTGGGCTGTCATCAATGAGTGGGCTGCATAAAGCCCATCGAGTGAATGGCATGGTCTGGAGGAAGCTGCCTGTAGGACTTTTTGAATAGAACATCCTCTACAAGCACAGCCTTCAGGGATCTAATTGTGCAGGCTGTATTCCCTTGACCTCACACCGCGCCTACCTATCGGCAGGGCCGTGCTTTTCAAAGCAATGCGATCCAAAGGCTTTGTACGGCCTGTTCTGACACAGGATGAAATGGCTTCATCAAGTTTTCAGGGACACCCCAGACTCACAAAGTCCAAACGTGCGCTGCAGTGCCTCTTGTGTTTCTATGACAACTTAAAGGATTTTTTTTTCTCCATAAAATGAGTAATTGAAATTCTACTGTATGTCAGGCATCTTAAAAGAGAAAATGATGCTTTGACCATGAAAGACAATATGGTCAGAGCGTAATATTCAGTCAATCTCTTGGGTTAACAACTCCAACAAATGATTTATTTCTTTTTGTGTTTTGTGTATAAATTTGTAATTTTGTTTTATACTAAAACTTATGGATTTTTTTTGGGGGGGGTTGCTTTCAGCAATAGCAGGTACAAATCTGTATTTGGTCTAGATCCCTTCAAAGCTGTGGCTTATTTAGGTGACTGGCATCCCATAATACAAACAACAGACGTGGTCAGGATGCCTCCTATGGGCTGGGATGAATTCCTGCACTAAGACAGAAATCTACATTCCCATCAACCTCAGCTGAATAGCATGTTCTGTTACTGCATTCTCTTCAAGGTCTTCATGCAGGACTGAGAAGACCACCAGCAAGCAGACAAAACAGGCTGCTTTCAGGTGACCCATTTGCTGATCAACTGGCTTCCAGTTACTTCAAATGCTTCCATGCCCTGTGAAAGTTTCCAAATGGCCCGTGTGCTGGACCACAGTGAAGAGTGTGCTATCTCGACTCATGTAGCCCTGTGAAGGCACATGGTTTCTGGACGGCTCACCGCAGGTTTCGCACTGCGTCACTGGGCAGCCATTTTCATTTGTGCCATTGTGATGTGGCTGGATCCACGTGGGCGTCAGCTGTGCTGCTTTCATCAGCTTCTGGCTGCATCTCCCCCTGTCTGCTGGTAAATACGAGAAGCCGTCTGACAAGGAAGAAAGCGAGTTGCTCAGCTTTTTTTGTGCAGCCTACCACTGATGTGGTTCCCCTGTATGAGGCTGTGAGTAACTCACACCAGTATACGACTGACATCGGGTTCATTCATGGTCATTCTATTTGTTTGCCTCATGCATAAAATTCAAGTAGTGGTGGTCTGAAGCTTCAGAACCTTGAATCCTTTTCTCTGCCCAAATGAAGTCCAGGAATTGGTTATGGTTTGGTGCAGGATAAGAACTTGGCACAATCACAGTACGCGGATATAATATAACAGTATTGACAAGGTACAAGAATAATTTCCAGCCAATAAGTTACTATACAGCATCATGCAAACAAAAACAATGCGCCAGAATCAGTAGCAGTGTAAGAGAGAAGGGAGATGATTCGATGATGTCGTGATTGGAGGGAACAAGCCTATGGGTGAGGTTGCTGAGCAGCCTGATAGCTTCAGTGGTGGTTTTGGTGACAAGGTAGCTGATAGGATCAGTGGGATCTGCAGCAGACGTCTCAGCTCTCTGGTTTGTCCTCACAGTGTGGACATTTGGTGCCAGCCAATGTAAGCAGGTTCTTTAAACTAGACGCATAGCAAGAAAATCCCACAGCGATCAGTTAGAAGACAATTCAGCATTTCAACTCCTGGCGCCCCCTTCTGTTTATATAAAGAATGTCAGTTTATAACAAAAAGTCATTTTAGTTGTTAAATGAAAAGCTTTTAAATCGAAATAATTTGTTTTGATTTATGAACACCATTTCATACTGATGTCATATTTGATTTCCCTGTATGTAGAGTTTGAAACGTATATCTGTGTTCATAAGCAGGATTTTTATTAATAATATGTATCTTCATTCAGCTGTACTACAAGGTAATTTAATGATATTTTGGGTTGTGGCTGGTGATATCCAAGCATAATGGAGGTAGTTGGAGATGATTAGGCATAATGGAGATGATTATTCGGTGTGTAGTTGCAAAGGTCATGGCTCCCATAAGAGGAAAGTCACTGCTTCAAATGTTGTGGATGATAGCGTGACATTGCATTTTGGGCCCTTAAGCGAGACCCTTAACCTCAATTGCCCCAGGAATTATGGCAGAACCTGTTCTCTGATCTTCGCTTTTATGTTTTTGTTTGGTACAAGAGCATTTGCTAAATAAATAAATGTAACAAATTTGACTTGTTCCTCATTTCCAGTTTCAGCTTGAGTAGCTGTGCAGATGTATGTCTTGTTCTCTACTAACCAGACCGTCATGAGTCCAACAGTCCTGTAATAGAGGAGTTTTTAAAAGTTTTACTGATTCGTCTGAAGAGGCAGCTGCAATTGGCGTTTTTCTATGAAGCAATCAGGTTCATTTTGGTTGCCTTTCATCTCTGTCATAAACCCTCCTGTGTCATCCTCTGCCTGCTCCCGGCGTTATGTGTTGTCCGAGAGACCAACTGAAGCTTTGCCACCAGATCTCAAATAGCCCAAGATGTAACTTTATCATGATTAAGAGAGTTTCAAAAAAAAAAAAAAAAAAGGAAGATTGTGACTATTATATCCATCATCCGTATGGCATAACAGATGTAGGGAGGAAAAAATAAACACACACATATGCACGTTTGTATTCCTGTCTCAGTGAGGACCGTCCATTCATTTCTATGGGGAAAAAACCCAATCACAACGCCTTTAACGCCTATCCATCCCAATCCTTAACCTTAAGTAACCAAAGAAAATACAAGACTTTTGGCATTTATACTTTGCTTTACTTTGCTTGAAGTGTGGACCCAAAAACGCACTTTGATCCTGACAAGTATAGTGATACCTGCCCACACACACACACACACACACAGACACATAAAAATGAGTTATATAAAAATGAGCACCTAAAACACCATGTATTAATTTCTCAGTTAACAATTTCCAATCTTGCTGTTCAACAGTCGTCCCAAGGCTATTCTTGTCCAGGCTCTGCAAACACGGCGATACATTACAGGGTTTTGCTCCCTTCACCGGGAATGTAAATCTGGGTACCTGTCTTGCATCCTCTGCTTTGGGAGTGATAGCTTATTAGAAAGGCGGCCGATAACTGTTCCCCACTCAGACATAAACAGTTTGAGTATTTCCTGATTTATGTCCGGTAAATCTGAAACATAGGAGGAAATAATTAAATGCTTTTAAATGCCCCCCCCCCCCACCCCACCCCTTAAAGGATGCGTTACCATGGTACAAATGCAGTGTGGCAGCTGTCCATTTTTTCAGTAATTTATCAGAACGGTACCAACCAACATAATGAGTTACATTCCCGATTAAATGCAAGCTGTGTTATTCTGCAGATTAGAATGAAAAACAAAACCTGCATACATGACAGATTAAAGCAGTCATCTTAAAGTGTGGTGTTCATCAATTTAGTTTGCAATCAACTATATTGAGTTGATTATCAGATGTAGCTGCATTTAACACCCACCTCATTCAACTATAGAGTGTACTTTTTATTATACAGGGAAGTCATGCACTGTACAACTTTGACTGTTCTTGGGACCATTTTCACCTTAAAATTCACCATAACTGCCCATGCCTCATAACTGATATATAACGTTTATATTTTTACTAATGAATATACAATATGTTGCTGAATACATATATTCATATTTATATGGAAGCAAGATTGTGCAATACATGTACACAATTAAAAGGAGAATATATAATTACCATATATTACCAGATTAATCAATCAAAAGAAATATTTATTTCTGTACAGAAACATACAAAATTATTTTCTATATATGTGTAATGGTTATAAAGTATAGTCTTAAGTCTTAAAACCATGTTGTGAAACTTATTATTTATTTGGCCTTCAGCCGTCAAACTTCAAGCATGAGTTTGAGGTTTAGAAAAAGTAAAGAAAAGAAATAAAGGGCCTGTTATCTTATGTAAGAGTCCATCTCGTTTCTTCACTTATTAAAGCTAGGTGTAGAATACATGAAGAAAACAAGAAATGAGGAACAGTCTGATACAGTCTGTGTAACTTGCTCCGATTTGGCCATGTTCCTTATTCATTCCACCTGGTGCCTCAGCTCACAAAGTCTTGTGCTGATTGGTTTCTTATATCTGATATCTTGGCCCCTGGATGGTTGCTTACTGCAGCATCTGTGCGACAGAACAATAACAAATAATTTCATGTTCACAACAGACAGCAGGAAATATGCATAACAATATGCATATCTACATTAAATCATGAGCAAGCAGTCATGCTATGAGTAAAGTTTATAAACACAACTGTAGAACCAGATGCCATATTAACATTGATTTTTTTACTTTTATATTAAAATATAAAATAAATTAAAATAAATTAAATATTTTATCATGATGATTTATCTTCATATAAAACAATGTTGATCATTACCAAGACATAAGTCAAGTCATTGTTCTGTATTCCAATGCTCTATTTTAGCTTAAAGTTGCCTTAGAATTGCCTTTAAATAGCTTTAGAACATGAAAAAGGTGACAATTCGAATGCATTTTTAAATCTAATTTTAATAAATAAATCATACGAAAATAAAATTTCGTAGGGTGTAACACTAAAAAACAACAACAGTATGTTTTGTTGCTAGCGTTCTTCCTCTGACTGCCTCACTGTTCATTCCAGGGAATGCATTTGACTAGGGCTGGGTGATTCACAATATCAATATTTATCACAATATTCTATAATTCATATGTAGACATGATTATGATGAGCAAACTGTTGTACTAATACTTATGAAGCAAGTGACAGGTATAATGATAAACAACAGACTTATACCTTGATCAAATTTGTGTAAAAACAATGCATTATAGCTGTTAAATATAATACATGTGTTTGTTAATACTCACTATATTCGAACTGATGACGATATGTTCATAATCACGATACAATATTTTATTAACACATCACCCAGTCCTAGTTAGGGGTAGCAGCAAAATGCATTTTTACCTACCTAAAAATGGCCCATGTCAGTTAAAACTATTCATTTTACCCAGCAAGACACGGGAGTTCTTGGTCTAAGTACCTTACATGACTCCACTTAAAAAAATGCAAACCTTCAAGCATCAGATAGTTAGCATTAGCACCTAAAACGGAGCCAAAGGTACCGGTAGTAACCTAACTCAGTTTATTAGTCAGTTTGGACATTTCCATTCAAGCCTGGTTTTCCTGCAGCTTGTCAGAGACAAATTGGTGGATGTAAACTAGCAATGTGAAGCTTGGTGTAGCTCATACCATGTCTCACCATGTACTGGTGAGAGAAGAATGTGTAAGAAGTTCTTCATTAAATCCCTGCCTGCCTTTTCTTCCGATGAGACTTGGCTAGTAAACAATGTTACAATTATGGAAAGTACTCTTAAAGTTATGCAGCATAAACTAAGAATCAAAGTCAGAGACCAACTTCCTGTAATTACCTTCCTTAATAAAAGCAGTGGACAGGAAGTCACCTAAAGGACAAAAGCCACTTTGGGCTAATTGTGGATATAGTCCATCAATGTAATTGCATCCTAGAAATCAGGGGGAGCTTTATCTACAAGGTCAGCTACCTCAATGGCTAACTTCTGTCATAGCGATTTGCAGAAAAGGTTTAGTTCTTGTGGCAGTATGTCGGTCACAGAGGGGTTGGTCATCTTGTTTGCAGGTAACACACTTGTATATAATTCTGCAAGCCTCTGGCTACCACCTAGGATTTTTGTGGCTGTGGAAAGAGCATCAAAGGCTGAATCCTGCATAATTGTTACACGGGTACTGGGTCCATGCTTAAGTGAAAAAAATCCGCCAAGATGCGAGTTAGTTTTCAAAGGTTTATTGTGCAAAAATCTTACGAGGACTAGAGGTAGAAGACGACTGCTCATGACTCATAATGAGAAAGGGAGGCACAGCACGGAAATATACGACCCCCAGCTGGGGACCATCATTACATCACTGACTGACGATGCCACCCTTGCTGCTTCACAGCAGTAAGGCGGCACTGCACCCACTGCACAGTTGTGACTTATAACAGCTGCAAACATGTCGCCTGAACATCTAAGCAGGGTATTAACAGAGCGTTAGGAAGATCTTCACTGTTATCTAGGGGGTAGTAATCAGGATGTCATGCGACAAAAGGTATCCAGTAAGCTGTCTGAATATGTGCCAGAGTCATTCCCATCGCCAACTGCTTCGCCACACAATCTGATGTGTTCACGGTCCGCTTAACCTCCAGATGTTGGCCCATGTTTCACTAATCACTTTCATCTCGCAGCATCCTACCGGGCTCCGTATGCTCCTAACTCACACAGTCACGTTTCCACAGACACCTCAAAATTGCAACTCAAAAAGTTTTTTGTCAATTTAGGGAGACTTAAGCGGTATAAAAATATATATTTTTTCCTTTTATTTTTCAAGCCTAACTACCTTATGTTCAAATTCAAGGTTTTGCCAGATTTTAGAGTCACTACCATCAATTCTATTACCAATTATTTAATATTTCGTTAACATAATATACATTTCATGCGCATCATAGTTTTTGTAAATGTGGTAACATACTTTTATACTTTATAAACTTTTTTTTAAAAAAAACTTTGTAAAAAGTATTAATTTTATACCCAGCCAGTCCCACTTGTTATGGGACATAGTGGAATGATGCCCCACAGTGGAGCTTCCAAAAAACGGGTGCTTTATGGAAATGGAACTGGGACAGACACACAAACAAAAGGGACCACCAGGGATCATAATGAAGGCAGGCAGGTTAAGTGAGGATGAACACGGGCTGGAGCTACACATGAGGAAAGCAGGGAGCAAAAACACCTACGACAACCCCAGAGCTGCTGGTGAGTAACACGTACAGCGACTGACGAGGAGCCGGGCGAAGGCAGCACGTACTGTACAGCGCTCACATGCTTGCTTAATTCTGTAACAATGTTGCTAATTTATTTGTCTTCATAACAAATGTCCATTGACAGGCAATGCCTAACATATCGACACATATTCTCTGCACAGGCATTTTCTTTTTATTAAGTGCCATGATTGTTTTAATTGACTCATTCAGTTCCGTTCTTGCTATTAGTTTCAGTTGTAGTTATTTTCTCCCAAATGGATATTAAGCACAATTTGTTCATGTTTTATGTTATTGTAAAAGTGTTACTAATTAAAAAGCACCCAATATGACTGTTTGTGAATTAACTTTTTAACTCAGAACAGCTGTTTTAGAACTATAATTTGGGTTTCAATATATTAGTACTTGAAATGAATGTTTTACCCAAAACTACTAGTTGTTTCTAACATGATATTTGTCTTTGTAAACAAATGAATGAAGTAATGATTTTTGTTACAAAACCAATGAACTTGCAGTATTTTTTATAGAATTAAGCAAGCATCCCAAGACTTTCTGTGAGCACTGTATATGTACATAAGTAACCAGGGCTAAGACAAAGACAAGGGCTTCCAGACAAAACACATGTGAGGATGCTAATCATTAAACACTAAAGACTCAAACACTAAGAATGGGATGACCAGCGCCACCTGCTGGTCAAGTGGGAACCACCGCTGCATGACCGATCGACGTTGGGAGGTCGAGCCTGTTCTGAGTGGCAGCGACACTGCTGGAACAGATGGGGACAGGACAGGAGTGACAGGACTGAGGCACACAGGCACAGGAGGGATCCGCAGGGCCCGTAGGCTCAGGTGAGGTTGCTGGCCATGGGTCTGGGCTTCAATGAGAGTCTGTGCCCTTGATGACTTCTTTGGGACATGGAGAAACAAGGAAACTGTTGCTGACGGAGTCCAGGGTGTCCCCCCCAAGAATATGGGATGGCCATGGACACCTGCTGGCCAAATAGGGAAATGACAACATCTGAAATTCTTTTTTCAGTTATATTTGACCCTGAATTGACCAGCAGATTCTACAGAGGGGTTTGCATGTCTTTTCTGTGTTTGCTTAATTCTCTTCTGGAAGTTCTCCCTGCATCTAAAAGCATCTAGTTAGGTGAATTGGTAGGTAGTTGGTTGAATTGGTGGGTGAATGAATAGACAGGTGAGCGAAACGTTGTTCAAAACGTTGCATAAAAACATAAGTGAAAATGGGACAAAGGAACAAAAATGGCAGTAATTATAAGAATGTTTGGATTTTTAAATCAGTCCACAGGCCTTGGATCCCAAGGCCAGCAGCAGTAGAGAGGAAAGTAGCTGGTCCTGTAAGAAATTTGCTACCTCTTAGCAGTCTTTTAAGAACGCTTCCATAAATCAGGAACGCTTCTGGTGCAATGGACATTGGCTTTAGGGAGTTTATTGCAGGGGAGGGGTGTTAAGAGGCAGAACAGTGTAGAATGGCTGCCAGGGTGTGTTTGTTTCGCCTGCTTTCTGAATAAATGATTAATCCTATCCCTGGGCCTGTTCAAACACATGTGCTAGTTTGCACTTTGTAGTGCATTATCCACCAAGGACCCAACACCTCAGCTGTGCCGTATAAACATTCCTTTGTGACCAGGAAACACCTGCATTTCAGGCCAATCTGACCCCTTTGTCACCGCGCCATATACTTGCCCGGCAATCCTAAATTCGAAGGTCTCTTTCTGTCACGGGCTCGGCTCTCAGAGGCCAATCTAGCATCACCGTCCCCGAAGCGCTTAGCATCACCCACACCGGACAAGTGCAACGCAGGCAAGGACGCCGCCAAAAGTTTATTGTGCGTATGGAACAGCTGTTACCATGGCAACGGAAAAGCGTTTCCAGTGCCATAAATAATCATTGAGGGGGTTGTAAATTTCAACTGTGTTTTCCCCCCTCCCCACCTTTAGCTGGAGAATTTTTGAGGCGATTCTTGCAAAAACAAGGGCACATAAAACACTTTCTCTCAGTTTGTCTGCTTGCATGTTGTTTACATGACGGATTTATAAGAAAATAGATATCTGTAGAGAAAATACTTTTGTTTTGTCCGTTGGAGAACCTCGATTCAGTATTTCTGTGGACCCTGAAGCCGATCAGTACCAGAACATTTTATGTGATTCTATTGGCTGCTCCTTTATTGAAATGACTCCAGTGAGCAACTGAGATATAGGTTAACAACCCACTGAGGATGTAACCCAACCATGTTACTGGGAAACACCCCCCCCCCCCACCACCACCACCCTGCCCAGAGTAAGCTGTTATATGGAATAGAGGAATGGGTGGAACTGAAGACAGTTCATTGACTGAACAATTGACTAAATTCCTCAACTTCTCTTCCATGTAAAATTGGTGGTGAAAATACTAAATAAACAACAAGGCAATGTAATATGCCTCATAACATTAAAAACTGCATTATTATTGCTGCAGTAATACTTCTGACTAGTATGAGGTTTTAATCCTGCAGGAAAGTCTTGAATAAAGATTGATTAAAAGGACCAATTAAAATGCTATCATTCCAGAGGATCATACCTGTTGAAGTGTTGGTACCTTTGTTTAGGATTTTTAGAGATTTTAGATTAGATCAGATAGAACTTTATTAATCCCTCTGGAAGGTTCCTCTGGGAAATTTAGTTTCTAGCAGCAGCAGTATACCGACAAACAATTAAAGACAATAAAATATACTCATTCCTCAAACATAGCACTCAAACATAGAGTCAAATGAAATAGAATCAGTCTCTTTCTATTGCACAGTCCTCCTGTTACTCCCCCCCCCCCTAGCGAGGAGTTAAACAGTTTGAAGGCGTGTGGGACAAAAGATTTTTTAAGTCTGTTGGTTCTAGACTAGGGAAGAAGCAACCTGTTGCTGAGCAGAATCCTCTGGTTATTTATGACAGTGTGCAGAGGATGCCTGGCATTGTCCATAATGTCCAGACTCCTCTGGTTATTTATGACAGTGTGCAGAGGATGCCTGGCATTGTCCATAGTGTCCAGACTCCTCTGGTTATTTATGACAGTGTGCAAAGGATGCCGGGCATTGTCCATCATGTCCAGCAGTTTTTTTTAAGTGTCCTCTTCTCTGTCACTGTCACCAGAGTGTCCAGCTTCATGCTGACCACAGAGCCAGCCTTCCTTATCAGTTTTTTCAGCCTCGATGAGTCTTTCTTTGTTGTGCTGCTCCCCCAGCACACCACAGCATAGAAAAGAACCGGTCGTGAAAGACTGCAGCCTCCTGAGGAAAGTCTGCTTTGGCACTTTTTATACAGGTGCTGTGTGTTGTATGTCCAGTCCAGTTTGTTGTCTACCCACAGCCCGAGGTACTTGTATGTGTTGACCACCTTCTCTCCCTCTGTTTGAACTGGTAGTGTACCTAGTCTGGACCTCCCGAAGTCCATGACCAGTTCCTTGATCTTTGAGGTGTTGAGCTGCAGGTGGTTTGTGTGGCTCCATGCAACAATATTCCTCTCCAGACTCCTGTACTCCTCTTCTTGATCATCCCTAATACACCCCATGATGGCTGTGTCGTCCGCAAACTTCTGAATATAGTATGAGTCAGAGTTGTAGCAGAAGGTCGAGGTGTACAGGGTGAAAAGAGGGGACAGCACAGTTCTCTGTGGTGCGCCTGTGCTGCTGACCACCCGCATCCTGGTCATTTTTTCCTGGAGCAGACCGGGCCGGATTATATTTAAGGCACTAGAAATGTCCAGGAACAGGATCCTGACCGTGCCATTCCCCTTGTCCAGGTGCGAGTGGGCTCGGTGTAGGAGGTACAGGATAGCATCCTCCACACCAACATCTGCCTGGTAGGCAAATTGTAATGGGTCCTGGACATGTATCTGGGGCCGGAGGAGGTTGAGGAAGAGCCGCTCTAGAGTCTTCATCAGATGTGATGTGAGTGCCACCGGTCGGAAGTCATTCAGCTCTCTTGGCCGGATCTTTTTGGGACCGGAATGATGCAGGATGTCTTCCAGAGGGCGGGAACTCTCCCCAGTCATAGGCTGAGGTTAAAAACTCATTGTAGCGGCTCCCCGAGTTCAGCAGCGCAGGTCTTCAGCAGCCTAGGACGCACCTTGTCTGGGCCTGCTGCCTTCCTGGGGCGAAGCTACCTTGGTTGTCCCCTGACCTGGTCTGCTGTGACACTGAGAGGTGATTGGAAGGAGGAGGAGGAGGTCGTCATGACGTTGAAAGGCGACTGGGAGGCGGAGGGGTTTGAGTTACACAACTCGCAACAAACATGGCTGCCTCCACGAACACGCTGTTATTGTCCTGATCTGGGCACAAAAGTTAATGGAAAGACGTTTATTACTTCACATAAAAGACCGAGTGAGATTACATTCATAACTAGTAGTACATTCAATAAAATAAACATTTTGAAATATTTATAAAAATGGAGAAACACAGTGAAACACTAATTGACTGTATAAGCTGCCATGTTGAAATGATGTCACAGGGAAAACTCTGAGGGGTCTATAATAAAGGTGGGGGTGGCTCTTTATGCATCCCTCACATTGGCATACTGTAGGTCGATTGTCCTGTTGCTCTGTCTGGGACAATTCACAAACTGGTAAAACAGCCAGAGTAGTGGCCAGTGTGACATGATTACAGTCTGCAGATATAATAATGAGAGCCTCAGGGTGTTGTGTCTGCACTCTTGCTGTAACTGTGTGTATTATCTCACAGGCAGCGGCCGTTGTTGGCGCAGGGATGGAGGCGATGGAGGTGGACTTGTTTCCTGGAGGCACTGCTGCACCCGGGCAGGACGAATCGGAGCCTGTCGTCATCTCGGACTCCGGGAGCAGCACGGAGGTGGAGGACGACGATAATGATGAGCCTGAGTCCCATGATCCGCAGCTTCTGATGAATTCCTGGGCTTTCAGTCAGAGGGTTGAAGCTCGACCAGGGGCCTTGAGAGAGTCCCTGACCATCAGGACGTCGGGACAGCCTGCCAGGTACCGCATGGGCGGGAGGGGTTGACATTTGGTGATGTCAGATGTACCTAATGCGCAATTACAGAAGATGGTAAGAGGATGCTACTTGTGTCAAAATGATTAATGACCTGAAGGTGACATGGGGCAGATGACGTCATGACTAGTGACGTTTCATCACCTGTCACGTTTAAGCGGCAAGGGAATCTGATGTGCAACATGGCAGGAATTTTATTTTGCATTAATATTTGCTTTGTTCCTTATGAGGGAGAGACTGTGTGAGTGAGAGAGAGAAGAAGGTCTTTTATGTTTAGATATATATACAGTAGGTGCATTCATCAGACTAAGCTTTGCAGTTTTGCAGAATTCCTCCTTTTGATGTCTCTGCAGGAGCCCGATTAGTGTTAAACAGTGCTCTGTTGCTATCTCCTCTCGAAAAGGATGGCATTGCAAACGTTGCCCGTGGCTGTTAGTCAGCTTTGTTTCCAGTTTAACGAACTTCTGTATGGCTGATATCTGAATAGTCTGTAGTTCCAAGTGATGTGCCTCAGGCTTACTGCAGCATGTGACAACCTTACAGTCCGACGTAAATTGAACAGACATGGGGAAATTTGTGGTAACTGTGGTAGCTAATACCAATCAATTAATGCCGGATTGGCCCCAATTCTGGTGTTTGATATTGGCTCAGGACATCATCACTGCTTATCAGCTGTGCCCTGCTACAGTTTCTGTGAGATTATGAACAGCTGTCTGCTGGTTTTCTGTTACAGGATATGGTTTATATTTGTCAGGGTTAATAGCAGATGAGCACTTGGTTTGACGTCATCTATGCTGCAGGCCGGATCGGCGTCGCCAGACCACCCTCTCTCAACCTCCACACTTCATGCTTCGCATGCCGTTGATGCCCCAGTCTGGCATGAGTGACGCTGTGGAGGTGGGTGGGGCCAGGGATGGGGAGGTGCTGCAGGAGGACCAGCAGGAGGACCGGCAGGTGGTACCTGCAGACCTGGGCAGTCCCGCTGCTGCTCCACCTGGCTCCTTGGAGGCTGCAGATGCTCCTTTGGTCCAGACGTTACAGACACCTGCAGTATCAGGTAAGACGTAAGACTTTTCTGGTTTAGTAATGAAGTTGCTAAAGTTACTTGCAAATTTTACCTTGGTATACCATATTATCATAAAGCAGCCCGAACCTAGTTTAGGTCATCAGTAGTTTAACAAAAAACATTTTGCTCTGTCATAGGAAACAAATTCTGATTGTTCCCTTGCAAAATTATCTAGTATGTTAAAGATCAGCTCTGAAGTTGTCAACCCTGGCTTTTGCATGAGTGTAGGGGGAAAAAGCGAACAAGAACTAGTCACAAAAAGACATTCGTTTTCTGTATGGAAATATTTTGGATTCTATAAAGCCAATATTGAGCCAAAGCAGGTGATTTGCCGGCAGTGCTTTGTATCTGGCACGATTTGCTGCAACACCACTGATTTATACGACAGATTCTATTGGTAGATAAGTTTTGTCTAGAGGTAAACAAAGCGGAACCTTGGTTTGTGAACTGAAACCGTCCCAGAAGGCTGTTTGGCTGGAAACCGAATCGGTTTATCCCATAAATAATGTGAACTGGATTAATTTGTTCCAGACCCGCAAATGAGTGCCTGTTTAAACCTGTATGAATACAAACATAATGCTAAAACCCCAAATAAAAACTTTAAAACCCATAAGTTTAACTGTGTTGAGAACTGATGGTGTACAGTAGGTGGAGATGCTGTCGCCCGCTGTTTGTCATTCATCCAAATGTACAGTTTTTCTACCTTTTCTTCTGCCTGTAGTCTGTTTCGGAAGCACTGTCACCCCTTCAGCGACATCTGCTCCTCTGGTCTCTGTTTCATATGGCGCTAATCGTCGATTTCGCCACTCGGTTCTCTTTAGCGAAATCAGACACGCAAACACTTCTGTCATATTTTTGCAGTTATTTTCCTTTTAAGCTCTTGGTTCTCACAACTTCCCTTTTTGGTTTCCTGTTATCAGTAACCATCTTGGCGGTTTATTTAAAAACAAAATAAGAGCAACTAACACACAAAAATAAAACATTACTTCCAGCACAATTCGGTGGAGATGTTCATTACATGAGCGTTAGTGGTAGACTGACTCATTAGCACGCATTCTCTCCTTTATTTATGCGTAAAAAGACGCGCTTTGTCAGGGAGATTTTAGCACAAAAGGGTTGATCGATCGAGAACTAAAAATATGTTCAACAATTTAATTTTTTTTTTTTTTTTTACTGAACAATATGGTTGAGAACCAAATTGTACGAGATGAGACGTTCAAGAACCGAGATTCCCCTGGGAACTTTTAATTCCCCCCCCCCCCCAATATTATGCATCCCTATTAGGATAACTGCCCGTTTCATAAGGTGGAACACTCACATTTAAGATGGGAGAACTGTCAAAACAGTCAAACCTTAGAAACTGGTATTTACATCCACAAGGTTTTGAATATCAAAGGGCATGTTTGCAGTTGTAATTACCCTTTGCATCAGTGAACATTTCTGTGTCTATGTCCAACTTTTATGACATTCCTTAAAAAAGCAACCCCCCCCCCCCCCCAGAGCATGGCCAAGCCACCTCAGGCCAGAGTACATGGTTTCTGAGATTTCCGTTGATGCGCATTTTGTTACATATTGCCAGGCGACTAGTTTATTAATAAGTTCACCATATTTATTGGCGTACCTTAAAATTTTCTGGTGAATTAATGCATTATTAGGGGAATCGGCCGAAGGACAAACTCATTCAGCAAGTTTTACTTCCTCTGCTGAATCATCAATTTTCATTTTTTCAGCAAAGCCATCCATTGGCTAATACTTGACCCTCACACAGAACAAAGAGTGTTCCCCATTTTCCTTCTGTGTGGAACACATCTTATAGTTGGCAAGAGCTTTGACTGTCTTTGCAGCTGCCTGAGCTGTTGTCATGAAAACTTCACTGAGTCGCTGTTTAAGAGTCCGACGAACTTTTATTTACCATAAAGCTTTGGGGGAACAGGCACTCTGCAATCTTTCATGCATCTTGCGCGCTGCAATGGGTCGGGTCCCTCTGCTGGTCCTGCTGCTGCCTTGACCTGTCGATGCAGATCTCGCAGGGTTTCCTCTAAGCTAGACAGGCTAACAAGTCGGCATCCACAGTTTCTCGCCCCCCGGGTATGGGATCGGCATCAGTCTTCCGTCACCCAGCCTGTCCCCGTCACCCAGCCTGTCCCCGTCACCCAGCCTGTCCCCGTCACCCAGCCTGTCCCCGTCTTGCCACACAGCTTTGCCAGCTTCAGTTGAAGTTTGTTTCACCCTCTCAACTATACCTCCATTTTGCGCGTGATGGGAGCAGTAGTGACGTCTATTTTCAACCATTCAGAGAGATTGTGCACCGCCTGATTTGAGAAGTGTGGACCTTATCAGTGGTTATATGTGCCAGAACGTCCCTCAGCAGACTTTTTGCTACCGTTTGAGCCATCGCCCGCCTGGTTGGGAATGCCTCCACCCATCTGGAAAAGAGATCTACAATAACCAGACAGTAGAGAGAACCTCTACACTGAGTCAGCTCTATGAAATCCATGGACCCTCAGCCTGTAGGGTCAGAGCAGCCTGGTGGCATTAATGCGTGGCCCATGTTGTGGGCTGTACATGTGTGGCACCTGGAAACAAAAGTCTGAGCATAAGCTCTAGTGCCTGTGGACCAGTTGAACCATAGCATCTCGTGAAGCATAATCCAATCCGTGGGCCACCTTTGCCAGCTCTGGAAAAGCAGATTTTGAGAGAAAAGGAAGGTTTGTTGCCTGGTCCCTCCAGGCCCATCACTCCCCAGCACACCAGCTTTCCGTTTCCAGGCCGCCTTTACTTCTGGCACTGCCACTGTCTGCAGGACCCAGTTCTGCTGGACATGCACCATTCTTGGTGTTCCAACATCTTTGCGGCCTCTCGGGTCAGGCATCTCCTCCTCTCCTGGAGTCTCTGGCTCCTCCTCTGCCATGAGGCCTCGTCTCCTCCCTGAGGGTGTAAAGCAGGGGGAGGAGGATACGGTGGGGGCAGCAGCGGAGGGTGCAGAGGCATTTCTTCCTGTTTCTTCTTAGTCTTACTTGGCATGCCACCCTGTAACACCATGCTGTGAGAGGCACAAGCGCAATCACTCCTGGCCTATTCAGCTTTTACAGGGTCCCCGCGGATCGCTGAAAAGTATTAAAAAGTCTTTAAAAAAATTACGTTTTTTTTAAGGCCTTGAAAAGTATTGAAAAGGAATTTTAAAAGGGGTGGCATTAAATTTATTTTAGGGCGAAATGAAGCGACGATATCTGTACCCGGTTAGCCGGGATTTTTTTTTTTTTTTACCAGCGCACGTCACTGCCTATAGCAGGGGTGATAGCGTTCCGGCACCACGCCGGGAAAAAAATCAGGTTCGCGGATATTGATCTGTCATTTCTCTAGATCTAGATGCGCAGGTCAGAGAGCAGGAGAAGCCTCTGGCTGC
>JAODKM010000099.1:5403898-5423871 GCA_026780845.1 Petrocephalus sullivani | reverse complement strand
CCCCCCAACCGTCCTAAACACATACCGTACTCCCACAATATTGGCATATATTGGTAAATTTATGCCGTTGCTGAGGACTCACAAAATATATCATATTGGGCCTCCAACCAAGACCAATCCGGTTATGTTCCAAAAGTTTCAGGGCCCCCGTAGCCCTTGGAAACCCCCCTCCTCCCAGTCTGGCTTACAATGTGTCCGCTGATTTGCGGCTCATGCCCTACTGCTCTGTATTGTGCTATGAAGTTATAGTTACATAGTTACAGCTATACTTTCTTTCCAATGCTATTTTGTCTATATCTAAACTCGCTACACTTTGCTTGTGTTTAACACCAGCCCAGACAGCTCTCTAACTAACCATATTTATGTGGTTCCTCCCAGAGAGTGTGGCTGTGTTAAGCGTGCACTGCTACCCACATTACCATTTCTTCTTGTGCGCATGATCTGGTGTAATATGGATTCATTTCAGTTTCAGGGTCTTTGGGGCCTTAATGGTCTCATTGAAGCAGAGTCCCCAACCCTCACGCGTCTGGTGAGACAATTGCGTTTTCTGACTGTCACGGTCACGCGAGAAACCTTACGGCAAATCTATATTATTCCATTATGAAGCTAAAAGTAGCTATATCAAAATAGTTGGGGCAGTTTGCAAACCCTACAGGCTGTTAAGAAGGCAATAAAACTCTTACATACATGTAAATGTATGCACAGACATGTCTTGAATTGAAAATCTCATGCCAGCTAGCCGACTGAAGTCGGCAACTCTGTTGATGCGCCGTAAAAAATGCGATATTTTTAGGATTATCCATGCAGGACCGGTGAGTCACTCCGGCCACAGCTGTTACTGCCAGATGAACATACTGATGATCAGTATGCACAGAAATACCAGCATTTTCTGTCACAGCTCTCATTTCCCCACACCACTTTTGCCTGCCAGTCCCTGCACAGTACAGGTGAATAAGGTGGTTAAGGGCAGGTACCCGGCAGGTGTCAGTTTTTTATTCGAGACCAATTATTCAAGAGCAAGGTACCTGAACAGAGTCTGTGCCAGAAGAAGGGAAACCCTCAGCCAACATTGCAATACAGAGACACAACATACTAGCACTGCATTTTTCATGTGTTGGATCTGCAGTAAATAAACACCCTTGAGCAACAGCATACAACATTTCTACTGCATTGACTGTGCACTTTATTTATAGAATGTTTACCATCACTCTAACAGAAAGAAAGTCAAACAAATTCCCTGTCACATTTATTTTTACCGTGATGCCGTGCATCAGCGACAGATAATCAGACACTTGTTTCATTGACAACTCTAACAAAAGGGACCCATTATCACTCAAACATTCAATTAGCAATTGCAGTTCATAGAGTCGCTCAAATATACGCAAACAAACGAGCAAATAAATAACCAAGCAAATAACTACAAATAGTTTGATGCAAAGGTCTCTTTATGATTATTTAATTAAGTGTAGGTACTTATAATTTTTTTCATTTTTTTCTTTTCCTTTATTTCTGAAACAAAACTAAAAATAATACATTATGAAAAAAAATTGTCTAATTGTGGTGCTTCCAATTCAGACGTGCTTTAAACAAGCTCCTAAGTGGCTTCAAAAGTCATTAAATCTGTGAACTAAGCATTACAGATGACTGCAGAGCCTTGTCGCCACTCTCTTGTCAATTACAGCTCTCCCAGTAATTACACAATGTAAGTGATGCAGATAAGTGGCAAAAGCTGGCTGCTATTGGACCTCAGTATGATTCCTTTTGCTTGAGGAAATAAAGTTATGGGCTGTGATAAGTATAAGAAATCTTTCCTACTGAGCTTTATGAACTTCTCCACTGACTCTTATTCTATATATCTCTTATGCGTTTTGGGATTAAATAAAACACATTTGGGACTATCCAGGTTTTAGTAATTAATTAAAAGGGGAAGTCTTTTATGGCTGTGCAGGTAATTAACTACCAGCAGTTATTAAGGAATACATCATCATTCCATCCATGAATTTTCTATACCCACTTGTCCTATATAGGATCTTGGGGAGCGCAGAGCCTAATACAGAGACTATGGGCACAACCCGGGAAGCAGCACCAACCCATCACAAGGTACACTCACACACCATTCACTCACCATTCACTCGCACATACAGGCAATTTGGTAACTCCAATGAACCTCAGTATGTTTTGGGACTGTGGGGGGAAACCAGTGTACCAGGACGAAACCCCAGGACAACACAGAGAGGATATAGAAACTTCACATACATGTAACCCTGGTGGAGACCCAGCCCCTCCTCCCAGAGGTGTGAGGCCACAGTGCTATCTACCACACCACCAGATCATCATTATTGGTCAATGGAAAAGAAAATCACAATTACAAGCAATACAACATGACTATAACAAATACTGAGATGTTGTTCTCTGGTCCAGGACTTGAGCCTGACTTAATTTGACTTGATTTCTGTGACCTAAACTCAAACTTGACACATCTGCAATGTGGACTTGGCCTTGGATTCCATAGAGTCAGAACTCTGATTTGGACTTGATCATGTTAAATAAAGAATATGTTGTTCTAAGCTTGTTAAGCAGTACACATTAATGAGAAACAATTTAATGGAAAAACAACTTGCAGTATTCATCTAGTGGGTGTTTTACTTACCCAGACATGTTGTGTGGCTAGAACAAAACATAAATGGTTCAGAGAGGTAATCAATCAGATTGCAGAGGAGGCAGATCCAAACAACCAGTGGAGATGGGACCAAGATATTTGATTGGTTGGACGTCTGACACGAGATCTCTTTGGTTATCTCTCTGAATCATTTTTCATTCCACCCTCAGAATATGTTAGTGTCATTAAAACACTGGTATTAATTATATTGGTGCGGTCCATTTGGGTCAATGGGGAGACTTTGAACATGGGGCTGTGTGGTCACCTGCAAGATCTTCACCTGGTCCACAGCTGCACTGCATAGCTGCTAGCCCACTCATTGCCATGGCAACAGCATCCTCCATCACAATTGTGTTTGTGGCCAAGGTCCGAAGGAGCTCTTAAACTAAATGAGATGCCAGACAAAGTGCTGGACATCATGATCTCAGACATGCCACATTTAATTACTTAAATATGACAGCGCCAACCGCAGGCTAACTGTTGGAGGCAACCTCCATCAGCCCATCAAACATCTATCTTTCTATCCCTTTCTATCTGTCCATTTTAATTGCTGCTCATCAAAAGTCATTAAGCCGGAATTTTGCAATGTGAGGGTTTCACTGACAGCAAGGCGGGGAAGGAGTGTTTAGCGATGTGAATTTCAAGCTTCTCTCTGTTTTGAACATCCCAGTTGTCCCAAAAACATGTTCCTCATGGTGTACAATTGTTCATGGGCGTAGTACATTTTATGCATCATTCAAGTTGACAGTACTACTAAGGATTTGATTAAAGTGTAAATCACTGTAAGCTTACACCGTAAACATTACTCAGTCTGAAAGTGAGGCTAATTTCTGTAGTTGCATTTGATGCAAATCAAATCTTTAGTTTGAGGAATGGGACTTGTGTCTTTGCTAATACAGGAATACCAAACAAAAATGTGTATTGGTCAGTTGGCTAGGCACAAACTCAAGAAGTAAAATTGGTGAAGCATTTAGGTAATGGATTTTAAAAGTTAGATATTAGCACTATCTACATTACTGTTGTTGATACCTTCTGGCTTTGTAAAGGGAGAATCTATATTTAATAACTGACAAGATGAATAACGTATTGGCTCTACTGGTTGCACCCCTAACAAATGAAGCGATAATGACGTAAGATATCTTAAATGACACACAGTGATAAAGACTGCTCTATGGCGTATTACTACTTCTGTCACTAGAGGGCACAGTTTCTCTTACAATGAGCTATTCTGATCTCCCTAGACCTTAAACAAGAATTCATTGCTGCAAGTGTTAATTAGTAAATTGGCTGACAAGGATAATCAGTAAATGATATGTAAGAAAATTATTTGATGCAATAATAAATGCCAAGCCATGCCATGTGGCATATTTTACACATTTTTAAATGTCTGAGTTGTTATGTATACAAATTCCTGGGCCATTAAATCCACCCTGGAAATGAGCCAGGACCTAGTCCTCATGATTAAAAGCCTTTCTGCCCAGACACTCAGTGGAGATTCACCTTCAGTGGCTTTGTCTGGTTTCCAACCTTAAATCGGTATACTCCACACTGGATTGGTCTCTCTCCATTTCTGAACTATCCAGATGTCCACTTGGCAATGTCCTATTAACTTTAGACCTGGATGATCAATGAGGTGGAAGCGTCTTGAATGGCATGAAATACAGTGTCTGTCAGTGGTGCTCAGCTCCTGGAAAATATGTTCTGCCGTTGTGTTCTGCCAAAAGAAAATATCTCCAGCGGTGTTGCATTTATTAAGTCCCTTAAGAGTTCTACAAGCAGCAGAAATTCAATCATCACCCATTACAGACTTGTGAATTAATGCAATTCAAAACTCATACAACACGCATTCTTATTTATTAGAACTTGCGTCAGCACAACTTGTACAATTTACTGGATTAGCCTGCCAAAATGAAGACTGAGTGTTTGGCTCTGACAACCAGCCTCATGCCATAACTCCAACAGATGGTTTAGCTGTGGTAGCAGTCAGTCAGCAGCACTATAATGGACATCCAGCCAACCAGAATGTGTGCCTGAGCTTTTTTGGTCAGGGGGCCGATTGTGCCTTACGCAGAAACTCATCCTATAACTATAGGATAATTGTGGAGCAGGACATGTCAGAAATCTATTAGAAAAAGGTGAACAACGTAGGGAAATACTAGGGATTTCAATTAATCTTACAGTTTCCTAGGACATTGTGCAATTTAGCGATTTGATTTAACGATATACAATACAGGGCAGTACATGTTGGCCTCATAATTTGTCTATGTGCTCTCCTCGTTGAGTTGGATTGGTTTCCTCGGGCAGACCAAAGACACACTTCTCTATTTCTAATTTGTCTGTAGTGTCTGACTGGCAGCTCATCCTGGGTGATGGTATTCTGTGATCCTTGGGATATATAGTGATGTAGTACCTGGTAGGTGGATGGGTACAAAATACAAATATTTTGGGAAAGGATGCTATATAAAAATAAACAAATTTGAAATTAATTGAATATTTTTAATGGTTAATTTTAAAATCCATTACCTATTTTTTCATTTATTTAGCCACATGCAATACAAACATTCTTTCAGCATGTTGACAAATATTTTCAGTTTTTGAAAAGAAAATTATTTGACCAGATACATGCGCAATATACCACAACAGCTTTGGACCAAATCAGAAAGTTGAGACAGCAGAGAGAATTGGTGTATGATCAACTTTATTGTTTTATTTTTATCACTTCCATTCACAATAACAATGTCAAGTTGACACTGATCTGCAGGTGAGATATCCTAAAATATGTTTATAGAGGCAGCCCTAGCCGTCTTTGTCATTTTTGACGTTTAATTGTTTGGGCTACGGAGAATTCGGTGTCCAGTAGTAATAAAAAAAATTATGAAGTGCAGGAACAGATTTGATTAATATGGCATTCAAAATTTTTCATTTAAGTCTAAAGTCTGATGGCGCCTCACTCTGGCCGAGGCAGGAAATGCATACGATGTATGGCGCAATGTACAGTACTAGAAGATTCTTAAGGCAAAGTTATAACCTATTTAAGTTCTAGCACAACACACCTTTGCACTGCATAAGCTAAACGAGATGTACACCAAGAAAGCTAGCTAGAGTTGTTCATACAAGTACTTGAACGTATGCCTGGTCAAGGTTACCTTGTTTCTGACCACAATGATTCTGAGCCAGACGCAATGAGGACTTACTAATCTCTCCATGTTTATCATTGGGACGCCTTTGGGATCTCATGCTGTGTTTATATTGCACGGAAGCATGTCTTGGGTGCAAACACAGGCTGAATCCTTTCTTGCCGCGAGCAGCAGCAGTTTGCGTAAAATGCAGCTGTTTCCATTTTCAAATGGCAAACATTTCGCCATGTTTCCCTCAGTGCCACGCAACCTTTAATTCAGGGCCAACCAATGCGATCAAATACTGTAAGGAGCAACAACAGCTCCTCCACCAGCCCATCTTACGGATGGCGACAGGGTGTGAGTGTGATACACTCTCTTTGGCTGGCGATTTGTCTTTGTGCCAAGGGAGTCGGCCATTTTGACAGAGTGAACAATCTCCTGGTCAACCAGCTGCAGCCAGGGTTGTATATATGAGCTCGCCTCTTGATCGCAATGAGGCAGGATGTTCACAGCTCCATAGCACCAAATAAGCCTCATCGTAGCAAACAGGTTTATCAGGGGAATTATATACACTTTGTGGGGCTGAAGAGATGAATTTGGAACGAGCTGTAATGAGGGATGACTTAGTAAGTGGCTGCTTTCAGACAGAAACTCTTACATCTATTAAAAGATATTTACAAAGAGGAGGATTAACAAGCATCAAGTCAGAATTTTACTTTAAGCAAACACACCGGGTTGGCATAATGTCTTGCACATGTTCTTACGCTGTACTACCATCACTGCAGTTAAGACGAAAAATTTGGCTCAAGCAATTCTTGCACACACACTAATACATACGTCAGTAAATATCTGGAATGGCTGAGATGACACTGATGGTTGTTGTTTTTTTAATGGCTGAATTCACACTATCTGCACTTTATGGGACTGTGATTGTATCCTTTGTGCTTTGTGCAAGTGACTTAATTAATTAAGAACAAACACATCTTTAATTCCAAACAAACATTCAGAAGATTTGGGTCCCTGGAGTTGTTGGTCTACAATCCGAACGCTGATTTCTGGACTACATTTTCAGGCATGCACAGAATGAAATACCCTAATATTTATCTTTCCTGTACTAGTTTCTACTTAACTTTAACAAATTTGATGCTCTGGAGCATTTTTGCCTCTTGCATCAGAAGCTATATGTGTTCTTCCAAGAAGGTGTGTGTTTTGAAATTCAGCAATCAAAAAATGCAAAAGCCTTAGTCTGACTAGAGTGAAGAGTACCTTCGCTAGCAGGTTTGGATCAACATGGTAATGATAAACTAGTTGCAGTCTACGTGTAAATCGGTTTTCTATTTCATGACTCATGAGAACATTTGATGCAGAACAGTGTATGACCTTAGATGAAAAGATATTTTAAAAAGTTGCTTTCATTTTTTTTTTTTTTTTACTAGGCAAAACTCTTTTGGACATGGAATCTCGTGGGAAAAGTAGAAAACGGCTTCAACCAGACAGCTCGGCCTGCAGCTCCTTGTTTCGGCGAACTTCAGCGGCGTGCAGTTCCTGGAGAGGGAAATACAGCCAACAGAAACGTTGTAATAAATGCTGAGTGACAGACCACTTTACAACAATCAGGTAAATATCTCACTGTGCTGTTAGTGAAAACCTTAATATTTTTGATACATAACATAACATAACATAACATAACATAACATAACACTTTATTGCTCCACCTGGGACTATTGCAAAATATCAGATTCTCCTAGCAGCTACATTTTGAATACAGTAACACTTTACTTGACAGGGCACAAATATTTAGTAATAACTGAATTACTACTGAAGTGGGAATCATGAACAAATATGTTCACTACTTAAGATACAAGATGCACCACAAGTTATTAATGATGAACAAACATGTGATCAGTATTTCACTTATGTTATTCATTACTTGTTCCTTCAGTAGTTTACTACATAATTAACAGATATAGTAACAAATATAGCAACAGCTTGGGATAAAAGCTGAATTATGATTCATTAATGATGAACAAATATGAGATTGATATTTAACATGTTATTCATGACTTGTTCCTTCAGTAGCTACTTCAGTAGTTCAAAATGGTTTACTGAATTGACAGATAACACAAATATAGCAATAGCTTGAGATTAAACGTGTCACAATCAATTAATGATCAATTAACACAAGAGCAGTATGTAACTAAAATTTAATTTATGTTTTTTTAATCCATACTATATAATTCAATACTATATTTTTTTGCCCTGTCAAGTATTACCTTAAACACTGCTTATATGATTAAATATTGTTCTGCTTGTGTATTTTGTGTATTTTGTTTCTGTGTTATTGTTTGTTTGGAAAGTGTCAAACATCTATGTTACTTCAGTGAATCTGGATTATATGCAGGTTCTCTCCTGCTTACTGAAAGTTTTTAGGGTATTTCCAGTGCCCTGGAAGCATGGGGTGACACAGGAGTGCATAGGGTGACACAGGAGTGCATGGGGTGACACAGGAGTGCTCTTGCCTTCTCCTGGAGCCGCTGCTTCAGGGCAGTGAGGTGGGCCTTGCGGTTCTCCTCATTGATCTCCATCTTGTAGTTGAGCTTCTCCTCCGCCATCCTGCTGAAGTTGTTGTTCTCCTCCATGGCTTTGTGCAGCACCTCCCGCTCGTGCTCCCGCTTCTCTGCCAAGTTCTTCAGCACCTGGGCCTCCTGAGACTGTGAGACCAGGAGACACTGGCTCAGGACTCAGCCAGAGCAAACATATGCAAGGGTCGTTCATGACTCCCCATCATGACACCTGAAAAGACAAACCTTCCAACACCCGGCTGACTTCTGAGATGCAAACACAGTGTGTCCGATTCCTACGTAACCTTCCAATGGCTTACTGGGAGCGATTCGTGATCATACGCATGTGTGCACTAGTTTATTGAGTTGATTCAGGTTAAGCACTTTTTTCCCTGAGATACATCATCAGGGCCCTGTGAGGGGCTTCAGTCAGCTGTATTTCCGGCTGCCAGACAGCCACAGCGCAGTGCCGATCTGCCCGCTGATTCCTCAGGACAGAGGAGCCCCCAATGCCCTTGGAAGGGTCTCACTTCTGGGAACCATCCCCATTTGCACTTTTTTCCCGAAAGCTGGATAGATTTTGGATTCAGTTTTGTCCGAAAATTGCTGCGCCATGAAGTGCAGTAGCTAAAATAAACCGTAATTTGCTTCCAAAGACTTTTTTTTGCCTCTTTAATCCAATTTTGCCCTGTATGCATCCACTAGGAGGCATAATCAATCTGCTCAGGCGCTGCTCCAAGGGGCTAGTGGCTATGCACTGCACTACCATAGCACTTTCTTGGATGAAATCTGTGTGGTAAATAGTCAAATGCAGTTCTCGCTGACTTAGTCCCAAGAAATCTCACCGCGCGACAAAGCAGTGAAGTCTCCATGACTCGGATCTGCAGCATTCCAGGATCTCCCACAAACAGGCATGGAAGCAGGCATGCCTCGATTGTCTTTTTTACAGAGGTGGATAGTTCAGGTCCAGAAAGTAAAAATCCAGACCAAGATTTTGTTTCAACCTTCCAGTTCATCGTGGAGAGTCACAGTCATAGTCACAAAATCTTGGTCTGGATTTTTACTTTCTGGACCTGAACTATTCCACCTCTGTAAAATGGACAATTTAGTCATGCTTCCACAGGGGTCCTTGACCTGAATTATTCATCCTCCAGTGAGGTTCGCGGCACATAAAGATGAGGTAAATATTTATTTGGCTGTGCGTTTCAAAACAAACACAAAACTGCAAAAAATACACCCTGTATGTGACGTCATTGAATCTGAAGCATAATTTTCTCATGCAGAGCAAGATTGGGGGAGGTGAAAAGAGAATTTCCCCAAGGAGATCAATGAAAAGTGTCAATAATAATAATAATAATAATAATAATAATAATAATTGTTATTATTATTACTGTTGTTGTTATAAAAATATTAAAATGTATAGTGTATTGGAAGGATATATATTGCATTGTGATCAAATTACATGTTAGCTCTGAATATCAGCAGAATGCTGCTCGTATTTCCAGAATAATCCTTTTGCAGTCACCTGGCTAATCCTTAGCTGGCAGGTGATTCCGACAGAAGGTGCGGAGGATGAGTCTAAGAGCGACAGGGCACACCCACCCATCCAGCACCCACTCACAGCCCCCAGCCCCCTGCCCTACTCTCCCGAGTCTGCAGTGGGCGTCTCCCCCCCCAAGAGCACCAGGCCCCAGCCTCCGTGCTTAATATGCATAAAGGCAGGAGACAGATTGTCACGCTGAGGGTATAATTGGCCATCGGTGTGCTCATTACAGCTGAGATATGCGACAGCATGGGAAACTCCTCTGAATAAAATTCCCCGAACATCAAAAAGAAAAGTTGTTTTCTTTTTTTCCCCCTGATGAGCTTATCTGCATAATGAGGGCGAACATATCTGAATGCATCTGTAAATTGAATAGCAGGCCCTGTCTCTGCTGGATGTCATCCTTTGATGTGTACACTCTTTGGAGGCTGCCTTCGTCAGCGATGAAAGTGATCTGACTGTCGGCAATTACCTGCTAAACTGTATCCTGCAGGAAGTATGTAGAGCATCAGAACGACCAGCGTTTAGAACTTTAGAATCTTTATTATAGTGCTTAGCTAATAAATCAATAAGTAACAACAAATAATAACATTTTATTTTTTCAAGAATGGAATAGTGTCTGAGTTTATTTACGAACCGAGGCATGCTTGTGAATCCTGGTGTGTGGCTCAGTGGGTTCGGATGTTGTGTCTGTAATCAGAAAATTGCTAGCTCAAGCGTCATGGTTAGCAGAGTGATTCTGTTATTGAGTCCTTGAGTAGGACTTTTAACCCATTACTACTTGACCCTGCTTTCTCAAAGATGTACATCTGCTGAACACGGGCATCGTCTTTTGTTCTCTAACCTTCCTTCTCTCCTCAGCTGCCTCCAGCCTCTTCTGGAGGTCATCTAAGGAGATGTCCTTCTTCTTAGGAGGAGAGGCCAGTGGCTGGGGGCGGTCTGGAGACAAGTCAGCTGGGGCCTTCAGGATCACCTCGAAGGACTGGCCAGAGAGTCGCTTATTAATGGGCTTCACTTCCATGTCTGTGGAGAGAAACATACCAGAAATGCCGTGACTGGTCCATCAGCATGGTCTCCAACTCTGACACATCTGGCGTGACTCTCACACTTTCACACTCTCACGCTCACACAAGAAATCTTACAGCAAATCTATAACCCAAAATTTAACTATATGTGGGGTTAGTTTGCAAACCCACCTGACTATATGCAAGGTTACATACACGTAAATGCGTGTGCATGTATGTGCAGAGCTGTCTCAAACTGAAAATCTTACTCCACTCAGCTGAATAAAATGGCAACACTGCACCCAGAAGTCATGCTCTGCGTCTGTTTATGCACCATCATCCTGTCGATATGTTAACTGGAAATTGGGTTTCAGACGCTTTTTTTCTGCTATGCTGTTGAGTGGTTGGAGTAAGTATAATAATTCAGTACCACTCAATATAAACGTCCACAACTGTATCTCTAATCCTTTTCAAGTGAGAAGAAGCCACAATCTTTTAAATATCCACTTACACCCAATGACAGTCAAAGTGGGTAAAAATATCAACAACGATTTGTAATTAGCATTTGAGAGTCTCCTTAGTCCTTCAGCACACCTGGATTAGCCACTGCTCTGTGACATGGCCAAATGCTCAGGGGAGGTACAGAATGACTAGCGAAAGGCCACTGAGTTATAAAGAAATAACTCTCCAGCACATAAAAATAAACGTATAAATAAACATCAGACTGATTCACAGTAAGTCACACAGTATAACATCCTCACCCACAAGCTGACTTGCTCTCCCTAAGCATTCTTTACAAACCTCCAAATTTGTAGATGCTGTGGGGATGTACTTGTGGGTAAAAACAGGAACAAATCAGGGACAGCATAGACATCTCCTTCATTTTCTCCTTGTAGGCTAGAAGAGGGGGGTGAAAGGAAAAATAGAGTACAATGAAAATCTGCCTGAATGGCAATCTGAAGACCACATTCTAAGAGATGGCATTTCTATATGTTTTAAAGGGTACATACTCATGCATACATTGGCTGTCTATGAACATTCAGTTATATTTATTACAATCTGTGCTTACGTGCATTTACTATGTGTACTATGTAACTTATGCCTTGCACATCTGTACTTGGGCACATGGCAAGTAATTAGAGGTGTCAATTTCAGGTCCGGAAAGTACAAATCCAGACCAAGATTTTGTTTCAACCAACTACCTGAGCGCTCTGTGACTGTGCCTCTTTATGCGCAACTGATTGGTTGAAACAAAATCCTGGTCTGGCTTTTTACTTTCTGGACCTGAAATTGACACCTCTGCAAGTAATGTTTTGAATCCTTGAATCCATCTGGTGGTACATTATTAGCATCATCCAGTTATGATGTAAGTCAGTCTGCTTTTTCTCATTTGTTTGCCTTTAGAGCTAAGAGTAAATGATGGGAGTGACACTGATCACATGATAAGACGCACGGTGCTCCGGTGATTCAGAAAAAAAAATCAGGCTTTCACTCACACCCAGAGATCTAAGCAATGTGGATCTACAAGGCAGTCTACACACAGTTTTTATATAAGAGCCACACTCTAGTACAAGCGTGACTGTCCTTATTCTGTATCAAGCTTCTGGGGGCAAGATTTACCAATTCACATGGGAGAGGATCAGCAATTCATGTCGTCCTTTCTGTCTCTTCAAAAAGATGCAAAGGATGTAAAAAAAGCCACATGTATTAGCATTTTTATCGTATTGCAGAAGAGCAGGGTTGGTGTGTGTGTGTGTGTGGGGGGGGGGTTAATATGTGCTGGTTCAGATCCCCAGTGCCTGAATCATTTAATACAGTGTTTTCCAATCCGGATCTAAGGGGACCAGCAGCAGTCCATGTTTTTGCTCCCTCTCTAGCTCCCTTACCTACCCACTGGGGGCTGGGAGGGAGAAAAAAATGTGGACTGTCTGGGGACCGGAGTGAGAAACACTGATTTAATGTATTAAATGTACACTAAGCTCTCTGAGCATCTGATCGCATGATGCGTCCCCGGAGTGTTCTGAAATTCTCAGCAAAGACATTATTCTCCTGGGGAAAGTAGCTTGGCTCATGAAATGAAGTGGCCCTTCTCAACTGAAAGCCAACCCTCACGGCTCTATTTATTTCTAGCGCGGCAGAGAAGCTGGACGAAGAGACCAATAGCTTTGTTCTAAAGAATGTTGCCACTTTTGGTCTTGCTGGATCTGACATACAACGGCGCCGTGACGCAGATCAGCGTGAACTCTCCTCTGTTTCCTCCAGCACCGCCAACAAGTTTTGATGAATCATAAAGAGGCACGTAAATATGCTCAATATAGGCTCAATATAATGGCACAAAATCACACAAAGACGCATGTGTTTGTGCAACTGTCAATGCTTCGCTTTTTCTATCACAGCACAATCCGATTGCCAAATCGCCAGGAGTAATCTCCTCTATTGACTGAGCAAAATGATATTGGCGGTTTAAGTACCAAGTCTGTTGCCTGAGTCCTGAAACGCCCACACATAAGATTCTAATACATATTAATGAACCAATCTGTGCCTGACCTTTCCCATATGCATAAGACTGAAAACACTATTAATAATTTACCATGATGAGAGTTTATCATATATTCCATTTGCTGCCCAAGCAAGATATTACTAGAAAAGCAGCTTAAGCAGTATATAGTTTAAAACTTTATTAGAAGATGTTCCAATTAGTTTTGATGCTATTATGCAGGGGTGCCCACACTTTTCCGCTTGCGAGCTACTTTCAAAATGACCAGGTCAAAATGATCTACCTACATTAAAAATGCTAAATATATGTTATATATAGTATATATTTATATGTACAGTATATGTTGCCGAACCTTGTATCACTGCATGAACCCATAAAGCGCAATGCAATCTAATACATGTATGGTTCCTTACTCGGTCCGGCTCCTCCACGAATTTTTTAATATCCCTTTTCAGTACATATAAATTGGAAGGCTAGTTGGGTCACTTTGCTCGCTAAAGTTTGGGATTGACTCGCAATACATCGCGATCGACGTATTAGACACCCCAGCTATAATGAAAGGCTTCAGAATATATGAGAGATGGTATTCAAACAGGTGGGTGTCATTTAAAGCCAGACAATAATAATATTTCGCCGGAATATTATTGTCGGAATGGGGACCCGCGCGAAACTGTGATTGGTGATAGACAATGCTGGACATTATGGTACTACAATAATGGAACGGAAGAATGGAACATTTAAAGACATGATTACACAGGGAAGGAAATGCCTGTGGTAAAGCAATTAAATGGCCATTATTGCATCTGGTTTGTGAGAAATACAATATGCTTGGGGTGGGATGAAAGCATATGACTGTAGGTGAATGCCTTCATTAATCGACCTGTTACTAGTGAACTGGCCAAAAACATATATTATTTGGAATAGATCCAACATAATTGTATACTTCTGTTTTTTTTTTGTCATGTAAAAAATATAAATGCTAATTTGCGGATGTGGATTCAAGACTTTTTCAGCAAGTCCCACCAAAGGAGCGTTCTGGCCAGCAATGAACTCCGCCCAGGGAAAGCTCTCGCGGTTTGATGTTTGATGTTTAATTCACATTATTCAACACACTTAGGTGTTTTATTTTCTCGTTTTCATTCCAGATAGCCGGCTCTCTGCTATGGACCTTGTTCCATGCTAAGGCTCTTCGGAAGAGAGCTCAGGTTTTCGGTTGGATCACCTCCCACACAGAGACGTCCGTTAGCCTGTTTGAAGCCACCTACTACCCTTTCCATCACAGACTGAAGGGTCATGCAATATTAATTTAGCTAGCTAGAGAAATGCATTCCTTTGGACAAACGGTTGAGTTGGGAAGGCTCTTAGGCGCGCAGTCTGTCGATCAGGACTGGCACATGCAGCTGCCTGGTACTCCAGGTGAGTGAAGTTCCTGTCCCATGATTAGAGGCAAATGCAATTTCGATTTCAGCTCAATTTAGCTTAGGCATTTCATGGTCTTCAGCACAACGTCATGTATAAAATAAAATATATAAAATATATTGGCTATAAAATAATATAATCAATATTTTATAGGGGGGGGCAGAGTTCGAGGCTCTGCCCTGGCTCTACACATCTGGAGTTCGCCTCCTCGTGTCATATTGTGGTTTTTTTCAGGTACCCTGGTTCCCCGCACAGTACAAAAAAATGCTGAGGTTAATTGGAGTTGTGAAACTGCCCATAGGTGTGCATGTGTGAGTGATTGCTGTGTGAATGTGTCCTGTGATGGGCTGGCACGCCATCCTGGGTCATTCCTTGCCTTATGCTCCTAACTTCTGGCAAAGGCCCTGGACTCCCATAACCCTGCATAGGACAGCTGATGAATGGATGGATGGAAAGTAGACAAGTAATTGTTAATAGTTACTCACTAGTTACTACCTGAAAAAGCATTAAACTAAAGCATTTATCACATACCTACATCTACTCCTCTCTCTTGTATATCTTGTGTCTTGTATTTATTCTCTGTTTGCATTTTGGTCTAATTGTTAGTGGTCTAATGTCATGGGGTCTCCAACAGTAGCAAGCTGTGCCAACCAAAATTCCACCAGCCTTGGCTTTGTGGCAATAAAGATTCTGATTTTGATTCTCACAGTGAAGTATTTTGTTGTCTTTGTGATATCAGACATATAACTCTGACTGTGGCTGGCCATTCTTTAGCAGACACTTTTTCTGTCACTTCCAGGGGAAATGAACTGCTGCCGTTCATTAACACTCTCCCTAATGATATGCAATTTGTTGTTGGCTGGTTCTCATCAGCAGCTCTGGGCTGGGGGACATGTTGTCATCGTGGTGACCCAGTTTAGCTATCAAGATAACTAAGAGTCCAACCACCCTCGATGGCCTCCTGTAGCCCATGTTTACTGGTGGGACTATGGAGCTGCAGTGCATTGTGGGCCAGGTCTGTCTCCTCTTGGCCATCACACAAAACCCTGATGCAGTATCAAAGTGCTGCCCTAGAAGGAACAGTAAAGATAAATGGAGAGCAAAGAATCTCTTAGCCTTTAAACATAGCACAGCCCCATGCTTTGTTTTTATGGCTTATTGACCTGAGTTACTGCTAATGGCAGCGCAAAAGGTCGTATCTCTGCCTGAAGGATGTCTGTCCTTCAGTGAAGGAGGTGTTAGAAAAAGGGCAAGTCTATTTATGTTGATGCCAGGCCTCTGCATTGTCTTTCCAAGCAGCGGGCTTGTCGTTTGTCTCGCTGTGTGGCAGCCTTTTTGTGCGAAATAGCACCTGTAAATCAGGTAGGCTTGTAAACCCCCTCCATGGGCTTTGAACATGCATCATTGCTCAGCCCTGTCCTCTGGATCTGCTTCATTTGCCTAATAAAAACTGCTCGAATTGTGAAGCATGAAGGAAGGGAGGAGACAGAGAGAGAGAGAGGAGGGAAGAAAGCCAGAGGTCTCTTGAGAGAGAAGAATATATTCAGTATAGAGGAAGATGTGTATGATGTCATGTGACACCTCGTCGAAATGAGGACGGATATTTCAGTTGGTCTTTATCGTGCCGTAATCTTGCTCAGTTTGACAGGGTTTGATGTAACGTGTTTAGGAAAGAAGGTGACAAGTGGACAAGTTTCCCCCTTTTTAAGCTACCACGCTGGAAGGCGCATGTCTGAATTATTAAAAGGGACTGTTAAAGCTTCCACTGGATGCTGCAAGTTGTTAATTATTAAAGCGCTCTTGTTAGAAACTCAGCCCTGAAGGCCATTTTCCAGGAAGAAGGTGAGGAGAGTTTGGGCTGCGACACGGTCCCTTGGTATCTCAGGCGAGAATCTGCAGGGATTTGCAGATCTAAAGAACAACACATTTTTTAAAAATAAAAACAAGGCTATGGTACGGCAGGAAAGTCAGTAGGAAACCTCCCACTCCATATAGAATCAAAGAGAGAGTCACTGTACTGTTGATCAGTGAGCGTGACTGTATGGGAGCAGAGAGTCACTGTGCCACTGATCAGTCAGTGTGACTGAATGGGAGCAGAGAGTCACTGCAGTGCTGATCAGTCAGTGTGACTGAATGGGAGCTAAGAGTCACTGCAATGCTGATCAGTCAATGTGACTGAATGGGAGCTGAGAGTCACTGCACTGCTGATCAGTTAGTGTGACTGAATAGAAGCAGAAAGTCACTACAATGCTATTCAGTCAGTGAGACTGAATGGGAGCAGAGAGTCACTGCACGGCTGATCAGTCAGTGTGACTTAGTGGGAGCTGACAGCCACTGCACTGCTGATCAGTCAGTATGACTGAACGGAGGCTGACAGCCACTGCAATGCTGATCAGTCAGTGTGACTGAATGGGAGCCGACAGCCACTGCAATGCTGATCAGTCAGTGTGACTGAATGGGAGTTGAGAATCACTGCAATGCTGATCAGTCAGTGTGACTGAATGGGAGCTGACAGCCACTGCAATGCTGATCAGTCAGTGTGACTGAATGGGAGCTGACAGCCACTGCAATGTTATCCTTCCATTGTAACAGTTATATGGGCAGTAAGTAGACTACTGGTTAAGAAAACCTTTCTGATTGCTTCATAAGTTGAAAGATACTGTACCAGGTACTGTAGTGCCCCTAAGCAAGGAATCTAACCTGTTACCTATAACCATATAATTAGGTAAAAACGGTGGCGCAGGGTCAGTGGTGTCAGCTGCCATACAATGTTATTCTGTTCCATGGTCCTGAATCATTACTGTGTCCATCATTACTGTACTCTGGTTGATTAATATATATTTACCCTTCCTATAGACCGAAGAGTCACCTAACATTCAGAGTTCAATAACTTGGAAGTTCCAATTTGGATATCCGAAATGGACAAATCTGTTTTGCCATATATACCAAGAAATGTCATCAGCTGACATGTAACATACCAAATTGACCCCACTTACCTGACACAAGTGATCAATACATGCACTGCCCTCCATGTATTCAATTAGATTTCTTCTTTTGAGATAAATAAGTTGGGAAGTATTTTTATATGGGTGTAGGATATTAAGTATAGCACAAAATCTATATTCAGACAGTTCCAGAATATTTGTGCTTAGGTGGATGGTGCATGGCCTAGCAGGATAGGAAGGTCGCTGGTTTGAGAAGAATAGTCATACCTCCGTGAGGCCCTGAAGCCCCAAAATGCTCCAGGAGTGCCGAAAAATGGCCCAACCTTGCACTCAGACCCCGGGCTTCTCTCTGACCTGTATAAATATGTGTGTGTATGTCTCGAAGGAGTGCATGATGGGATATGTGAAGAGATGTATTCAAATGTAAGTCTGCTAATGGCAAGCAATGCATAATTTCATAATGAATACATCAATAAATTTTTTGATGGTGACTCTTTCCATCTCTAGTACGACATGATTATTTGAGATACTTAGACAACGTTTAAACTACAGTACTGTGCAGAAGTCTTAGGCAGTCAAAAAAAAAATGTTTAAAGCTATTTATCTGGGTAGCATTTTCTCAAAACAAAAAACACAATTTAACATTATAACACATGGAAATTACGAATAACAGTAACATCTATTTTCCTACAAGTCACTGCTATCTAGTTGGATCACTAGATGAACACGGTTCCAGTTCCCAAACCTCCCCTCAGGGGCACCTCTGCCACTCCATATATTTCTTACATTTCACTGCCAACTCACTCAGTGAATTAATTTAATTTGTTAAAAAAGTCAATGAGATATTGATTAAATATGTGGCGTGCCAGTGGTCGGGCCAAACAATACATGGGTGTATTGAAATGATGGTTTTGAAACGGTTAAGCTAACACACTTTGACAAGCATAATATCGTAGTTTTATCCCAATATGAAGGTCATTTAAACACAATTTTCTTTGGCTGCCTGAGACTTTTGCAAAGTACTGTACAGTATATATTATGTTTCATAAGGATGCTTCTACATGCAGAACTATCTATCTATCTATTTCTCATGAAAAATGCAGCCTGAATTCACCAAATAACAAATAACCATAGTTTTTTTTATTCAAAATGGTAGACAGTAGATTCAGATTGCAGATCTATTTTTACCAAAAAAAGACTATGAATCAACAGCAGACACCAAACAGGCACTTGGCAGTGTGTCATAATATCTCCCCAGGCAGTAAATCGCCTTGCGGCTCCTAGTGAGAGCCGTCACGGGGAGACAGACCTGCAATGTCTGATTTTCACCTGCCGGAGTTGGGCCGGGTGACCCCTAAACGTGGTGTTATCTCTGGCAGAGCTAGAATGGCCATGAAACGGATGGGAACATGTCCTCCCCATTCAACGCTCTCCAGTGCTCCTTCAAGCAGCTGGAATGACTCAGTCCTCCATCAGAGTGCCAGTCGGCAATGAGCCGACCTCTCCCGAAAAATAGACGCATTCGTCGCTGCGCTGTAATTTACATGCTTCAGGGCCACTGGGTGAGAATGTTTGTTACTGTACAGGCGTCATTTCCAGACACGTGCCATAGGCTGTGGCCGGGATGCTACTGACCCAATTCCATTCATTCTCTGGGGCCACAGAGCCAATCATATTAAAACATTCATCTTCACAAGCTGACCTTTGACCCCCCTCTTGGGAGACAATCCAGGGAGGAACATCAGATGATTTTTGTGGCCCTGGCATGTGGCTCTCTCAGATACAGCCTTCTCCCTTCAAGCCTGGTATAAACACTGGGTTTGATGGGGCTAATATTTAACACCAGACCCCTATTCAGGGATCCGTACGGTCCAACTATCCATTTAACACAAGCTCTGAAATGCCCTTGGTAACATTAGCTGTCTCTCTTCTGTTTCAGACAATAAATAAAAGTTCAAAAACCAGAGCCTAAAATAACAGCTGGCATCTTATCTCCAACTGGCCCTTCACCTCCAATCCCCCCCACCCTTTGCCTGCCAAAAGTCTCCTATTCCATCATCTTCCTCCTTCTTTCTGCCTTTCTATTCTCTTGGCTCTCTGGAACAGTCTTATGATTCGCACATTTTGTGAATTACATGTAGTTACGGTTTAACCCCCCCCCCCCCAGTTTGCTTTATCGTTATACCTCTTTTCACTGGGCGGTAATTCCAGCTCCTTCCCAGAATG
>JAODKM010000099.1:5371866-5389986 GCA_026780845.1 Petrocephalus sullivani | reverse complement strand
TTTCCAATGTTTGAGTTCAGCTCATGAAAAATGGGAGCAAAAACAAGAGTGTTGCGTTTATATTTTTGTTCAGTGTATAATTAGATTGACAAGTGGAGTAGCCTCATTTTATGCTGGTAGGTGTCGACGCTTGATTGTTTTGCGAGAAGAATATTTTGCTTCTGGTCTTTTCCTGGATCTGGTCATTAGCATAGTAGACAGTAGATGTGGCACTATGCTTCTGCAGAAGGACAAGTCCTCTGCGATACTGTTGAGGCAAAGGGGTCGCCACCACAGACCTTCACTTATTTCATTTGATGCATAATTGGCTTTATTCATTTTGTTGATGCTTTTAGATAGAGCTTTTTTTATTGAGTATGGTGTTAAATTTTATTTTGTGATTTCTACGGCTGATGTACGAAAACAATTCAGATATTATCTAGCTATACAGAAAATCTGTTCCAAAAAGTGTTCCTGATGTAATATGCACCTCAGACGTCTTCTGGTTCCTTCATTCTCAGGCCCAGGGTAAGTGTCCTGGGGTCCAGAGAGCAGCTGTGTATCAACCCTGATGTGATGAAACAGGAGAGCAACCACATCAAGGTAATCGGTCACGTCCAGGTTTCCCCGTCACAGTGAGATGTGGGTCCGAGCTCTTCGGCCGCGGTGGGCTTTTCTCAGATCGGAAGGCTGAATCTGACACTGGTTTCTGCATCTCAATTCCTTGACAGCAAAAATAGTTTGCCCCCTAATTTTAATTAGCTGTTATCATGTAAAAATTTAATCTATGTGTATACAGGTTTCCCCGGCTATATGAAAGAAATATTTCTCTTGTGTGCCAAAGCGAAGCAGCAATTACCATTTTATATGGGAAAGATTTCTGAGCATTCCTAGACCAAAAAATTAACCTACCAAATAACACCTAAAACCTAAAATAACACTAACATATATAGTGAATCAGGAATGATATGATAAATACACAGCCTGTGTAAAATAGAAATGTATGTACAATGCAGTTTCACCTACCAGAATCAATAGTCATGCTTCGCTTAACAACAGGGATTCATACGATTCATACGAGAAATGCTTTGTGAAAACATTACTTTACTAAAGTTTACTTACACCAACCTAAATGGTATAGTCTACTGCTCACAGACTACAGTAAACTTTCTTTGTAAGTAGAAAGAGTACACTGTAAAATAGTTATAGTATAGTAAATACATACAAGTCGTCATCTTTTTAAAGTGTTATGTACATACTTAGTTGTATGTGCTATTCAATTATATGACTGGCAGCACGGTAGATTTGTCTATAGCAGCATCATCACAAACTTGTGAGTAATGAGTTGTGCTATAACGTTATGATGACTACGACATCGCTAAGTGATGGCAATTTTTTAGCTCCATTATAACCTCACAGAATACGCTGTCGTATATGCATCATTGACCGAAACATTGTTATGCGATGTATGACTATAAATGTATAGTTGGCTTGCTAATAAACAAATGCTAAATGCTATTTTCACTTTTCTTCTTTTTTTTCGTAAAAGCGAAAATCCTCTTCAGATTTTTTTCCGGTTACTGAAAACAGGTGCTAAAGTAGGTGTTCTTTAAAAGAAGGTGGCTTAAAGCAGGGGATACCTGTATCTGAAAGCAGGGGATACCTGTATTTGAAAGCAGGGGATACCTGTATCTGAAAGCAGGGGATACCTGTATCTGCTAAAGAAAAGTCATTGATTTTGAGGTTGATAATTTTCTAGGGCAATTAAGTAAAATTGAGGCCACGTTTGTTGGTATTATGTAATACCAAACCTGAATTATTTCTGCCTATAAACGCTGCACACACAGCAAACGTCTCTCTGAAATGTAGCTTTATGTGGCACGTATAGTTCAGAATATATAGATCCTCAGGGGATGATTTGCTTTTAAAAAGCTGTCTCATCGTTTTCTGGATATGTATGGTGTGACTTTGGAACAGTTAATGCTGCCTCAGTGTATGGAAAGTGGGCGCAGCTGGGATTGTTTTTATATTATTGTTTAGCCAAGCTGTCCGTAGTTCTGCTACTCTGCACAGACCTTGTATTTAGTTTATGGTGATTTGTCATCTGGTGGCACAGTGGCTCAGTAAGTAGCACTGTCACCTCCCACCTCTGGGGTCAGAGGTCAAATCGTGTATCCCTTGTAATTAGGTGAATTGGTGTCTCTGAATTACCATAGTGCGTGAGTCTGTGTGTGTGCCCTGTGATGGACTGGCATGCTGTTATCCCTGCTCTGTGACCTGTGCTGCCTGGGATAGGCTCCAGGCCCCCATGTGACCCTGTACTGGACAGGTGACTGGAAGATGGATGGATGGATGAGTTGTCCTGTGAATTTTCCCTCAGGGGTTGATCAAATGTATCTATTTCAAATGCTGCTTTTCAGTGGTTGATCTTTAGGCTGGATCTGTATACGCGTCACGTGAATTAGCTCCTGTAGTGTAAGAAGTAGAGCGTTGGGCTAACGACTAAAGGTTTTGGGTTCAAATCCCAGGCCGCACACTCCTTTTGCTCAGTCACTTTAAATAAAAATGCCAAAATATTAAAAATGAAAGCAATTCCATTGTTATGTAGTTCCTATTGTCTGTTACTTTTGGTATTCGGTCATTTGCTAAGTATGTGAAGTGCTGAACAAGAGTCACTTGAGCAATTTATCGGCTGGATGATGCACAAGTTAATTTGATCTCTTGTCGTTTTCAGGTGCACATGTGTCGAGCAAAGATCTCCTCGCACTCCTGCATCTTCTACAACAATGTTGAAGGTACCGAACACACACATAGTTTCTGTATAATAGACAAATAGATGGATGACTGCCTGAGAAGTGGCAGAGAACTCGTATTGCTTGTTTTGCTGGTCCTGTTGGTACAAGACAACCCAAACTGCCCAGGACATCAAATGAAATACTTTGTATGGTATTTATAAATACACTGCTTCAGAACAAACCCTCCTGGTAATTCAGTTCTTTCACATTATATTGGCACTAGCTTTTCAAAAGGCTGTTTTCATGCTCGTCTTAGTTAGCTTGGTTAGAAATTAAACAGTTCAAGCTTTATCCAGGAACTTGACAGCTACGATTAGCTCTAACGCTGCTTTGTTGATTCGTCACACCGTTTGATTTGCTCTCTCTCCTTAAGTTTTTCCAAATTGGCAAATTCCAATATAAGAATAAAAATGACAAAAGCCTGTATCACCATTATTATTATTATTTGTGGTTGTTTACTCGAGAGTGATGATGGGTGACTCCCAGCTCACCTGGAGATCCCCATCGATGCGCATGTGGCCCTGTTTGCGTTAGGGGAACGGCCGAACGTGTTCAACCGTGCCAGCAGATTTTTTCAGCATGCTAATCTGAGGCAAGAATTAAAAATTTATCTCACGCAGATTGAGCCTTTTGTGGTCTTTAAATGCACTTGTGTAGGCAACTCATTCCCTGGGAATGGGAGGTGGGGGGCTTCCCGAAGAACCCGTCCACATCCTTTTCTGATTTAATTTTCCCTGTCTTACTAACTTCTCAATGCAGCATGATTAAAAAGCAGCGTAAGGGTTTATGCAGGTGCAATGCGAGGCATCTGGCTCATGCAGTCCTTTTTCTCATGAAATTTGAATGATTGCGTGCCATGCTCTGGAAATAATCCTAACTTTATAAATCATGCTTTTGTCTTCCAGAGAAAAGCACGGACAAGGAGCTTGCGAACACAATTCTGGATGTGGAGGATCTCGTCAAAGCTGGAAACAAACAGAGGTCGGTTGCATTCGCCTATATGCTCTGGACTAAGAGGTCCTGCGATAAATGATGCTTTTCAATGGTGCGCTTAACATCCTGTCCCAAGGCTTTTAACCTCCACCCCCATCTAGAACATCAGGCTTTCCTGCATGCATTCCTCAGTCAATATGAGACATATATCTTTTAGTGTTTTTTTTTTTTTATTTTAAATCTCAGGGTTATTTCTGACCTATCAGAGTGCAGGATTAGGATATGCCTTGAAGGCCAGGACTCAAGTTATTAACATATATATATATTTTAAATCCCATCCCTCGGGCCTTTATTTAAATTAGAATTATCATCAGGGGAATCATGTAGATGCTCGTAAGTGACGGAGCATCTTTCCCTCCCACAAAAGAGTCTTGTGTTATGCATGATTTATTTTTGTAACCTCAGTTCCAGATCCGTGCGTATGTAGAATGACAGGTCAGCTCTCCTTATTAATTCAGTAGTTAACTCATTACCATGTCACCCCTGTTACATTTTGCCTGGTGATTTATGTGAAACCCCCATCGTGTGATAAATAAACATCTGTCAGCAGCTGCAGCGTGCATCATATGGTTTAGCGTGTTAAATGACTTGTTCATCTGCGTTAAAAAGGGGCGTGCATGCTGCCTTGCATAGGTGAAACAGCGTAACTGCATGTTTTATCAAAATTCAATTATGTCAATAGTCAGGTCTCTTAGGCGCTGTTTTATCTCGTGACAAATTATTTTAATTCAGCTATGCTCAATTTTGAAGAACTACAAAGTAACTACAAAATCTGCAGTAAGACCAAGGCAAAGCACCCTCTTTCTCAGTTTCAGTGTCAGAGTAGTTACTGTGTTCTGCCTTGGGAGGGAAGTATATTTTACCTGGGCGATGTTCCTTTACATTTTGTTTCAAACACTTATACCTAAGATCTGTTTGTTAGTGTGGTATGTCATGTTTGCTTAGCTAACATTCCCTCTGTTCTGCAGTTGGCTTTCTAGGGAATAGTTTTTCCCGGTATTGGAATTTCTGGGGTCCGCGTCACGGCAAGGGACCGACGCCGGTGACCTCCATTCTCCAAAATCGCTCCCTGTTTCCTTAAGTGCTCTGTGTGTGTAAAAATAGGTGTTGTTTTAATTGTTCCCAGGTGTGCCTGGATACTTCACAGGGCACCGTAGGTAGTGGTTTTATAAATATACCCTGTGTGGTAATGATGTTCCCTAAGGTTTTGTATAAAAGTCTCCCTTAGAACAAAATTATACTTTGATAAATGAACTGAATCTGAAAATACTTGCTTCGGGATGTTTGGGAATACTGATTTTGCATGTGTGTGTTTACGTTTTGCTGGGGATTGGGGGGTGGGGGCAGCCTGGCAGCCTGGCAGCCTCGCTGATCCCTGCTCTCCTGGCTTCGCAGGGTCTGCCCGTACTACCTGGCTCGCTCCCTCAAGCAGCAAGCCGACATCATCTTCATGCCGTATAACTACCTACTTGATGCAAAAGTATGCAGCCGCCCCTTGCGCATGCTCGCGCCCAAGGAATGAGGCCATTTTCTTTTTAAAACCATAATTTATTTTATCGTTCGTATTTTATTTTTGTTGGTTTTGAGTACAGCCCATAAAAAGCGTCCGACTGTGGCACACATGAGCAGCAGTGAGCACACTCACGTTACACTTACGCCCCCTTCTGCGTCGCGGTGGTTTCGATATATCGCGGGGTATGGCATAACAAATTGGATCAGAAATTTTTTGGTAGCTTTGCAAAAGTCACAGACAACACAGAAAATGTTTAGTGACTCATAAATGCAGTAGATATAAACCCACGCTGGTTTGGAGGAGATTACGGCAGCCTCTCGCAGTGATCTTTCTGAGTATCTTGTATCTTTCTGCGCGGCTCGCATGGTCTTCGCTTACCAAGGGGACCAAAAGATTTTATCACGTTTATTCCAAACGGTCAGCTATACGTTATACGTATCAGTCAGACAGGCAGTGGACCAGCGACCTTCTGAGCGTGAGGCGTGGCGCCCTAACCCACCGAACCGCACACCGTCCCCTTGGTCGTGGCTCAGGGCTCCCTTTAAGATGGCTAACTTAGCGTCCTTCTTGTGTCCTCCGGCAGAGTCGAAGAGCACACAACATCGAGCTGAAAGGGACCGTGGTCATTTTTGACGAGGCTCACAACGTGGTACGTGAGGGGCACTCCGGGGGCCGCACCATCTTCTTTGTGTGGCGTGTTCCGATACACTGCCCCCGTACGCCCAACCTCCCAAGACGAGATGCCTGCTGCCGCACCCGGGGCCATGTGACCTAGAAAGCGGGGGCCTCATTCATAAAATATGTGGTGCTCATGTCCACCACGTTGCCCCAGCTCACTACTCCTGTCCCATCAAAGCCTCCTCAGCTTCACAGGCCACGGCAGTCACTTCCTGCTGGCTGTGCCGTTTTTTTTTTTTAAAAGGTCCCAGGGCCAGTGTGGCATCTGCGTGCCCCCCCCCCCCGTTTCTCTTTGTTTTTTACAGCCGAACAATCCATCTCACTTGGCAACCCCCCCCCATTCATTCGTCAGAAACACACAAAGGCTTCCCGTCTCTGCCTGCAATGTGTAATTTAGTATGGCTGAGGTTGGGGGGCTCGGCTCAGCAGGGAAGCCCCCCCAGCCCTCCCTCAGTCATGCGGCATGCATTCTATGTAAAACACCTGGGACTTCAGCAATGGTGGCCCTGTCCATTAGCTTCCTGTGTGTCTGCGCTGCCTCCTTCAGGCCCGGTGGGGGGACGTGACTTTTATGGCCGTCCACTTAAGCTGGGGGAGCAGCCGGGTCCACATCCTTGTCGCATTACAACCATTGATTTTTGTGTGCCGTTTCAGATTAACCCGCCCCCTTCGCTGGAGTCTTGGCAAATGGGGGAAGAGGGCTCATGGTTTTGTCAAGCCAGCCGCAGGAGTCCTGTTGCATTCTGCTCGCTTATTTAATGCATTATTGACGTATAGGTCTTTAGAAAGGTCTTCTCGCCAGGGTGTACATTGCTTTGAGTTATTAGTGACTGTAGAGTGTGCTTGGCCCTTACCTCTAGGCTCTGTCCTCACAATGTTACTAAGCTCTCTAGGACTCTAGGATGCATAGCTTTACGGTACACTCTGAAACTGCAAGATTCACAACTCTTTGTTTGCCTTTTTTATGTCGGTACTTGGGAATTTTTATTTCAAATATCTAGTCGGTAACATATAACATCCAGTTGGATTAGACAGCATAAACCGAGACGGAGGCACTCACACACATCAAAGTAGACACATATATAATATAAAATAAACAGGTAAAAAATGTGAAATGAATGAAATGGCTGAAGCAGGAATATGGCAGAGTAAAATGTGACGTGCAAAGCGTTGCTCTGTTCTGTAAAGCGCACTGTGCATTTATGAAGCAGCTACAACTCTGTATTGAGTTGTCAAATTGGAAGGATAGAAATGGTTCCTAGACCTGTTGGTTTAGTACATCTCTGGCTTTGTTTATCCAGCCGTGATGCCTTACTTACTCTGTGATTAGGAGAAGATGTGTGAGGAGTCCAGCTCCTTTGACCTGACCCCCTACGACCTGGCATCTGCTATTGAGACGGTGGACAAGGTTCTCGTGGAACAAGCGCGGGAGGCAGGGAGAGGAGACATCAACGAGGACTTCAACGTGGAATCGCTGAATTCTGGTGCGAAGGCTGCAAAAGTTAAGTAAATTCTGGAGTGTAACATATGTCCTGAAATGAAATTCCTATCCCTCTTTCTTCCAGAACTAAAACTGGATTTAGCTACGATAGCTAAAATAAAACGTAAGTGTTACGCTCCGTGTTTCATTTTCACATGAAATATTTCAAAGATACGGAAGTCTGTGTAGGACATGGATCAACTTTTTTTTTTCTTTTTGTTATCTCAAGATCATGACATAATCAAAGTTGTTTTTTTCGAGATCACAACTTATTTTTCTCGAAATCACAACTTATTTTTCTCGAGATCGTGACTTATTTCTCCATGGTTACCGGATGATGTTTGAAAGATGCCGGCTTACCAGGCAAATGGTAAGAGACATACAGGTGACCCTGGATTCCGCTGGAGTGCAGGAGAGGAGAGGAAGAAGATTGCAGAGATGGCATTACAGAGTGCCTGGCTCTAACTGCTTATTGTTTGCCTTGTAAAGTGTCAATGAGTGTGAATAGGACGCTATATAACTAAAACTTATTGTTATTGTCATTATTATTCCCTTGGGACAGTCCACGATCAAAGTAAAATCTGATGTGTTCGTCCATGAGGGTAATACTATACCTGTTGTGAGATCACAGGAAAGTGACTTTGGTTATGTTGCGATCACAAGAAAAATGTTGCGATCTCGAGGTAACAAAAAGAAAAAAAGTAAGTTGATGCATGTTCTCTACAGACTTCCGTACAAAGACTAATGGAATAGAACTTTTAATTGTCATATGTAGACTGACATTCTGTCTCCACCAGTGCTACATATTATAAAAAAAGAAAATAATAGTAATATATAATAATGGCATATTTAATATGGCCAGACATATTCCTGGTGTTTGGTTCGATGCTTCCATTGCAAGAAATTGGAGAACAGACACTGCCACATTCTTATTGGCACTATCAGCACACGACAAATGTCGCCATGGGCAACAAAACATAGCTGTCAGGAATCACGGATTCCAGAATTGTGGCATAATTGATGTATTTTTGCTTCAGGGCTGAATGTTTATTCATTTTATTGTGCACTGCAAGTTTTTCAGTTCTTGTAATTAATTATTTTACGTTCATAGTTGATCACGTTTATTACAAATTATTATTAGTCATTTTCTGTAACTAACAATTTTTGTGTCGGTACATCACAAATATAAATGTTAGACGGTCCTCAACATCACTCTGGAACGTAACGCTTGAAGTCTGGCTGTCACTGAAGGTCTTCCTTTTATGTGCAGAAATACTCCTGGACCTCGAGGCTGCTATAGATTCCTTTGAGGTGACCTCTGAAAAGGGGATCACAAAACCGGGCAGGTGGGTTTGGCTTAAACAAGCCTGTGCTGCCTAAACGCTCAGTTGTAGCCGTCTTGCCCCCTGGTGGTTGTTTTGAAATGTGTCAGTTGACACTGCATGACCTGCTCTGGCCTTTGAGATGACTCAGAAAACATGATCCCCATTTACATAAGTTAGGTTACTTATGGTTAAGGTGAGAGCTGCGTAGGGGCTTAGGGTTTTGCCAATAGAAATGAATGGACAGTCCCCACAAATCAAATGTGTGTGTGTGTGTGCGCACACTGTCATTTCAGCCACGCAGCTTCAGGTGTCTCGCCAGCTTCCCGACCTGTTAGGCAGATCATTTCCCTTATTGTTTACGCCCCTCTCCACCTATCCTGTGCATCATGGGCTGAATTCAGATGGGCCTCATTGATTTTTGGAGCCGACCCGGCGTGTCTGTGCATGCGATTCATGTGGGGGCCATGGGCCAGATATTATATCCGTATGTCAACAGTGTCACGACTGATCAAACCCTCACCCCACATCGCAGAACAGAAAATACAGAAAAAACAGAAATACAGAGATACTCCATATGCCCAGGTCCCGTCATATGCTCTAGGCCCCCTGCCTAACTGTTTTTTAATCCCAAATGACTGCTGCAATTATGTTGTTTTTGCCTTTAGTTTGAGACGAATGCCTGCTGTTATGAGTATCTTATGCTAACCAAGAATGCAGGGAATTAATTATTTATTGCATGACTGCAGCTTCATATATGAGCTGTTCCACAAGGCTCAGCTGACATTCAACACCAAGACGGACATCTTGGAGGCACTGGAACAAATGATCGGCAACTTGGCAGGACGTGAGTGACCTCTCTCTCTCTCTCTCTCTCTCGAGCAACCTAAAAATCTTTAAAAAATGGAATGCAATGGAATTTGCATACATTTATCTTAATAATCAAAACTGAACCTGGATGACACCAAACAGATGCTGAAGCCCAGCTGTGCGTGCCCGTGTGTGTGCGCACTAGACCTTAGTACTGCCTGCAATACTCTAGCCCACAGAAAACTCCGGGATAGGCTTGAAAACTGGGCAGGGTTGTCTGGGGTGGCTCTTAGCTGGTTTAGGACATGTTTTGATGGCAGGAGTTACTTGGAAATTGGAACTGGCAATTATCAGTGTAAGTCAACTGAAATCACATGTGGAATACCACAAGTATCTACACTGAATAAAAATATAAACGCAACACTCTGTTGCCCTGCGTGAGGCAAATGGGGGCCACACCAGATACTGACTGGTTTTTTGCCCCCCCCCCCCCCAGCACACCTGTACCAGGTATTCTGTGTTTCTGATTGGCTGGGAGCTGGGAGGGAGCAAAAACGTGGACTGTCCATAGTTCCCTGAGGACTGGGTTGGGAAACACTGCTCTAAGCTACCCCTTTCTTGCCTCATGGACTGGTCGTGTAGGCTGGTTCCTTAGCCGGTGAGAGTACTCATGGGGACATGGGGTGATAAATGCTTAAACCTCTTTCCACACAGGTCCTGGAATATTCTTGAACACTTCTGGGCTACAGAAGCTGGCAGACATCATTCAGGCAAGAGACCTATTATTATAGTTAATTTAAAATAGCAAATTGAGCATTTTTTCCATATTTTACTTATAAATATCAAGTGTACGACTGCAAAGGCAAGTAAGCAATCAAGAAGTAATATTGAAATGAGAGACAGAAACCAGCTCCGAACACCTTATGTGTGTCTCCCGTCTTTGTAGCTGGTGTTCTCTGTGGACTCACTAGAGGGCAGCGCAGGGCCGCATGTGGAAGAAAACACAAAGCAGTTCAAGGTTTGTTACGATGCCGGCGGCAGTGACCAGCTGACTCTGCAAAGCCTTGTGGTTTCAAAGTCTTTATTAAACTTAAAAATTTTGAAGTTTGAAAAATGTATTCCAATGTTTTGTTTTTTTTTTGCCTAATGGTCTGTTTTTATATATAAACCACTTCCAGGTTCATATCCATAAGGACGCTAGCAGTCATAAAAGAAAAAATGCAGATATATGGGCACCATCTTCCTCCAGAAAACAAGGTACAAGCATCAGATGAATTTATAAGAATTTATAAGTAAAGAATCCTATTTCACGGAAATGCACTTTTCACGGTACAGTCTGGAACCGTGGAACGGATTAAACGTGATAAGCGAGGGACTGTTCTGTTACTAGCGTGGTTTGGCGACCCACATCCCGTAATTGGTTCGTAATTATGTTTATACAACTTGCACAGAGAACACTGTGGGCTTTGTTACAATCCAAAAACATTCCATTTATATAAAGTGGCTTCTCAGAATTCGTCATAGATCGTGTCTCTAGCAGCTTGTCAGTGGGAATTTAATGGAAGGTCACGGTGACGGTAGTAGAGTGAGCGTTGGTCTGTTTGTCTGCCAGCTTTTCTGCCACCTGCATCCTCCTCACTGCAGGGAACATCCTGAGCTACTGGTGTTTCTGCCCGGGCTTCAGCATGCAGGACCTGGTGCGTCAGGGCGTGAGGTGCATTATCCTGACCAGTGGGACCCTGGCACCACTCTCCTCCTTCACCTCCGAGATGCAGATGTGAGTTCCTACCCTAGGCAAACGGCAGTGCCGGGCCTCATGAGGGTGCGAATGAGGTAAAGCAGTCGATGTTTGGCAGTGCCTGCCCCAGTCACCATGGCTTCTGTAGACCATTTTCTCCTGTCACTACCAAGCTACACCAGCAGGTGGCGCTGTGGCCAACGACCGGTATTAATGGTTATGTTTACATCCCGGTGTGTAAAATGATAAAGGTCAAACCACTAATGTCACATTGGGTAAGTATGCCAGTAGTGAGCCTGCGTCATCAATCAATACACACAAAGCCGCTTCACACCCAACACCCACGCTAACATGAAGCTAAGAGGCTTGACGCTACGATGCGATGCAACAATACAGCTATAATTTCAGCAATTTACAGACATGGGCATGGTGGTTCTTTTTTCTCTTGCTCAGTATATACCGTGTCTGTTAGTAATGTCTCCCTAGTATTTGGGCTCCAGTGAGTCACCCTTTGTCCAGTTTTTATATGAGTGTTGTGTATCAAAACACATTTTCCTTTTTGACTCCCCATGGAAAGTCATGCCCAGATGACCAGCATTTAACTTCCTATAAACCCCGTCTGGGCTGGTGTTTACCAATGAATATTTCTGGAAGTATTTATGAAGAAGTACTGAGTTTCATTTTAATGTTTATTTGGAATGTAACAAGCAGTAAACAGTGGGAGAGGTTTGGCGGCTTAGTTGGTGGCACTATGCCTCATACCGCCTGGGTTGGGGATTCCATTCGCACCCCGTGGCTCTGGGTGTGTTATTGATGGCTGTTATCTAGAAACTTGCACTTGCAAAGGCCCCGTGGTGCGTGAGACCTCAGTGGGCTGGCATTCAGTGTCAGGTGTGCCTCTGCTTCCTAAGGAAATCTGTGTAGTGTATGAGAGGACGTGTGGGTGGATATGTTACAACAAATTACATCAGCCTTAAGGCTAAAACCAAAGGAAGTGGTGAACGGATATGGACATTTTTACCAGTAACGATACTGATAGATTTTGTCTAATATCGCCAATATTGATTAACGGGCAGCCTCTTGCCAAATGCAGCTGATTCAATAATGAATAATGTTATGGGCCATATAAAACCATTTGGGGAGCTTTGAGACATTAACTAATTAGAGTTGCCAGCCGTCTCATATTTTACAGGAGCATCTCGTATATTAAAGTAAAATAGTCCCTATCTGGACCAAAACTGGACACGATCTGCCGTTTGTATTTGGACCACACATTTTTTTAGGATGTTATTCGCTAGGATGGAAATTCCTGTGGAAAGCTGGACATCTTCATCTCTGCCATACAGATGTAGATTGATATATTAGCATCAGTTTAAAGGTCAGTTATGGAGATGTTCCTGGAAGCGAAGTTGTATTTCTAAATATCGAGTAGGGCACTACAGTCTTAAAATGCAAAAATGACGCACATTCGCCTTTAACATCAGAACCCAGTTGAGACTGTCTCTGTAAATGTGAGTGTGATAATGCGCTGATGCTTCTGGTCCAGGCGTCCAGCCAGTTTCATCTCCTTCACACGTTGTTACTGGCTTCTGTCTTGTTTCCAATCTAAAATATTTAGGCCTTCGTCTAGCTAGATGTTTTACAGAAGGAGGCCAAGTTACGCACTTTGCTCAAATGTTGGAATGCATCTCAGATGGCTGCTGTCTTTAACACTTTTAAACCTGAATATTCTATGTAATACCCACCCTTAACTAATCTGGTTGGCCTGGAGTAGTGCTACCTCATTTATTAGTTTGCTAGCTTGTTTGCTTGCTTACTAACTTATTATTATTATTATTTAATTTTTTTGCCTGCTTGTTAGCATATCTGTTTGACTCTTTATTTGCTAGTTTTCATTTTAGCTTCTTTTTTTTTGTTTGCTAACTTGTTAATTTGTTTGTATACTCCTGTCCCCCCAGTCAGTTTCCAGTGCGCTTGGAGAATCCCCACGTCATCCAGCAAGACCAGATCTTCGTGACTGTGATGGACAAGGGGCCCGATAATGTGCAGCTTAGTTCAGCTTTTGACAGGCGGTAAGTGTAATGGAATGTGCTGAGACACGCCACGCTGGTCTCCCTGAGATGTGCAAAAACTCTTGTTCCTGTTGGATCAAAACAATAAAGCCCTTTAACCTTAAGAGATTTCTTTGGAGTAGGATTAATATATTACATTGTTAAACATGATTATTAAAAATACAACAAAATAAACTAAAATTAGTTAATTTATAGCTTAAGCCGTTGTTTACCATTGGTTTACATTTGCTTATACTTCCAGAAACCTCTGCTTATGGACATGTAAAAAATTAGATTAGATGAACTTCAGATTCTTGTGCACAAAGCAAGTAGATGAGCACAGATATGCAAAGATAGTGCACATTGGGCAAACAAGTACATGTAATGCAAAGAAGCATAAACAATATGATCTAGTGGATTAATTACATTAGCCCCTCATTAACATGTTTCTTTAATTTCTCACAGGTTTGACCCTGAAAACATGGCATCTCTTGGTAACACAGTTGGTAAATGATAAAATGTTTTAAAATAATATAGTTTGAAGTAGTTTATCATTGGCACATTGACATTTGTACATGGCTCAGTTGTCTGTCGGTTTGTTTTTAAGTGAATCTTGCAAGAGTCATTCCCCATGGCTTGCTGGTCTTCTTCCCCTCCTACCCGGTGATGGATAAGACCATTGAGTTCTGGCGGGTAAAATGCATTGTCGCCACCTTGAAGAAGTTTAGATAAATTTTTTTTGGCCAATGTGGGGCTTATCTTGAGTGAAATAACCATTTTGCCTCAACCTTAGGCCAATGGACACGCTGATAGAATAGAGAGCATTAAGCCGATGTTTGTTGAGCCCAAAGGCAAAGGGACATTCACAGAGGTTAGCCTGACCCTCCTCTCTCCTTATGTTCTTACATCGGCTACATAAAGCTGCTCGTAACAGGCCACCAACATACATGTGCTAGTTTTTTGTTGATTTCATTTTATGTTGAAATTGAATATAGCTTTCTGTGTGTCGTTGTGGATGTGGGGTTGAATGTACAGCATATTAAATTGTGTTTTTCCCCATCCTTGTATGAAGATTATCGATGGTTACTACAACAAAGTGAATGACCCCAATTCGAAGGGAGGCAGCTTCTTTGCTGTTTGCAGGGGCAAGGTGAGCCCGCTTTGGCTCTGCGGATCCATACCGGGTTGGGAGCTACTCACTGTTTAGGCCTCTGATCAGGTTGAGGCCCCGACTCGATGATGGGGTCAGATTTGCTTTCTGGTGAAAGCGTGCAAACTCCTGGAAGTGTTTTTCTCCCACCAGGCTAGCGAGGGGCTTGACTTTGCGGATACCTTTGCCCGGGGGGTCATCATCACTGGCCTTCCATTCCCTCCAAGGATGGACCCCAGGGTGATCCTGAAGATGCAATATCTCGATGAAATGTGCAGGAAAGCAGCTAAAAGTATGAAGGTAAGGGCTAGAGTGTGCAGCATTATTATTGTTGTTGTTATTATTGTTGTTATTATTATTATTATTATCCGGGTAGTTATGCTGTCTTTAAAAACCTGGACATAATTGTAAAATCATGTTGAGTTTAACATGTTCTTCACTCGTGTTTGTTAGGTGTGTTTTAGAGATGAATATGCTGACTCAGTAAAAAAGTTTAAATTCCTGGAATTTAAAAAGGAATGCTTGAAAGTACAGTGAAAAGGAGTGTGGGGTGTATGGAGACATTTGGAGTATTGAAGGATTTTCTTCATTGTGCAAAAATTGCTTTCCCTTTAAAATGGATGTCTTAAATGGATTTTTAAAAAGGTTCTCTCATGGTCGTGTTTCGCAGGTTAAACCTGGTGTGAAACAGGTTTGTGTGCCCTAGCTTGGTGGGAATTTGATCGTTAAGATTGTCAGCAGTTAAAACACAACTGAACCTATGCATATTGAGAAACACCTGCTTTCAGAAACTGGACTTTTGAGAAAATGCTTTATTATAAAAAGTCATACAGTGTTTGCTGGTCAGTATGCTTATGAATATGCGTTTGAGTGCACCCTTTTAAAAACCTAATGATCTATGGGTTAATCTGAATAACCTTGTTTATTAACGGGACTCAAAATTTGAGATGCAGGTATCCATCCGCGTGCGTATTGAATAACGGCGATTTACATTTACGTCTGAGGTCCAGAGTAAATAATATACACTGATCGAGAGATTCCTGAATGTTGAGATGTTAGCAGGTGTAGCGCGTATTTTGATGGGAGAAGGAGCAGTGCTACCAGCCCTATAATGACCCACTGTCCCTATCTAACCTGTAATAATCTATGCATATAGTAATGTATGTGTTACAGATAACTACAGTATGCAGGTGTGATGCAGGTACAAGACCTGTACTCTGCTATATTGTTATATAAAAAGACACTGTGCTATACAGTACAATATTTCGGCTTAGCTGCAGGTAGCGCCTTCTCGTCCCGCTCCTAATGTTTGCTACTGTGCGTATCTTTTGATTTGGTGGGACAATCTGTGCCTTATTTTTCCATGAAATTTAAATCTGTTTTTATTATAAAGTGTTGTGATTTTATTGAAAAGTGTACTACAGTACCATTCTTCAATGTCCTGCCTCTCCCATATGAGTACAGAAATACGATCAAATTGGCTTCAGTTTTTCAATTGACAGTTGTGTAATCATGAGTCCTTCCTGTGTTGTTTCCGAAGCATGTGTGAGAAAGCGCTGTGGTGTCGGGTTGCTTTGCCGGGGACGGATAGCAATTCAGATAGCAATATGGCAGCTTTCCAGCCGCACGGCTCCCACTGCACATGTGCCATTCCATTGTACTGCCAGCAATGGGCAGGAACAGTCTGACGACAAAGGAAAGTGACAAACTATTCGGTATGATGACCCAGCCTGACCAGACTCTTGGAATTAGTGCCATGGGGATTTTAGCGCAGTTACTGCACGGAAGAATGAGACGGAAACGGGCCTGCTTCTGTATCTGGGAATCCGCAGTATGCACTCACTTCCACATTCCGAATCAGCCAACTGTTTCACTTCTGGCTCTCATATACTGTAACACAGTAACTGACCAGCTATTGCGTTTTTCCACTCGCCCATTTCAAGGCCTGCCCGCACATTATTCAAGCATTCTAGTTTTGTTGTGTGTTCATTATACAATGACAATAAAGCTTCTATTCTACGCTACCTTACATTGGAAGGTTCCGCTAGACTTCGCCATTGCCAAACGGTGACCATACATCCTCTCTTTCCTGGACTATTTCTTTTTTTGACGTAAAAATGCCTGATATGTCTGGTTTCTTGACATTTGCTATCTATGTTCAGAATGCTCTGTGTGAATATTTATTTTGCTTTGACGCCAGCTTTTGCATTATGTGTTTATAAGAGCATGGACAGAAAAGATGAAAAGAGATGCTGACCATATGAGACAATTACTGTTAAATTATGAACAAACCGTATGAACAAATGTTATAGTAAAATTGACTGTGTTAATGATTTTCCCCAGCTGTAGGCTAATGATACGTTTATTGTAACATAACCCCATTGTAACCTGAGGAGTAGCTGTAATAAGAACAAAAAAAAACTACTGCTTACTTGCAAATGTGCTCTAACTTTTTGGGCTGAAAATTACCTGTTTGTCTATGTCTGTCGGTGTCTGTGTTTTTTTCTGTTTATCTGTGTGTATCTGTCTATGTCTATAAAACACAAGTTTTTTTATATATATATATATATATATATATATACAGTCCCTGACAAAAGTCTTGTCGCTTGCCTACAAATTAACCTGAAGTGCCCTTCAAATATATTACTAATCAAATTTTTTTTTACAAGAAATAGCTCATTTTAATCCCAACGGCTTTTGTAATAATGTTTCGGTGCAAAACTAAACTGTTTAAAAGTATTCTAATATTCACAGCTTGGTAAAGCCCATTGAGTCAATTTTTCAAAGACATAAGTCTTGTCACCTGTGACTAATAATGGATCAATTAAGTTTCAGGTGTGTATAAAAAGAGCCCTATACACTAGACTTTCACATCAACTGCAACTAGACCTCTGACAACATGCCTAAGATTCACCCTGAGACTAAAGTGTTGATTATCAAGAGGCTGAAGACCAGATCCACTGCTAACGTGGCAGACACCTTCAGTGTGTCTCAGCGTCAAGTACAGCGGATAAGAAAAAGATATGAAGAGACTGGAGACGTTTTTGACAAGTCCAGGTCAGGCAGTCCCCGCAAGCAACCGCTCGAGAGGACCGTTTATTGGCTCGAAAATCCAAGGCCAGCCCATTTTCCACTGCAGCAGAGCTCCACACGACCTGGTCACCTGAAGTCCACGTGTCAACCAGAACAGTTTGTAGAATTCTGTCTTGAAATGGCCTCCATGGTAGAAGCAGTGCCCAGAAGCCAGCACTAAACAAAAGACAATTAAAAAACCGTGTGGCATTTGCCAAGGCCCATAGCCTGCCAAAAGGATGGACGGTGGAAAAGTGGAAGAAGGTGGATTGTTCAGATGAATCTTCTGTTGAATTACATCACAGTCACCACAAATATTGCAGGAGACCTACTGGAGCCCGCATGGATCCGAGATTCTCCCAAAAAACAGTGATTGGAAATCATGGTCTGGGGTTACATCCTTTGGGGGGGTGCGAGATCTGCTGGGTGGAAGGCAACATCAATAGTCTAAAATATCAAGAGATCTTAGCTACCTCTTATATTCCCAACCATAAAAGGGGCCAAATTCTGCAGCAGGATGGTGCTCCATCGCATACTTC